>OX638312.1:23322886-24529886 GCA_951812415.1 Beris morrisii
AATAAAACTTATTTGTAAAATCACTTTTTAGAAGATTCGTTTTTTCGTAAATTGTTGATAGTTTTTGTTTGGCAGCTCTATTTTTTAGTAAAGAACATAACGTAGCATTAGTTTTTCCAAGTTTATTTTAATTTTATTTTTTTTGAAATATTTAATTAATTTAGCAGAAACAACCGTAAAGTCTCAAATTGAATTGAATACAAGTCCCGATTTGGACTGTCGCGGCATATAAAAGAAGATATTATAGATAATATAAAATAATTAATAATGAATGACTTTCAGCATTAGACATAGATGTAATATTGTTATGGATGCGTGGTATATTATGCGATTGAAATATCCCTCAATATAACGACAATTCATGATAAAACTGTTGATAATGTGAAATGAGTTCATTAGTTATTTGCTACCTATTGTCACCTCTATTTCTACACGACAACGCAACTGAAAAAAAGTTCAAAGTCGATTTCATTACGTTTAATCAAATGGGTTCGTTCAAGTAATATCTATCGACCCATACCATAAAAATGCCTTAAGAATATCTAGTATTTTGATGCGATGTATAGTATAAGTATGTACAAGCATTCAGTTGAAAACATCCCCACAATTAATAAAATATATAAGTATGAACTAGGGTATCCTTGGACAATATTCCAGTGCAGATGATGGAATAAAAGACCCTGCTGAAAAATGTCCGTGTTCCGATCCAATGGTGAAGTTTTCTCGAAGCAAATCTAATTATTGTTAAAGGTGTTTGAGTGACGTACCTAAGAAAATCACTGAAATCATCAATCACTCGTCACGAAATGCGGTAAATTTTTCTACGTAATAGGTACAAACGTCTACCCAGCGGTACTATGAAAAATATATTACTTATGTATTGTGCCCTGTCTCGTCAGGTTCATTACGTGATTATCGGCGAGGGTCTAGTTAGCCGGTATATCAACGGAACCATGAACAAAGCGCACACTATTCGAGCGATAGTACGCGTACCTAAGACATGAATGCCACCAAGTGTGAAATTTGGTACAAAAATTTTTGTAATAGAAAAACTACAATGGAAAATAATTCAATTACTTTGGGTGTAAAAGGCTGAAAATTGGATTTCGTGTGTGACAGCCAAATTGTTATTAATATGGAATGTAATCATAAGCCGTAATATTGCGCATATTATGTAGGTAGTGTTTTGGAAGTTAAGCTAGTCAAAAAAGAGATCATTAAGCTATTTTCTCAACTCCTTGGTACGAGGACTTCACAAATATAATAGATTCATATCAATTAAATTAGAGTGATCCAACTAAAATTTTGAAAAAAAAAACCTATCTTGAAATTGGGTATTTTCATGACTATTGGTTAATACACCCTAAAAAGGCTAACAACAAAAATGATATTCGATAAGTACCTATAATTTTTTCGTATTTTTATTTGCGAAGGAAGCTTTTGGTGATATTCCTAATAGCTCATTATGGCAACAATGTCCGCACGTGGTGAAATCGCAATTTTTTAGGGCAATTGGACTTCTACGTATGGGGGTATATCAAAGATGATGTATATTCTGCGGCAATAAATGAACATGAGCAGCTCACTGAAAGAATCAACAGATCTTGTGATAAGATCAGTGCAAATCTTCGGACAATCAACAGAACTGACTCCATTGTTAGATATAATCGAAAATGAACATCATTTTGAAAATTTATTGCAGCATGTAAATATTTGGTAGGCAGAAAATCCTCATCTTTACTCACTCATCATCTGGCAATGATTAGTCGGGATGGATCTTGTTTTCACTCGATTACTCACCTAAGATTTACACACACGCTTTAATCGGGTGCTGTGGTCATTACGATAGAGGTACCCAACTATGTGAATACTCCCTCGTGTCGTCTGACTAATACCTTCTCCTTTCCTACGGGGCTAAATCCAGGGTATCATTTCTGTACCGTGACCAGGGACTAGTTGGTTAGGGTCTAATTTCTTTCAACCACGAACGGTGGCCTGCGTGGTAAAATTGGGCACCACTCGCAGTACCTTTTGCCTTGTCTTGATATGCCGGCTCTGTCAAGATGGACCAACCCCTTCCGAGCAAACTCGTGGAACCGAGGAATGGAATCAAAAAATAAAACAAAAAATCTGCCAACAGTCTGGGCTCGACTTTATTATTTTATGGGTAGAAGACCGAAACGTGTTTAATGCTGAGATGCGGTGTAGGTTACTAGGCGACCGACAACCTAAATAATAACGTTCCAAATGGCCTCCTGGTTATTTCGAGCCCAGACTGTTGCAAGATTTTTGTTTTACGAATTTTTTCCCAATAGAAGATTCAATAGAAGTAAAAGCGAATACGATCACATTAAACGTAAAAAACTTTCGAAATTCGTGAAAACTTTGCAAAATACCTTACACCTCCAGTTGGTTTAATATCGAATAAATCGGGCTTTCCTCTTTATATTTAAAACCTTTACGAGTGAAAGTGAATTCGATATTCGATATATCGTCTAATGAGACTTAAGAAATATATCGGAATTCCTGAAAATTTACACAACCACATTACACCCCCTTAGGGGTTGGATATCGAAAAAGTTGAAAAAATATTTCTAGGAGCTTATGTAAAGAGCCCAAAGAAGTAAAATTAATTTGATAACTCGACATGTCTAAAAGATTTAACGAAACTCATGATAATGTTGGAAAAACCCCTTTTCACGGACATTTTTCTATTCCAGCTCAATAAAAAAAATTTTGATCTTTTTTTTTTGCTTTAATTACTCCTGTAGTACTTCCACATATACATACTAAGTTTCAACTTCCTAGCATAAGCCGTTTCAGAGATATGAAAAACCACCACCGACCCCCGTACCTTGCTACTCCTGTCAAACATTTTGTTTTTCTGAGATGTCTCTATAGCACCTCTATACAGTTATCAATTTTTAGCTTTCTATCCTTTGCGGCTTCCGAGAAATTAAAATCAGAATTTTTTCATTTCCACCTCCTCCTACCATCACTCCCTACACCCACACCCTTTTCTCCGCTAGAGGTCTACTGGTCCTAACTCCTGTAAAAATTTCAAGATCATATCTGATACGGTTCATGAGATATAAAAATTTTTTTTTTTTAAAAATGGCTGTCCCCCACCTTCAGCGCTTCACCTGCCCTCTTAAATATTTTACATTCAGTAGACTCCACTGGTAATTTTATACACAGAAACCAAATTTTATCTTCCTAGCACAATTGAGTCGGTAGATATTGTAATTCAAAATTTTTCACCCCCACCCCCATACCTCACTACTCCCCTTAAATTTTTTAACACCTTTCTAATCTCCCAGTATCCCTTAATACAATTACAAAATTTCAGCCATTTTACATCAATGGTTCAGGAGATATGGATTTTAGAATGTATTAATCCCAGCTTTCAAGCGCTTTGGACGCATTGTTTTCCCCCCCACTCGCACACCTCTCAACCCCTATCGACCATTTTTTTGCAAATGAGTCCACTATCATAGTAGCGTTTTAGACGAAAAATTTTGATTTCTAGATCTCAGGAACCGCTTATGCTAGGAGGCTGAAACTTGGAACTAATGTAGTACTATGATAGTGAACTCATTTGCAAAAAAATGGTCGAGAAGGGTTGAGGGGTGTGGAAGTGGGTGGGGAAACAATGAGTCCAAAACGCTTGAAAGCCGGGATTGAAACATTCTAAATTGATGTCAGAAGATTGAAACTTTGTGGTTGTGCTTAACGATACTTCAAGATTAGACAAGGGCTAAAATTGTTAAGGGCTGTAGTGGGGTGTGTAGGTGGGGTGAAAAACTTTGAATTACAATATCTTCCGAACCAATTACACTAAGAAGATAAAATTTAGTTTCTGTATATGGGATCACAAGAGGAATCTACTGAACGTAAATTTTTTGAGGGGGGAGGTGGAGCACGAAAGTGGGGGGATAGCAATTTCTCAAAAAATGTAGTTCTTATATCTCAGAAACCTTATCAGATATGATCTTGAAAATTTTAGAGGAGTTGGGCTCGGTAGACGTCTGGTAGGGAAAAAAATCTTGGGGCTGTAGGTGTTGGGGGTGATGATGAAAGGGGGTAGAAAAGAAAATATTCTGATTTTTACTTCTCGAAAACTGTAATGAAATAGAAAGCTAAAAATTTAGGATTATATAGAGCCACTACAGAGACATTGTAGAAAAATAAAGGGTAGCAAGGTACGGTGGTGAGGGGTGGTTTTTTGTATCTCAGAAACGGCTTATGCTAGAAAGTTGAAACTTAGTACGTATATGTAGATGTGCTATTAGAGTAATTAAAGCAAAAAAAAAGTTCAGACTTTTATTGGCGTTCAGAGGTTGAGTAAAAAAAATTTCCGTGAATCCACATTTTCACGAATTTCGTTAAATCTTTTAGACATATTGTGCTATCAAAGCAATTTTACTTCTTTGGGCTATTTGTATAAGCGCCTAGTAACGATCTTCAAAAGTTTTCGATATCCAACCTTTAAGGGGGTGTAAAGTGATTGTGTACATATTCACGAATTCTGATATATTTCTTAGGTATATTGAGATTTGGAATTCACTTTTACTTCTATAAGCTTTAAACATAGTCGTATTAAACCCCCTGGGGGTATTGTTCAAGTTTTCACTGATTCCAAAAATCTCTTAGGTTTAATGTGATCGAATTCGCTTTCACGTCTATGGAATATTCTATTGATAAAAAAATACGTAAGTAAATAAAAAAAATCTGCCAACAGTCTGGGCGCAACTTTATTATTTTATGGGTAGAAGTCCGAAATGTGTTTAATGATGAGATGCGGTGTAGGTTACCATGCGACTGACAACCTAAGGAATAACCAGGAGGCTATTTGGAACGTTATTTTTTAGGTTGTCAGTCGCATAGTAACCTACACCGCATCTCAGCATTAAACACGTTTCGGACTTCTACCCATAAAATAATAAAGTTGCGCCCAGACTGTTGGTGGATTTTTGCAAATGTTAGAGTTAATCAATAAGTACTTAACAACTTTGTATTTTAATACAAACGCGCCCTAAGACTTTTTTACTGGTCTGTCAATGCCAAAAAGTCAGTCAAGGTTTACATTTTTATCATGGTGAAGTTTACGAACGAGCAACGTTTGGAAATTATATCAATTATTCTGTGTTTTATTTAAATACAAAATTGTCATGTCCCTATTGAAATTTTCTATGTAAATAGCTAAGGGTTATTCAATAGGGACATAACCATTTTGTATTTAAATAAAAGATATATCCAAACGTTGCTTTGAAGTCAGGTGGAAGTGAGACGCAAATAGTAGCCTAGTGTCAAATTGCTGTTGTTTAGTGTGTTCAAGAGCGATGCAAATAATGTGGTTGTTAACAAAAAAGATGTTTATTTAAATATTATAAAAAGAACTTAATATTGAGCAGAGCGCAGGAAATTTTATAATTATTGGAAGACTTTTCCTTTTATTTTTTTGTATATAAAAATACAGACAAGTTTGTTGTGTGAAACACCAACACGAAAATCCGGGGTCAATTGCGCCCTAGCTACTACTGCCATTGAGGACATGACATCATTTAATCTTTGTCTTTGCCAAACGACCCAAGAGGGTTTGCCAGAAGAAACAGAAGGCTGAGTATTCGTTAAAACTAGGCACGATTTTGTTTATCCTTTACCGTCAAAACGGCAAAGAAATAACAAATCTTCGAGTCGAACTACTCAATGTCTAATAATAGCTACGTATTATATATTATATTTTACGTACGGTTCAGTTTAAATAAAAAATCAAAACAATCATACGTACAGAAATTCCTCGCCTTTTAAATAACACTAAAAGTCAATCAAACGTCAAGTTCCATTCAAAATCGAAATCCGTTTGGAGCGTTTCCTTTGAAGCAAACGCGCCGATAACGCCGCTGTATTATTTGAAACTTCGAAATCAAGAAACAAGAACCACCGGGAATAGTTCAATTAATTTCTGTCAATATTAGCCGCCGTCCAATTAATCCACTTTGCTTCTTGTTTCGCTAATAGGCAGAACCAGATCAGAGCGCAGCCCGAAAAACTTGCTTTTCCCACAAGATGGTAGAGGAATGGTACAGGCGCTGGAGGAACAATAGTGCCAAGCTTATCCGAATGGTTGCCTAAACTTAAACGTTGTTGCCCAAACATCCGAGTAAAGCTACGAAGCCACCCACCCACAATCATCCAGCGAACAGCACAAATAGATTTTTGACTATGAAGCGCACCTATCATTAATTAAACGAGAAGATAATGTTGTACCCAATGTTGTCACTTCATCGTGGCCATCAAATGAATTAAAATTCATAATTTATGATCATACCAGTCAGTCGTATGTTGATTTGGTGCCCACCTTAGGAGCGATGTATGTTCTGAGATGATACGTTATCTAGCAGCTACCGGGGTTTAAGACCGTGTTCCTTATCTTATGCAGCTTCCAACTTCGGTTGGCCCTTCCACGAAAATTTCCATGTCGGTTGTTTTCCAATTAGAGATAGTAGCTCCTCGAGCGCAGTCACATTTCTTGTCAGTCGGGTAAGCCTAAACCAAGACGCTAGGACTGAACGAAAAGGAAGCTCTTTACATATCTTCCTAGTGATACCTACACATAAACTGTCAGCCAAAAATGAGATGAATACAGTCTGGAAGTGCGATAGGTGGTATAAATTTACCATTTATAACTGTCAAGGAGTCCGCCTGCACAAGGGCATTATGAGTATCGGCGTAGCTACCAAGGCCAGTTAAAGAGGTTCTATAAATGCCGAAACGTCGATATCAGAAAACATTTGGATACGTAGTCTTGTGTGCGTTGGAAGAAAGAGTGCATGCTCCTTAATAATGGTTCAGGAACTGCTTCCAGAATTCTCTCGAAAAATTTATATTTCATTTTAAAACCGCAATTCAATGTGCAAGATGTACGACTAGCTGAAAGACATCTGTTCCATCAAATCAATCAAACTCTAGATAGGGTTGTGAAGGACGTCTCAAGGGAACACTTGAGTTTTCGGTTCTTTAAATATTATGACTCTCGCTATTTTAACGACAACAGAGTCGAGCTCAGGCGCATTCCCAGTAAATTATATGAACATATCGACCGAAAAAAAAACAACAACCTGCAATCCATCAATAATCTGACAAAATGTTTGCAAACATTCAGTTGACTTGACAATTTTTCGTGCTGAATAAAAAATTATCCCAGTGAGGACGTCAGGCGAGTCCTTAACTCTGCTGCTAAGCATGTCACTTGTCAGATTTGTTTAACTAAAGAGGGTGGATCCAATTTGGATCAAGTCAAATTCCCCAAGCCTCCCGAGGAAAAACATACAAAAAAGTTACTTAAAATTTACTCAGTGGGAATTTGATGAAATTCTAACGCCCCTAAAAATGGTTTTGCTCATGGTTTGTTTGTTGGAATAGCCAGCAATAAAGTACGGGGTGAGAATTTAAATTTATATGTTGATTTTCGAGTTGTTGAAATAAGCACGAGCTTTCAGATGGGGAGCTTGTACAGTAATTTGTAAAAAATAAAATTAATATTTTAGACAAAATTCAATTTGAAAAACAAAACTTTTGGCAAAGTTTCAGGCACATACCCCTAATTAGCAACAAACATAAGTTTTAAAGTTGTTATCTGAGATTTACAGCTATTAAATGAGATTATTCAAAGAATGTAACAAATAGGTGTGTAAGTTAAATCAAAGACGATTTCTCGATCTTTAAACTCGGTTAGCAGGGAGAGTGACATTTTAATAATTTAATAAATTTTTTTTGTAATAATAATCAATGGCACAACAGCCCAAATTGGGCCTAGGCCTTGAGGTAATGCTAGAGTTACTTCATTACTAGACCAATGGAACACTAGGAGTGTGAAGTGGTCAGTCACACGTTCGTCCGTGATTATTACCGCGATTTTTAACTCATTTACAGCTGAGTAAACTGGTAGTCCGGCACCCAATCTCATTCTCAAAAAGTACTTGTCGCCAAGCAGATTCGAACCTGGGACCAGGTGCGCCAAAGGCAAGTGCTAACGACTAAAGGCCGGTTTACATGGCGGTTGCAATCAATTTTTACTGAGATTGTGAAGGAGCTAGCTTATCGAATTTCAATGGAGTAAAAGCAACCACTGCAAAAAAATGTTGGCACAAACACATTCACAGAAATATCGTCAAAATTTTTTGCTGGATATATATATCTGTTCGTTTCACTCCTGATCAGTTTCTCATTAGATATTTTCCTTCTCCCTCACAATCTCAGTAAAAATTATTTGCAGCCGCCAGTTAAACCGGCTTTAAGACTAATAAAGTATTGTGATCGACATGAAATGGCAAAAAAAAATTTGCTTCCCTGAAATTTTGTATTTTCACTTTTTAGGACTAGTTAACGCCAAAAAGGCAAAAAGTAAAAATTTAGGTTGCTAGATTTCAAGAACCGCTTATGCTAGAAGGCTGAAACTTGGAACTTATAACCACAGGGGCTCTGTTCATGATTTCTACTATAGCTGCTATTAGCTGCTTTTGTATGCTTTTGTGTGTCCAAAGCAACCAAAAAGCTGCTTTCTCGTGCTTGCTATTTGACACTAGATCTGTCCGAGATTTTTAAGAAGCTGCTTCCATAGCTACTTTTTGTTGTTCATACTCCGGACTGTAGCAAGAAAGCAGCTCTTGCAGTATTCATATGTGTGTGTAGCTGTTAGTTTCGTCTCGGCGTCATTTTGAATGTTTAAAATGAAAAATGATGTTTTATTAATAATGGAAATAAGCGAAAAATTTAAGGACACTACTAGTAGTGCTCATTTTCAATTTAGTTTATTATAATATATGTCATATGTTACGCCAACTTGCGTATGTATGTGTCGAACAGCTGTTGTAAGCTATAGAAGCTGCTTTTGACTGTCCAAAACCCGAAAAATCTATTTCTTGCTATGGCTGAATTTGGCAGTTGCTACAGTCTTGCTATGCTATGCTTTCGAAGCAGCTATACCTGGCATCTTGAACACACCCAGGGTGGCCCAAAATGCCCAATTATTGGAAGATGTTATATTTTTATATTTTGCAAATGGCAGTAACTGTCAGTTTTGTTGTGATATTTGTGAAGTAAACAGATGCGGAATACTACACGTCGACAAGCCATGGAACGCTATATTCCTCAAAATCGTGGAATACTTATGACGCGCGATTTTCGGTCGAAATTCATCATAAGAGACGAGGCCTATTTCCATCTGAACGGATACGTAAACAAACAAAATTTGCGCCTTCTGAGGCATTGAGAATTCACGTAACACTCACGAAAAGCCATTACATCCAATCAAAGCCACTGCATAGTGCGCCATTTACACTGGAGATATTATCGGGCCTAATTTTTTCGAGGACACCTTGGGTAAGGCAGTTACTGGACATTGTCCTTTTGGGAGACATGGAGAAAGACTGGGAATAACCATGGCTGATCTGTGTCGCTGTGGTAATAAGAATATGGAACCAACACTGAAAACTCTAGTGTGTGGTTGTGAAAGTCTGGCTCGTACCAGATATCGGTACTTGAGGCAATTCTTCTTTACCGATTTATCAGAACTTGCAATGATACCTTTATGGAGAACTACTCTCTTCATAAAGAAGAGAAATATTTGGAATCAATAGTTAAGAGTCCGGTTTTTATACGAGGGAAACACAATTGATCCACGGTGATCTTCCGTGATAGACTGTGGCACAGTTCTACAGTTCACCCAACTTCTTAACCTAACGCGGTTGCTGTAACTGGTGAGCGATAAAGAACCATGATCAAAGAGTTTTTATTGCCTCAAATTGATGAATTGGGACTGGAGGACTTGTGGTTCCAAGAAGACGGTCCAACCGCACACACAGCTCGCGATCTCGTTTTGGCGATTTGCACTAGCCGGCAAGATAATCCCGATTTGACCACTTTAGACTTCTTTCTTTGGGTTTTTTTTAAAGTCACGTGTATATCAGAACAAGCCACAGACTCTGGAAGCTCTCAAAGAGAATATCCAACAAGAGTGTGCGATCTAATCGCTCGAAGTTCTCGCCAAAACGATTGAAAGTGCGGTAAAAATAGCCCAAATATGGTCATCAACAATGGCAGCGCCTACTTGACCAATCTCATTTTCAAAAAGTAATGGAAAAAAACTTTAAGGTCCAAATAAACATTTAAAAAAAATGATATTAGGTATGTCGTTTCATTTTAAAGATATAGCAAAACAACATCGAGATCGAATGAGTGTTTTTGGGCCACCCTGTACAAATAACTACACACTACTCGAATAAGAATATGTTAGGTTGCACGAGAATGTGATTGCAAATAAGTAAGTATTAGAAATCTCTACCAGTTTTACGATATGAAACTCGTTGAACCGCTTACTTCAGCACACACAATTAGTAACTTGAGTCAATGTGCAGTCACTTATTCATACATAATTAATTGTACTGCAGTCTTAGAAATGGAGCAACTTTATCGGAGCACAGCCTTGCCTGCCGTCATGCATAATTGCAAACAGCTGCATCAGCCTAATACCTCGTTCTCAGATTGCTTTAGTTATCAGAACAGCAAAATTTCTTTCAACAGAAAGGCGAAAGACCTTTCCTTTTTCTTTTCCTTTTTTCGAGAATCGATTCGTGTGCAATGATCCTTTTTAATTTTTCTTTTTTTTTCATTTTTCCCTTTTCTCTTCAAAAACAAACTAAGAATCGAAAAGCAGGACCATACAACAAATATAACACCACATGACGAAAAAACCTCCCAAACACCAACCGTAGAGCCATTCAAAGATGGCAAAGAAAAGAAGGAATATGGCGACGACAACGATGAGGAAATTTCGCCTTTCACGTCAAAAACATTTTTACAGGATGACGAGCGACCATTAATATCATTTCGACTCATACATACTTTCTCGTGGGTACTGTTACAGCACGAATGATGGCGGTCCTGTTTCCCTTTCCCCTACTTAGGACTGCTGTGCATAGTTTCTTGCAAACACATTTCCTTTTGATTATATTGTGACCTTTCATTTCTTCCCGAGAGTTCTTTCAGCATTCATAGCGTAATTTGATTTCCAATGGAAGTGAGATGCCGTACTCTTTATTTATTCTGTATGGAAACCATTTCCGATGCATCTTTAGATATAAAAACTCCGCCCATTGACTTTAACGAAATCCGCTTTATTTTAGTTTATTATTTTTTAATAATAAAGTATTTTAACGTTAAGACGCAGACGAATGCAAACTCCAAATTTTGAATGCAAGCAAAGTATTCATGTCATTACATAAAGTAACTATGCACGGTCAAAAATATTGGACTAAAATTCAATAAATTTATATTTTATATACATACATTCCAAAGCTGTATTAAAACACAATTGGAAAGAATGATTGAAATTAATTGTAATTCAGCGCAACGATTTAAATGTAATATTTTTGTATTAGTTCATGTATTCTTAAAGGAATTAGATTTAAAATACAATACCTATTGTATATGGAATATTCTTCTGTATTGAAATGTAGCCTTCTTATATTTAAAAATTCAATACAGATTTCTATTGCATAATTTGGCAAATACTTATTTCAATTGTTGAAATATTTGGATTTAAGTAGAACAAATGAAATACGTATTTTTTTTTTTAATTTATTAAACAAAACATCCATTACTTTTTAAATTGTTTCAGTACATATAAAGTGTTATTAATAGAATACATTTCAAAACTATCTTAAAATTTAAGACTTTCATAATTAAGGTAATCAGTACAATCCGAAATGTCAATTTCAAAGCAATTATATATTTCATTGAATTCTTTTGTAATACATTTTTTCAATTTAAAATAACCATTATTTTGATTAATTATAATACAGTAAAACCTGTCTAAAACGGAATGCTGTGGTACCCAACTTTTTGTTCCGTTATAGCAGGTTTCCGTTTTATACAGTTTTGTTTAGCAAAATTTTTGATTTGAAAACACAGTACATATACAATATGTTTTTTTTTTTGGATACTTATGGGTATAATGAACAAACAAAAAATAAAAATATATACAGTTCAAATAAAGGGTGTTACAATAACGCGTTCCGAAGTTAAATCAAAATTGAAAACAAGTGGATGATGGAGTCAATGAAAATTTTATTAAAAAATATTATTTGATTCATGGCAATTAAGTATGAAAAATAATATCACTCAAATACTCGCCACGGCTCCTACGGCACACCTCGACCTGTTTGTCCAAATTTTGATGACATCACGGCATAATTGCTCTTTAATTAGAGCAATAGATCCTTCATTTGTTGAATGGTTGAAGTGCAACGATCCCAGAATTATTACGTTACGCTAAGTACAGCAGAAGTTAGAGATCAAACAATGATCACAGGTACGATGAAAATCCTTCGTCCTTAAAATCGCGCTATCTCCTTAACGGTGCAAAAACGGAAGTATGTGTAGAACGATTTTCTACTCAGGACAAGTTCCTCTATCTCCCATTTTCGTTTGAACCTCAGTACTAGTTACACCCTGTATACACTCAAAGAAAAATCCTTGGTAACATTGACAAAAAGTATTTGTTGAATTTCAACAGTGCAGTTTTGTCATAATGATAAAAATATGTCAGCATAACAAATAAAAATTATTCAGTTTGATAAATTTTTGTCATATTGATAAAAATTCGATGAAATTCCAGTTCGTTCTTTTAACAAAACATGTATTATCGAACTGACAAAATTTTCTTTCATATTGATCAATATTTCTATCAAATTAACAAATTTTTTGTTAGTTTGGAAGAAACGGCTTCTGATAAAAATTTTGTCAGAGTGACCAAAAGTAAACTGCAAGATTTTGTTATATTCACAAAACTATTTGTTAAATCAACCAAAAAATTTTGTATGAAAGATGAACACGATTCCATACGTGGGCAGAGTTCTAGTTCTATTGCGACCTTTGTGACTGACTGGTTGAATGTGAAAGTGGTCCGTGTAAAGTGAAAACTAAGTTAAAATTGACTTCATAAAATATCTGGAACTTGACACAAGGTCATCTGGAATGTAAGTTTTACAAATTATTTATCTATTTAAAGAATTTAGGAAAGTTTAAAATAATATGTTTCAGACGCCTATTCGAAACGATAAAGAAACTTTATAGTTTTAATTAAATTTAAAATCTAAGACTTAATACGAAATGTTTTTTATGCAAAATTAGCCTTTCGAGTGAACGACTAATTATAGACTGACAGAGATTTTAAGAAAGTGGAAAGCATACAAGCGTCCATTGGGATATAAACTTGTAAGCTTTATTATTATTGGAAAAAATTCAACATTTGATTTATGTAATAATTATCCATATTTATACGGATTAACACAGATTTCAACGCAATGTATCCCGATGCAAAAAGCTTTGTATTAAAATGTCCTGCCCTCACAAATAAGTTAATTGAATTATTAGCGGAAAAAATAAAAATTGCCGGAAATCTAGAAATTTTAAATGGGATGAAGAATGCGGACTCAATATCTGACAGTAAGCCTGTATTGAAATGCATCATACGATACTTAAAATTTATTTATTTTTTTTTAACAGATGGCAGATTTGCAACAATGTTTTATGTCTTACATGCGGTCTTCATTCCAACTGGCAAATCAAGCCAATTGCAAAATAGCAAAAGGTTGCATGTAAGACATTCCATTAAAGACTCCCAGAACTCCTTCATGCTTGTCGGTAACACTTTACAAGAGGTAGAAGACACATTAAAAGGGTTGAAAGAAAAAAAAGAAGCCATTCAGCCTCTGTTAATCATTACTGGAAGTATTATGGAACCAAGGGATATTCTGGTTTATTTTGATGAGATTAAATATAATTTTTTTTCTATTTTACAAGCAATTGACAAATGCTTTAAAATATTTAATATATTTCATTTACAATACCCATTACCAGCTAGTGTGAAAAAATTTTTGATTTGATAATTTATTTTTGTCATAACTACAAAAACTACAAAATTTTTACTGAACAATTTTTTCTCAATTCAACAAATTCTTTTGTTATCTTGACAGTAGGTTTTTGTCAAAGAATATATGAAATTTGTCAATACGACAAAGCATTTTGTTGGATGTATATTGACCGAAGTTTTGTCAAATTGAACTGAATTTTTGTCAATGCTACCAAGGTTTTTCTCTGAGTGTACCTAAAAGGATTGGACATGCCACCACAAAAAAAAAGAGCCAAATTTTTCGATGCGAATGTCGAAGTAAAAGCTGCATGGGCGTACAAAACTGATTTTATTTATTTTAGGGGCAAACATTTTAGCTCGCATTTTAAAAGTTTTTTGAATATATCAAATATATTGCATAAACATACTGCAGTCACGATCAGCTGCAAGCCAATCGTATGATACTCTAAATGAGGACGATTTTGCCCGTTAACGAACTTAGCCTTACAAATTCGCCCATATCAAAATTTCAAGACCCTAGGTCAAGGCGTTCTTGAGTTATTATGCTAACGGACAGACGGACGAGCGGACGGATGTTTTAGCCAGGGACGTCATTTGTGGAGGGGGGGGGGGGCATTTGCCCCCCTGAATTATGTATTTTTATATATTATTTATGACATGTGTATATTTATATATAAAAATATACATACATAACATCCTGCCCCCCCCCCCCCTAGAAAAAACTGAAATGACGTCCCTGGTTTTAGCCCCAAATAAGCACAAAATAATATTTAACTTTTTTTGTGTTCCGAGGCTTCGTTCTAAGCGTTATAAACTTTTGGGCTGGATTAAACTTATAATACTCTCTGATTTCATCTAGAGTATAAAACTATCTATCTCTTTGTAATCTGTATGCTTTACAGATGCATGTTATTTGATCATATATGTACATATCTACTTATGATCTGGTATGATTCTGTAGAAGATTCTGTACTAGAAACGAGTAGCTTTTTCAAATGTGTTTTTTGATAAACACCAAATTTCGATTTTTCGTCAACAACCGTTTTTTTATTACTAATTTAATGAGAAGGCTATATTGTTGTGAACTCAAGGGATACTATTTTTTTCGATGCAAAGCATTTGTACGGAAATGGATATTTTAATAAATATTTCTTTTCTAAGTACAGTTGCATGATCGAAATGTTCACCTTTGTAACACTTTTGGTTAGCCCCAAATATAACTTTATTTTGCTACACCATTGGATCCAAAATCCAAGCCGTTCAGGTTACCATGACAACCAATAACAACAAACAACAAAATATTCCATCATAATTATTTTACGTGTGTTTTTGACAAGCAAGATCCCTTGGCATCCTTCGATCCCATGGTGCTGTCAAAATAATTTTGGTCTCTATTTTTTTCGTGCTTTTACACCGGGGTGTCCTATCCTTAGTTACCTTATCTAAGACTAGGACTTACGAGTTTTCCGATAATCGTTTAATAAATGTTATCAAGTATTCTAAAGAATCTTCTTCTTCAGGAATAGAAGAACTTAGTCATATCGAAAATAAATACCTTTATCTTAATCTGAGGATAACGTTATACTCAACTTATTAACGACGCGTTAACAGGTATCCAATTTTAAGCAAGTATATCTATATTATATAAAAGAGGATGTATGTTTGTATGTATGTATGGTAGCTAAGGACTCCTAAACCGCTCAAACTATTTTGATCAAATTTTCAGGGAACATGTAGAATAGTCTCGTAATAAATATAACCCTTAGCTATTTACATAGACAATTTTAATAGGGACATAACACTTTTATATTTAAATAAAATACAGAATAATTGAGATAATTTCCAAACGTTGCTCGTTCGTGAACTTCACTATGATAAGAATGTAACCCTTGACTGACATTTTGACATTAAAAGTTTAAGGGTGCGTTTGTATTGATATACAAAAATTGTTATGTACGAGGGTGGTCCCAGAAGTACTTAGCCTAACCAAGAAAACACAAAAAAATTAAGAAAAAAAATCTTTATTTCTCAACATAGTCTCCTTCTAGGAAGATACACTTTTCTCAGCGATGGTGGATAGCATCGATACCCTCTTTATAGTGAGAACTGTCTAGCTCCTTAAAATAACCGTCAACCGTATATTCCACCTCTTCTCAGTGGGCAAATCTTTCACCACCGAGCCATTTTTTTAAGGTTGAAAAAAGAAATTAGTATTAAATAAATTTTACTTTTACAGGTTATTCAGATAAATTTATAGAAAATTTTTTTCAAATTCAACCCCTAAGAGGGTGGTAAAAGGTTATAACATATCCCTTATAATAACTTTTTACATTTACGGGCCTTTTATATAATATATCGTAAAAACCATTTTCAGCATTTTTTGCTTTTCAACCACTAAGTAAATGTAAAATGGTTCTACACGTTACCAGGATGTAGCACACGTTTTCACGAATTAAAACGTACCTAATTGAATTTAAATTGATCTCGGGCTTTCAATAATTTAGATGTTTTCACGATTTTCGTCATATCTCTTAGATCTGATGAAATGTCAAATTCGTTTGTACCTCTACGGTTTTTTTTTATGTAATCGACTGAAAACCGATTTCACGACTTTTCGAAATTCAACCCCCGTGGTGGAAGGGGTCGCATATGTTTTCACAAATTTTGCAGTGTATTTAATATGTGATGAGATGAGATATCAAATAGGTCTTATCTTTTAAACGCTTTATATGCAATCGCCGATTTCACAAAAACTTTGAATTACGATATCTTCCGAACCAATTGTACTAGAAAGAAAAAAATTGGATTCTGTATATAATCTATATGTCTATCCTCCAATTCCGTGCTCCACATTCTCCACTCAAAAATTTTACAATCGATAGACTCCACTTGTAATATATGTATACACAAAAAAAATTATATCTTTCTGGAGCAATTAGTTCGAAAGATATAGTAATCCACATTTTTTTACGATATTTTGCATCAGAGTTTTATATAAATTCCAAGTTTCAACCTCCTACCATAAGCGGTTCCTGATATCTAGAAATCCATATTTTTTCCTGTAAAACGCTTCTTTTACTTCCGTCCTTACACCACCACTCCTAAAAAACTTTGCATCATACACAACAGGAACAATGTGTAGTGCACAACCAGATTATTAAACGCGTTGAATACAGTGTAGAGTAGGCTCGCGCATTTTAGTTCACCATCGTGAGCGATCATTTCCGATTCCCGATCCCTCGCGAACTAGTTCGTTCTTTTAGTTCATAGTTCATTACTTCAGGGGCGTTCACTGATGAGCAGTCGTAGTTCAAAGACAGTAGATCTAGTAGAAGATGATGAGCAAAAAAAAAGGTCAGTAGATCTAGTAGAAGATGAGCAATAAAAAAAAGTCAGTAGATCTAGTAGTAGAAGATGATGAGCAAAAAAAAAGGTTATTACATCTAGTAGAACATGATAAGCAAAAAAAACAGGCACTATATCTAGTATAGTATATTGTCTTACAGAGTTCCGAACGGCAATGAAAAACAAATTAGGAGCGGGACTGACTGCGAACTAGTTCGTTCATTTCACTTATGTGAACGCTCTTCTGAACTAGTTCGTTCGCGAACGACACAAGCCTAGTGTAGAGACGATGTAGAGCACTAGCGTAAATTAGAAATTGCCGTCTTCACGACAAAAAAATTTTGATAGAAAAATCTCGTATAGAGATTAGTGAAATGATCTCCAGTACTTGGCATAAGCAGTAAGCACAAGCATCCACAAGACGATCAATATTTTCAAGACATTCTGTGGAGATGGAACGTTTAGAACCCAATTAAATACAAGCTCACAACGGTCAAGTATGTAACGGCAGTAGCTCCTTTTACCTAGAAATTTAATATTACATATTTTAAAAAAAAGAGTAAGAATAATTCAAAAACTAGCCCTATACGAAAGAGAAGTTCATCCCCTTGCATCAAACGTAATACAAATTGACTTATATATGGATGACATACTCTCGGAAACTAACAACCTTGAAAACGCTATAATAATTCAGCAACAGTTAATGAAGACATTCAACAGCGCGGGATTCAATCATCCACAACTACTGAAGAAGGTTCAATGTAACCCCACACAGGTTCAATCGGCCGATAACATCAGAATGGTTCAATCTACCATTTTGAAATTTTTTGAACATTAATTTTTAAATGGTTCAAATTAAAGAGCTAAGTAATGCTGAAAATCGAGTGAGCCTTTCCTGCAGCTCCCATGTAAAAGTCATTGAAAAATTAAAATTTTTACTTTCGGTGATGATTTAACCAAAGTTCCAGATACGCAATTGAAAACGAAAGATATTCTGTTGCAATTTTAGCGGAGTCACAATTTTAGCAAATCTGTAACTTTTCATATTCTAGCATAAGTCACAATTTTGAAGTTTTAAAAAACATTAGAAAATTGTGACTAGCGAAATATCCATAGCCAATCAAACACATTTAACGTTTCGCTAAGTTTTAATACTTGATATTGAAAAAAATTAAACGTTTGTTATAGTTGCTGCAGTAATCACTGGAAGAAGCTGAGCAAAAGTAATTTAACGTAAATTTAGATGACTGTTTTACATTTTCTATAATTTAAGGGCGTTAAGAAGAGCCACACAATGAAAGTGATTCGTTTTCATTAATCGACAATACACTTGAGAGTGACTTAAAGAGTATACATTTCTACTATCATGAATTTCGAAATATACTACTTTTTTTAAACAATATAGTACTATCGGGGATGAATACACATCACTGTAGCTTCGTACATCGCACAGCGCCATCGTTATTATTTTGTCATCGACCACCGACCATTTCACTTCGCGCCTAAGTAAAGAAAACATAAAAGTTTTGTTAAACCTTATTATATTGCGTTTGCGTATATTTTTAAACAAATAACTCGAGACTACACAAGTAAATTCTAAAGAACTTAATAATTTATATATAAAGTGTCATTTATTATAAATGGTGTATCACAAAAATTAATTCTGAAACTATAAATAATATTATAATAATAATTATAAATTCCAGCTAGAAAGAATTGCGAGTAAAAAAGATACAGCGCGTTCACATGCTTTGCACATGAACTTAATATAAAAAAATTACTTAAATTTTGTTATTTCCTAAACTAATTCATAAAATTATGACAACTTAATCTATGACTGCCGCTGTTCGTACTTTCTGTTCAATTCATCGTACGTTAAAGAACTACTAGGGATCGTTTCATCCAGTTCATCTTTGTTCTCTTCGCGTTTCGTCTTAGCACGTTCAAAAGCTTCAATAATGCTTGACCTAAAAACATAAATGTTTTGATGCGACCAAAAAAAAACATAACAAATTGATTTTACCTAAATAGTTTTTGATGTAAAACATAAGCACTGACATGTCCTGCATCTAAATAACGGATTTCAGCTCCAGGCCAGATATCTTCTAGGCTTGTACATCCTTCGCGCGGTACGTATGCATCGTCTTTTGCGCATACTGCTATTATTAGCGATGTATCATATGGTACCGAGAAGTTCTTCAGATGCGTACACTCGTCCATCATACCACGCATAAATTGCAAAGCTTCACGTTCCCACCATTTTGTTTTTGTAATATCTATTTTTTCCGCTTGTCTTGCTTTTACGGCCATTGGTGAATTGGGTAAAATTGAATTCATTAGTTTTGTCAATGTAGATGGTTCCTCTGACTTCGTAATATTAACAGCAGATAAGTTATTTTCTAATCCAATTTTAGTATTCTTCTTTTCGACTATTGTTTCAGTACTTATTTTTGTGGGATTTAATACAAATTCATTTTGCATTATTTCCATACGCATTTTGTCTTGAACTTTTTTTAATTTTTCATTTAACTCATTAATTTCGGAATTTGTTAGGTCGTATCGTTCAGTGGACATTAATTTATTGTGTAATGGTTCCGATAAACTCAAAGAATTTCTTCCATCTAATTTAATTATTTTTGGATCCATACTATGCTGATTGGCAACATCAGTCTTCTGCGCATAGATTTGCGTTACGCCACTCAAATCTGCTTGCAGTTCGATCATCGATTCATTAAAATTTTTGACGAAATGTTGTCCTGCCATAAATGCATCGTCTATAACCGTGACCATCTTCGCTAGTCGTTCGCGATATTTGCCGTCCGCAAAGTACTGCATCTCTAACATATCCCAGTTAATCGATTGGCTCATAACACCCTGTATTTATAAACATGTATCAGGAAATGAAATTAATAAATCGGGAGAGCGGAGGATCTACTTACAGTTGTAAAAACAGCAGATGCAGTTGACCAGGACAAGCATGGAACCAGCACTAATGGCTTTGGCCAATTGGTAGCAGCTAAAGATGCCATCTAAAAATATACTTTATTAAAAACAAAGCAGCAAGAAAAATTTAATTGGCATACATGACCACCCATAGATAGGCCTGTTATACCCAACGGCCCAAAGCCATTTCGTTCGCACCAATGCAATAATACAATAGATTCAAGAACTAAACAGCCGCCCATTACGAATATGTCCGAAACATTATGTAAATTTGAGCGACTGTAATTAAATATTGAAATAACCAATATAAATGATAACGAAAAATAGAGCTACAATCGATTATATTAACTTACACTTGGTCTTCGGGTTTCCGGACTCCATAAAAAGGATTTTCAAGGATTATTGCACCTAGTCCACCTTCTCGTAGCAAAGGTTTGGCAATGAAATTCCTTCTTCTCCAGTAATACTACATAGAAGAAACAGAGTGTTTTAACTAAATTAAATTAATTGTTAAAATAAAAAATAGCGTGCTTATAACTCAACAATCTACAAGTTAATTCTGAAATTAATGAACAGTAGCAAGCAGAGCAAATAAAATTCATCAATAAGAACAGGGACTATAAGAATCACGCATTTTATATTTTAATATTTTTCACCCTAGTTTTATAAAGTTATACAATAAAAGGGCCGAAATAAGCCTCTAGTCTCATAGGGTCGAAATCAAATATTATAAACTAAATTTAAAAAAAAACTGCTGTA
Source organism: Beris morrisii (assembly GCA_951812415.1). Lineage (NCBI taxonomy): Eukaryota > Metazoa > Arthropoda > Insecta > Diptera > Stratiomyidae > Beris > Beris morrisii. The sequence continues at coordinate 23,343,870 of OX638312.1, forward strand.
CGAAACTAATTTTTACTTACGTGATCACCAGTTCCAGCTAAATGGATGCACATTGGCTTATGTTTTTCATCCCGCCATTTATTTGGTAGCATTATTTGAAAGTGAGCTTGTTGTGCTGCTTTCGGAACCAATCCCGGTAGATGTAGTTCTAGCGGAGTCTTAAACTTCCCTTCTAAAAATGTGCATTCAGACGTTTTCTCTTCTTTTGTTATCTCGACAGGATAGTCGCTCGGTACTAATTTAAAGCATGCTTCACGATTCGATACAATTTTTCGGAACTCAAATAATCTAAAATAAATAAATAATTAATTGAAATTATTTAATGGTTTTTCTCTACGTCAACTTATAAACATCTCGAGAGGCAGAAAAACTACTTGATATTTTGAGAGGATTTGTTAGAAATGAGGATGGGATGTTCATAAAGTGCAACCATAAGGGATTCTTCCATGATTTATGGTACATGACTGAGACTGTTCAAAAACATTTAAGTACTGTTACAAAAAACAATGGACCAATCGAATGGGCTTAGTGAGTCCGATCTATAGTTTATATGACCATCACTATAACCTAACCTGCAACAAACGGGATTTATATATGAAATCTATATAACTGCACCTGTGCGGATTGAATACATTTATCAATCCCAACAATACCGTTATGGAGAACTACTCTCTTCATAAAGAATAGCAATCTTTGGAATCAATAACTAAGAACCCGATTAATACGAGGGAACCACAATGGATCCACGGTGATCTTCCGTGATAGGCTGTGGCACAATGCTACAGTTCACCCTTCTTAACCTAACCTAACCTATCTCACGGATTGGTAAAAGGGAATACCCAGTCTGGCCACGTGGTCGCCGATAGGCCAGTGACCCGTGCTGACCGCCGTGACTCTGGAGACGTCTACACGGCTCCTGCTCGAGAGTTTGTTGGTTCTGCTCCGGCAGTAGGATGGCCATATCTTCCTAGATAGGACGCAGTTGGTCAGTCCTCTCCATCTGGAGTTCTCGATTGTAAGAAAATGGGATTATATTTGGCGCTTAATGGTAGATTTACACTCACCCTTGAGGCGAGCCTTTACCCCCATAAGACCATTGCAAACCGGTTTTCGTCGGCTGTATTCTTTGCAGTGTTAATAGCGATTTACAGTGAAAATGCATCTGCGGCGCAACTTGCGTATAAGTACGAAACGACAGAAATACGATGAGCTGCGAATTGTGTTCTGCCACAGTTCATTGTATGTGTGTATACATATGGAAGCGTCGGAGAAAAAGTTGAAGAATGTTAGACTCTTGCGACTCCACAAGCCATCTGATTGGTTGATTTTATGGTGCGGATAGAGGCGCGCCTCAAACTTTTTTTTTTTAATGTAAATCCACCACAACAGTTCCTAGTGGGACTTGAACGGGTTCCACGAGAGAGCCCTGAAGAGCAGAACCTTGCCTAGCTAATTCGTCTGCCCGCTCGTTACCCTCTATTTTGCTGCAACCTGGGACCCAAAGCAGAGTAACTCTGACCCGACTTCCTAAGTAGGCTAGCTCCTCTCGGCATTGTTGGACGAGTTTAGAGGAGGTGGTAGCCGAATCTAAGGCCTTGATTGCGGCTTGGCTGTCAGTGAGGATTACAACATTTCGCTTTGGCGTAGTGTCTTGTTGCAAAGTCCGACAGCTCTCCCAGATCTCCAGAATCTCAGCCTGAAAAACACGCTGGCGTAGTCCGGTGAGTGGTAAGACTTTGCGACATAATGTGTGTCTAAGAAAACTCCCGCTCCGACTCCGCAGTTCATCTTTTCTCATTGGACTTAAGAGATAGAGTGGAATTCGTGAAAACGTGAAAAAACCACTTACATATTTTTAGGGCCATTATTACGATCGTCAGTTAAACTCTAACTGGAGTTTTAAGTAGTGGTAATAAATCCAAAAGTAAATAATTATGTTTACAAAAGTGAATCGTAAATATAAATTAGTGTAGTATAATAGTAATTATAATAATTTTGTTAGGCATAAATAATTCATAAAAGGATGCCAAAATAAAAGAAATAATCCAAATGATTAATAAAAGAAGATATAAGAATAATCTAAATATAAACAAATTAAAATTAAAAAATTAAAAATAAATAAAAGGTAAAAAATAAAAAAAAATAAATTTCTAACAAGTTAAGTGAATGAAGAAACAAGGAAGAAAATAAATTATATATATATATGTATATTATTACTCCTCTTCAGTTAACCATGTCCAGATTCAGCCATACCTCTCCAGTTAGCATTCACCCAGCTTATGTCGCTGGAGTTCACCCAGCTATGCTGAGTGTCCAACAGACTCTACTGAATGTCAGCCACGTCAGGATTACACTTTAAATAGCTTTTCAGCATCTTAGTAAACTTCGTGATAGTTTCCGCAGTTTTAATTTAATCCGGAAGTGCATTATAATATAAAAGTGCTCCATATATTGGGTCTTCTCGTACTCGGTTTGTTCTTGGGCAGTGGAAATTTCTTAGGTTCCCGGCATTTCTAGTCGAATAGTGATCTATTTCACTATTAAGCCTTATTGGCTATTAATTGCTTGATATTATGCAACCCCGTAAGTTAGTTAATATAGCTCTGCTGACGGAGTCAGGTGAGGTAAATCGAAGACAGCTTTAATGCTCTTATTGAGCGATAATGTCAATCTTATTCAATGATGCTTGAAACCACACAATTAAACCATATGTTAGTACTGACATTATGTATGCATTGAATATCTTTTTTTTGCGTCAATTCGCAGGCCTTTCAGAATTCGTAGCATGCCAATTATAGGAGCAATCTTTTTTCTTACTTGACGAATGTGGGCACTTCAGTTCAATTTTCCATCAATAGTAATTCCCAGATATTTAGCTTCAGTCAGTCTGGATAAAGTTTGCCCATTAATTTTTAAATTTAGTTTTACGTCCGGTTTATTTTTTTTTTATTGCATTACATGCTATTAATTTGTCTTTTTAATGTGTATTGTTAGTTTGTTGCCATATATCCAGGTCATGTAGTTGTCTAGATCAATATTTATCCTATTTTCCAGCTATTCAAAGGTCTTGCCGCTATATAGTAACACTGTGTCATCCGCGAATATCACGTACCTTCCCGTTAGTCCAGCAAATTGTAAATTATAAACGAATAACAAGTAGAGTGTTGGTCCTAGGATCGAGCCTTGCGGAATTCCAGTATTGACTGTCAGTCTGTTACTTAGGAGCTTGTTATTTTTAGTTATATGGTATATATTCTGTCTTTGAGATAACTTGAAATTATTGAGTTGGTTGTACCTCTTATACCTAACTCCTTCAAGCCCTGGAGTAACACTTCGTGGTCAACTGTGTCAAAAGCTTTCCTCACGTCAATGAAAACTGCAACCGCATAATTAGCTTCATCCAGTTCCTTATTAATATACTGCATTACGTCAATGATTGCCCCTGTTGTATTGCTTTTTTGCTGAAAACCATATTGGTGCTTGTCAAATACTCCTATTGGTTTCACGAATTTAACAATCCTCGTATTCAGTACTTTCTCAAAAATTTTGCTTAACGAATTTATGACCGCAATTGGTCTGTAATTATCTGGGTTTTTGGAGCTACCACTTTTGAAAATTGGAATTAGTACTGTCGTTTTTAGTATATCTGGAAAGGTAACAAGTGGTGTGAGTTTATAACTTCAGCAAGTGGACCAGATATAATATTGCTAGGTCATTTGCCTACAATATCACTGTGTCCTGGACCCCATGCCAGTATGACTGTATTTGAGTTCGCTACTTTTTTAAGTTCTTGTAAGCAACCCCGCACTAAGTGGGATCTGAAGCCAAATGCTTGAAGAGCAAGTAGTGCTGCTCTGCACCCCACATCAAACAACAACAACAGTGCTGCTCTGCAGTCAGAGAGAATGTAGATCTTCACACCCCCTTAGGGGTTGATTATCCCGAAAACAATTTCCATGCTTTCATCTGAAGAAGTAAAATCAATTCGATATTTCCGAAGACCTAAGAGATATATCGAATTTCGTGAAAATATAATAAATACAAAATAAATTTAAATAAGAATAGGTATAAATATGTGTAGAGAAACGAAAAAGAAAAATATAGAATATAATTATAATAATGCAGAATCAAATAAATTGAACGTGAAGAAGAAGAAGAAGAAAGTACTTCACTATATGTATAGTAAACAAACAAAGTAAAAATAATTATTACTATAGCATAACTAAGAAATGGGAATTCGGAAAATAGCAGTGTGTACGGCAAGGTAATTGTTTCGAAGTCCATTTAAGTTTAATTTAAACTTGTACTTCTCACCTCTCTCATATATTTTTTGAGTAGCCCTTTAAATCGATCGTATTCAGCATTTTTTAAAATTTGTGGCAGCTGGTTGTACAAAGCAATTGCAACTGTTATTGGGACTCTTATGTGTTCCACTGCTCGTGTATTATAGTGGTGTATTTTTCGCTGCTGGTTATAAGGTTAGTTGATGATTTTCTTTGCTGTTTCCTAGTTGCATGAATATGCTTAGCTCCTTTTACAGCTATTATGTCTTGTATGTTAAGTTTTCCTGTCATCCTATATAATTCTATGGTCGGTGTTGTTCTTGGTAGGTTGTATACAGCTTTAATACTTTTGTTTAAAAGTCTCTCTAATTTGTTAATGTTGTATAGAGCTGTCTGACTCCATGCTAGTATTCCATAGGTTAGAAGAGAGATAATGTGTGCATTATAGACAAGTTCCTTAATTCTTGTCGCCAGGAACTGATTTCTTCTCAGTGCTCCAATAAAAGGTGCTATTTCCTTGTACACGTTTTGAATGTGCCCGCAAAAGGGGATGAGTATATTTCCACGAATTTCATCATATCTCTTACTTCCTCTAGAATATCGAATTAATTTAATTTGCAGCCCTCGTCACGGTCATCTTTAATGACTGCACAAACAATTTTGTACCGTACTCAGGTAATGAATAGTCTGACGAATATTATTTTGCAGTTATATCGCATGATCGCAAACATGAATCACTAAAACTATGCCAATTGACAATAAATTGCGGTAACCGAAGGGTGTAAACATCGTTCAATGTCGGACTGAGGCCGAAACGGGATAGGGATTACGTAAATACGCATTCATGTATCAGGTCATGTTTTTTTCACGAAAGAAGTCAGGCCAGTGACGTAACAAAACGATAGTCGTGATACGCGGCACGAAGAAAACTTCGATACTTTCTCGAGTTTAGATTATCGCGGCTGCTTTATGCGTATCATAAAATCTTAACAAAGAACAAAGTTGTTGACTGTTGAACTGATCACCAGGAAGTAAACAACTTTTCAAGGATTTGTGACATGCGCTGCACCCAATTGAAAACACGAAAAAAAGAGGCTCGACTTTTTCCATGAATGGAAATCGTAGTGCGATGACATGCGGATTGCTGCAACTCCGGTTGTTACGCAACAGGAAAATTTTGAAAGCTGAATCACGCGTTACGTACCTCTGTAGGTTCTCTGGTTTGCCCCATCCCTTCTCGAAGAATTTTGTTATTAACATCCTCCTGTAGAGTCCATCGAGGCGGCTGGGTGGCATTGTTGAGCGTTTAGCACACTGGGTGTTCTTTCTTTGTCCACAAAAGGCACTACTTCACAGTTATAAAGTTTTATTTATTTGTTTCACTGAAATCTACGGTCAGCTTTAACTTAAATCACAGTTTTTTTTATTGAAGATTAAAATAACAAGGCGAGCTACTGCTCTAATTATGCACTTGAAGCCCTTCTAATTGATTTTTCTTTTCCGAGTATCGCAGGAGTACTGAAGCTCGTCGTTCCTGGTGCTGTATTTAATCTTTTTCAGCAGCAATCGGACCCGCACCCGCACCCGCGCCACATTGACGACCACAATCACAACAAATTTTTGATCATTTTTCAATTTGCTAACTACGACGAGCCGCGAACTAGCCGAACGCGGCGCCGATAAGAAATTGAAATGTCAGTCGGCTGTAGATGGGTTAGTGAGTTGTTTATGAAAAATTCCACGCACACTGCGTCATTTTACTTCGCCCGTTTGAAACCGATTCACACCGATTGGTGTTTATACACAAAAATTGAGAAGGGGTGGGTGCGAAGAATTTATCGTTCGATTTTATCACGCTATGCAGGCTATTGATGTGAAAATGGATGGCTTTCATTACAGTCGCCTACACTATTTCGTATTGTTTACGTTCAGGAAGTACCGTCATACGGGTCGGGGACGGGTGTTCGGTTGGTGCGAATTGCGAATGCAGCGCGAGGTCTCGAGATGTTATTGTTTTGATAAATGCAAAATTTCTTGTTTTCATCGTTTGTTTACCTGAGTTCAAGAACGTCTCCTGACTGCCCGGCCATAATTAGATTTAGTTTAGATATTCGGAAATTATTGCGGCGGCAATTGAAGCACATAACACGACGTCGCATCTCCGATGTTGTGGACGAATAACGCGAACTATTTTTCATTTAATTGTTTACATTTTCTGTCTTGATAAATTGTTTATTGACCTTGGAGCGCTTACAGCGTTCTTAGACAATTATACTGAAGCATATTCATTACCGTGAGCTACTACTAGGGAATACAATTCCGGTATTCCGTCCTTTCACATTTTTCTCTGCTTCTCCTTTCAATTAAATTCATTCAGCAGGCAGATCATAGCCATCGAATTGTCATGAAAAAGAATGTTGCGAAACACTGCTCGAATGCGCTTTGTTGCCGCTTTTTTTTTGACAGTAATGCTGTTATGATGCTGTTATGACACTGGCTATTTCCTCGCTAGTTTCAAGTGCAATAAAAGTCAATCGTGCGACAAGGCGAGCAATACAGAGAGAAAGAGATTACCGCTAAAAAATACCCTTGCTGATGCTACCGGCATCTAGTAGACGAAATTAACAACTGATTTGTTATAAAAAATACTGATCTTAGCGCGTTTCATAACATAACATGGCACTTTCCATAATTTATACATAACGAACTGTCAAAAACAAGTCTGTAGCGGCTGGAAAATCTAGCCGCCAGCGGATTTTTCTTGGATTAACTGCTAGAATGTTGCGAAACACTGCTCGAATGCGCTTTGTTGCCGCTTTTTTTTTGACAGTTATGGATTGTTTTTTGACAGTTACCCATAGTTTGCTGTTCGGACTGTCTCTCTCACACCAATGTCTAAATTGTATGTTAAAGTCTCTATCCCTCTCCATTTGGATTGTCTAGCCGCTTTAAAGCCGCAAAAATAGCCAGTGTCATAACAGCATAACACTGGCTATTTCCTCGCTAGTGCAATAAAAGTCAATCGTGCGACAAGGCGAGCAATACAGAGAGAAAGAGATTACCGCTAAAAAATACCCTTGCTGATGCTACCGGCATCTAGTAGACGAAATTAACAACTGATTTGTTATAAAAAATACTGATCTTAGCGCGTTTCATAACATAACATGACACTTTCCACAATTTATACATAGCGAACTGTCAAAAACAAGGCGGTAGCGGCTGGAAAATCTAGCCGCCAGTGGATTTTTCTTGGATTAACTGCTAGAATGTTGCGAAACACTGCTCGAATGCGCTTTGTTGCAGCTTTTTTTTGACAGTTATGGATTGTTTTTTGACAGTTACCCATAGTTTGCTGTTCGGACTGTCTCTCTCACACCAATGTCTAAATTGTATGTAAGAGTCTCTATCCCTCTCCATTTGGATTGTCTAGCCGCTTTAAAGCCGCAAAAATAGCCAGTGTCATAACAGCATTACCCATAGTTTTGCTGCTCGGACTGTCTCTCTCACACCAATGTCTAAATTGTATGTTAAAGTCTCTATCCCTCTCCATTTGGATTGTCTAGCCGCTTTAAAGCCGCAAAAATAGCCAGTGTCATAACAGCATTAATCCAAGAAAAATCCACTGGCGGCTAGATTTTCCAGCCGCTACAGACTTGTTTTTGACAGTTCGTTATGTATAAATTATGGAAAGTGTCATGTTATGTATGTGTATGAAACGCGCTAAGATCAGTATTTTTTATAACAAATCAGTTGTTAATTTCGTCTACTAGATGCCGGTAGCATCAGCAAGGGTATTTTTTAGCGGTAATCTCTTTCTCTCTATATTGGTCGCCTTGTCGCACGATTGACTTTAATTGCACTTGAAACTAGCGAGGAAATAGCCAGTATCATAACAGCATAACTGTCAAAAAACAATCCATAACTGTCAAAAAAAAAGCGACAACAAAGCGCATTCGAGCAGTGTTTCGCAACATTCTAGCAGTTAATCCAAGAAAAATCCGCTGGCGGCTAGATTTTCCAGCCGCTACCGACTAGTTTTTGACAGTTCGGTACGTATAAATTATGGAAAGTGTCATGTTATGTTATGAAACGCGCTAAGATCAGTATTTTTTATAACAAATCAGTTGTTAATTTCGTCTACTAGATGCCGGTAGCATCAGCAAGGGTATTTTTTAGCGGTAATCTCTTTCTCTCTGTATTGCTCGCCTTGTCGCACGATTGACTTTTATTGCACTTGAAACTAGCGAGGAAATAGCCAGTGTCATAACAGCATGAGTTTAGAGTTTTAAATAAATTTCAAATTTTGCAAGTATGTGAAGAAAAAACCACAAAATTTGAACATGGCAGTGCTGGTTTCATGCGAAATGTCAATTTGAAGTTAAAATGACTTTCCACCCCCATGCTAGAGCTGTCCTTTCTAAGGCAAAATTTGCTGCGGCTTCTGTGGGCGCACTTCAATCCGCCAAGTCGGTCTTTCCAGCCACTAAGGTCCTTATCTACAAGACTCTGATACGTCCAGTGGTCTCCTATTGTTTCCCAGCCTGGATCGGTATCTCCTCAACGGCCGCTGAAGAAGTAAACATCTTCGAGAGGAAAATCCTTCGCAAATGCCTCGCAAAGTACAGAAGACCACATAAGAGGTACTACAGGAACAAAGTTCTCTACTCCGAGTCCAAGATCACTCCCATCTTGCACTACATGTGTAGTGTCATCTGTGAGAATTGGTGTGGACCAATTAATGCAGTGGCATTACTTTGATCCACACCAATTCCACACCAAGAAGTCAGTTCAGTGGGTGGTTTGGGGTTTTTTGAGGGGAGTTTTTTCTGACAGCTGGCGAAAAAGAGGTTAAGTTTTTTGGCGCGGACGGAAAGTTTAAGTTTTTGGCGCGGGGAAAAGTTTTTTGGCACGATCGAAATACTTAAAATAAAATGAGAAAAAGAAAATTATAAGTTAAGTTTTGGTGCGAAAGCGAAAAGCATAAGAAATGAGCAAAGAAAGTTAAGTTAAGTTTAGTGACGGGCGGAAAAAAATAAAATAGTTACGGTTAAAGAAATTAAAATACGTGTGACAAAGGAAAATTAAAGTGGCTCCAAAAAGTTCTGGCCCACATTAGATTTAAAGTGAAAAAGTAAGATAAAGTGGCTCCAAAAAGTTTTGGTCCAGAATTAAATTGAAGTTAAACAACAGAAATAAATTAAATTAAAAAAATAAAGAAATCATAGAATAAAGGTAAAATAGAATGAATAAAAACATAACAAATTAAATAAATTAAATTAAAAAAAAAAAATTAAATTAATAAATTAAAAATAAAAAAATACGACAGACAACAAGAGGACAGAAATTGACGCGGACAGAAAATAAATAGTAAAAAAAATTTAAAATAATTGAAACGGGAAAAAAAAAAAAAAAAACAACGAGAATGCAGTAGTCAAGAGGTAATTTTTTTTTTATTGTTTGTTTCTTCTTTTTTTTGGTTGGTTTCTTTTTGTTTGGTTTGATTTTTTTTGGCGCTGTAAAAATGGCTTAATAGAGCGTCATTGAGATGGATCTTCTCGTTTGAAGACCTTCCGCCCCCTCATTCCTCTCTTTAGGGGCCATACATTTTAAATTCTGTTGAGGACAAGTATGGCTATGGTAGGGTGGGCTAGACGGCGCATAACATCAGCGCCAGTCGAGTTGAAGGGAGTTTTCTCGGTCTCTCATGACCGATTGGGAATCTTATCCCAATTTTATCACCCGGGTAAGTCGGCGTGAAATTTTTTTGTTGTACAGGCCATGGGTTTTATGGTCTGGAATACGAACAACGTACCCCCCCACAGCCGCAGCTAGCCCGGAAGCCAGCAAGCACGTCGCTCCAGTTCGTATTTCAGCCACCAATTCGGACGTAGGTGGAATTGGACCCCTGTTTCCCGATCCCAACCTTCCCTTCGGTTATTTTGACTTTTTTAAGTCGAAATAACCACTCCAAGGCCTCCGTTGACAACACATGCTTTCATCCGGCAAAACCCGAGCAGACAAGTGTCAAAACCAAGCCCTTCTCTCCATCCGCTCCCTCTTCCCGGAACCCCTACGGCCAGATGACTCCTATCATATCAACACACTTAAGGTCCTGTTTGACTATACCCTCCCGCTGACTGAAAATTGCACTCCCTCACTCCCACCCTCCTACTCATTCCTACAGATATTAAGACACCCGACAACGCGAACTTCTTAACGGGCATTTTTGGCGCGTACCATTTCGGAGTTATCCGCCTTCAACCCACAAAAATTGGTTTAACGAGTTTCAACGTGGTCGCACGTCGGTTTTTGATGAGCCACGCCCAGGTGCCCCGAAAACGGCTACCACGGAGGATAACGTGACAAAAATCCACGATCTCGTATTGGCAGACCGCCGATTGAAGGTGCGCGAGATAGCTGAGACAGTAGGAATCTCAAAAGACCCCGTGGGTCATATCCTGCATGAAATTTTGGCCATGAGAAAGCGGTCGGCGTGATGGGTGCCGCGTTTGCTCTCTCCGGACAACAAGCGCAACCGTGAGACCACTTCAGAGCAGTGTTTGACGCTGTTTAAGCGCAATCCGAAGGAGTTTTTGCATCCACTGGTACACACCAGAGACCAAGGAACAGTCGAAACAGTGGACTTCACCCGGCGAACGTGCTCCGAAGAAGGCGAAGACTGTCCTTTCGGCCGGAAAGCTGATGGCCACCGTTTTCTAGGATTCACAAGGTGTGATCTACATCGACTATCTGGAGAAGGGCAAAACGGTCACAGGGCTCTACTATGCCGAATTATTGGGCCGATTCGACGCCGAATTGCAGATAAAACGGCCCCATTTGGCGAAGAAAAAAGAGCACTTCCACCGTGACAACGCACCGGCTCACACCTCCGCCAAATTGGTCGAATTGGGCTACGAACTGCTGCCCCATCCACCGTATTCTCCAGATTTGGCCCCGTGCGTCTTCTTTTTGTTTCCAACCTTGAAAAAGTCACTTGGCGGGCAGAAATTTGAGTCGAATGAGGAGTTCATCGCCGCCACGGAGGCCTACTTTGCAGACCTCGAGAAAACGTATTTTTCAGATGGGTTAAAGAAGTTGGAGCATCGCTGGGTCAAGTGTATCGAGCTAAAAGGAAAATCACCACTTTTCCAAAATTTTTGTTTTTCTTTTGTAGGCTAAGTATTTGTCGGATCGCCCTCGTATATGCTGAGGAGGACATTATCTACATTTTGTGTGAATGTCAGGCGGTTGCAAGGAGGCGCTTGAAGTGGTTGGGCAGTCTTTTCTTCGACAATTTAGAAGATCCGTGGTTGATAGAGACAAGTTGGTCAAATTTATTAGGGATTTAGGATGTTTTGGGGGTGATTAACTAGTTGGGTCCGGAGGGATCGCTATGGGCCCTCTTTTGGTACCTAGTGTGCTCTGCGGCTCAGCGTGGCGCCCCTTCCAAAAACTAAATGGAAAGCAATGAAAATTTCGTCAACTGACAACTGAAATATATCGGAGTTTGTTTCAGACATCAAACACCGCCGATTAAAAACTTTTTTCATCATTTTTCAGTTTGCCCCAAACGGTGAACTTTAACCCAAACCGTTTACTTTGAATTGTTTCCGGTGTCCGAGTCCGCTATTTTCATTTAGAGCTCATACTTCCACATCAAGATGGCGCTTAATTCGCAACATCTGAAATCAGGCGCACAAAACTTGAAAAGCTAAAAACAAAAATCACATTTCTTTCACATTTGTCAAAAACTTTACTAAAATTGCTTTTCATGTATAAAATAACGACGTAAATTCGATTTCACGTAAATAAGGTTTGTGCTAATAATTATATTTTGAATAATTCGATCGAGATGTGTAAGAAATTTGTGTTAAATTAGGGAGAATAAATATTTCGTGAGGTTAAAACTGCGCAAGGAACGTATCGGCTCTCAAGTATTGCAATTTCTGCACTTTGTATGCGAATGTCGTAATATTGGAGATAATAAGATCGGTACAATTTGAGTTAATAAATTTCAAAGTGATTGGCAGGATAACTAGCATGTTTTCGGTTCCATTTCTAGAAGCTCGAGAATGACATTGACACTGCCATTGGCATTATATAATTTAGCACTAGCTCAGCGGTGAGAAAATCGGTATCTCCGCTTGCCGACTGATTTATCGATTTGTTGTTTTTTTACGCAACCTTTTACGAACAATTTGGCTTTACTAAACACTTCTTCCCTTAATTTCAGAGGACACCATGGAGGAATACGCAAGAGAACCATGTCCATATCGAATCGTCGATGACTGCGGCGGCGCTTTTGCTATGGGCTGCATCGGGGGTGGCGTTTTTCAGGCGATCAAAGGATTCAGGAATGCACCATCAGGAATGAGCAGACGAATGGTACGTTATTTTGAAACAAAACTGGATTCGTTTTTATTTTGATTTTCGGCAGCTTGGAAGTATAGCAGCCATTAAAACAAGATCACCGATTATAGCCGGTAATTTCGCTGTGTGGGGCGGTATGTTCAGTACAATCGACTGTACTTTAGTTCACATACGAAAGAAAGAAGATCCCTGGAACTCAATTATTAGTGGCGCGGCAACAGGAGGAATTCTGGCGGCCCGAAATGGTGAGTATATTTTTTTTACAAAATCTGAGCTGAATTATTCTGTTGCAACAAGAGCAGGGCAGTGTAACGTCTTAGCTGTAGCCGAAAAAGTACAGCCTTTCTAGTCGTGAACTGGGAAATAATTGTTCCCGTTGCGGATAGGTCAAAGAACTGGAGGTACTGTATGGAGTACAGTCCATAACCACGGAACTACAAAATCCTGAAAATAAAATTCCGGGGTTGTTACTTGAAATAAAAGCATCTCCTTACAAGTTAATTAAAAGTTTTGAGGGATTTTTTGTCAATTTCAAGACTGAAAAAATGGTTACAAATGTATTACTGAAAATATTGTCCATCACTAGCCACAACTTTTTCTCATCTTTCGGGCAGCATACGGATTCCATGTCGATAGAACTCTTCTTGAGATGCTATCTATGAATCAATCCAATTCTTGCAATCGTCGTAATTTCGTAAGTGCTGGTCAGCTAGTCATCGATCGGAATAGGTGGTAATCAAAAGAAGCAATGTCTGAAGAATACGCCGGGTTGAGTAGAACTTCCCATTTCCGCGTTTCCAAGTAGGTTTTTACCACTTGTGCAACATGAGGCCGAGCATTGTCGTGCTGCAAAATCACTTTATCGTGCCTCTGCTCAAATAGTGGGCGTTTATCCTTCAATGCTCGGCTCAAACGTATCAATTGTAGTCGGTAGAGATCCCCTGTGATTTTTTCGTTAGGTTGAAGCAGCTCATAATAAACCTAGCCTAGCTGATTTATTAGGTTTATTATGTATAATAAACCTAGCCTAGCTGATATGAGAATGTTGAGCCAACCTTGGAGCATCTAGTGTGTGAATGTGAAAGTCTGGCACGTACCATGCATCGGTACTTGGGGAAATTCTCCTTAACCGATCTATCAGAACTTGCGATGATTCCTTTATGGAGAACTACTCTCTTCATAAGGAAGAGCAATATTTGGAATCAGTAGTCTAGAGCCCGGTTTTATACGAGGGGACCACAATGGATCCACAGTGATCTCTCGTGATGGACTGGGGCACGTCGCTTTAGTCCACCCTTCCCAACCTAACCTAGCCTAGCTGATCTCACCAAATGCAGAGCATAAGCTTAGAACCATGCATATTTGGCTTCGCCACTTTTAAATCGTTTAAACCTAAACTCACACGTTTTAATCGATGAAGTATAGTCACCATAAGTTTCCAATAGCGTTCGGTGATTCTCAGCTGCACTTTTCTTCGAATTAAACAGAAAAAGTAACACTTCCCGCAAATGCTCTTTCGTTGGAACGAAATTCGACATATTCAACACTCACAAAATCTATGTTGTTTACACTTTGGCAAAGCGATACGTACTAAAAATGAAAGCCGTAAAATGGAGCTTCCAGGTGAATACAGTGAAAATATGGCCCGCTGTGATTTAGTACACGTAACGCCCTCTCTTACAAATCCCTTAAAACTTATTTGCGCACCCGATATTATCGATAAAGGTAGACATAATAAATAATCTTCTTTTATCGCATCCAAGCTGTTTTTGTTCGTCCTATACACCTAAATGAAAAGCACAATATTCATCTCACCTCTTAACGAACAAAACAGCGAAAATAAGTCGTTTGCTTCTCCGCTTGCATTCGATAATTTTATGTGCGTTTTTTCGTTCTTCAAGAACCTTGTAAAAAACGAGTGTATTGTTATAATGGTAAAAGTTTTTACAATAATTCTCTTTGAAATGAAATAATGAGAAAACGGAAGATTCTAAATGTACCTAGAAATGCCGGCTCCGGTATTCGTAAGAATGCCATAGAAAAGGGTATAAGCAATCGGAATTGGAAACTCGTGAGCGTGAACGTAGACCGGCGCTAAGACCTAGAACGAAATTCCATAATATTTTATGACTAATTAATATTAATATAAACGATGGGAAGACTTGGTTGATGAAGATAGCAAAGCCATATTAAAAATTAGCAGCTGGAGGACGCGGTCTTAGGATCGAGACTAATGGAGGCGACGACTTCAGCAGGCCAGGACCCGCTGTCGCGCCATTGATGATGATGAATTAATATTATGTAAACAATTTCATTGCACCCGGATTTCCAGTAGGTCGCAAACAAGCAACAGGAATCTGCAAAGTCTTGAATTTCTAGTGTTTACATAAAACGGATTAGCTATAATTTTGCAAGGAAATAAACTAAAACATTAATGTTACAAAAGAAATGCCGAAAAGACATGCATGGATCTTGTAACATTACTTTTAAATTTAATGTCTTCCAAAATCGTAGTAATAGAGTTTATGTGAATACTAAAAATTTAAAGATTTTCCACATATGCGTTTATTGCACCAAGCTCTTCGATTGGAGGCGACTTCCAAATCGACATTTAAACCTTCCCCAGATAAGGCTCGAAATTGAATGTTGTTTCGTAATCTTTACGATTAGAGCCATCCATTGCTCACATGGAAATCATTTACATTAAAAGATTAAGCGATTTCCAGTGCTTTCTCTTGGTGTAATGGCCTGTGACTGGTATGGTAATATACCACAAGGTTCACTCAATTATTACGGACGTTGCAGCGAATATTTTGAAGACATATCAGGGACCTACCGATTGCTGTAGTAATAAGGGAAATATTATACGTGTTATCACCACATGACAAATTTTTAAACACAAGCTCCTATTCCAAAATTAATTTTCTTAATTCAATACATATAGTTTTGGTTCAAGTAATTTTCCGTGATGAAATACTAATTCAAACGGTAACACATTCCTTAGTCGCCTACCCGTACAAATGTTTCCTGCCAAGATTTTAATATAGTTAAAGATCTTAAATTCAAATTTCTTTATTGCCAGGAATAATTTTTATGAATTTTTTACCGCATGGCTGTATGATAATAATTTTAAAATTTAGTGTGAGTTTATACAAGGAAAATTACAAAAAAAAACCTTGACTATTTAATCTTAAACTAACTAATCTAATTTACTGCTAAAACAAATAAATCCGCTGAAGTGTTTGAAGCGAATAAGATAATATATAAGAATGCAAGTAAACATGTTGGCTACATTCGTTGACTCAAGAGAACGTCAGATTATAGGAAAGATTTTACAAGAGAGTTGTCGAGATGAATTGAACTCCTCAAAAAGGTACTAAGTTTAACTTCTGCAAGAGCCGTGATTTCAAGCACATTAGCTGTTTTGTGTAAACGCTTAGCTGAAAAATAAAACGGTACATCAAGTATGATTTTGAACAATTTGTATCGTTTTTTTGTGGATAGTTGAAGTCTGATTCCAAACAGGGGCGGCATAAGAAATTATAGCCTGGATAACCTGTTTAAAAATAAGGAGCTTGTTGTTCGTTGAGAGCTTAGATTTTCTGTTTATTAATGGGTGGCTTTGGATATCTTGGAGCATAAGTTCTCGATATGATCTTTTAGTATTAGCTTCTTGTCTAGAGTAAGCCCAAGATAATTGATATGGTTAGCCCATTCGATGGGTTGTTGGTAAGAAATTGATAGGCCGGTTCGGAAGATTGTGGCTTTTCCGTTTTTTGGTGAAGTATATCGCTTGAGTTTTCGTGGGATTAATTTTTATCTTCCATCTGTTGTAGTTTGGGTATAGCTTGTCCAGATATAGCTCTAGTTCGGTTATTATTGAGGCAGGGTATTTTGAGTAAGAGTATATGCTGGTGTCATCCGCAAATATAGCTAGTTGACAATTTGTGCTGGTAGGTACGTCTGCAGTATAAATATTGTATAATGTTGGAACCCCTGGGGAACACCTGCGGGTATTGAATAATAATTCGATTTCCTTAATTTAATTTTGACAGAGAAAGATCTATTATTTAGAAATGAACGTATGATTTTGACAATGTATATTGGAAATGATAATAGACACCTTCCTTGCATGGGAACCTACATCTCACCATATATATTCCGTTCATTTCTTTAAGGCGCAAAGCCCAAACAATAGCCTGGAATAGTAGTGATTCATTCCTACGATCACATAATGCAACCACTTCAAGATTACCATACAACAGCCAGCTGACTAGGGCAGAATGCTATCTATTCTCAGAATAAGACTAGGCAAACCTCTTTTCGCTATATTACACTTTTTTGAACAGGGACAACCAGTAGATTGCTCAACATGTAGAGTACAGCTCACAGTAAAACATATTCTGGTAGAATGTCCAATGTCTAAGCTGGTCCAATTGGGACCAACGGAAGATCCATCGGCAACACTGCGTGATACCCTGTATCCCACAAACCGAGCAACACTGAATAAGCTTCGTGCGGCCTTTCTGGCTCACAGAATGTGGGATAAAATCTAGCTACTAAACATAAGTTAGTTTTCGACCAATACATATAAAAAGACGGCATCATATAGCCCAGTAGCTAAGACGCCTTCAGACTTGTTAACTGCGAAATTTATTTCCAGGCAACAATAACAATACATAATAGACCTTGGTGCCAGACAGAGTCAAAAGCTTTTTCGATGTCTAGGACGAACATTCCAAGAGATTCGTTGGCATTAAGCGATTTTTTTATATCCTTCGTGACTCTATATAGTTGGTGAGTAGTCGAATGTCCTAATCTGAATCCGAACTGGAAGTTTTTTTAGTCTCGAGAAAAGTATTAGTTAAAGACAGGGCCGCATTTACCTATGAAGGGGCCCGGGGCTATTTCACTTTTGGGAGCCCCTAACAACTAAGGATTATGATTTTTTTTAATTTTTTTCCTAATCGGAAAAATATTTGAAAAAATTTTTTTGTGTTTGTATCACATAATGCCGAAAAAAAATGTTTGTTCACCGAAGATATCAGCTTTCTTCCATTGCGTGCCAATACCACAACTGCAAAAATTTTGCCAGACTCATTTATTTCACATACTTCATTATTTTTTAGAGGATCCAACTATTTTCAATAATTAATTTTTTTCTAAGGATTCTATTATAACTATGACAATATAAAATACGTACCTGGCCTTAATGTTGTTTGTCGGTTAAGTTAAGTTAACTTAACCGACAAACAACATTAATTAAAGATCTTCAATTATTTCACTGGCAGCGAACTTATTTAAATAAACATCAAAATATCACCTTCTCTCTCACGATTATCATTGGTGGATTGAATGGTAACTGCTCACTGCTTCTTTTCTTCGAAGTGGAGATCAAAACGGATTTTACTTAGTTTTTGGAAAGTGTATCATCAGGGCAGCCTTATATGATAAAAGTGGATTTTGAACTGAACCAGATGATCTCAAATCATGAAGAATATGGTAAAGAATTTTGAAAAGTTTGAAATATTTATCAATTCCTTAATTGCTTACTCATCTTAGCTCCTTTTAAAAATATGCTCATTTATATGGGAATATTTCGTGCTTTACTTTTAGCGAAATCATTTATTATTTCATCAAAGTCAATCGATTTTAGTACGTCAAACTCTATTGACATTAGAGAAAGTGAGTTCAAACGATTTTCGCCAATTGTATTACGCAAATAGTTTTTAATCCTTGCTAAAGTAGAGAAGGATCTTTCCCCTTCACAATTTGTTGCAGGTATATTTAAATACATTCGCAACGAAATCCTTACGTTTGGAAACGTGCGAAGAATTGAACTACCGTCCTCAAGTAATTCGCTCATACGTGCGAGCTTAGTATTTGCAATATTTTCGTTCTTAACAATTTCAGTAAATTGTAAGAATTCATAAACGAAACCAATCTTCAAATCATTGGGATATGCACTTATAAGAGCTTTACATTTATCTTGAATTTCTACAATTGATAATTCGTTCAAAATTCTCTAATTCCTGATACAGACAGTCGTTTATCGGCAGAAAGGTTTCTACGGGAAATTTATTACGTGCAGAAAATTCCTTTTCTATTGCATCGCCTTCATCAAAAAAACATGCTCTCTTTCTTGTTCTTCTATTATATTCTCTATATTGTTGATCATCCACAAGTTGATTTGCTTCGGCCTCTATATTATTAAAACAGTCTCGATATTTATTCAGGAAACCTGATATAGTTGACATACAGTCAGTAAATCAATATCAGCGCTCTGAAGCGATTCGCTAGTTGCATGGAAGCGTTCTAAAATTTTGTTCCAAAAAATAACCATGATACAAGTATTGAATTCTTTCATTTTATTCAGAATGCCATTTGCTTTATTTTTGGCTATCTGATTTTGGGTGCTATCACACGCTAAATTACTAAGAGTTGTCATAATCCCAAAAACCCACGCCGGCTTCTATCACCTAACGGTCCTCCCGCGTCCTGTGTTAGATTGGCTGCAGTTGCGGGTGCGCTCAAATGTCAGTGAAGTGCTGACTTCTGAACGCACTCGCAACGCCCAGCAGGGAATACAAATCTCGCCCAGCGGCAACTCAACAGGATTTAATTCTATTGTATTGAATATATGAAAATTTCGGTCCCCAATGAAATTTGTTTGGGGCCCCTTAAAATTTGGGGGCCCTATGCTACAGAACCTTTTAGTCCTATGGGAAATCCGGCTTTGGTTAAAGATCTGCGAGATGATTAGAAATATTGGTCACTATTTATTTCTTATTCCGCCATATAAGAAGAAACTCTGTACATTTTTTTACATACGTTTTACCAATTTTTTTGTTGTTTTAATAATAAAGTATTGTAATCGATTGAAAATTAGAAAATTTTTGTTTTCTAATATATGTACTCTATAACCAGAAGATCGCATGCCATATTTTGTAAATTTTTCATCAAGCGCGAAAACCGGGAAATAATTACGTCTTGTGCTCTTCTTTAACGCAGTGTGTCTGTGTCCAGACTTAATTATGACAGCTATTTTGTTAAAAATGAGGAGAAATCGATCGTAGTTTCTAGTTAGTTAAATAAGTTCTGTAACGAATTAAACTCGTAAAGTACATTTACCTTAATAAAATTTTTGATGTTTCGCGGACATTAGTCTCGCAGTGCGCCCCAAAGCTAATTTCTATAAATAAGTTATAGTTTGGATGCGAACATAGCAGTTTTAATTCCTTTGATGTTACTGGTGGAGTTTTGTTTGAGTTGATTTGGTAGTAAAATGTATCATAAAACGGTTGAATTTGTTAATTGTTAATTTCTTTACACACGTTTTTCGAGTGTGAAAAATAATTTTTTTTTCGACAAGTTACTAAAGAAATATTAACTGTTATATTTTCAGGATTACCGGCGATGGCTGGAAGTGCTATTATTGGAGGTGTCCTACTTGCCCTAATTGAAGGTGTTGGAATTTTATTTACACGACTATCGGCTGAACAATTTCGAAACCCTGCCCCTCCTACAGAAGACCCAGCTGCTTTAGGCGATCCAAATCAAGGCGGAGGATTTAGTTTTGGTCAACAACCTCGGCAGTACCAATAGAATTTCCAAAATTTAGTTTTTTTTTAAATTTCCCAAATCTTATTTTCTTTCTTGTTCTTATCAAGAAGAAAAAAGAATATCGCAATGCTACCGATAATAGAGATTCGATTAAAAAATTATTGTTTGACTGAGACGAATGAATGACACTTTCTGAATGTGTTTCGAATTTTCTTAATAATATTATTAAGTTGTTTTTTTTTTATTTCAATTAGAAGAGCCATCAAATGAAATAAATTGTTTATAAAGACTATGAAATCAATAATCTACAGTGAGACCATTTTGTAAGGGTAGTTGTTTTTAATGCCTTTGGTCTTATTGTTTGATTTAGTATTTCATACGTCCGATAGATTTACTGCATGCAAACAAAATTTAATCAAAACAAGTTTTTACTACCATAAGTTTTTGATTAAACTAGTCGTTGTATTCAGGTGGGTAGCTGTAAAATACTGTATAAATCGATTCCTTCTCAATAAAGGATTTGTATAACAATAATAGCAAAGAATTTTCACATTGAAATTAAAAAATTGTTTATTTTATTTTTATATTCCCCCCCTTAAAATTAATCAGATTAGAAAATTTCTGGTATAATGGTAATATATTGCTTGTAATTATGTACAATAGTAGTAACATGTTGGATGTTATCCTTCTGCTTGGGCATTACTTTGGTTGCTGCTACTGCCCACTACAAATTTGTATACATCCTTTGTTGGAAAAGCCTGTCCAACTATAGCTTTGAATGCTTCATCAGTTGACATTAAAGGCTGACTGGTATTTTCTAAAGCCTGTAATGAAATATAACGATAGTCAAAGGTAAAAATCTTACGGCAGTTGGAATTACCTGTATGGCTAACTTTTCCGCGTTCGTCATATTATCCAAATGGTCGAAATTCAAATTTTCCGGCATACCAATTCCCGAATGTAGTACGAGTTGTTGTAAAATGTTAAGGCACTCAGAAGTTAAGTCAATAATGTTGCTCGATGGTACATTCATTATTTTCATTTTGGCTAGGAATTTCAAATTTTTCAATATATCAATATCCATATCACGAATTTGGGACGTTAATTGAAGCATTTGTTTGTTTGATTTTGTTAACAATAAGTTTTTCTGTGAGAGATCGGCTTTCCATCGAGCTAATTCTTCCACCATTACACTACTAGCTAGAAATTTACTTCGCCAAACTTCGCATTGTCCGGCAAGGTATTCAATTTGTTCCTGGAAAAGTGTAAATTTCTTTTATTTAGAAAAGAAGTATGCATCTATTGATTTCGTAAATTTGTTAAAGAATTTCAATTCAATTTAGAACTAGTTATAAAATCTTGCTTCATTGCAAGCTTTAAATGGTTCGACGAATAGGACCGGATCCGATGATCCTGTGGTAACGCAACGGACCTTTTAGGTTTAAGTGTGTCCGTCTTCTCACGGGCAGCCACGCGTACCAAACTACCTATAAAATCTTTTACGAGGGTATTGAAAACTACCGGCTCCAGATCCAGATATTGGTGCATGGGACTGCAGCGCTCTTTACTGAGACACTGGCTGTTTCTAGTATATATTTTTTTTGATAGATCTCAGTGCCTAGAATTCGAGTCCACGACCCATGGTGCAAAAAAGATTGTCTGGGCGCAACTATATTATTTTTTGGGAAAAAGTCCGGGATGCGGTTAAAGGAGTGGTGTGACAGAATTGTCGACCCTACTGATACTATTAAAGCTTCAATTACAATTAATAGTCCGAAACGCGGTCGAAGTCGAAATGGAACACTGATTGTTTCCAGACAAATGGGATATTTGCAAAGTTACTTTACTAGAATAGAGCTGTGTGACGTCAACACCACAATTACCAAACTAAATCGAATGATTGTTTGTTTTCGAGCAGAGTTTTGGATGTATTTGATTGAACCGAAAATTGTTTTGTTTGCATAGTAGATCGGTCACGCTTAAGCCTCAGTTATAATGGTTCCGATCCGATCCGGAAAACGGAGAGTGTTGAGTTTCTCCATCCGACACACATCTAAAGGCAATTTCGGAACGCCTAGTCACAATCGTTCCGGTAATTAGCCGAGACACAAAACGGAGGGGTAAAGTTAACCAACTTTCAACTTCTATCCGTTCCGAGGCTAAGAGGTGAATTAATGAATTTCACCACCTCCTTCGCCTCACTAAAAATCAAAATTACACCTCGTTAGTGTCACTTTGATGGATGTCGGAACGGAATCATTGTGCCTAGAAATTTTTCCCCTCCGACGTTGCCGGATCGGATCGGAACGATTATAACTGAGGCTTTACTTATCGCATCACAAAAACCTGGTCATAATAATCCTAACAATGAAATTGTTTCAATCATTGAAGAATCGAAAGAAGCATATATAATACAATAAATACTGTTGCGAACATAATATATTAATTATTCATAAATGGGTGTTGACAAGTTTGGTCGATTTTCGAAGTGAGTAAAACGTGGTACACGAGGACCACCTGGAATCGAATTTAAATTAACGTTTGCAGGAGACTATGATTTAAATGTAAAAATTATAATAACGCACTAAGTAATGAGGATGCAGCAACAAAAGCCTATGTGGATACAGAAATTGATAAAATGCAGAAATTAATAAAACGGTGTAGACCCCCCTTCTCTAGTTATGTCAACCACCAAGTCCGACATCTTAAAAACAAAAAGATATTCTATCACTACTTTTAATAAAAAGTTCTTACTGTAATATACTCGGGGACCGCTACACTTTCCAATTGCGGAATCGAATTCATGTTTTCTGGTTAAATTTTGTTCGTTAATTAATAATTTTTAGAAAAATGGTTGCATATTTATAGTTGATTTTCTAAATGCTAAATTGCGGTCAAAATTTCCGGTCAGGCTATCTAAATAATCTCCCCTTATCACTTCCCCCTCACCTCTCCTTTTTTCTCGGTTACGAGTCATACTGAAGCCGACAAGATACCTCAAAACAAATTAAAACAAACCACAGCAAACTAAAACAAACAACAATTTCACAATAGCATGACTCATCAATATTTCCGGTCAGGAATTCTGTTATCTAATAATCTTAATTTCCATTCTCAAGAGCATGTTCCATATTAAGCAATTTTTGTTGTTTTTCGGCGTCAGAGGAGTTTCTGGTGCGAAACACCAACACGAAATCCCGACTGGGATTAATCGATGTCCTGGCTACTGCCATTGAGGACATGACAGTTGAAAAACCTTCACTGGAGAAGCCAGTTTTTCAAAACTGTGTTGGATAAGATCCGAAGAAGCAGTTTCGTTATCGGACTGCATAGACTCATCAGAGGGTGTATCATGCCTACTATTCGAAACACCCTTACAGCTGCTGTTATTGCTGATGATTTTGCCAACCAAATACCGGACACACTATATAATTGAAAGTTTTTAGAAAAAGAAGTGAACAAATCAATAGCATTAAAACAAATGGCTTTATTGCTTTTCATAATAATCACCCTTAAACTTAATACACTTTGCAAAAGCCGGTCGATGCTTTCTTTCTGCGTCAACCCACTTTTAAACTCGTAAAAAATCATTGCGTGGAAGTGTTCTCTAGTTAACTCCATGATTGAACAGGACAGAGGGATTTGGAATCAGCGCCTAGACTGACCAGGGAGGGATAACGAGATGAGACTGCTGGAGGTTTTTAGCTAAGGTATGTTGATAAAGAAATATTAATTTGTTCTTTTCAGCCCAAACCAATATGTGATTTTAAAAACTGTCAGTGTGACCCTCGAACCTTCTTCTATTATCTCCTCTTCTATTATCTCCTTGAAATCATCACAATAAAGAGTTATTTTATTTTATTCTATGAAACAACATCGGATAGCAAATATGCGAGAACTAAACTAACTCGGTTAATCGAGACATCGGATAAACGGACATGGGTTAATCGTCATTCTACTGTACTTGACAATTACAGAAGAAGCGATAAATAGGAAAAAAACTGTTAGTGCCTCCTTAAAGCTGGAATTAACGCTCAAATTTTCATATTTTAGTGCTTGACCAAGAAAATAGAGCTGAGAAAGTGTACTCGCAACGTGGCATTTTCCCATTTCACTGAGTTAAGGGGCTACACTCTTATGTTCTAGCTTCAGCTAAGAGGCTGTGCTTCCGTAAGAACAGCTTCGGCAAGGCCTAATAACAACTGTTCGTGCTAGGCTATTGCTGTTGCTGAAACATGGGGAAATGTGCGCCAAATAAGTTGGTAAGGTCTTATCGAAGCTAGAACGAGGCAGGAGAAATAGCTTCGGTAAGGCCTTATGGAAGGTAGTTTGCTAGTTGGGAAGTATGATAAATGCTTACCGTATGAGTCGATAAGTTATTTGCGGTGTCCAGCAGAGCTCGAGCCAGTTGCAGTTTGTCCTCTGTGAGGACGTTAACTCTGGTCTGCAAGTCTTCCCCAACGGCAGCCACCAATAAATTCTTTAACTCCGAATTCACCTTAACTTGAAATTTCAATTGAGCTGTTAGGTGGTCCTGTTGTTTCTTTAAGTCCTCTATTTCTTTTCGATAAATTTCTCGTTCCGTTTCAAGCTCAGTTTTCGAATCGTTTTGTTCGTCGATCTCTTCGTTCAATTTCATTTCGGACGTTTTCAGCGTCGACATTTGTGTGACGAGTACGTTAATGTCCAAATTATTGCGATTTCGCCGTGTCACTTTCTTTCGCTTTCCGGGCATTATGGGATTCACGGCCGCTTTGTACGGCTCGAACAGTACTAGGCGCGGTTCTCGATTTACTCGTTGTTGCGACGGTTTTCGTGGCTTAACTAATCTCGGAATAAGCGGATATAGTTTGCCCTTGGGGATGACTGCCGGTAATGAGATTGACTCGTTTAGTTCGGGTCGATAAATTGAATTTTGTCCGGGAATTGGTTTCTGTGGTTTCGTCTCAACTATGACTTCTGGCTGTTTGAGTTTTGGCGGTTCAGGAACTACTTTCATCTGGCTAGTTTCTATTTTAGAAACTTTCGAAACGGGTTCCTGCTCCATGCCATCGCCGCTCGTTCGAGCTAAATTTTAATAGGAATTTTTTCAGATGCCTTCCAATAAAATTTGTATGTAATGTAATTCGCGAACTTACCCATTCCTGCTTTCGATACAGTACTCATGGCCGACCGTGTATGCTGTACAGGCGAGATAAGGGAACAGTAATTTTTTATCAACTTCTACAAATGCAAATCACAATAATTTTCATTGATCCACTAAACTCGTATCTTGTTTTTCACTACGAGCTAAAAGTAGCTCGTCTATTGTTGCTTTGACGTTGACATTTCGGTTGTCAGTTGGCTTAGCAGATTTAATTTTGCAGATCTGTGTTCTGCAAAGAATTGGTAAAAAACTTTTGTACCCAGCAGGAACAGTATCGTATACTAACAGAGCCCTCTGAACTATAGCCGCGCAGTTCAATTGAACATAAAAAAACAGAGTCATAACAAACATGACAGCTCCATACAAATCGCAACAATTTTGTATGGCGGGTGCATGACTCGGATGATAAAAACTAAGTTTTCTATTAAAGTGCAAGCTTTTGTTAGGTAAAGCAAAGTTAAATAGTTTATAAACATATTTAAAAATTAGAATTAGACAAGTTTTCTCATCTGGAATTGAGTTTTCATAGAAAAAATTAGGTCGAAAAAAATATCGCAATTTTCAATTCAATTTTTCAATGTCAGCATTCTGCCATTTAAAAAATGTGTAGTTAAATTGCTTATTTTTTGAAAGATAATTTTTGTTATATGAAACACATTGCATATTGCTATGATTCTGAACATTTGTTATTCAGTATCGACTCTAGAGGGTTTGTCAATTCCAAAGTTTTGTATTAAAACACCGCGCTAAAATATTGTTACGAATTCGTTCCAAAAAAGATTCTCCAATGAACTGGTATATTTTCTCGTTTTGATCCGTGACGTCACACATCACATAAAAAACGAGGCATTTCTCACGACGAACTGTCATATGTGCGCGGCCTGAGTTTAAGTCGGCCATGATACTAAACGTCTAATGCCGCTATGACACTAGGTTTGTTCTTTTTGCTTTCTAGTGCAGAAAGTGCTGCTAGTGCTATGCGATATGTATTTTTACCTGTTACTTCCAAAATCTTAATCGTAACTCATACATATGTATACAGCTTTTGTAGGTAATAATACGGCTCATAAAAAAATAAAATTAAAATGACATTTTTATAATGGGGTTTTCTGAGAAAAACTACATTGATCACTGAATTTTAAGGGTTCACGCAGCAAAAATTTGTGTTTTCGAGTAAATATCTCAAGATTGGGTGCAGTTACAATTTAGACTGTTACATCAAATGAAAGGTAATTCGATTCCCTAAAAAACGAGTTATAACACTTTGCCTTGTAATTATTCGTTTTCAAGATATAACGTTTTAAGTGAGTGAGGGTACCGGTCAAAAACACTTTTCTTAACCACCCTGTATCTCCACTAATATTGAAAATTGACCCACCCTGTAGAACAATTTTTTTCTCCAAATATATCAAGGAATAACCCCTTACAAGGTGGCACACGGAGTGCCAAACACCCTGTATAGTATAACTAATAGTAATAAAAATAAAAAATAAAAATAAAAATAAGCAATTCGCAAAACATGCAACAACAACACAAACCACAACCATACGTTTAGGCGTCAGTCTCGTCTGATAGCTCGAGGACCAGGTCTTCGATAAATTAGTAAAGTCGCCTGACTAAATTATCTGATTCAGGTCGTCTATAATTGCAACAATTCAAAAATCACATTCGACAAAGAAGATGCTTCTTTGCAAGGTGCTTTAGCTGAAAGACATTCTTTGCCATTCGTATTATTGAAGGTAAGGAGTTATATTCACAAATTGCCTCAAATACAGGATTTTTTCTAAGTCGGTCAGTCCTAGGACAACCTTGTTGTCTAATAAAATCTTGTTGTTGTGTTAAAGTTGTGCATATCGTGATTGTGGATCAATTTGATTGAGGATTTTAGTCTATTGTTTTTAATATTATAAATAAGCTTAATACGTTCCAGGCTTATGTGCTGTTGTAAGGTAAGTTTTCCATAAGTATAATAAAGTTCTTTCGATGGTGTTAAATAGGGTAAATTATGAATGGCTTTAATGCCCCTATTCATAAGTCTCGCAATTTTGTCTAGGTTTCTTTTCGAGGTTTGACTCCATAGAAGAAGTCCATAACTTATGTTGGATAGAATAAATGCATTATAGAGCATATTCTTTATTGGTACTTGTAGATAGTCGTTACGCCTTATTACTCCAATAATGGGGGCAATTTTGTTTCTAAGTTTAGTAATGTGAGAAGTCCAAGTAAGCTTATCGTCAATTATTAGCCCTAAATATTTTGTTTCATGTGCTCTCGTTAGTTGAATTCCATCTATTTCTAGTTTCAAGTCAATATTCAGTTTGTTAATTTGTCTAAAGATCATAAAATTTGTCTTCAATGTATTTAATGTCAACATATTACCTAAGAGCCAATGTTGAAATAGTTTCAGATCAGAATTAATCAACAGCTCCAGTTGATCAGGATATTTACGTTTATAAAGAAGTAAGGTGTCGTCAGCAAAGGTAATATATTTTGCTTTAAGGCCCGCGAACTGTAGGTTGTGTATATATAGCAGATATAAAGTAGGACCGAGAATCGAACCTTGAGGGACGCCTATACTGACTATCTTAGGAGAGCTTAGTTCGTCGAAATTTTTGGTAATGTACTGTCGATCAACTAAAAAGTTTTTTATTAAGTCATTGGCCTTTCCCCTAATTCCAATTTCCTTCAATTGATCGAGCAACAATATATGGTTTACTGTGTCAAAAGCTTTTTTTAAGTCCACAAAAATCGACGTAATAACTCTTGTTGAGGCTTTCATTTTCATAACTCTTGTTGAGGCTTTCATTTATAAATTTCATTGCATCTAATAAGGCTGATGTCGTATTGCTGCCTTCCTGAAATCCGTATTGTTGTTTATCAAAACCAATATGTTTCTTTATAAAATTCAGTAACCTCCTGTTTATTACTTTTTCGAATATTTTGCTAACTGCGCTAGTTAAAGCTATTGGTCGATAGTTATTAGAATCTTTTGTTGAGCCTCCTTTATGAATGGGAGAAATCAGTGCTGTTTTCAAACAAGGGGGATATCGAAGATAAAACTTTCTACACTCGCTCGAGAGCAGGTGTAAGAAATGCTGTTATGACACTGGCTATTTTTGCGGCTTTAAAGCGGCTAGACAATCCAAATGGAGAGGGATAGAGACTTTAACATACAATTTAGACATTGGTGTGAGAGAGACAGTCCGAACAGCAAACTATGGGTAACTGTCAAAAAACAATCCATAACTGTCAAAAAAAAAGCTGCAACAAAGCGCATTCGAGCAGTGTTTCGCAACATTCTAGCAGTTAATCCAAGAAAAATCCACTGGCGGCTAGATTTTCCAGCCGCTACAGACTTGTTTTTGACAGTTCGTTATATATAAATTATGGAAAGTGTCATGTTATGTTATGAAACGCGCTAAGATCAGTATTTTTTATAACAAATCAGTTGTTAATTTCGTCTACTAGATGCCGGTAGCATCAGCAAGGGTATTTTTTATCGGTAATCTCTTTCTCTCTATATTGGTCGCCTTGTCGCACGATTGACTTTTATTGCACTTGAAACTAGCGAGGAAATAGCCAGTGTCATAACAGCAAAAGTATAGTTTACCTTTACCCTCTGTCGAACTTGCTATGCTTCGAAACAGCTATACCCGACATCTTGAACACACCCCGGTTTGAATCTTGCATGTGTGCAGCTTTTCATACTTTAAGGTTGGTTCACCTGATAGTGGACCGAGACTTTTCAGGTTGTCACCAACCTTAAACGTCTTACACACTGTTGTTGGGAATGGTGTAGTGACATTTTTTAGGTTTTGCTAATTGGTTTGGTTGATTGCCCATCCCCGTTGCTAACTCCTAGTAATGGTAATAGTTGCTTTTGATATTTATTTTGTTGTGTTTCTAACGAGTTTTTTATAAACTTTCTTCTGCAGATGCTTTTCATGCTGCTGTTCAGTCGCCAAGGAAAATTACGGCTCCAGAAATGGTATATGGCGTACCCGGATAAAGTTAAGAAGAAAATCACACGGGAATTGATTACCACTATCCTGGCGAGAAAGCCAAAAATGTGCTCGTTTCTTGAATGGAAGGACTGCAAAATTGTGTACAAGCGGTAAGTAGCTATAATCGTATTGAAATTTCAGTTTTTTTCCCCACTGTTACTGAATAATGTTTTTAACAATTTTCCAACTTCATAGATATGCCAGCTTGTACTTCTGCTGTGCAATCGAACAAAACGATAATGAGCTGCTGACACTGGAAGTAATTCATCGCTACGTAGAGTTATTGGATAAATATTTCGGAAGCGTGAGTACAATTTAAATTCTAGAATTCGGATGAAATTCTTCTTGAATGACCGTGTAATGTTCATGCACCTGTAACAGCATTAGTACCTATGTACGAAGACTGTATTTTATCTCGTTACATCGCGCAATACCCGCCATAGCCGGTCCCAAGTCCGCTCTAGAAAGGAGGAGGGAGCATCGAGTTAACCTGAATGGCCAGTAACACCAGTGCGTCTCACGAAGTAGGCAAAAGTATGACATAGTTGAACTCGCAGCATAGCTGGGAGAACGCCAATATGTCATAGTCAGCTGAAAACTCCCACCCTTTTCCTACCGGGGTGTAATAAAATATAAGAAGGACTGGCCCTCCAAGTCGCGGGTTGGGCGAGGCGCCGACAACGCATCACCGGAAAAAAATCAGAAACCTGAAGGAGGCCAGGGCCCGATTTGGGCTGTCGCGCCATTGATGATGATTATCGTGCAATACCTGGAAAGCAAACGTCTCCCTGACGATTGTCAATTTGGGTTTCGGCCACGGAGATCTACCGGTGGTTTGTTGGTATACCTGACTGAATGTTGGAACGAAATGCCGCTCAAACTTTTCAAAGATTTATCTCATCTATATTAAGAGAATTTAATTTTTGCTTCGTTTATTTAGATGATATTTTAATAGCTTCTGAAAATGAAGCACAACATCTAGTTCACCTAAATTCAGTGTTAGAGCGATTATCAAGTAAAGGACTAATGCTTAACCTAAAAAAATGTCAACTTTTACAAACTGAAATAATATTTTTAGGTCATTGTCTAAATTCTCTTGGAATTCATCCTAATAAATCTAGAGTTAAGGATATTTTATCTTATCCACGCCCCACTAACGTTTTAGAAATGCGAAGGTATTTGGGCTTGATAAATTTCTATAGAAGATTCATTCCTAAGGCAGCATCGTCGCAAAGGCTTCTAGATAATTTTATTTGTGGTAGTAAAAAGAAAAAAGATAAAAAATTACTAACCTGAAATGATACCTCTTCTGCAGCTTTTGAATTAAGCAAAAACTTATTAGCAAACGCTACAGTTTTGGCTTACCCGTCAACATCAGCACTTCTTTCTATTATGGTTGACACTTCCGATTCAGCTGTAGGCGCAGCCTTGCAACAATTTATTCAGGGTTCTTGGCAACCATTGGCATTCTTCTCTCGGAAATTAACTTCTACTCAATGCAATTATAGCACTTATGACAGAGAGTTGTTGGCAATTTATACAGCTATCAGACACTTTAGGTATATGTTGGAAGCCCGTTCTTTTGTCATTTTTACTGATCATAAACCGTTAAATTTCGCTTTTGATCAGAATGCAAACAAAGCTTCACCTCGACAGTTGAGGCATTTAGACTTTATTGGGCAATTTTCAACAGATATCAGGCACATTTCGAGTAAGGATCAGCTACCACATTAGCTGATGCACTATCTAGGATCAGTGAAATAATTCTACCGCCTTCCATTGATTTCAATGAAATAGCTAAGGCTCAAATGGTAGATACATCCTTAGATCAAGTTAAATCAATGTCTAACTTGAATTTGGTAGCAATACCGATACCAAATTCTACGATGCAACTATGGTGCGATACGTCATTTTCTATAATTCGACCTTACATTCCTGTTGCACTTCGCGAAATTGTATTTAAAAGTGTACATAATTTATCTCATCCTGGTATTAAGGCCACTACTAAATTAATGAACCAAAAATTTATTTGGCCTTCTATTAATAAAGATAGCCGACTATGGACAAAGCAGTGCGAAAATTGTCAAAAAGCGAAATTTCAAGGAATGTAAGAAGTCCATTAGGAAATTTTAAGGAAATGTCGGAATAATTTGAGACAATCCATATTGATTTGATAGGGCCACTCCCTTCATCGAATAATTTCCGTTATTGTTTGACAGTCATGGATAGATTCTCTCGTTGGCCAGAAGCATTTCATATTTATGAAAATTCTGCTAAGACTGTTGCTACAGTGTTAATTAAAGAATATTTCTCTCGTTATGGAATTCCATTAACAATAGTAACGGACCAAGGGATTCAATTTGAATCCCATTTATTTTCAGAACTTGGATCTTTGTTAGGGTTCAAGAGGTGTAGGACAACTGCTTACAATCCCAAAGCGAACGGATTATTAGAACGTTGGCATAGGGTATTGAAGGAAGCGTTGTTATGCAAATCACTAACTAATTGGTCTGAGGAATTGCCATTCATTCTATTAGGTCTGAGATCAATTCCTCGTGAGGAAGCGGAAGCTACACCAGCAGAAATATTATATGGACAAAACATAAGATTACCTTTCGATTTCATTCATGATACAGATAGTGGTCAGAAAATTCCTCAGAATGAATTCGTGAAACGCATTCGGGAAGTGATGAATAACATCAAACCACATTCACCTAAACACAATTCAAATCGAAAGGTTTTCGTATTTAAGGAGTTAGATACGTGCTCTCATGTTTTTGTTAAGAGAGACACGTCAAATTTATCTTTGCGTACACCTTATGACGGACCTTTTCCAGTTATTGAAAGAAATGATAAATATTTTAAATTACTTATTAATCAAAAAGAAATTAACATTTCCATAGACAGGGTTAAACCTTCTTTTAAACAAAACTGTAATCAAGTCAATGCATCTTTAAAATCAGTAAAATTTAACATTAAATAATTTAGTAAACACGCCTGCTCTAGGAGGGGAGTGTGTGGTGGTACGTCACGTCGTACGTAAGTAATTCTATTTAACTGAGTTTAATTCACTGAAGTTTTTGACTCATTGAATTAAAATTAAAGTTGGCGTATTTTATAAAAAAATAAAATTTCGGAAATATTTTGTTAGTCTTTTCAAAATCCTTGCTGAGAAACATTATATAACAATTACTTTGATGTAAATCGTTAAATATAAAATTAATAATTTTATGTATATAACAAATGATTGATCTGATCTATTGTTTTAAAATTAAAATAAAAACTGTTACGAAAACTGCAGTGATAAATAATATAATTTTTAATAATCATAAATTATAATTTAATAAAAATTGTGCACAGCAGAAATACAATCTTATTATTTTCTAATCCATTGGATTGGAAACAGCAGAGGATAAATAATTCATTAATCCTCTACACTGGACTGGGTATGGTTTCTGTGCTCGTACGACCGCACTTGAATTCAGAAAATCAGCTGTAAATCGTTCGAATCGATGGTGCAGAGTTTCCATAATGTTTTTCTAATTTTTTTTGGCTACTTTACCTCCTTTTAAAAAGTTATGTTTGATCAACACACGAAATTTGTTTTTATCCATTTTTAAAAATTACTAGAAGTTGTCTTGCTTATACAGCTGTTTCACAAAAACTAAACGAGGTATGAGGCTTAACCTTTACAGGTAATCTATTGTAAGGATGGTCCAGGTCAAAAACAAAATTACAAATTCCTTACCTGCCCTCTCCTTTTTGATTTGTGCAGGTCATTATCAAACCGCCCTCGTAGCTAGATATAAGAGAGAGTTCAAAAAGTATCCGACTTTTATTCATAAAACTAACATTTATTGAGATACAATTATTTAACACTAATCTCCTTCAAAGTACTCGCCTTGAGTTGCTACACACTTCTCCCAACGGTTCTGTCACTGCTGGAAGCAACGCTGGAAAGCCTGCATGATGTCTTCTCTGGTCTGAAATCTGGTCCTTTTCAAGGGCATTTTGAGCTTCGGGAAAAATCCAGAAGTTACACGGAGCGAGATCAGGCGAGTAGGGAGGCTGACGAACCACAGGTGTGTTCTGTTTGACTGTGAAAGCCTGAAACATGTGTGAAGAATGAGCGGGTTCGTTGTCGTGATGAAGCATCATTTCATCACTGATTCAGTGTAAATTTATTGGCAGGTGTGCTAGGTGACAATTTCATTGGATCTATTAGGCTCCCATCTAGACTAAATAGCTCCAATCACTTACATTTTTCAACAAATGATCAACGGGATCTATTGGATGATATTCCACTGCTCATATTAGCTTCCATTTTTTACCAACATTATACAACTCCTGCACATTACGGTCGACAAATCAGAGATTGGTTAGATTCTGATTACGGCAACCGCTGGGTCGGTAGAAATGGTCCGGTACACTGGACTATGAGATCTCCTGATCTGACTATACTGGATTTTTTTGTATGGGGACGGATGAAGGACCTTGTTTACGCAACGGAAGTAGCAACATTGCCAGGATCGATGCAGCAGTTGAGGAGTATGAATACTAAGACAATGCTAGGAAAACGCACTTTAGCGTTCATTCAAAATGGAGGTGGCCAAAATCTATATTTTAGATATTTCTATTTCTATTTATTCTATAATATTTAAGCAAAAAATTAACTTTCCAAACAATCTCCTAATCTCGAGACAACTGCTGTTATACTCGAACTTTGACCGTGTGATGGAGTATTACGCAATTCATGTGTTATATGTGGCAGTGGCGTAAGAATTCTAGCGCTTCCCGAACTTTGACCCGAAAAATAATAAAGTTCGACCAGACTTGTTGGCAGATTTTCTAAATATGAATTGGAATTTATACACTACTTTTATATGGGAGCATTAATTAGATAGCTACCACTGTTTTAATGCACATATACATTTATTCAATTTGTTATATATTCTAGGTATGTGAACTGGATATTATTTTCAACTTTGAAAAGGCGTACTTCATATTGGACGAACTATTGATTGGTGGCGAAATGCAGGAAACATCTAAAAAGAACGTTTTAAAGGCAATCGCATCGCAGGATCTCCTACAAGAGGTCAGTACTCCAGATGATGCATATGATTTGTAAAAAGGCAGTTAGAATATGGTTGTTTATTACTCTAAAAAATCTCACCATTTTAAAATTGGTTTAAAGAATTGAATGTGCTTTGATTTTTGTTGCATCAATTCTTCTGGTTTTTTAGCATAATTTATAGAAACAGCATGCCCTTTTCAAAGAAAAAAACATATTTGAGAGAAATTTGATAGCTATGTTATTTGGTGTGATACATTTATTATAAATCTCAATTTACATTCTCGCTCTTGCCGTTCTTTTTATAATATAAATATTTTAATTGCCATTTTAATTACAAAAATACATTGCATAGTTTTAATTAAATAAACCAAATAACGTATTGCTTGAGATAATGTTATACACAAGTATTATTATTTGTTTATGTGTTAGCATAAATAATTATATAGTTAATTATTTCGCATGTCGAAAAAGTAAGATCTATAACATATTTGCCAAATGTAATCTTTCTTCCATTCGTATTTTAATTTTAATCACCGAATTCAATTAGAATGTTTAACGATATAAAATTCATAACATTGTTTGTGTTTGAACACAAGCGAATAGAAAATAAATACTTTCTTGCATGGAATAAGGTATGCATGTTCTACCGTCAAACTTAAAATGCAAATTTATTGAAGCCTTATTGAAACTAATTTTATTTGAACATGTCTAAATAAACGTGATTTTCATTTTACGCTTTCAACGAGGCAGGACTTCAATGAATACCTTAATTAATACAAAAATAACAGGCCACAAAAATCATCTTGACAGCTAACAAATACTTATAATATTATTCAAAAATATCTAGAAATTTACTCGTAATACCAAATTAAATAAAAAGAACAAATCAAATATTCTAAAATATTGTTGATACATTTATATATATTTTATTTATTTGAAATCTTTTAATATTTTGTATACAACTATTAAAAAAATAGTTTTGGTTTGTTTAGTTACTTTTTATTTAGCTTTTTTTATAGGAGAACAAAGTTATATTAAAATATTTAGAATTGACAATAATATATAAACTATAATTCATTATAATAACCTATCGACAAATTTTGTAACACATTCTTTAATTTACTAAATCAATGAAGCAGGCAAACAAGTAATTGGAGTATATCGATATTTATGAAGTAGCTACAAAACTTAATTTTTCAAGCTATTAATATTTGTATTTTAGATATGTAGAAAAAGAGTAACTGCTACGAATTTATAAAAACTAAAATATAATTGCCAATCGTGTTTTATTTCTTTAATTTTATATGTCTTGCGTTCTTATATTCTATTATATTTTCTCTGTTTTTTTATGCTGTTCGATTATTTTAGTTTAATTTTTTCGCAACGTAATTTTTTTGATTATTTTCTTCAACAAAATTGAGTTCAACGATTGGTGATTTGTAGCTTAGACTTATAAATGGAAAATGTGGAATAATTAACATGTATGTATATTAAGTCGATATTTTTGTTTTTCGTTATTCCTACCTTTGGGTGTAGCAATACAAGTTTGCAAACAATCAAATTATAATTCTAACTTTATCACATTGCATTTTCAACATTGATTTTATGTGGATGTGTCATAACATAATGCCATCTTAAAGATTGTTTTGGCGGAAATCTTTAAAAGTATGTTATGAGATTTCATTGGGACCTACATCGTGTTCCGTTTATTTAAATTCATTAGATAGGAATATATGAGGAGGATGTTTTTATTTTTTGTGTGTATTTTTTCAAGTACCACGATGAATTTTTAATTTGTTGTGTATTTTTTCTTTATGATTGGTGTCTCAAGTTTTAGGTGATTAAAAAAGGATTCATGGTCTATTCTGAATTATTTCTAATAATCATATCATTCAAAAGTTAATTACATGTTGTGTATAAGTTTTGCCTTTTCGAAACATGGTCTCCTGTAAAATAAGTCTCCTAAGTAAAGAAAAAATTGGATAGCCACCCAGCAAACATAATAGGCGAGTGATAACGCAAGTTATCGCCTTCTATCGCTGACAACATAATTATAGCAAGGTCGCGTTTACGGACCAGACCAGTCTACATAGACCGGATTAGGTATTTTCGGTCTTGCATTTCTGTGCGCATTTTCACAGTACTAGACTGGTTTGGTTTCATTTGGTTCGTACCAAAATCAAGACCAAAAGAAGTCCAAATGGACTGGTTCGGTTTGCGTTTATGCGTACGACCAAACTGGTTTTTTTGTCTATTCAGACTGGTCTGGTCCACACGGTCCATTGTGGCATTGATATCTCGATGAAGGGCTATCGGAAAATAAAAAACAAAATTTTATCAATATCTATACGATATTTATTTTATATTGTTTTTTTCAATTATTTACAAAATGGCGACGGATTGTATTTTTTTTTATTTTTAACGACCTTTTTTTTAATCAAGCAATTTGTAAAAATGGTAATTATTAAATTTTTAAATCGGCTACGTACAGACTTAGCCACTGCGATTACAAGCGGTCGCTGGATCGAGCGGCTTTCCAAAAAATTCGTAAAAGAACACACATTTTCTTTTTGGAAAAAAAAACTATTTTTTTTTAAATTAAATTGAGATAAAACTCAATTTTCGGTTCAAAATATCTCCTGAAGGACATGACATACAAAAATGTTTGACACCAATATGGAAATGAGGAATAATATTCTTTCAATCAACTTAAAATCGTTACTCTGCAACTGGTTCATTGGTTAAAATGAAAATCCTTCGTCTTTTAAATCTTTAACATAGCAAACAGAACTTATAGTACATATATATAAAAATAAAAGCTCCAAAAATCCTACTTTCCTACCGAAATTTTATCGAATTTGACATACAAATTGCATTTATTTATTTAACTAAATGGCACATATGAACATATATATAGATGATCGTACACATTACTTATTTGTTAAAAAGTTTTTAAACATTATTTTTTGTAAATACATTCACCCCCAAGTACACATTACATTTTTACATATATATTTATTATTGAGAATGGAATTTTTCATGGTTCAGCTACCATAAAAGCAATTTTTTTTATATTTATTATATTCTTACTTACTTAAAAATATGTGTATACTACAAAGGCTTCGTACTATCAAATGGTGGAAAGTTTTAGTGTCTTTAAATTTAAAATTAGACATTATTTGACCCATTGTTTTTCAAAAAGTAAAATTTCTAATGTACTCTATGATACTAACTTTATTTGGAGAATGCAGTTGTTAAAGTGCACCAAAATGACACAAAATTTAATATGTATCAATTTTATGTATTAATTTTTATCGTCATTAATTTTGCTAGGCCTTCGCGGCAGATACAAAAAGATTCCATAGAGCGCTTTTCTGGTTATACATACCAGGTTAAGAATATAGGATCAAAGTATTGTTGTGATAGGGATCATATCCCTTATCCTTACATTAATTTGTATCAATTAATATTGATCTTTATATAACTTCATTCACATCTTTTGATTTAAAATATTTGAATCATATTTTTTGTCTTAAATAAATTAAAGATTTAGTTTCATATAATTTATTATAAATATTACAGTTTCAAGGATTATTAATTATTGATTATTTATAATTTGTAGTTATGTTATTCATATCTAAACTTCAACTCAATTTATTTTTATTAATTAATTTTTTACACAACTAATCAGCTACTTTGATTATTCATACAATGTTATCAAAGTAACTGAAACACTAATATAAAACGACAGTGGCGAAACATTCAACACAGTAATTAATTTACAGTACTCGCCACAGTATTATTCAAAAAGGGTCATTGCAAAAATAAAGGTAGTTTACAAAATTTATATTAAATATTGAATTATATGAGGTTTCAAAATAAACGGACGATGAAAAAACAGTTTTTTGGAAACTCGTAAAATAAACTTTTCGATGCCACGCTATGTTTTTATTAGGATCATTAGGACTCATGAATTTTTTCAAATAAAAACTTTTCCTGACCTTCGCAATCACAAACGCTTCTTATTTTTTGTGTATTGACGATTTGTATTTGACGATTTTTCTTTTTTTTAATGCTAATACAAGGTGTATTGTTACAAATTTAGGAGCGGTAGAGGTCGAAAATTTAAGTATAACACCCATGCAAAGATATGTTCGTTTTCGAATCATTTTCGAGATGTGTCGTTTTTGTCAATATCAATAACTTCCGAATCGCTAATGCTACTTATGTAATTTTTTGACCATTGTCGGAAAATATTTGGAATTTTTAAAAATGATGTTGTTTACTGTTTTGCGTAAAGGGGATAGTTGAGTTATATCCGTTTTTATAAAATTCTTTCCAAAAAACTTTTTTCGAGGCCATACACCTTGACCTATATTTTTTCTAACATTATCAAAGCCTATTTTTATCACCTTACGAGGTCAAATTTATTACTCTAGCTCATGAACTTTCGAAATTATTCACCTGAAGTCTAAACCATTTTCTTAATTGAGCAATTCTTTAACCATCCATCGATTAGCCACTATACAAAAGTTTCTACCTGTAAATAAAAGGTCATGCAATAATTGTATGTGCACTCCTCATTCTTTTGATATATTCCCAACTAAAATATAAATCGGAGTTCAGTATTTCATCTAGAGTATCATACGATTGGCTTGTTTTTTTATTAAAGTGTAACCAAGAAGGAAAATGCACGACGAATAAAATGTTATATACCCATGTTACTAATATCACTCTGGTCCTGTTACTTGGATCATTCGATCTTCAAATTTTACGTCTCTGAAAACTCTTCTCACGCAGTCTTAGACTGCGTGAGAAGAGTTTTCAGATATGTCTTAAGAAATAATATTAACAGATAGGCAACCACCTCTCAAGAAGCCATTATCAGTATGAACCTCTAGAAGGCTTGAGTTTTCCGGTTTTTTCCAAAGTTGTGGCAACTCATTTCTGTGAAGAAAAGCTGCTGGGTGTGATTAAAAAATTTGTTATAGATAACTTGAGGAGGATGGAGCAGTTACAAAAAAAATCAATTTTTTTTATTACGTTTTAATAAAATACAACTATTTATAAATATTTTAACTTATAAAACCTAAACTTTGGTTAAGTCTAAGTGGGATACAATTTTTTGTAAGAAAAGTCATTCTCCATCTTACGCTAGTAACCACAGGCCTCGTACGGGTTGTTCTCTGCTTCGTTGAGCTCCTCCTCCAGCTTCAGCATCGACTTGCTTCTTTTTTGCCTCTATTCTTTAGATGAATATTTGGATTTATATTCTGCATCGTCTATTCTTTTTGAATTAATGCCTTTCATAGCTCTGAGACATTCTTTATCCGGATGAATCTCTAATCGAGGCCAATGTTGAAGTTGGCCACAGCCTCATAAACTCCTAATCGCAGCATATTAATCGACACAAAAATTTGTTTGATGGTCCATAAAACAGCTTCTACAGTTTGATAGAAACAAAATACGGGTAATAACCGGAATACTCACGGGTCATTCGCGCTTGAAAGATCATCTTTAAAGAATAGGAATCATAACTGATAACCTTTGCAGGTTCTGCCAACTGCAGGCAGAAACCTCTGAACATATTCTGTGCTGCTGTGAGGCAGTCGCCGCTCAGCGCCACAAATGTTTCGGAGAACACTTTGTGGACCATAGTACCATTGCAAAAATAGACCTACACCAACTTGATAAATTCCTAAGAGAAATAAAGCTGAGTGAGGACCTCTAGGTGGAAACTGGAGAAAGATCTATGAGGTATAGCACAATAGACCACTGGTCGCGGTGCTTGGAGGAATCCCTCCGCCTCCGATGAAATC
This sequence comes from Beris morrisii, assembly GCA_951812415.1. Classification (NCBI taxonomy): domain Eukaryota; kingdom Metazoa; phylum Arthropoda; class Insecta; order Diptera; family Stratiomyidae; genus Beris; species Beris morrisii. The sequence continues at coordinate 23,384,129 of OX638312.1, forward strand.
TAATCTAATCTAAAACACTGTTGAAGGATTAATTAAAATTTTCGGTCCGCCCGTGCAATCATTTTTTAAAAATTTCGGATTAGGAAGGTTCTTCAAAATGGGCTTCAATTGATCCATGACGGCTTTTGGCATGTGAAAATGATCATCGCGGTTGTATGACTTATTTTCAACACTGCATTTCTGAAACTTGCGCCACGTTTTAGGGTGTTCAGTGATGGTAGGTCACATGGTTTGGTTCACTATTGCTAGATTTTATGTGAAAGTATTCAGTCAAAATCGATTTTTTCATCGAATCCACACATTGGTGGTTTCGCCGTATTGCTAAACCATAATGTTTCTGAATAGTCAAAATTGCCGCATACGTCAGGCGACCTCTGCCTCCTATAGTTTTTCCATCGCTGATGAGCTTCTTACCTAAACTGTTTTTTTAATTTTTGCAATTTTCAATCAATCCCATACGTTTTTGGAAGTGGCCGACACATTCGATTTTTTCTATCGGGAAGCCTTTTCCGTAGGGATTGCTAGCTGCAACTTCTCCAAAACTTTTACCGTCAACAAAATAATATTTGTAGTGCACGTTTTTCTTTTGAATTTTCAAAGATTTGGCTTGCTGCCGCAACCTCCATTCCTCCACTGGATCCTTCATAATTTGCTTCGCGGTTCTGTTCATACAAATTTTGTGTTTAGTTTTTACACAAGCAGTGTTTGGACACAATGTGCACGTCCAGAACTTTTCCCGTGTCAAAGCTGGTAAGACTGACAATTCCATTCAACGAGAAAAATTCTCGTTTGTGCCAAAATCCATCCAGAGCAACGGACAAGTCTCTTGACCCTTCTTTGTATGGCTTCTAGGGAAGCCTCATTCATTGAATCTGCTGCAACAGCTCTTACAATGCTTTCCAAAACTTTCACATACTGTATAAATCTGAAGGAAGGAGGTGAAATATTCATAATACCACAAAACGGTTTGGCACCTTCTCTTCCAAATCCAATAGAGGGTCATTCCATCAAGAATCGCCAAAAATGACGAAATTTGTGACCATCGCCGATTCTTTTGAAAATTTATGTACTCGAAGAATTAGTGAAAAAAAAATATAATTTAAATATTTTGTTTCTATCTCATTTTTTTTGTTAGCTATAGTATGTTAAAGAGGTGTGTTTTTTACGGATAACAATTTTGTCCTTTATCCTTGAATATCTCAAAATCATTTTTTTTTTTTATTTTTTTTTTTGTATTTTGTTGGTTGTACTGTTTTACAAAACATACTAAAAAATTAACTTGGGATCTCAATGGGATCGGGGTCAAAAAAATCGAAGAACATTAGTGCTTCTCAATTAAGTTATAGAAAAATTACAATTATAACATAATTGAGAAGCACTGATTTTCTTCGATTTTTTTGACCCCGATTCCATTGAGATCCCAATTTAATTTTTTGGTATGTTTTGTAAAACAGTATAACCTACAAAATAAAAAAAAACTGATTTTGAGATATTCAAGGATAAAGGACAAAATCGTAATCCTTGTAAAAAAAATTTCAAGGATAATTTTTATTCGTATTTTTTTATATTGCGACAACCTCCTCCTTTAAAATAAGCCCTATTTTATTATTTTAGGATAAAAATGATCAGAGATATGAATTATCAAAGAGGACTCGGACACCATTTTTGCGAAAACTTTAACATACTATAACTAACAAAAAAAATGAGATAGAAACAAAAAAATGAAATCATATTTTTTTTTCACTAGTTCTTCAAGTACAAAAATTTTCAAAAGATTCGGCGATGGTGTAAGGTCACAACTTTTGCGATTCTTGACGGAATGACCCTAGATCTCTCTACTCCCTCTCCCTTAATTCATGTATTTTGAATTACAATACAATTTTTTCCTCAGTAAAGCTAATATTACACTGTATGCCACGCGGTCAAATATTTAAACATTTTCCCTGTCAAATGATGCCCGATAGTGCAATGGTCAAATTCTGTTTGACAAAATATTTCATTTGAATGTCTGACACCATTTGACAATCGATCTGACCACATTTGACCGTTTGCAATTTTTGGAAAAACAATTCTGTAATATCGGTCAAATAGGAAGTGTCATTCGTGGCGATCGGTGAAATAAATAATTAGTTTAAACTACTTTTGTCTTTCTTCCAGTAAATACGGTAATTACTGCATAGCACTTTTTTTGTTCATTTTTAATACCTGCACCAACAACGACAAACATTGCAACAGTAACTTTTCTTATTACACTCCTATTTTTTGTTGAATCCACTTACGTCTCGTTAATTAATCTGAACGGAGTTGTAAACTCGAGAATTTAGTGCTCGGAGTGGCATACAGTGTGACATATACACCAATATTTACAACAGATCTGACCTGATGGCCTTTGACCGTTTGCCACGAGGAGAAAATTTGACGATGGTGTCAAATGTGTCAGATAGTGTAATATCGGGCAACGTGTCAAATGGATATTTGACATCAAATTCCGTCAAATTTTTATGGTCAAATATTTGACCGCGTGGAATACAGTGTAATACAAGCATAAGTAAAAACATAATAATTTTTAACCAGTGCAGATGCAAGTAAAAAGTTGTTTTAGATTTGATAAAACTTTTACGAATATTTGAATAATTTTTTTACCTAAATTTAGGTTTAGATTAAGATGGTACTAAATCGTGACCGCTAAATGTATGTTCACGGTGTGGGTCATTCCAATATTATGCAAGCGTATGTTTCGACTAACTCATTCGCTGATAGTCGACGTTAATGAAATGACGTTTTTATACTTTTCTGTATGGCACGCTATTCACATTTACGTTTTATCTATCAACATGAATTTTAAAATTCAATCAACTCAAAAATGGATATGTCATTAATTCGGAGCAATTTGCTCAAAAGACATTGTCTGTCCTCGTGCATAAGTGTACAAAACAAGGAAAAATAATTATTTACAATATAATTCCAGATGCAGTGGATATAATCGCTCAGGCATGTACTAAAACTGTTTTAAATCGCCTTCGTATAAAATTGTAGTCAGTTTTAAAACTATTATAACGTGGTGCTTATTATTTTTAACACAATCTTTTGTTTGAATGCGAGTATGTACGAGTATGTATCCCTAATAGCTTCTGTATGCGTTTTTCAAGTTTATCATCACATCAATTGGCATTTAATGTAAAATAGTAGTTAATTCACTTTATGCACTTCACTAATTGTATAGTATATCAAAAACAAAGTATTTTTTTTATCGTTGAATAACGAAACAATGGTTTTTCCTTATTCAGATCAAATGTTTTGAAATCAATTAATGTGGATTTGTGTTAGTACTAACATTCGTTTATTATCTTACGAATTTAAATTTTATTTTTTCATTAAATAATTTGTTGTCTCCGTTCGTACAACAACCGAATAAAACAAAATTTGTGTCTCATTTGAAACATTTGATAACAAAATTTTCGTCACTTTTTTTTTCTTTGCCATAGGATGAAGCTGTTGAAGGAACTTTGAGAGATATTGGACTTCTGTAGTCTTTTGAGTTTTATTACTATTTTTTTTACGTTTGTCACTAATTTGCTTTATATTTTCTCTACATATCACAAGTAATATTATATTCGTTTTTTATTATTTACTAAATATTGTTTTCATTGTTATTATAGTTTTGTTTTTAGTTTTCTATTTAGCTATTTTGATTAAAAATTTATGATTTTTTGTGATTGTATTTGTTATTAACAGCAGTGATTAATTCTTTAACATTCCATGCACATATTTTAAGAGAGAATGATAATTAATAAACAACATTTACTTAAAAACGAGCCAAAATTGTTTCAACTGTATTAGGGTGTAAGAGCAGTAATGTTTGACAGTACAAGAAAATGTTTGTTTTTTTTACATTTTTCGATAGTTTTTTTTTTTGGGAAAAATGACTTGTAATTAATTGTAGATTTATTGGGGAAATTTGGTTATAGTGCTATCATGAAGAATTGCGGTGTATAATAGACGCGGTTGCATGCGATTTGTACGAATCTTAATAAAAAAATATGTTTATAAATAGTTTTCTTTATATTATAAGTTGTATTGTACGCAAATATTTTTTTATTGTACGAAACAAACTAATTCTAAAGAATATCCAAATACAAATAAATACTATAACGCAAAATGAATAAACAAAAAACTCAATATAACCACAACCTTCAATAAAGTCAAATCAATAATTTATTTACAGGATGAAACTCCTCAAGGTTTTTTCGAGGATCATGGTCTTGGTTAAACTATCTGGCATTATTGATGAGCTTATATATTGCTATAACTAACAACTTTAATTTACATTATTATTATATATATTTATCGCTTTCGCACAATATTCCATTTACATATCATAGACGATTTTATAAATACGCGCATATATATTAAAGTATCCTTTAATTTTGCTCACTGTAAGATACACATGAATATGCATTCAAACATACATACATACATACATATAAAAAGCTTATGATATTTTCATTATTTAATTTGAATTGAAATCATTAGATTAAAGTTTTATTCAGTCTATTATTACATATTATTACTATTGTTGATTAAAGATTACTATAGTGACTTCATGTATTTCAATAGCTTTGCCTTCAATAAATTCGTTTTCACTTGTATTATGTGAACTATGAGTTAAATTTAAGTAATCGTATCTATTCAACATTTAAATTAGTTCAGGTCTGCTATTTAAGTTTAAGAGCAATTTAGTGCAATTGAAAAAATCGTTAGTATTGAAAATTTATCTGTAGAGATGTTTGCTGCTCGATAGTTTTGAAATTTGTCTAGATCTTTTGAATGAGTCTCCTAAATAATTAGTTTTTTATCTTTTTTTTACTATTTCTTAATTGTTATACAAAATACAGATATTTCTTCGATCACAGGTTTCTCACATATGTATGTGTGTATTTATTTATTGAATATAATAAAATTATATAAGAGGAAATTGTATACAATATTTTCTAGGATCAGAGTGAACAAAATATTTGCACAGGTAAGTTCTGATGTTTTGGATAAAGTCTGAACAGTGAAAATATAATTTGACTAGGCTTCAAAAGGCTAAAGTTAAACTGAAACATACTGCAGTCACGATCGGATGCAAGATAATCATATGATACTCTAGATGAAATATTGAACTCCGTCTTATATTGCAGTTGGGGATAAAGTTAAATAAGGAGTGCGTATGTAGTTTACCTTTATTAACCCTTCGTAGTCACACGGGGTAGAATCGACCCGACGACAAACTTTGGGCGTAAAATGGACCTTCTTCATATGTCGCAATAAATACCTTTTTTGGAACGCGCATTATGCTACTATTTTATTTTTTTACAGAAGCAGTATATCTAAAAAATGAAACGCCAAAATTTTACGAAAAAATATTGAACGTTGACGAAGCTATAATTTTTTTAAGCGAAAAAGTGTCTTTTTCACGTTTTCGCCTGTTTATGAAATTTGTTTAACATGTCGCCATTTTATTTCTTATAAATAAATTTTTCGTACATCTTCTAGAACGTTCAGAGCATGTTCCGTAATTTTTTAACCACTTCGGACGGATAGGGTTAACGACTCTCCTTTGGTTGCTACTTGAAACTAAAAGACAGAACTATGTAAGTCACCTAAAGTAAAATTTTTCTTTTTCAAGGACTTTCACATGGGATGTGTAGGAAGGACTCACTGGATATCTAGCATATTTATCCTTTTGCCTGGAGCCATTTAAAAATTAATGTATACAAAATTTCAAATTTCTAGCTTGACGCGTTCAAAAGTTATCGGAAAATATTGTTGAAAACGTGTGGATTTTTACTTTATTATTTTTTAATAACACAGTATTGTGATAGACCTGAAACTTCAAAACAAATTTTGTATTTTCACGTTTTAGGACTAGTAAACCCCAAAAAAGAAAAAAAAAATGTCCGTCTGTCCGCTGTAGACGCCGTCCGCCGTAGACGCCGTCCGCCGTACGCAAAATCGTTTGAAGGCGCGTAGCTCCCAAACCCGTTGAGATATTAACATGACATTTTTATGGTGGGTAGATTGGGTGCACCGCTACGACTGGTATCTTTTCGGTTGGTGAGGATATGAAGGGAGAGGAGAGGAGAGCGTTTTAGACGAAAAATTTTGGTTTCTAGATCTCAGGAACCTCTTATGCTAGAAGGCTGAAACTTGGAACTTATGTAGTACTATGATAGTGGACACATTTGCGAAAAAATGGTCCATAGTGGTTAAGGGGTGTGGAAGTGGGGAGGTATGGGAACAATGAGTCTGAAACGCTTGAAAGCTGGGATTGAAATATTCTAAAATCGATATCTCCTGAACCATTGATGTCAGAAGGTTGAAACTTTGTTGTTGTCCTTAGGGATACTTCAAGATTAGACAAGGGCTAACATTTTTAAGAGGGGGTGTGGGGTGGGGGAATGAAAAACTTTGAATTATAATATCTTCCGAACCAATTACACCAGGAAGATAAAAAGAAGTTTCTGTATATGGGATCACAAGAGGAGTCTACTGAAACTAATTTTTTTGAGGTGGGAGGTAGAGCACGAAAGCGGGGGGACAGCAATTTCTCAAGAAATTTAATTGTTATATCTCAGAAACCGTATCAGATATGATCTTGAAAATTTTACAGGAGTTGGGGTCGATAAACCTCTAGTAGGTAAAAAAATTTTGGTGATGTGGATGTTGGGGGTGATGGTGAAAGAGGGTAGAAAGGAAAACATTCTGATTTTTATTTCTCGAAAACCATAATGAATAGAAAGCTAAAAATATAGAGCCACTATAGAGACATCCTAGAAAAATAAAATTTTTGATAGTGGTATCAATGCACGGGGTGAGGGGTGGGTTTTATATCTCAAAAACAGCCTATGCTAGAAAGTTGAAACTTAATATGTATATGTAGATGTGCTATTAGAGTAATTAAAGCAGTAAAAAAGGTTAAATTGTTATTGGCGTTCAGAGGTTGAGTAAAAAAAATTTCCGTGAATCCACATTTTCACGAATTTTTTTAAAACTTTTAGACATGTCGAGCTATTAAAGCAATTTTACTTCTGCGGGCTATTTATATAAGCGCCTAGAAACGTTCTTCAAAATTTTTCGATTGCCAACCCCTAAGGGGGTGTAAAGTGGTTGTGTACATATTCACAAATTCTGATATATTTCAAAGGTATATTGAGATTTGGAATTCACTTTTACTTCTATAAGCTTTAAACGTAGTCGGGGAAAAACCGATTTAAGTATTTTTCCAAATAACCAGGAGGCTATTTGGAACGTTATTTTTTAGGTTGTCTGTCGCATAGTAACCTACACCGCATCTCATCATTAAACACGTTTCGGACTTCTACCCATAAAATAATAAAGTTGCGCCCAGACTGTTAGCAGATTTGTGTATAGGAGCTATGGGAAAGCATAGAAGGATTTCGCTGACTAGTAAACTCGAACTTTCTTTTCACTCTAAAACTAATTTGTACAAAATTCCGAATTCGTGGCTGATTACTCGAGTTATAGTGAGTTCTGTAAATTGAGTGGAGACATTTTTACAGGATATTTGTATGGCAACTACTTGAAGGACTAATGGGATTTAGTTCATAATCATAGTTTCAGCTCTAAGTGTTAAAAATCAACATAAACAAAAAAAACTCATAGCTTAAACCGTTCTGATGCCATTGGCCAATATTCTTGAACACGTGTTTTAAGTACTTTTTGTATGTGAGCTACCCGAAGTAGGATCTTACTCACTAATGAACTCGAACTTAATTTTCCCTCAAAACTAATTTGTTCAAAATTTCGACTTCGTGGCAAAACGATTTCTTGAGTTAGAGTGAGTTCCGTAAATTGAGTGAGGATATTTTTGCAGGATTTTTGTATGGCAGCTACTCGAAGACAATTGAGTAATCAACGTCTACAAAATTTCAGAGTCGTAGCTTAAGGCGTTCCGAAGTTATTGGCCAATATTCTTGAATACTTGTTTTAAGGACATTTTGTATGGCAGCTACCACAAGGAGTAGGACGATTTTGCCCGTTAACGAACTTAGCCTTACAAATTTGACCAAACATCGAGATTAAAAATTTCAAGATCTTTGGTCAAGGCGTTCTTGAGTTATCGTCCGTATGGACAGACAGACAGACGGACGGACGGACAGACATCAAGCGGATTTGGAGTTTTTGGCCACAAATAAACATAAAATAATATATAACTTTTTTTTCCTCCGAGGCTGGGTTCTATGAGTTATAAACTTTCGGGCTGGATTAAACTTATAATACTCCCAGATTTCATCTAGAGTATAAAAATGACTTCCAGAAAATTCTTTTCGTGAAAGTTACAATTATTTTGACCAAGTCTCTTCAAACTTTTTTTTGTTTTGTTAAAACTGATAAATTTTCACTATCGTATTATTCATAAGATTAAGGCATCATAATTGTATGAAGAAGTTAATATTTTCCAACTTTGAAATTGAAAAATAAAAGTTTTTTTTCCTTTGTATTCGAAATAAAGTTTTATGGAGTTTCTTCTTTTTGGATCGAAGTCATCAGTAAGGTACCTGCGTAATTACATGGAACCACAAATAAAAAAAATTTCAGCTGAAGAGATTAAAAAGGTAGTGACACCGAGAGTTAAAAAACGGACGCTTGCACATGAAGAATCAGGTTACTCCTGGCAAGCGTCACACATTCATAAGACTTCAATATTTTATTTGATGTGTAATTAATTTTATTGCCCAATGACCAAGGTACGCGTAATACCATGGATACACTGCTTGTATACAAATTACGTTATTCAAATCATGATATGCGATACAGGATGGCATGATACTCAGCCCATACATGTTATACCTACTTGTAGAAACCGGACCATCACATCACACACATAATGAAAACACACTCAAACAATTGTACGTGACGGAAGGATAGAAAAATCCACAACTGCCATTCATTGGAATTTCCGTTGATTTCAGTTTTAGATGGCGCTGATGGCAGTTAAAAGAAGGCTATATCAGCTAAAATTATCAAATTTATATACAAGGAAACAGGTTATATATTATGTAGATATCAGCTCGTTGACATACTATATGCGTATTATTGGGTGATACACTGGTGTAATTGACGATATTATGAGTTGTATACGAGCCACAGCTCGTATAAGGTATAAGAAAGCGCTTATTAAAACAGAAGGAGGAGTGGCATCTTAATTCCGTTCAAGTACAGTTTCGGTACTTGATCAAATGGTTCAATTCTCATCTCATTAGAAATTTATGAAAAAAAACAATTTCCTAATTATGTACCTCTTTAACTAAAGTTGTATTACGTTTTCAGTATTCTGCACCGGAAAGAAAAAAGGTAAAAAATGTACTCCTAGGAGAGCTTTACTTTTTTTTCAGTTTTACGATTAGATATCAATGGCAGACTTGACAGGGCAAAGCATTTCAATTTCATTGTAATTTACTAATAGTATTGAATTTTACTTATTGTTACCGAATTTGAATTGAACAAAAAAAAAAAGAAATTACACGATATTAATTGTAGGCCTTTGGAAATAAGTAGGTACACTAAAGATAAAACCGGACAGAATAAATAAATCTATCTATCTATCTATATAAATAAAAATGGATCGCTAAATGTGTTGCTAACCGCAAAACTCGAGAACGGCTAGACCAATTCGGCTAATTTTTTTTCCAAACATTCACTGAAGTCCGAGGAAGGTTCTTATGAAGAGAAAAATTGCCCGGAAAAATGTGTAACCCCATTTTCCCACTAAAGGTGTTCCAACAATGTTGCTGCAATGCCTTGCTTCATCAGGCATTGTTGGAAGGCGGTGAATAGCTGGATTTGTATACGTTTTAACAATTCGTTTTTACTTCTATGGGCTTTTAGTGTACATAATATACCGAAATTTGAATAGTCTACACGGGCTTTTCCAATGTTTCATCGGCTAAAAATCTCTATTTTAAATATTTTTTTTAAGAATAAAAAAAGCTTTCCAAGAAACCTCATAATTTCGAAACAACTGATGATATACTCCGACTTTGACCGCTCCCGAACTTTGACCCGAAAAATAATAAAGTTTCGCCTAGACCATTGGCAGATTTTTTCTAAAGTCTATAAGAAACAATTTGAACGATTTTCTTGTAATTTTTTAAACTTTAAGAAAATGAAGTTAAAATGACTTCATCGATATTCCTGCTGAAATAAGTTAGAGAATACAAGGTAAGCTAGGAAACTTTATTATTTTTCGGGTCAAAGTTCGGGAGCGGTCTAAGTCGGAGTGTATCACAGTTGCTTCGAGATTATTAGATTTCTTGGAAAATTTATTTTGTTCTTAAAATAAAAATATTTAGAATAGAGATTTTTAGCCAATTAAACATTGAAAAAGCCCCTGTAGACTATACGAATTTCGGTATATTATACACTAAAAGCCCATAGAAATAAAAACGAATTTTTTGCTTTATCAGAATTAAGAGATATGACGAATTGTTAAAACGTATACAAACCCATTAATTCCACTTGGGGTTTGAATTTCGAAAAAATTGTGAAACGGGTTTTTAGACGATTTCATAAGAAGCAACTTGATATATCATGAGACACGACGGATTTTGAAAAATTTGTGAAAACGTAAGTAAACCCTTCACACCCCAACTAAAGGATGGCAAAAATTGTGGAAACATATACAAATCCTTGGGGGTTGAATATCGAAAAATTGAGAAATGGGTTTGTAGGCGTTTGTAGAAAAAGTCTGTGGAAGTGAAAAGCGATCTAATATTTCATCGAACCTAAGAAATATGTCGAAGCTTTGAAAAGCATACAACCCCCTTACACCCCTTACGATTGAATATCTAAAATACTGAAATTGACTTTGGCTTTTTTATATAGGAAACCTTAGGAAGCAAAAATGAATTCTATATATCATCAGATATGCAACCTCCTTACACCCACTTGGGGGTTGAATATTTAAAAATCCCGAAAGAAGTTAATAAATAAATATGAGGACAGCACGAAAAAGTAGGAACCAATTCAATTTCTTATCACTTCTAAAAGAAATAACGAAATTCGTGAAAACGTGTTCAACCCTTTTATACCTTCTTAGGGGCTCAAAAGGAAAAACTTAAAAACAAGTTTTAAGCGATTATTACGCAAGCACGTGATAAAGATATTCGATATCTGATAAGACGTGGGGATATAGTAGAATTCGTGGAAAAGTTTAAACCCCCTTAGGGGTTTAATTTTAAAAAATCCTGAAAACACTTTCCAAGTATTTATATTAAGAAATCGTACAATAAAAATGAATTCAATATTTGGGAAGACCTAATAGATATGACGAAAACCGTGAAAATTTTCAACGATCATTTTCTTTGCCCCCCTCCGAACGCCAATGTATATTTAAAATTTTTTTTCATCTAAATTAGTTTTCTAGTTGTAGCATAAGCCGTTCTATAGATAGGAAAAACACCCCCCTTCCCCAGTACCATACTACCCCTATAAAAAATTATATTTTTTCAACATGCTACTAATATAGCTCTATCTAAATAACAAGTTTCAGCTTTATATCATTATAGGTTGTCGAGATATAAAGATCGGAATTTTTTCCTTTTCATCCTCCCTCACCCTCGCCCTCTACACCCTCACTTCCAAAATTTTGTTTTCTGCTAGGGGTCTATTAGGCGTACTTCTGGTAAAAATTCTAAGCTTCTATCTTTCACTGTTCTTGAGATGTGAGACGTGATTTTTTAACAAAATTCTTATCCCCTCCACTGTCATACTCCATCGCCCCCTTAAAAAATTTTACTTTCAGCAAACTTCATTTGTCAACCTTTATACAGAAACCAAATTTTATTTGTCGAGTGCAATCGGTTCGTGAGATATCGTAATCTAAAGTTTTTTAACCCCCACCGCCGTACGCCACTGTCCCCACTCAAAAATTTGTATTCGATATATTCTCCTAGTATACCTACATATATTCATTAAGTATCAATTTTGTGACATTAACCGTTTAGGAGATATGGATTTTAGAATGTGTCGATCTCGCCTTTTTTGCGTTTCGGACGCATTGTTTTTCCACCCACTCCCAAACCCCTTCACCTATATCAGCAATTTTTTTGCAAATGTGTCCACTACCGAAGCTCTATATAAATTCCAAATTTCAGCCTCCTAGCATAAGCGGTTACTGAGATCTAGAAACCAAAATTTTCCTCTAAAACGCTTCCCCCTCCTTCCCCCTTGCACCCCCACCACTCCGAATTTGGTCACTTCAAGGGTCCTACCCAGTCTATTCATAAAAAAAAATTCAATTTAATAGCTCAAAGGGTTTGGGAGCAACGAGCCTTCAAACGATTTTGCGTACAGCGGTCGGCGTACGGCGGACAGACGGACTAAAGTTTTTTTTGCTTTTTTCGTGTCTACTAGTCAAGAAACGTGAAAAAAAAAATTGAGGGTAGCAAATTTTTTTTTTTTAAAAATCGATAACAATGCTGTATTATTGAAATAATAAAGTAAACATAACGCAGTCACGATCGGCTGCGTATGATACTCTAGATGAAATACTGAACTCCGATTTATATTTTAGTTGGGATTATATCAAAAGGAGTGCACATACAATTATTGCATGACCTTTTATTCACAGGTAGAAACTATTGTATAGTGGCTACTCGATGGATGGTTAAACGATTTCTTGAGTTATAGTGAGTTCCATAAATTAAGTTGGGATATTTTTACAGAATTTTTGTATGGCAACTACATAAAGGATTTACGGGATATTTTCCATATTAATACCTTCAGCTGCGACTATTATAAAATCAACGTATACAAAATTTCAAAGTCGTAACTTAAAGCGTTCTAAAGTTATCGTTCAATATTGGTGAACACGTGTTTTAAGAACTTTTGTATGACAGCTACCCGAAGGAGTTGACGGATGGCGCTAATTAATGAACTCGGTCTTGCTTTTGATATAAAACTAATTCCTGTAAAATTTTGAATCCCTGCTTTAACTCGTACTAGAGTTATAGTGGATTCTGTAACTTGTATAAATTTTTGAAGGACTTTTATAGGCTGCTACACGAAGGACTCATTCGATTTGCATCATATTCGGAACTTTCGTTTCAAACATTGTAAACTTTAAGTATTCAAAATTTCAAGCTCCTAACTTGAAGCATTCGAGCAATAATTGTGAATACGTGTTTTAAGGACTCTTGTATGGGAGGTACCCGAAGGAGTAGAATGATATCGCCCATTAACGAACTTAGCCTTACTTTTTCCATTTTACAAGTGGTGACCAAATTTCAACTTCCTAGGCCAACGCGTTCTTGAGTTATCGTGCAAACGGACGGACGGACGGACAGCAAACGGACGGACGGAAGGACAGGAAACGGATTTGGGGTTTTTGGCCACAACTAAACACAAAATAATATATAACTTTTTTTCGTCCGAGGCTCGGTTCTATGCGTTACAAACTTTTCAGGCTGGATTAAACTTATAATACTCTATACGATTTCATCTAGAGTATAAAAATCAACTGAGAAGAGGTTGTCCTTTTTAAATGAAAATTAATTTTAAAAACATACTGCAGTCACGATCGGCTGCAAGCCAATCGTATAATACTCTAGATGAATACTGAACTCCGCTTTATATTGTAGTTGGGGATAAAGTAGAATTACGTGTGTGCATGTTGTATGTCCTTTATTAAGGACTGCTATTAGATTGCTACTCAAAACTAAAAGACAATATTCAGTGTTTAATTTCATATCTTCAACTGGGTAAGTCATCGAAAAAAAATTTCCTTTTTGAAGGACTTTCACATTGGAGGTGCAGGAAGGACTCACTCGATTTCTTACATATTTATCCTTTTCCTTGGAACCATTTAAAAATGAACGTGTACAAAATTTCAAATTCGTAGCTTGAAGCGTTCAAAAGTTATCGAAAAATATTGTTGAACACGTGTCTTAAAGACATTTTGTATGGCAGCTACCAGAAGGAGTAAAAGGATTTCACTGATTAGTAAACTCGAACTTCGTTTTTGCTCAAAACTTATTTGTACAAAATTTCCAATTCATAGCTAAAAGATTACTTGAGTTGTAGTAAGTTCCGTAAATTAAGTGAAGACGTTTTGACAGGATATTTGTATGGCAGCTGCACGAAGGACTAACAGGATTTTCTTCATGATCATATATTTAGCTCCAACTATTGAAAAAATAACACATACAAAATTTCAAAGACGTAGCTTAAACCCTTCTGAAGTTATCGGCCAATATTCTTAAACACGTCTTTTAAGGACATTTTGTATGGCAGCTACCCGAAGGAGTAATAGGATTTCACTGACTAGTAAAGTCGAACTTTCTTTTCACTCAAAACTATTTTGTGCAAAATTCCGAATTCGTAGCTAAAAGATTACTTGAGTTATAGTGAGATTCGTAAATTAAGTGAATACATTTTGACAGGATATTTGTATGGCAGCTACACGAAGGACTAACAGGATTTTCTTCATAATCATACATTTAGCTTCAACTATTGAAAAAATAACACATACAAAATTTCAATGTCGTAGCTTAAACCCTTCTGAAGTTATCGACCAATATTCATGAACACGTGTTTTAAGGACATTTTGTATGGCAGCTACCCGAAGGAGTAGGACGATTTTGCTCGTTAACGAACTTAGCCTTACAAATTCAACCAAACACCCAGATTCAAAATTTCAAGATCCTAGGTAAAGGTGTTCTTGAGTTATCGTGTTCACGGACAGACGGACGGATGGACGGACGGACGGACGTCAGGCGGATTTGAGGTTTTTGGCCACAAATAAACAAAAAATAATATATAACTTTTTTTCGTCCGAGGCTTGGTTCTATGCGTTACAAACTTTTGGGCTGGATTAAACTTATAATACTCTATATGATTTCATCTAGAGTATAAAAATGTCTGAAGCAAGATCGCAAAATGTGTGAGATTTTCGTTCTCCTTCCGAATGGTATAATTCCGAAATTTAAATCAAACTTAAAAATTTCCACCTGCGTACTCTCTAATTGACATGAATTTAACAACTAAACAAAGTCTTTACATAATACATTGAATGCACTCCTTTGATAGAGTGAAGTTGGTAACAAACTAAAATTAAATTCAAATTTACGTGACGTTATCTTTTTTTGTGTTTACAGTAAGGTAGATAAAAAGATGTTTGGCTTACAACCCGGCCGTAATAAATAAATAATATTTGACATTACATCTAGAGTATGTTTTAAAAATGGGAAATACAAAGAACAACCACTGTAAACGTAAAAGCTTAGGAATGCAATTTTCACAGTATTTGGTTTACCTGACTAGGCAGCATTTCATTCGTCTTATGGCAGACCCATATCACTATTTGGTATAGTCTAAAAAGGACGTTATTTATGTTATAATTCCTAAATTAAATTAATTGGTAAGGTCGATATGTACCTATGTATGTTGTATGTACATGCCTCGTGGTCATATTTAAAATTCAAATCCTTTACACGCCATCTACTCGACATGTATCAAAACTAATAAACTTATCTAATGTCGATTATTTTCCCAAAAGAAAATGTTATTTAAAACCGTCCACTATCGCATTTAAGGGGCATTATCTTTAGATACTGAACTCGAATGTGGTGCACGCATGCTTCTTACGTAAAGCACAGCATTTGCGTACTAATCGTAACGCCCTGGCGTTCACTCGTCAAAAAACCGATTTTCCGATTCGAAAGCATTTTCCAACAACAACACAACGGTGGAGAGTATGAAAATTGTATTCGGGCTTTAGGGGAAATGTGTTTCCATTTATATCGAACCGCGAAAAATTTTCATTAGACCTTCCCGATAATGTTCTCGAGTGTATCCACCACAGTTGTGTGCGGATATAACGAAGAAGAAGTAGAACACCCGTGAAAAGGTGTGTTGTCCGCGAAGGGTTCAACACACAATAAGAGAAGAAAAACAGGAAAAAAGTGAAATAAAAATTGGAATGGTAAAGCCAAAAGTGAAAAAACCAGTGAAAATTGAAAGTTATGTCTAGATATAAAAAATATTGAAAAGGGAAAACCCGCGGCAAAATAGTTTTTTTTCCATTAATTTTGGTGTAAAATTTTCCGTTTTTTTCTCGGGGAGGAAAAGTGTGTTGTATGTGCGTGCGTGTATAGCGTATTCAGTGTGAAATGTTCTTGTTTTTCCTTCAGTTTTCTTAATTTCATAATTTCGTTTTTCCGATTTTTTTTCGTAACGCGAGTGAAAAATACCCATTTTCTCGGAATAAGTTATCATAAAAAAAAAAGTTTAAGTGGAAAATTTTTTGAACTGATGTACTTCGACTGAATTGAAAAACTATACACCCCGAAAATGGATTAGAAAGGAGTAACGGTAGTATAACAGCTCGTCAGGGCGTAAGGGTAGCAAAAAATTTTCTTTTGGTACCTTCTCTCGGTGTACGGCCATTTCACGGGGTGGTGCGAAATATTATATCAGCCACGACAAAAAAAAAAAAAAAGAAAAGAACACACATTTAAAAAGGATAACCTCTTCGGTCGAGCATCGTAACAGACGAGATAACTACCCCCAAAGTGGATCGAACCAGAGTCGAAATCCAGTATTGGGTGCAAAAATGGATGATGATGCCGTATCGAGTCGTCCGCACTTGATTCGAGTTGCGTGAAGTCTCGACGACCGGCGGAATCGTGGAATTCATACACCATACACTTTCAACACAAAATGGCGGATGGTGGACACTCTTTTGGAAAGAAGACATTTCATAAGCCAACCTATTGTCATCATTGTTCGGATTTACTTTGGGGGCTGATTGGACAAGGATATATATGTGAAGGTGCGCAAATAATTCCTAAATATAAAACACTTGCCACACATTTTAAACTAAGAAACTTTTACCTCCCCGTTCTCTACATGTAGGACATATCTTAAATTCTCTTAATCGCTCCAACTATATTGCTAGTTCATGCGGCAATAATTTTTATTAGACGTTAATTTACAGCATTCTTAAAAAGAAAAGAAAAGTACTTTTGCTAATAATGACATGTAGTTTTTCTCGTACGGCCTCCCCTTTTCAAACATACATACACACATGTAAGTTCAGATTCGCACCATAATGTTTCTCGCTCTTTCTCCCCCAATTTTACTTCTTAATTAAAAATAGACAAAGTTCAACCCAAAAATACATGAGTTTATTTTAACGTACATATGTTAATGATAAATCTGAGTGAGTATAAGACAGTTTCGGACTGACTGAACTATTTTAAGTTTTCTTTTTATGTTTTATTAAAAGCGGGGTTTCCTTTCTTCATGTTCGTTTTTTAATAGTTCTCGTTAAATTATTTTCCTTTCACCGTGAAAATTTATTGATAAGCTACAAGCAAGCAGAACTCACGAAAATGAAACTAGGCACGAAATAATTTGCAGTTTCGATTTTTATTAATTGGAACATTTCAGCAGAGTACAGAATTTGTATAATAAGAATAAGATGTAATATCTAATGAACTTAATAATAACGCGTATTTAAAAAGTGTAAATTGAACTAAACTATAAAATTGTTCAGTAAAATAGTAACGTAGGTGCATATTGCGAATATATTGTACATATGTGATTATTAAAAACAATTACAATTATGAATTGCAAAGTAGGGTTCCTTCGAATCCGATTGTGCGGATTGGGGAACGGATTGCTCTGCATCAGGATGTGGATTTCAAAGATGATGCACAAGCTGATGTGACCTTAAGCTTAAAATAAAATATAATTTATGTTTAAACACCAGACGTCTGACGTATTAAAGCAACTTACCCTACTGTACGCAACAAGTGGAAATAAAGAAACGCTCATGCAATTGAATTTTAAAATAACCGTATCGATTAAAATTTCTGAGCATTGACAATTTGACTCAGTAGCAGACTATACTACTGAGTGAGAACTAACACAAACATCAGTGAACGTAACATTATATCTGACTGACTTTTGTTCCGGAAGATCAGTAGTATCGAATCTTCTTACATCTATGAATGATTGGATGCGGCGCTATGATCGAAAACAACCAATTGATGTAGTTTACTTAGATTTTGAAAAGGCTTTCGACAGAGTGCCCTTTAAAAGACTCCTATTTAAGCTTGACCACTATAGCATTCGTGGATACCTTTTGGATTAGATCAAGGAATTCATCACAAATCGATAGTTTTAAGTTCGAATCGGCGATTCATGCTCAAGTTCGTATGAGGTACTTAGTGGTGTGCCTCAGGGATCAGTTCCAGGGACACTTCTTTTTATAATTTACACCGCTGAAATACCTTACATCCAGCTCATGTTTATTCGATGATGATACGAAACTTTTTGAAAACCCGGTGCTTGGAAATTTAACTCTGCAATGTGACCTGGACAAAAAATATGAATGATCATAAAAATGATGTATATCGCTAGACAAAGCAAAGTGTTCAGTTTTACATGTCGGACTAAATAATTCTCGGATCACGTACGTACAGTCAAAATTAATATCCACCAACAAAGTTTGCGACCTTGGAATCATAGTGACATCAGAACTGAAGTGGGAATAGCATATTATCAATATTACAAAAAACATTCAATTTTAATGAAAACCTCGCAAGTGATAAAGGTTTTCACTAAAATTTACAAAACCTACGTAAGGCCTTCTCTCGAGTTCGGGTTCCAAATCTGAAGGCCCTACTTTCGTAAGGATATTGACTTACTGGAGAAAGTACAGCGTCGTGCTACGAAGCTTCCACAAGAACTGAAAGACCTATGCTATACAGGACTCTTCTTGTAAGGCCTCTTCTCGAGTTCGGATTCCAAATCTGGAGCCCCTACTTTCGTAAAGATATTGACTTACTGGAGAACATTCAGGAACGGGTAAGGAAAGCAACAGTTGCGCTTTACTCGTGCAAAAAGGCCATTGGCAAAAAATGGGGTATGCAACCCAGAATCGTTCATTGGCTCTACGTGTCCGTCATCTGACCGATACTTATGTATGGTGTTATTGTCTGGTGGACGGCCTTAGACAAAGCAGTTAACTGCACCACCCTAGGGAAGGTACAGAGATCAGCATGCATATGCATCAGTGGAGCTCTGAGAACAACTCCCTCTGCAGCACTAGACATGCTATTCAGTCTGCCACCCCTAGACATTTTTGGCAAGCAAATGCCGGCCAGTGCAGCCATTTGACTTAAGGCCTCTACACAATGGTCACTCAACAATCTTGAATAACTTCAATGATATTCCTGAAAACACGGACTACACCCCTCCCGGTTTTGATTTTGACAAAAATTTTCTAACAACCATCCCAACCCGTCTAGAATGGGAAAGGGATTCGGTACGGACGGAGGAGTCTGCCCACATATATACGGACGGCTCCAAAACTGAAGGTGTTTTCTCTGACATGTTTAACATTAGCAGCTCCTTCCGCCTTCCGGACCACTGTAGTGTCTTTCAGGCGGAGCTTATGGCGATCAAGGAGGCCTTGTCCTGGCTGAGGTGTAATGTAATATCTACTAGGGATATTAGCATTTTCACAGACAGCCAAGCGGCAATAAAATCCTTGGAATCGGCCTCAACAACATCAAAGGTCGCCGCAGAATGTCGATCATCTCTTAAGGAGATGGCTGAACAGTTCAATATTCTTCTGTGCTGGGTGCCAGGACACAGGGATATTCCAGGGAACTGCATGGCTGACGAACTCGCTCGTCGCGGCACTACCCTTCAGATTATGCCGGAACATCGGAATCTGGGTGTGCCTCTCTCTACATGTAAACTGCTACTGAGATTGAACTCAATCGAGAAAACCAACTCAAGATGGGCAGATGGTGTTACATGTCACACTGCGAGACAGATCTGGCCGGAGCTGGATCTAAAACACTCTAAAAGGCTGACTTTGCTCAAAAGGGCGAATATCAGCACCACAGTCGGTGTCCTGACTGGACACTGTCTTATTGGTCGACATGCCAAAAGACTCGGCCTCTTCTCAAACGACTTTTGTAGAAGCTGCCTGGATGAGGAGGAGGAGGAGACAGTCCTTCACCTTCTCTGTACCTGTCCAGCTCTATCAGTCAGAAGGAAAGCTCATCTTGGAGCTTACTTCTTCAACTGTCTCGGTGATCTTGCCGCAATGGAGGTCGCGAGAATCCAACGCTTCATTGCAAGCTCTAAATGGTTCGACGAGTAGGACCGGATTCGATGATCCTGTGGTAACACAACGGACCTTTCAGGTCTAAGTGTGTCCGTGTTCTCACGGGCAGCCACGCGTACCTACCTACCTACCTACTGGAGAAGGTACAGTGTCGCGCAACCAAGCTTGCACAAGAACTGAAAGACCTATGCTATCATATACAGACCGACTGGCACGCTTACGACTTCCAACTTTGAAGCAACGACGGATTAGAGGTGACCTTACAGAAACCTTCAAAATTTTAAACGGTCATTTCAACTGTCCTGAACTTCCAGATTTATTCACGCGCAACAAGAATCCTCACATTCGACCAACTGGACAAATGTATAGTGAATACCTACGTGCACCAACCCTTTTCGGAACTTTCTACCGAATAGAGTAGTTTATGGCTGGAATTCTCTTCCCGTGGACGTTATTGGCGCTACTTCAGTGTTAAATTTTAAAATCAAACTAGATAGACATTTAAATTTTGCTGAATTATTTTATATTCCTAATTTAATTTCTTTATTTTTTCAATTTAAATTTTCTTTTATTTTATTCAATCTAAATTTTGTTAATTTCACTTCTACTCTTGCACTAATTTCAATTATATATATTCTACTTTACTTATTAATTTTGTTTTTGTTTTGGATAACACAACTATTGTATTAAATATTGTACATTGAGATATCAGGTATGTCAGCGAAAGCTGCCTTCCTGATTATTATATAATAATAAACAATTTTCTAGAGGGAGGTCAATTTGATAAATTTTAAATCATTTATAGGGCTTAATACAAAATTCGCATGTTTTATTTGAAATGAAAGGTTCTCAATTTGACCAAATTAATCGTTTTAAACGTAAGCAATGTAATGTGAATTTCAATTGCTTGTACAGAATGCATTACTTATCTGTTATTTAGGTTAGGTTGAGAAGGGCGAAATATAGTAGATACTCTGCAACTGTGCATTGTAGTTCCTGTTATTTACTTCATAAAATATAGAAACCACGGCAAATGAAGGCATATTCAAACAGTGGAATTTACTGGTTTTCCATGAGATACGCATTGACCGGTTTGAAGATAGTGAATGTTGGGGTTAGTGTGTATACAGGATCTCTAGTCTGAACGTGTTAGTATCATCCCAGAAATCGCGAGTTCGAATCTCACTCATAACATGGTTCTTCGCTGTTCTTCACTTTCCCGAAACCATTCCCAAAATCGCATTCCCAAATATCTTTTCATACCTACGTGCCCTTCCCTGGGTGTTGGGCGTAAGAGTAACAACATATCCACCACGAAAAGTTTTGAGAAAAGTCTCAGATCGGACAAAGGGATGACCGTCAAAATCAATTGGGGAAATACCGGGCGACGAGACAAAGTATGATCTCTTGTATTGTCATTAGATTAGATTAGGGTTAGATAAGATTACATTTCATCGGAGTCGGAAGGATTTCTCCAAGCATCCTGATCAGAAGTCTGTTGTGCTATATCCCACAGATCTTCCTCCAGTTTCAACCCAGAGATCCTTTATTTCTCTCAGAAATCTTTCCTAATATGTTTTGAAAATGCCACTTGGGTCCAATATATGTTCTCCCAGACATCTGTAGCCTGTAGCACTGTGAAATTGCTTCATGCTGGCACAGGATGTGTTTAGACATGTAGTAGAGATAAGTCTGGCATGGGTGCACGGTCACAGGGAAGTGTGGTGCTCAATAATGCGGAACCTTTACTTCGCCACGTGTATAGCTGTGAGAGTTGTCAGAACATAGTTCAAACTGTAGTGCGAACAACGACATAGTTCCCGGTGGACCTATTTGGGTGACTGGTTAGGGCTAGGAGCCTATGGGCTTACAATCAGAGAGGTATTGACACTGAACAGGCAACGTGCCAATAGACTAGGTCTAATAAATAGTAGTCTTTGCCAAGGCTGCCAAGGTGAAGTGGAGGACGTATTCTTAAATACCTGCAGCCGGTAAAAAATCTGATCCTAACTCAGAAACCTTGTCGCATTATTGGCTCGTGCATTGAAGCTAGAAAAAAAACATACTGCAGTCACGATCGGCTGCAAGCCAATCGTATAATACTCTAGATGAATACTGAACTCCGATTTATATTGTAGTTGGGGATAAAGTAGAATTACGTGTGTGCATGTTGTATGTCCTTTATTAAGGACTGCCATTAGATTGCTACTCAAACCTAAAAGACAATATTCAGTGTTTAATTTCATATCTTAAACTGGGTAAGTCATCGAAAAAAATGTCCTTTTTGAAGGACTTTCACATGGGAGGTGCAGGAAGGACTCACTCGATTTCTTTCATATTTATCCTTTTCCTTGGAACCATTTAAAAATGAACGTGTACAAAATTTCAAATTCGTAGCTTGAAGCGTTCAAAAGTTATCGAAAAATATTGTTGAACACGTGTCTTAAGGACATTTTACCAGAAGGAGTAAAATGATTTCGCTGATTAGTAAACTCGAACTTTATTTTTACTCAAAACTAATTTGTACAAAATTCCCAATTCATAGCTAAAAGATTACTTGAGTTATAGTAAGTTCCGTAAATTAAGTGAAGACGTTTTGACAGGATATTTGTATGGCAGCTACACGAAGGACTAGCAGGATTTTTTTCATAATCATACATTTAGCTCCAACTATTGGAAAAATAACACATACAAAATTTCAAAGACGTAGCTTAAACCCTTCTGAAGTTATCGGCCAATATTCTTAAACACGTGTCTTAAATATGGATATGTATGCATATGTACTAATACGCGCGTTAGGTCTGTCGTATTTGGCTCACTATTAGCAAATTTAAATTAATTGAAAAAATATCTTACTATTCTGTTGAAAAACACTGTTTTGTTTTATAATAATAGTCAAAACGAACTTCTTTCTGATTTAGATGTCCTCAATTTTGGATCAAGCATCCCTAGGCCTACCTTAGTAAATTTATATTTAATGATAAATATGAAGTTGTAATTTCAGTTAATATGTGATACCTCCATAATGATCATTTTGTACACTCTCGATAAGGTGAACAGAAAAAATTTGGAGCTGTTCATACCAACGAGGGTTTTCACGTTAAAGAGGGTGTAAGAACAACACTTATATCGCTAATTTCAACATTTCTAGTTTAATTTTCTAAAAAATGATGTAGGCATTTGTTTTTTTTTTAAAAGAAAGATTTTTTATCTTCGCCCTTTCACGTAAATTCCGTAAAAGAAATATTTCAGACAAATTGCCTAAATGTTGTTCCGCCCAATCAATGACAATATTTAAGGCGTCAACAGCCTCAGTATGGGATATCTTCGTCGAATTTCTATGAAGAACAAAAGTGGTGCGAATTGTTCAGTTATTCAATTTTTACTTTATTATTTTTTAATAATAAAGTATGGTTATTGATCGACCTGAAATTCTGAAAAATATTTGCTACCCTGAAATTTTGTATTTTCACGTTTTAAGACTAGTAAAACCCAAAAAAGCAACAAAAAAAATGTCCGTCTGTCCGCCGTACGCAAAATCGTTTGAAGGCGCGTAGCTCCCAAACCCGTTGAGATATTAACATGAAATTTTTATGGTGGCTAGATTGGGTGAACCGCTACGACTGGTATATTTTCGGGGGGTGGGGGTACGAGAGGAGAGGTGAGCGGAGCGTTTTAGATGAAAAATTTTGGTTTCTAGATCTCAGGAACCACTTATGCTAGGAGGCTGAAACTTGGAACTTATGTAGTACTATGATAGTGGGCTCATTTGCAAAAAAAATGGTCGATAGGGGCCAAAGAGTGTGGAAAGGGGGGGTGGGAGAAACAATGAGTCCGAAACGCTTGAAAGCCGGGATTGAAACATTCTAAAATCGATATCTCCTGAACAATTGATGTCAGAAGGATGAAACTTTGTTGTTGTCCTTAGGGATACTTCAAGATTAGACAAGGGCTAAAATTTTTAAGAGGGGCGATGGGGTGTGGGGTTGGGGGGTGAAATACTTTGGATTACAATATCTTCCGAACCAATTACACCAGGAAGATAAAATTTAGTTTCTCTATATGGGATCACAAGAGGAGTTTACTGAAACTAAATTTTTTGAGGGGGAGGTGGAGCACGAAAGTGGGGGGACAGCAATTTCTAAAAAAATGTAATTTTTATATCTCAGAAACCGTATCAGATATGATCTTGAAAATTTTACAGGAGTTGGGGTCGGTAGACCTCTAGTAGGAAAAAAGGGGTGTGGGTGTTTGGGGTGATGGTGAAAGGGGGTAGAAAGGAAAGCTAAAAATTTAGGATTATATAGAGCCGCTATAGAGACATCCTAGAAAAAAAGTAGGTGTAGGTTACTATGCGTCTGACAACCTAAGGAATAACCAGGAGGCTATTTGGAACGGTATTTTTTTAGGTTGTCAGTCGCATAGTAACCGCATCTCAGCATTAAACACTTTTCGGACTTCTACCCATAAAATAATAAAGTTGCTCCCAGACTGTTGGCAGATTGTTTTTCGCGTTACAGATAATTTAAAGGTAAAATATTATATCCGAGGATAATTTATTCACGTTACAGATATATGTTAATAGTGAAAACATATTGTTCACACTATCGATATATTCATGTTGTAGTCTCTGAGCATCTTAATTTAATTTTCATTAAAAAAAAGATATTCGTGTTATCGCGTGTTCACACAAGTGTACTGTAAATAGTTTCACGTGAACTTTAAGAAGTCATTAAAAGTTATTAAACAATTTTCCTTCTCCTGACTTTTATAATTTTAGATTTTTTTGTAGTCATTGTCATTCAGCGTCCACTGACTTCTCCAAGATTATGCGTAAGGTGGTTGTGTGGTCAGCACAAGAGACAAAACTAACCGTTGCGAAATCTGCATAATACCTTACTACTAGTTCTGATATCCCTTCTTTTGTTACCGTATCCTTTCTTCCACTGTTTGAAAGATAAATGAGTTCTCGCGTTAGATGATGGTGTATTAGCTACTTCCCATCTTACTACTAATTGTTGCTATTAACAATTGTTGATACTTCCAGTGGTTGCTAACTGCTGCTATTGTCGATTGTTTTCACTGCCGATGTTTTACCGACTGCTGGTTAGATTGAATTTATGACCTCGTTGATGATCGCCACCAATGGTGGTATTTTCTTCGTTCGATTCCTGACGTCAAAAATGATTCGATTCGACTCAAGATTTGACGGCGATGTTCGGTCTGAAGACCCGAGCATTGTAAATAATACGTTGAAAATAATAAATGTCTCACTATGGTGTGTATCCACAATTTAATGTAAGACGTTATTCCTTGGTCACTTGTAAAGGGTACTTCTATACTCTAAGGGTACTTCTTAAAGAATTGCAAGTAGAATAATTTTCTTCAGTGGAATAAACCTTGTTTTCATCACGTTCAGTATTACCATCGCTGCTGAGTTGTTCTTCATGCTGTCTCAACCACGACTTCGAGCTCGACTGGGACTATATTTCGCTCCTCGAAATAGCTTTTTTATATAATCCCGGTTCATAAATACAATATGGCCACGGGGTCCAGAATACCTGGAATCCTTTTATATTCCTTTCACATGTAAAAAGTTACCTGACCAATATTCTTGAACACGTGTTTTAATGACTTTTGTATGGCAGCTACCCGAAGAAGTAGGACGATTTTGCCCGTTAACGAACTTAGCCTTACAAATTCGATCAAACATCCAGATTCAAAATTTCAAGATCCTAGGTCAAGGCGTTCTTTAGTTATCGTGCGTACGGACAGACAGACGGACGGACGGATATCAAGCCGATTTGGAGTTTTTGGCCACAAATAAACAAAAAATAATATATACCTTTTTTTTCGTCCGAGGCTCCGTTCTATGCGTTACAAACTTTTGGGTTGGATTAAATTTATAATACTCTCAGATTTCATCTAGAATAAAAAATTATTATTTTGCGCTGAATAAATTTTAAGAATGTTGCTCAAGCAAAGTGATAGTTTTCATGAGTATACAATGCACTTCGGTTTTGTTCTATGGCACCTTCTTGCCTGTTACTGATAGACCTTCTGATATGTAACGTTAATCATATATGGTAATAATTATTAGAAATACTTGAGAGTGGCCGATTTGCGATCAAATTTACCTATGTATTTCTCCCCACTCTTTTGTTTAGTCTGTGGTAGCACTCAAATAGTTCTGCTTAACGTAATACTTAAATGAACAGGGTAATTTCCTTTTTATTATTTGTCAACAAGAAATCTTCTACACCCAAAAAAATTTCCGTTGTTAATTTAACAGTCGAGACTAGTTGAAATAACAATATTCTGTAAAATGCTAGAAATTACAGATAATGCTGTTAATTTTATCATATACTGTGTTTATCACGAATTTAACAAGCATGTTAATTGCTAAATATGTAAATATTGCGTATTTCTTCTAAATCTTTAACAGTAGATTTCACAGGTACTTGTAAATATTTGTTGTTAAATTTGTACCGAAATGTTGTAAATTTGACAGTAAAATCCATACATTTGGCAGCATTAACATGCAATACTGCATAGTCGATCAAATTGTTGCATCACGCCTTTATGGATAGCTCGCATGATTTCACAACTACCGGCATTTTTCACATAGTAAAGTCGACAATTAATACGAACGAAAGAAGATTTTTAAAAAAAATAATATTTTTTTCCGAAAAGAAGGCGAAAGATTTTGTATGTACAAAGTATGAAATTTCTTTTTTTCATTTCAATTATAGTTCTTATGTGATTAATATAAACAAAATTATTGAAACTAATTTAATTGTGATCATATTTGATATACCAAGTCCAATAATACATCTTAATACTTTGACAACTGATAATAAATTATTCAGAAACAAGTTTTTATAATGTAGTGAAAGTTCATTACTTTTCAGTTCTTAGTCAACGAACTTGTGACTTATTTCATTTTATATATCAATAAAATATGTGTATGTTTCTTAAAAATTGTGTTTTGCGTGCTGTGCATCGGCATTTTAAAGTTAATCTCTTCTTATATTTTGTTCAACTCTGTTCGAAAAATCTTATAGTCTCTGCGCCGATTGACGAATAGAGCCGATTTTGAGTTACACGATTGATGTAATTCACTATTAAAGCCTAGTACTAATAAGAAATGAAAACGAAATTTTCTGTCAAATCACAAACAAAATCCTCTAACAATTTTCGGTCGAAGGAAAAATTTGTATGGGAAATTTCGTTTCGCTTCTAATTAGTAGGTACTAGGCTTAAGGGGTTACATACACTAGGACGGCTAAATAAAACGTGCATAAAACTGAATTTTATTGAACAACCATTATATATATTTTAAAGCATTATATTTTGTCTATATTATGTGGAAATTTGGTTGGAAAATTTCATATGGTAAAAAAGTTACAGTCGTTTTTCTGGGACACGTTTTTGTTGATAGTGATTTCGGTACCAGACTTTCCTCCGCTATTTTTTATCGAAAAATAAAAGGGCGCCTACACCTACGCGCCAACCATTAGTCGTTACTCACCAGGTCGGTTACAAAACGCTATAGAACTTCATCATAATGCGAATTTCTTAATGAAATTTTCAGGGTAGAAACTCAAAGGATAGAGTAGGCACCTTTTTAAAAAAGGGATTTTTTTAACTACACACCCTTAATGTCACAGAGAGGTAAGTTTAAAAATACAGCTACAGAAAGCGTAATAGTTTTCTTCTCAACATTTCTGCGAAAATAAAAAGAACTATTTTCACGGGTTGTTTAATTAACAGAAAAAATAATTGTGAAAAATGCAGCTAAACATATGAATTTAACTTCTACACTTCGGCATTGCAACAGCAAATTTACGTAAATACCACAGTAAATTCTTGCGTTTTTCACTGCTAATGTTGTGTTTTTAAGAGTAAAGATTATTGTGCATTATACTGCTAAATATGTAAATTTCATTTGTAGACTTCAAAACTACAACCACAAAACTGTAAAAGTAACAAGTGTGGCTGCAGGGTCGATTTTAACTGCATTGTGAGTACAAATTAACAGCGATTATGTACATATTTACAGCATATTTTTTTGGGTGTAGTTTAAATATCCATTTAAGAAAAAAAGTTAAAATAAGCTAAATATGAATAATAGGTAGCGGGTTTGTGGTACTTCTTTCGATTCCTGTCCAGATTTTTTTATATTCAGCTAAAAGAAAAACCAATAAAAAGTTTCGACCATATTTTAAAATTTTAAAGACACTGAAAACGCAATTATTACCGAAAGTAATAACTTTTGAAACTATTCAAAGAGTGTGTTTAATTATGAAGTTATATTATTTGCTTGAAAACGTTAACTTGGAAGTTTTTGACAATTAAATAAAAGAAGCCATTTTTTCTTGAAAACAATACCCTGAGCACTTTTATTTTAATTTCTAAATTATAATCAGTCAATTAAAATCGAAACTGAACCGGTCCCCTCAAAAATTGATCTTAGTCGAAAGATGTTTCACATATCTTCATCCGCGATGAAAATACAATGACAAAGCACCACTCTATTCAGTTTATTTCGCTTATATTCGAGAATTTTTTTGTTTTTTAAGGTTGGTTACATTGTTGTCGCATTCCTGCGAGCGCCTGATTAGTTAATTTTCAAGAACAAACTTAGCTCATTGGCCACGTTATTGCTCTGTCAAATATTTTTCCTTGATTAGTACGAAAGAGAGGAGAGTAGGAAGAAATTGTCGGGAAAATTAAAGGGATACTGAACTAGATTAGATTTAGGGATGGAAAGATCGGGAATCGGGTCAGGTATGGCAGTGTACTAGCAGGTGTTAATAATAATTTGATACGATCTACCAGAACACCAAAGTTGTGTATTGTAAATCAACTACTGTCAGGCAGCTCTGATGGCATTTGTGAATCTGATAAGAATGTAATTAGAACTCATTTGCTCAGGTTAAAATCCTTTACTAGTGACCCTATTGAACATTCTGAACTGTTCACGATTTATATTAATATTCCGAAACCAATAGCAACTGAAAAATTCATATAAATAAATTATGCGTTGAGTGGGAATTGAACCCACGACATCGCTGTAGCAATGTTGTCAAGACTTAAGCTAGTATTACACTGTTTGACCATGTGGTCAAATTGCTATAATAAGCAATGCGAAATAGCGAATTCCAATTATTCTCACAATATCCGCACGGTCAAATTTGCTACTTCGCATTGCTTATTACTGGAATTGGACTACTTCGCTTTACGGCCTAGATACGTTCCGGCCGTAAAGGGAAATGTCGTATAACGAATCAATTATTTTAAGGAATAAATCAACCGAAAGTCTTGGAGCATTATCCGAAATCAGGCCGTATAACGAAACATTTTGGGCCGTAAAACGCCAGAATTGAAAAAGGCCGTTATAGCGAAAAGCCGTATACTACCGGATTATACCCGGACCATAATAATTAGCAGAACGGGATTATTTTTGATAAAACTTTAGCAGCAAAACTCTTAAGATCGAAGTAAAAGTTTGTATGGCGAATATTTAGGTAGATTTATGAAAAAATAAAAAAAATTGAAATTTTGTTAGAGAAAAACATAATTTTCCTAAAAATAAAATAAACAATTTTGTTTTGACTCTGATGAAAAATATCTCAAAACTTATAACTCTTGTACATAAATTTATTTTAAAATAAAGGCAAATAAAAAGCTCAGTTTCTTTTCTATAGGTTGAATATTATATAAACTGCGATTTAATGTTTGTTAGTAACTGGAGCCATTTTTCTAAGCACTTTGTACTTCAGTCAAGATAGAAACACCCTCCTCCCCCCAATACGATTTATTTCATGAACCAAGTAATGACTCCTTAAAATTTTTTGTAACTGAAGCGGGTCCCAATCTCGTATTAAGAAACTGACTTCACTACTGCTACTTCACATGGCCATCCCTAGGAACCCTATGAACAACAGTCGAATCAAACTTTCCCCTCGCAGCAAGTTGCTTCTTTAGAAGGCAATCTTCAGGCCAACCCTTTGCAATGCTTTCGCAGCATGTGGCAACGATTCCAAGTATCAGATTCTGCGTTTATAGGTAAAGCAGAATCGGTGCTTCAAAGCCGCTTTGAGCGTAACCCCGAACGTCATGCTGTTATGACAATGGTTATTTTTCAAGCTTGAAGCTAGTATTACACTGTTTGACGAAACGGTCAAATTGCAGTAATAAGCAATGCGAAAAAGCGAATTTGACCGAGCAGATACTGTGAGATTAATTTGAATTCGCTTTTTCGCATTGCTTATTACTGCAATTTGACCGTTTGGTCAAACAGTGTAATACTAGCTTAAAACAAGCGCAGCAAAAACCAATCGTGTGACAAGGCGAACAACATTAAAAGAAAGAGATGTCGCTCTTTCCGGCGCTAGCGGCATCTAGTAAACGACATTAACAACTGATTTGTTATGAAAAATACCGGTTCTAGCGCGTTTCGCAACATAACATGCCACTTTCAATAATTTATACATAACGAACTGTCAAAAAAAAGCGTTTAGCGGCTGGAAAATCTAGCCCCCAGTGGTTATTTGTTGGCTTGAACTGTGCGAATGTTGCGAAACACTGCTCGAATGCGCTATGTTGCGGCTTTTTTTTTGACAGATTGCGCTATGTTGCGGCATTTTTTTGACAGTTACTCACATTTTAGCTGTTCGGACTGTCTCTCTCACACCAATGTCAACATTGTATGTTAAAGTTTCTATCTCTCTTCATTTGGTTTTTCCAGCCGCCTTAAGGTACAATCTGGCTCGTACTGCCTACCGTCGCGGTCAGCAATAACTGCCGGCAGTAGACTACTGCTTCAGGCAAAAATAAGCTGTCATGTCTGTTTGCGACTGCTTGGCAGTTGACGGTTGTGAGTGCAAATCAGCCGCGGCGAGCGGTTGAGGTTGGTAGTCACTGCTGACCGCGACGGTCGGCAGTACCAGCCAGATTGTACCTTTAAAGCGCCCAAAATAACCAGTGCCATAACAGCATCAGGAACACTCAGCTAAACGCGAAAGTGAATCTTCCGTCCATTTCGGACTTTCTCAAACTAAGTGCTTTGAGGTTTTTCCATACGTCATCCGATCACATCAATCCCGTAATTCATCGTAGCACTGATTGGGATGAAACTGCTCGTTGGAAACACAAGCGTCCTGAGTTGGCACTTGCGGATCCCATGTCATAAGTCATAACCCCAAGTGAATGGGATGGACAGGTAGCTCATTCCGGTGGACTTCTCGTGTGCTGGCGTGAAGGAATTTCTTCGAAAGCTCTTATTGCGTCCGCCTCGATTGGCTGTCTTGTTCGGACACAGCGTCTATCGCAATCCATCTATAGCAAATTGCCACTGCAACTACCCAGGTTTTTCCACGATTTCCCTGCCGGGCGTTTCATTCAGAAAGTCGTCCATAGACGCTTCTTTTCCAACTGATTTACCGGCTCTTCCCGCCATTGGTATGCCAGTTATAATACCATCACTTTTTACCCTCTTTTCAGGATTCCATTTAGTTCAGGTTCTTCGGCTCAGCCTTTGTCATCAGTATTTGATTTGTTACGAATTACCACCAGCGAGATCATTGTTGTTTCATAAATATATGTATTCATTTCAAATCTAATGATATCGCATTCGCGTATCATCTTCATTCGCATAGCACTCCAATGCGTAGGCGAGTGTGTAAACTCTACATTCGTGTTCAATGCGAATTCCTCTGATTCGCGTCCGAAAACCGCCATAGATGCGAATGTCAACGCGAACTCGAATCCGAATGTGAGTGGCACTAGTGGCAGGTGTACAGTTCCGTTCAGTAGTGTCTTTTCTGAGGCGAATGATCCTTTGATTCGCGTCCAAAAACCGTCTTCGACACGAAACTACGCGAACCTCGAGAGGTTGATCCGAACTTGCTGTTTACACATTCGCATTCGCGCTAGTCCCTGCAGGTTCGTGCGATGGTGAAAACGCGGCATTAAAGACTATACATTATCAATTTAATTAGCTACATTGACAAAATCAATAGTGAAACTGTCGCGTATCATGACACAATTTATAAAAACAAATAAAATCTAAATTTTTCTTTCTTTTATTCTAAAATAGCAATTATTATTCTACCTATTCTTAAATTAAAAGCGGCCAATCATAATTATATTTTAGTAAGTACAAACAATCGTCACTTCAAGGCAACTTTCAAGGTATGCTTAACCGTTCGAATGGGGAAAAATGTGTTAATTAGCTCCGCTGACGTACTTGAAAATGTTACGTCAACTCTATGAACACATAACCTTCTGCTCATATCATTACTAATTTTAATTTTTTCTAAAAATTTGCGTTGTACGTACGTATTGACCTTAAATGATCAGATGATTACTTAGAAGACATTGAATCTATTTGTGCATCTTCCTTTTCCTTGTACTCGCTGGTCTAAGGCAATTGAAGTTTTTAGAAATGTGCAAATGAGAATAGTTTTCGGTGGCTTAATCACTTGTCGTCATGAACTTCAAACGCGACAATTGTTTAATTTTCTACTGTGGTAAGGTTATACTCATTGAGCAATTTTAAATGTAGGTCATTCATAAAAAGCTTCGGGACTACGAATCATATACCTAATGAATGTATGTGTGTGTTTTGTGGAAGCAACAATATTCCATTAAAGCTTTCTATGTTTATTCTTTCGACTAGGGGTAACTTTTCGTACTCGAGATAAAATTAATTTTCTATGAACCGGGGAAGATGTGAAAAATCCACGAAGAAGATCACGTCGTTTTTGGACAGTTGTAAGAATGGAAGAAATCCTTATTGCAGTGTAACATCTAAGGGAGTTAAAAACTATAAACAAATATTTTTCGTTTTATCTCATTTTCAGTCTCCTGTTTTGTATTTTCTGATCGGAGAAAGTGGTGAGACACTTTTAAAACGATGACGTTCGCAAGCTTTCATTGTAGTTACGTGTTTGTAGATAATTTCTGGGAAACTCTTGCGTAAAGTTCGGAGAGGAAAATTGATTTGAATTTTACTTTATTATTTTAATAATACAGTATTGTTTTCGATTTTTAAAAAAAAAAATTTGCTACCCTGAAAATTTTTATTTTATTTTATTTTTTTTTTTATTTTTAAAAGTAATTAAATATATAGAAATTATTCAAAGCACTAGTGACTAGGAC
The DNA here is from genome assembly GCA_951812415.1 of Beris morrisii. NCBI lineage: Eukaryota > Metazoa > Arthropoda > Insecta > Diptera > Stratiomyidae > Beris > Beris morrisii. The sequence goes on from OX638312.1 coordinate 23,417,448, forward strand.
CTTCGGCTTTAAAATTTTTTTTTTCACGTTTCATGACTAGTAGACACGAAAAAAGCAAAAAAAAATTTCAGTCCGTCTGTCTTTAGACGAAAAATTTTGGTTTATAGATCTCAGCAACCGCTTATGCTAGGAGGCTGAAACTTAAAACTTATATAGAGCTTTGATAGTGGACCCATTTGCAATAAAATTGCCGATATGGGTGAAGGGGTGAAGGAGTGGGCGGAAAAAATAATGCGTCCGAGACGCTCGAAAGCCGAGATCGACACATTTTAAGATCCATATCTCCTTAACGGTTAACGTCACATAATTGAAACTTAATGGACATCTGTAAGTATACTAGGAGAATAGATCGGATGTAAATTTTTGAGTGTGTGCAGTGGCGTACGGAGGTGGAGGGTGAAAAACTTTAGATTACGATATCTCACGAACCAATTGCACTAGATAAATAAAATTCGGTTTATGTATAAAGGTTGACAAATGAAGTTTGCTGAAAGTAAAACTTTTTAAGGGGGAGGTGGATTATGAAAGTGGAGGAGATACGAATTATTCTAAAAAATCACGTCTCATATCTCAAGAACCGTGTAAGGTAGATGCTTCAAATTTTTACCAGAGGTAGGCCTAATAGACCCCTAGCAGAAAAAAAATTGTTTGGGGTGAGGGTGTAGAGGACGAGGGTGTAGAGAGTGAGAGTGGGATAGGGTGAAAAGGAAAAAGTTCCGATTTTTATATCTCGAGAACCTATAACGATATAAAGCTGAAACTTGGTATTTAGATAGAGCTATAGCAGTAGCATGTTGGAAAAATATAATTTTTAATAGGGGTAATATGGTACGGGGGGGGGGGGTGTTTTTCCTACCTATAGAACGGCTTATGCTACAAAGTTGAAACTCGTCATGTGTATGTAAATCAACTAGAAAAGTAATTTAGATTAAAAAAAATTTCAAATATCCATTGGCGTTCGGAAGGGGGGCAAAAAAAATTATCAGTGGAAATGGAATGCATATATTTTTACGGTTTTCGTCATATCTATTAGGTCTTTCCAAATATTAAATTCATTTTTATTCCACGGATTCTTCATATAAATACCTAGAAAGTATTTTCAGGATTTTTTGAAATTCGACCCCTAAGGGGGTGAAAAGGGATTGTACACTTTTTCACGAATTCTGCCATATTCCTCAGGTCTGATCAGATGTCGAATATCTTTTAACTTTCATGAGCTTGCGTAATAATCGCCTAAAACTTGTTTTTAAGTTTTTTCCTTTTTCAGCACCTAAGAGGATATAAAAGGGTTGAACAAGTTTTCACGAATTCCGTCATATCCTTTAGAAGTGATAAGTAATTGAATTGGTTTTGACTTTCTCATGCTGTCTTCATATTTATCTATTAACTCCTTTCAGGATTTTTGGATATTCAACCCCCAAGTGGGGGTAAGGAGGTTGCATATATTTTCACAGATTCCCACATATTGCTTAGATCTGATGATATATCGAATTAATTTTTAGTTCCTAAGGTTTCCCATATAAGAGCCAAAAAGTCAATTTCAGTATTTTCAGATATTCAATCCTAAGGGAAGTATGCTTCGACATATTTCTTAGGTTTGATGAGATATTATATCGCTTTTCACTTCCACAGGCTTTTTATATAATTGCCTACAAACCCATTTCTCAATTTTTGGATATTCAACCATTAAGGGTTTGCATATGTTTTCACAAATTTTGCCATCCCTTAGTTCTGATGAGATATAAAATTGGTTATTACGGCATTTGATGTAATGACCTTAAAACCAATTTCACGATTTTTCGAATTTCAAGAACCAAGGGGGTGTGAAGAGTTTGCTTAGGTTTTGACAAATTTTTCAAAATCCATCGTGTATCATGAGATATCAAGTTGCTTCTTATGAAATCGACTAAAAACCTGTTTCACATTTTTTTCGAAATTCAAACCCCAAGTGGAAGTAATGGGTTTGTATACGTTTTAACAATTCGTCATATCTCTTAAGTCGGATAGGGCAACAAATTCATTTTTACTTCTATGGGTTTTTAGTGTACATGATACACCGAAATTCGAATAGTCTATTTTAAATATTTTATTATAATAAGAACAAAACTAACTTTCCAAGAAACGTCATAATCACGAAACAACTGATGATATATTCCGACTTTGACCGCTCCCGAACTTTGACCGAAAAATAATAAAGTTTCGCCCAGACCATTGGCAGATTTTGTAGTTTTTGTTTAGGTTTAAGTTTAAGTTAATCACTAAGGTTCATTGAAGCAAGGGTTTTTGTATACATAAAATTTTTTCTTGAACATGTTACTTTAACAGATTAACGTAACTTTTTGCAACTATAATATATAATGCAAAGATATCAATTGCAGCTGGAAAGATCAAGATCTAATCTCTGAACGAATTTTAATTTGTTATTATACAACTTTATGAGTTTTAATCAATTTATTTATCTGTCTTATCTACTCGTATCCAAGGTCAAGTTTGTTAGGGAGCAATATACGTATTCATCCGTTCTTCAACTAAATTCCACAAAGTTATTTAAAACCGAAGTGATTATTATCCAGAAAATCGAAAGGTTCTTTGGTGTAGCACCCATACGAAGAATCGTGAAATAAATTCGACTCATATTAGGAAATAAATATTTTTTTTAAGTTAAAAACATGTAAGAGTTCGCCAGTGAACGATATCCATTATCGTCATTATATTATCGTGATTTTTATATGGGAAATAAATTGAAAGAGTAGTTGATTTTCATCACTAAAGAACTCGATCTTACCTTTTTCAAATCTTCATATACATAGAAGCAACCAGGAGGAGTGGTAGCTTTATAAATTCTATTAATCGATCGGGAAAACTCTTTTGGCTAGATTACATTTATGATTTCATGGAGGCTGCAGAAAGGACTTACCTGATTTTCACTAAATTAATTTTTTTATATGGAACCATTGGAAAATTACTGTGTACAACATTTGAAATTCTTAGCTTGAATCGTTATCGATCATAACTCGATGGCACTAAAGGAACTGTATACATACTAACGCAAACCTTCACTATCTTGAGAGTGGTCAATGCATGTCTCAATGAAAACTAGTAAATTTCACTCTGTTTGAATATGTTTTTATTTTTCGTGGTTTTTATACTCCAGATGAAATGTGAGAGTATTATAAGTTTAATCCAGTACAAAAGCTTGTAACGCATAGAACCGAGCTACGAACGAAAAAAGATTATATATTTTATTTTGTGTTCATTTGTGGCCAAAAACTCCAAATCCGCTTAACGTCCGTCCGTCCGTATGTCTGTCAGTGCGTACGATAACTCAAGAACTCCTTGACCTAGGATCTTGAAATTTTGAATTTGGATGTTTGGTCGAATTTGTAAGGCTAAGGCAAAATCGTCCTACTCCTTCGGGTAGCTAGCTGCCATACAAAAAGTCCTTAAAACACGTGTTCAAGAATATTGGCAAATAACTTTGGAACACCTGCGGCCGGCGATACATGTAAACGCCTGAATTTAGACCGTTTTTCAAAGGCTTATTTAAAATAGAAGGAATAAATGAATCGTTTTGAAAGTGATCATGTTTATTCATTACATATTAAAATACAATAATCTGATTTTATTTAATTTTATTTTTCAAAATGGCCGCCGTAGTAACCAATCTCCTGAGACCCTCGCGGCGAAAGGCATCAATCGGCGGGATTTTTAGCATCAGTTACAGCAATCTGAAATCAAAAAAATTGGTTGGAGTGTGTTTATTAAACATGTATCTTCTAGTTGAACCAAGAAAAAAAAAAGTCAAAAAATCGTGAATTAGCACGCCTCATAAAAAAAGTACGATTTTTGACCCTTTTTTTCGACAGTTTTTGGGTCAAAAACGTTAAATTTTGAAAATTTTTCTGGCATTTTTGAGGTTCAACTAGAAGCTTATACTATAGAGAAAACGTGTGCCAAGTTTCATAAGAAACGGTTGAGAACTTTTTGAGTTATCTTGCCCGCCAATTTAAAAAAAGTCGTCTCGAGAAAAACGCGTTTAAAGTTTTGACACACAGAAACTCTATGTCTCTCTCTAAGTCCTTCAGTACGTTCATAGTACTCGTTTTTTTTTCTCAGCTCTTCTTGACATGCTTACCCGTGTCTTCAATACAAAAGGCCCCAAGGTCATACATCCGAGAAGCAGGTAGCGAGAGTCGAGCGCTCCAGTACGGACTCAATAGCGCTCGAGCGTCAAGTTGAGGCGGCGAACTTAAATAAGTTTTTAATCGATAAATAATGCGAATTTCATTCTAAAACTTTACAAACATATTTTTTAGATGTTAATTTAACTATTTATGCAAAAAAAAGAATCTCGAATTTTTGAAAATTTTACATGTATCGCCCCCCTTAAGAGGAGCTTGCAGGGAGTGCAATAGTGGCCATTTTTGAGACTCATTTTCTCTTAAACCGCTAATCATATCACTCTCCTTTTTTTATTTTGTAAAGCTCTACTACTACTACTTGATCGAAGCATTTTAAAAAAATCGCTTCACTTTTTTTTATAACAGCTGTTCAAAAATCGCTACTTTTTGAACCATCCTTTATGGCCTACAGGTCGATACTGCGTTATTTAAATTTGATAATCCTCGATCAACTTATTCTTCTATCCAAAATAAAATAAAATGAATGAATTCTAAAAAGCGGTTGGCGAGAAAACGCTTCAAAAAACATGATTTTTCAGTAACAGTTTGTTTACAACAACAAGTCAGCTGTGCGTAATTTCTTTCAGAATCTTTAAAATAACTATGGCAACACTGATTTTTATCATTTGACAATAAAATGAACTGACAAGGAATCATTTTATCAGAGAAAGTTGTAATGGTAACGTAAGGGAGGGCCTTCGTACTCGGCGGATGCAATTTAATTTAAAATTGATTTTTAGGCACTCCCCGGTGTCCAAATGTCACGATTTATGGTCTTGTGTTATCAGGAAAAATATAAATTTTAATAATCAGTCGAAAACAACAAATTTTTTTTTTACCCTACAAGCTCTCGTTAAGCTACGACTTTGAAATATTGTATATGTTGGTTTTATATATAGTTGCAGTTAAATGAATGAATATGAAATAGTTTCCATGAATCCTGCGAATAGCTGCCATACAAAAATCCTGTAAGAATATTCTCACTCAATCATGTATTCCATTAGTCCTGTAAAAACGTCTTCACTCAAATGACTTTAACTCAAGAAATCGGAAATACGGAATATTGTACAAACTAGTTTTGAGTGAAAACAAGGTTCAAGTTTACTAGTCAGTGAAATCCTTCTACTCCTTTGCGTAGCTCCCATACAAAAAGTCGTTAAGACACGTGTTCAAGAATATTTTCCGATAACTTTTGAACGCTTCAAACTAGGAATTTGAAATTTTAATTTTTAAATGGTTTCAGGTAAAGGGATAAACATGCTAGAAATGGAGTAAGCACTTTCTGCTGCACCTCCCATCTGAAAAAGAAAATTTTACTTTCGGTGATTTTCCTAGTTCCAGAAATCAAATTGAACACTGATGATATTGTCCTTTATTTTCGAGTACCAACCAAATGAGGGTCGTTAATAAAGGACAAACTACATGCGCACTCCTTATTCTACTTTATCCCCCACTGGAATATAAATCGTAGTTCAGTATTTCATCTAGAGTAGCATACGATTGGCTTGCAGTCGATCGTGACTGCAAGCCAATCGTGACTGCAGTATGTTTCTGTATTAAAATTGTCACGAAAGTTGCTTCATGAAGTAAATAACAGAGGAAGTGATGCATTCTGTATACAGCAATCGAGATTGGCATTACATTGAATAAGTTTAAAACGCTTAATTTTGTTAAAGCATCGAACCTGCGAATTTTGTGTTAAGCTTACAAATGATCTAAAATACTGACGATCGACCTCACTCAATGGATGTTTGCGTTAGTTCATATACAATTACCTAGTGGACACGACTTTAAATACATTTTGTATGGAAGCTACCAGAAGAAGTGACGCGATTTCGTTCAATAGTCCTTACTTTCAACTCAAACAGATGGGTTTCGAAAAATGAATGCACAAATTTTTCAACAAACTTTGTATGGCAGCTACACGGATGACTCACAACATTTTTGTCATTAACCATTGAAATATTAAATTCGACAAAAATTCCTAGCTTACAGTGTTTTGAAGGTATCCCACAGTTTTGGTTAACACGTGTTTTAGGAACTATTGTATAGAAGGTAGAATTCTGCTGACTAATGATCTCTACTTTAATTTAAACGCAAAACTAATTTGTATAAAATTTCAACATCGTGGCTACACAATTTATTATTATTATAATTTATTATTATATAATTTATTATTTTTTAATAAATAAAGTATTGTTATCGACCTGAAATTTCAAAAAAATTTGCTGCCCTGAAATTTTGTGTTTTCAAGTTTTACTAGTCCTAAAAACTCCAAAAATGAAAAAAAATGTCCGTCTGTCCGCCGTAGACGCCGTCCGCCGTACGCCGTATGCAAAACCGTTTAAAGGTGTGTAGCTCACACACACAGATATTAAGTTGAAATTTTTATGGTAGGTAGAATGGATGAGCCCTTACGAGTGGTAGGTCTAGTGTTAGTGGTGGTCTTTTGGAAGGGTGGGGGTGTGAGGGGGTATGAGGGGAGAGCATTTTAGATAAAAAATTTGGGTTTCTAGATCTCAGAAACCACTTATGCTAGGAGGCTGAAAGTTGGAACTTATGTAGTACTATGATAGCGTACCCATTTGCAAGAAAAGGGTCGATAGGGGTCAAGGCGTGTGCGAGTGTGGGGAAAACAATGCGTCCAAAACGCTTGAAAGCCGGGATTAAAACTTTCTAAAATCGATATCTCCTGAACGATTGATTTTAGATAGTTGAAACTGTAGTTGTTTTAAGAGATACTAGGAGATTAGAAAAGGGTTAAGGGTGATGGTGAGGTATGGGGTTGGGGGTGAAAAATTTTGAATTACTTCCGACTCAATTGTGCCAGGAAGATAAAATTTGGTTTCTGTATATAGAATTACCAGTGGAGTCTACTGAATGTAAAATTTTTGAGAGGCTAGGTGAAGCGCGGAAGTGGGGGGGGACAGTCATTTTTCAAAAAATTAAATTTTTATATCTCAAGAACCGTATCAGATATGATCTTGAAAATCTTACAGGAGTTAGGACCAGTAGACCTCTAGCGGAGAAAAAAATGTTGATGTTGTGGGTGTAGGGAATGATGGTGGGAGGGGGTGGAAATGAAAAAATTTGGATTTTAATTTCTCGAAAGCCGCAAAGGATAGAAAGCTGAAAATTGAAAACTGTATATAGCTACTATAGATACATCCCAGAAAAATACATTTTTGATAGGGGTATCAAGGTACGGGGGTGGGGGGTTGTTTTTCATATCTCAGAAACGGCTTATGCTAGAAAGTTGAAACTTAGTACCTATATGTAGTATTAAAACTAAAAAAAATCGGCCAACAGTCTGGGCGCAACTTTATTATTTTATGGGCAGAAAGCCGAAACGTGTTTAATGCTGAGATGCGGTGTATGTAATTATGGGACTGAAAACATAAGGAATAGCCAGGAGGCTTTTTGGAATGTTGTTTTTTAGATTGTCAGTCGCATAGTAACCTACACCGCACCTCAGCATTAAACACGTTTCGGACTTTTTTGAGTTACTGCGAATTGACATATTTACAGAATTTACCGGACTCATCTTTTTTTTAATATCCATACTTTTTTCTACAAAATTAATAAATGTAAAATTTCTGCTAATATTCTTAATACACATGTTTTAAGGACTTTTAGATGGCAGCTACCCGAAGGAGTAGGACGATTTTGCCCGTTAACGAATTTAGACTCAAAAATTCTATTTAACAGACGGATACCAAATATCAGTTTCCTAGGTCAAGGCGTTCTTGAGTTATCATGCGTTCGATAGACAGACAGACGGACGGACAACAAGCCAATTTGGGGTTTTTGGCACCAACTGAACATAAAATCACATAAAAATATAACTTTTATTCGTCTAATACTAAGTCAAATTTATTTATTAAAATATTTGGAAAAATTCTGACTATGTATTTGGAGTGCTATATCTATATCTCCTTTTCTGTTCGGTTTCATATTAAACAATATGTTAATCATTTTATTTTCGATGGCATTCAATGTTGAAGATCTAAAGAACAATAACAACAATTTAGTGTGTCAATATAAGATACATATTTCTCTCTGACGTCATTCAAATCATTTTCGCTCTTTCTCCTTCGATTTTCCTATTTAATTATGTCATCATACCACAAAGTAAACGTTATGTATGTAAATGTACACAAGCGTTCCGAAAGGGGGTGAATTTTCCAATGGCACAATAGAGAAAATACGCTATTGGAAAATGGTGAGAATGTGTGCTATGCTATGTAGAAGAAGAGAGCGGATTTGTTGGTAACTCACTGGTGAGTTTCTGAGGCTAAATCCAAATCCTGTTGGAAAATGGTGAAAATTATTCGAAAAGCTTTTCCATTGGAAAGAGAAAACTCTCCCCTCTCTTCGATCGGTACAAAATCTACCAAAATGAAAACTGCGGAAAGTTTATGCGTCCAAATATTTAGAAAAAGATTTTCCCTACTTCCATGAATTTTTTATAGACATGTACTAAAAAAAATGGGCTGGAAATGTGCAGTTTTCACGCAGGCCAAGCTCTCGGTTTTATTGCTCTCAACTCTTGTCGTTCGAATCTCGCATGGCGAGCGCAAGCATAAAAGAAATTTTAAGTTTGGTACGGAGGTTTCTCCATGACGTCATTGGTAGGTCAGCGGCCTAATTTTCTTTATGTACTCGAGGAGTGCTTCGTTGCATGGAAACCAATTTTCACTTGGTTGGAACAGATCCCGCACTGAGGTCGTAGGTTACGGAAAATTGCTCTGAACTGGCGCTCTATACAGACCAACACCTTCGGTTCTACGGAACATGTACGAGCTATGACAGCTGATATGAGACTTTTTTGAGTGCACTGCACGGCCATTACAAGTAGTACAACCTATATAAAATTGATTTTAATTTAATTATAATTTTTCAAGCGGATTGATTCGTGGAACTCCTGCAGTTTCCGTAACTTCGAATATGTATGTATGTTTGCTATGGACTCCTAAACCGCTCAACCGATTTTGATCAAATTTTCGGGGAATGTAGAATAGTCTCGGGATGGTTCCTGTGAAGTTTGGTGCTGATCGAATCAAAAACAATTTTTCTTCCACATTTTTCCAATTTTTTCGCGATTTGTACCCTGGTGCTCAAACTTGAGAGGAGAGAAATGTAGGACATTCATTCGATTGAGATGAAACTTTGGTGATTTGTTGTGGGCACGCCCGCGAAGGTTTCTTCATTAGTAAATAATTTTGCAATAGGTGGCGCGCGAGTCATTTCAAAAAATAGTGTATTTCACAAACAGCGGCGGTGAAGAAGCGGTGTTTATAGTGAAATTCGAATTGCTGGTCGACATTAGATAATAGATATCATACTCATTTCCTTTGCTTTTTCCAACAGAATTTGTAATAGTCGTCACAAAGCATTACTTTCGCTGTCAAATCAATTATCCCACCCAACCGACAAGCGATTGGTCGATCAACACCTAAATCCCGAACGAAAAAGGCATCACCAGCTTCAGTAACGGGACAGAGCAACGGGAAGCAAGACTAGAAACCGCTCTTGAAGAACGGGAAGCAACATGAGCAACAGGAGCAATGAAGGCTACGAGGGCAACGGAGCAGTGGAAGCAACGGCCAGTAAGACTGGAAACCACTCGCATTGCAACGCATGCCGTGGTATTATTTTGTTGTGATCGCAAACAAAAAACCCATAATGTTGTATTGGGGAAAGCACTACAATTACAATATTGCAGATCATAGTATAAGGTTTTTTAGTACAAGCCTTTTGGGGGCGGCAATTTTTATTAATGTTATGTTTTAAAATTTTTAGAAAATACTGGCCAAAAGAGCGCAGAAATGGAAGATTGTATTTTAAAGCTATTATCTTTAGATATTAATTTGGAAGGTTGGTAGAGGACAATCTTATGATAATGCCTCTAATATGTCGGGTATATACAGAGGCCTCCAAGCTAGGGATGTTGATATCGAAAAAAAATATCGATATTGATATTGAAAGATAAATTCTTATCTCCCTTCCTGTAGCAAATTTAACGTTAAGGGGAGCATATCGTAAAGATTTTGCAGTGTAAAATTCATTACCCATTTTCTCAGAAACCACTCGAATGAAATTTTGGACAATTATTCCTTACTGCAAAACGAGCATATAGAGTGGAGTAAAATTTTATTATTTTTGCGAAGGTTGTATATATTGCACATCTAATTTTGGCGAACAGAAAGCGTCAAGTCCGTCTCATATTACATTACTAAATAATTAAACATTTTAAATTTCCTTCTACTCTATCTGACAGCAGAGGTGGCATAAGTTGTTTGTGAGAAAATGGATCAAACGTAAAAAGTACAATTTTTCAGGAGAGGCACTTCTTGATCTTGTGGAGTCTTTCAGTTAAAACAGTTTTACCCAGAATTGAGTCTAAATTAAGAATTTAAACCCCCAAAAGCGATATGTTCTCCTTAATAGAGATTACGGCGGTGCGCGGTTTTTAAGACAAACCCAAAACCAATAAATAAATGATATTGCGAAATTTAAAATTGTTCTTCACTTCACTAAATTTTCACACCAAAAAAAAGGCTAAAAGCCCTTTCGAAGTGATAATAAAAATATACGAAAAAATGATGTGACGCAGCAACGGATAGTTATGGTGAGCTGTGTATCTTTAATACAAACATATTACTTTCCTCCGGGGGTTTTAAATCCCTTCTACATGGAAGAGCTAGATTAAAAACCAATAACAACAAGGTACTGAGCGGATAGATCCCCGTACACAGGAAAGTTGTCTGGTTGCCCCCATCTACAGAAACCACGTGTCTTGCATCCTTTTGTTTCAACAGAAATAGACTTTGCGTGATTAAAAAACAGTTTTCCAGTTACATTATTATATTACATTTTCGTGTTGGGGTTGGTTTGGTCACCTCTGTCGTTGAAGACTCAATTGGGCCTATTGCGACGTCCCTTCGAATCATGGTTCCTCTTCGAAGAAGCTTAGTATTTTTCGAAGAGGAATAGCTAGGAATTCCGATGGTTCCATGAAACCCTGACCGAAGTGATGAAGTTTTTTATGAACAAGTCCCTCACATTCACAGAGAATGTGCTCTGGTGTTACGTCTTCATCAAATTCTGCATATTTTGCTCTCAAAGAGACTAATTCTATGGAGATGCTTCCTCATGTAACAATATGACCAGTCAGAGCTATCACTAGGGTTCGGGTCAGATGTTTGCTTAATTCTAGATATTCAGACGATCTGTTTTCCGAATGCTTCGGTATAAGTAACTTATTAGAGTGCCACATAAAATATCAACTAGCAAAATTGGTGGTCAAGGCATGAGTAGGTACACATACACTAAAATAAGCAGAAATGAAATATGCCGTTCGAGTTCTAAAATATGCTATACCTAACAAAAAATATCGGGTCTGATAGTCGGATTTCAATATCGATATATCGCTTTAAAAAATATCCACCGATATTATCGATATATCGTTAAAAAAATATCGCAATTTCGATATATCGATATTTTTTCAACATCCTTACTCCAAGCGCGCATTAAATCTAAAAACAATCTTGCCATTTAAGTACCCTGTGCAGCACATTCTTTAAATTTAATTGGAGAGTCGGCGGTGGAATGCTGCGTACAAGCAACTAAATTGATTTTTTTTCTACAAAATCTATACAATTTCTTTGCCGCGTTAACATCAAGATGGAAAATTTTGAAAGATACGCTAGCAGCAAAAAACAAAAACAGTGCCCAAAAAATTAAGCGACACTCGTTGGTCAGCAAGAGCTGATTCAGTGAAGGCAGTGGTTTCCGATTATGAACATTTTAAAGATGCTATGAATAAAATTTTCGAAGATAATTTTCAAAAGCCTGCAACAAAAGTTGAAGCTGAGGGGTTCTTAAGGGAGAACAACCGATTAGAAATTTTTTTTTTTTTTAATTTTTTTTCCGCTCATCTTAAAGTTTGTAGTCTTAAGAATATTGTCTATAAATTTCATATTGAAATTCCAATAGTTGTGAAAGTTATGGACAATTAACCGGAATGGGCCCTTCGTAAATTCTCTATATAGAGCGTCATTCAAACGCGATTATCTCGAAACATACCGTCTTTGAGGTCCCCAAAATCTTCGGAAAACGGCTTGACCGATTGCTTCCAAAATTTCACACAGTATTTTTGGATAGGTTTTCTACTTCGCTACGTAGGATTTTTCTTTTACTTATTTACTTTTTTTTATCAAGCCAGAAAGGTTCAAAGAGTTCAATCGGCCGCCATTTAAAAAACGGCCATCTAAATCGAATTTCGTCATATGAGCCGTTGATTTTGAAAGTGGAATAAGTCAATTTTTAAAAAAAATTTTGTTGTGACATTGTAACGATGTCTACAAAATTCACGTTCTTGCAGCAAGTTCTGTAAAATTTACTAAGTGAGTTCGCCTTATTAATTACTTTTTTCATTATTTAACTCCATAGTGTCCCACAGGCTCAAAAGTACTTTAAATGTCTCTAGTTGGTAGGTCCGGGTGGCTGTCTGTAACAAAAACAGACCCACTTTCACCTAAAAGGTTCGTTGAGTTACCTCGGTACCTCGTAACCTCCGTTATGACAAAGTCACAAAGGCTGTCGAAGAAGTAAGCTAGCGAGCGAGTTTGTTAGCCATGGTTGGTTGGTTGGTTTACGTGGTGGCTCGTCTGCCGAAAACAGGGCCCAATTAGCACAGGAAGCGCCGTTTTGATACCACAACTCGTTTAACCTGGTCGTTGAGGGCTGATGAAGTAGATACATAGTTTTACAGAGACCTGGGACTTGATTGGATTATTATATCCATCCAGAGCTGTTCAAGAAGGTAATCAGTTCTCCAATCTTGTTTTTCGAGATCTCATCAAGGTTATTGAAGAAGGGTTTGCCTAGTGCGCGAAGTCTGGTTCTAGCTAGGGCGGGACACTCGCAATGAAGGTGGATAACAGTTTCCCTCTTATTTGCATCCCCACAACTGCGGCAATTGACGTTAAAGGGAATAGCCAGTCTGGCCGCGTGGTGGCCGATCGGCCAGTGACCCGTGCTGACTGCCGTGACTCTGGAGACGTCCACACGGCTCGTGCTCAGGAGTTCATTTGTTCTGCTCCGGGAGTAGGATGGCCATATCTTCCTAGATATGACGCAGTTGGTCAGTCCTCTCCATCTGGAGTTCGCGTTTGTGAGAAAGTGGGAGGATATTTGGCGCTTAACAGTCTCTAGTGCGACCTGAACGGATTCTACGAGAGGGCCCTGAAGAGCAGAACCTTGCCTAGCTAATTCGCTCGTTACCCTCTATCTTCTTGGAAGTCTGCGGCTACTAGGAAAGCATGCTATGCGTATGGGGATCGCTGACTCTGACGTGTGCAGGTATTGCCTTGACCTATATGCTGAGGAGGATGTCGCCCACATTTTGTGTGAGTGTCAGGCGGTTGCAAGGAGGTGGCTGGGCAGTCTTTTCTTTGAGAATTTGGAGGACCTGAGGTGAATAGGGCATGATAAGCTAGTCAAGTTCGTTAGGGATCTGGGTTGTTTAGGGGATGTTTAGTGACCTACGAGGTTCTGGAGGTATCCCTATGGGCCCATTTGGTGCCTAGTGTGCGCGGTGGCTCTTAAAACCAACTACCCTCTATCTTGCTGTGGCCTGGGACCCAAAGCAGAGTAACTTTGACTTAATTTCCTAAGTGGGCTAGCTCCTCTCGGCACTGTTCGACGAGTTTAGAGGAGGTGGTAGCCGAATCTAAGGCCTTGATTGCGGCTTGGCTGTCAGAGAGGATTACAACATTTCGTTTTTGGCCTAGCATCTTGCTGCAAGGTCCGACAGGCCTTCCGGATCCCCGGTGTCCCGACACCTACCACAGATGAATATTGAACTGTGCTGCCATCTCCTTGAGAGATGATCGACAGTCCACGGCGACCCTTGTTGTTGTAGAAGCTGATTTCAAGGCTTTTATTGTCGCTTGGATGTCTGTGAAAATGCTAATATCGCTAGTAGATATTACATTACACCTTAGCCAGGACAGGCCTCCTTGACTGCCATAAGCTCCGCCTGATAGATACTACAGTGGCAGAAAGGAAGGCAAAAAGAGCTGTTAATGTTAATCATATCAGAGAAAACACCTCCACCCACCCAGGCTTCAGTTTTTGAGCCATCCGTATAATATAAACTGAGAGTTCGAAATTAAAAATAATTCAATAATTAGTTCCCGCTTCGCAGAAAGTACATTAATTCGAAACAATAAAGCGTTCAAGTTTCTTACTTCTTGTATTAACACATTTGACTAAATTTAATATTAAATCTTGTTTTATGTTTAATATCTATCATTACAGTATGCAACTTCATTGTACACGAACGATGCGTAACAAGCGTAGTAACACCTTGCTCCGGTATAGCCCCATGTATTATCAAGGTATGCCTTTGAATAATTAGATAATCAAGTTTTAAACAAATTAAAACAAATTTTTTTACCAGAATCCTGTTGCCCATTGCTGGTCGGAACCAACACACCACAAAAGAAGATTTTGTACGGTTTGTCGAAAGCGTTTGGATGAAACACCAGCGGTCCACTGTTTAAGTATGTTCACTTTTTTAACAATATACATTATGTTACACTGCCCTAAATACAAAATTGTACATTTACAGTATGCGAATATTTCGCACACGTCGAGTGCCAAGATTTTGCCGTTCCTGATTGTAAAGAAAACGCTACTTATGTTCCCGGAAAAGAGTTACTAAGTGTTAAGCACCAAGTAAATTTATTTATCAGTAAAAAAAATTCGAAAATAATGCTAACGAATTTAATTGCAGCATCATTGGCGCGAAGGAAACTTACCATCGACGTCCAAGTGCGCCTATTGTAAAAAGACATGTTGGTCGTCGGAATGTTTAACAGGTATGTTTATTTTTGTTTAATATGAAAACTGATTAAAAAATTTCTAAATTTTTTTAAAGGATACCGATGCGAATGGTGTGGTATGACAACACACGGTGGCTGTCGAAATTCTATAACCAGCGATTGTACTTTTGGTGTACTACAGCCCATCTACTTACCACCGCATGCGGTTTCTATACCAAGAACGGAAGTGCCAATGGAAGCGATTATAGGCGTCCAGGTTAAATCGAAAAGTACCCCGCTACAGAGGGACTACTCCTGTCGTAAGTTACTCGAATAAATCTCTTTTGTATGTTTCTATTTTCCTTTCTACGATCAATTCAAAATTTTCTTCTCTTTGTCATATTTGTATTGCAATGTTGTTTTTTTTTCACATAAAAATTAAGTAATATTCGTTCTTCTCTTACACATACAATAATTTATAGTTTAACGCGCTGTTGCAATGCTATTGTTAAATATTTCTTTATTATGTGGAGTTTACACATTATGTATTTTAAAATAAAAATAGTGTAGGTAATGTATGGGAGACATTTTGATGTTTTCAAAATTGTAAAATGACCGATCAATATTTCCAAATTGGTATTTGTTAAAAACTAAATTTCTCCTAACTGTTACTGTACATAAGACAAGAATTTACGTTTAATCATAGTTTTCAAAAATTTGATTTAATTAATTAATTTTTATTTTAACTTTAATTTAACACCCCCAAAACAATTCGAAATGAATGATTTAGCGGAATTAAGAACAATAGGCTTAAACGATGCTTTCGACAGTGAATTATCAATTCCACCGACTGATAGCAATCTAACGCTATCCACATCCAATAAAGACGATTTGTTAATTACGAAATTACTGTCGCCGACGCCACGCATAATCGGAGCGAGTAATTTTCAAAAACCTGCCCCAATAGGATGGTCCTATGAAGCCTATATGCCTTATAACGTTAAAAATAGTGATATGTTTCTGGATATTAATAGTATTTACGGAAGTAATAGCTTAAAATTAAGTAATTCGTCGGTAAGTTCAGATCATAGTGCGAAAAAGATTGCAAGTCGATCGTTATTTTATGACGATTTAAAACCAGTTAAAGGTGATATGGTCGCACGGAGTAAATCCTTTCAAGAGTCGACTAGCGCTCAAATGCCGGTTTTAAGAAATTCTCGATATTTTGTAAATCGAACGCATCTTCATCCAGCTACAGATCGATGTACTAAGAGCGATTTTAGCCTCGATACAATGTCGCAAACTATCGAAATTACAATACAGAATGAGAGTGGTGTAATTGAATCGATATATGATCGGGCTTCGTCACCTGCGAACAGTGTTAACGAGACGAATATTAAAAGTCGACATGTGTTTACTCGGCTGCTGAGACGGATGAGAAAAATGTCGTTGGGTTGGCGGAAATTTCGTTGTAAAAATGATAGAGGTGATTGGGAATTTCTTCTTATATTTAACATGAACATTATGATTTAACTTTTTTTTTTTTTTTATTTTTGTTTTCAGTTTTGTTGGATTTGTTTCGTTTATGATTTTGATTATGTACTTGTTTTCTTTCTTTACAGTTTTTGTTCTAACTTTAATTTAAAATGAACAGATAAATTAAAACCAATTAAAAAGTAAAACCGTCGTGTATATTTACGAAAGATGCTTCTGATTTTTGCCCAGTTAACAATCTGTTATATTATCGATGTTGGCTTTCAGTGTTTCGTAAATATTTGTTACATTAAAACTCAATTCAAACCGAATTGTATATGCATGACTATGGTGTAAGTGAATATGTGTTACTTTAATTGTCTACTTTGCTTTGCATTTACTTGCACGCCAATGATTTTCCGTTTCGCTTCATTTTTCATCAATATTAGACCGTCGTATTGTTGAGTATTTCTAGTTCCTTTATGACTTGTTGTATCATGACTTTCACTTCACAAATGTTTTCAGAAAACAATTACCCCAGTGGCAGCTCACTGATTGGAAACTAGGGACGCGGTCCGAATTACGCTTTCTGCGCTCACATGGTCCGAATTGCGCTCACAACGCATACAATTTGCATGGTGGGGTAATTTTCTGGCGCTTACACTGCTCACGGCTTCGAGGATAGGCACTGTGAGTACACTGTGTACACACAATCGGTCCGAATTAAAAGCGACATAAGCGTACCAAGAATTCGGACCGAACATAAATACTGTTGGTGATGTAAGCACCGTGAGCGTAATTCGGACCACGGCCTAGGTGAAGAGCTGCATAGTCTTACTTTCTAAGTTGTCCGATTCGTAAAGTCGAATTTTATAAAGCGATCGAAGGGAAACACATTGTTCAACTTTTTGTAGTTTACAAATGCTAGAACATTGTAAAACCTCACGTCCATTTCTATCAACATATGGGTTAATATTTAGTGCGCAATAATCCTTTATTTTATCCCATAAGACGAGTATTTTCTTTTCATTTAAGCATCAGTTACAATGGCTCCGATCCGGTCTGGTAGCCTCGGAGGAGGTTTTTCTAGGCACAATGGTCGCGTTTACGTGCAGACCAGACCAGACCAGTCCACATAGACCGGTTTGGTATTTTTCGGTCTTGCATTTATGTGCGCATTTTCACAGTACTAGACTGTTTTGGTTCCATTTGGTCCGTACCAAAATCAAGACCAAGATCAGTCCAAATGGACTGGTTTGGTTTACTTTTATGGGTACGACCAAACTAGTTTTTATGGTCTATTAAGACTGGTCTGGTCCGCACGTAAACGCGACCAATGATTCTGTTCCTACATCCGTCAAAGTGACACTATCGAGGTGTAATTTTGATGGTGAATGGTGGTGAAATTCAATAATTCACCTCTTAGCGTCGAAACGGATAGAAGTTGTAAGTTGGTCAACTTTACCCTTCCGTTTTGTGTCTCGGCTAATCAACAGAACGATCGTGACTAGTCATTCCAAAATTCCCTTTAAGCCTCAGTTATAATGGTTCCAACCCGATCCGATCCGGAAAACGGAGAGTGTTGAGTTTCTCCATCCGACACACATCTAAAGGGAATTTCGGAACGATTAGTCACAATCATTACTTTGATTAGCCGAGACACAAAACGGATGGGTAAAGTTGATCAACTTTCAACTTCTATCCGTTCCGACGCTAAGAGGTCAATTATTGAATTTCACCACCTCTTTCGCCTAACTGAAAATCATAATTACACCTCGATAGTGTCACTTTGACGAATGTCGGAACGGAATCATTGTGCCTAAAAATTTTTCTCCTCCGACGTTACCGGATCGGATCGGAACCATTATAACTTAGGCTTAACCCTTTCGTTTTGTGTCTCGGCTAATCAACAGAACGATTGTGACTATTCGTTCCGAAATTTCCTTTAAATGTGTGTCGGATGGAGAAACTCAACACTGTCCGTTTTCCAGATCGGATCGGATCGGAGCCATTGTAACTGAAGGGTTAGACCTTATTAAACATTATACCAAGAAATTTTGGACTTACTTTTGTCCCTTAATATTGCAAAATTAATAATTTGGTATGGGATTTAAATAAAATCGGATATCAAATCACTTGTAAGCAAAAAGTCAGATATTATTCTATTAAATACAAATCAATCTGCATAAAACAGCTAGATATTAGAAAGAATGACAAAATTTGTGGTTCACAGTCGCATATTGGGGAAATGAAGATGATAGTGCATATGTAGTCAACCTTTGCACTTTGCCTAAGAGTACTCTCAGACTAGCGATTTATAATCGGGCGATAGTGCAGTTCAATGTCTGCAATGTCTGCACAACGACCGCTTCAATTCTTCCAAACTATAAAGTTGAATATGCAAGACGATTTCCTTTCTATCGAATTCGATTCTTCCAAACTAAAAAGTTGAATATTAAAGACGATTTCCTTTCTATCAAAGCCCGACTGAACAATCGGGCGAGACCTCTGTATGCACATCAACTTATGTGCGCATCAGATTTAAAGTCTTTTACAACCGGTTTTCTCTTGTGTGTAACAAATAATTAGATCTGTCTGGTATGATGGAGGTTACAGCATTAATACTCTGTCAGCGGTAACGATAGATTGACTAACTATTGGCCGAGTGGTTTCAGCAATGTGTGCATGAACATCGACTAAATACTTTAGTCCGTCAGATAAGAGTGTGCGCAGCTCGATGCAATTAAAAAGTTGCCGAACTAAATAGTCTCCAGTGAGCGCTACCCCTAAAACGACAAGCCAACACTTTTGTATAGTATCGAACTGGACTTAGTAGGTTAGCCTTTTATATTGTATAGTCTAGTCAGTTTCGACATGGGAAGATCAGAAATCGAAATAAAAATTGAAAATAATTTTAGTGCTTTTAACTGTGATACGATTTACCAGAACGGAACGGCAAAGTTGCCTATATCACATGAACTACTATCTGGTAGCTATATTGGTATTTATGTGTTGGATAAGAATGTAAACAGATCTAATCTCCTCACTGTTAAATCTTTTATTAGTAACCCTATTAAATATTTCTCACTGTTCACTATTCTTATTAAAATTCTGAAGACAATACCCACTGAAAAATTTATATAAAAAAATTATGCGTTGAGTAGGAATTGAACCGACTACATCACCGAAGGAATGTTTTCAAGATACTAAACTACTACTGAATTACACCAGCCTGTTCCATAGTTACGTTACCGTTACTATAGCTACGCCTTGTATGAGTGCATATTTGAAAGTGATTGACGTTCAGTTCTTCACTGGTGAATTTCACTGTCGAAGACATTTTGAACGTAGTCCGGGAAGAACAAGTATTTTTGCAATATGTAGGGAAGTGAATGTGGAGTTTTGGATTTGTAAACGTTGATTATTTTAAAGTGGCGATATATAATCAATATTTAGAAAAAAACTGTGGTCAGGATCCGCCACTAGCCTGACCAGAACATCTCCCAGATCTATCGAAGGCATTGATTCCCGAAAGTCTGGAATTTTCTGGTAATTCTGTCTGTTATCTTCGATGTGGTACAGACGTATAGCAACACGGATTTGACGCACGGCTTGACCACTCGAAGTTTCGTGTGATCGATGATATTCAGAATCCTCTGTAAAGGTAAGATAATACCGAAGGCCTAGCAAGTTTTGCTGATGCGAGCGTCCACAAATTTTTCAGCCACATATTGATTCTAATGTAGACAACATTTTTCGACTATTTAGTGTTATCGGTGTGCTCCTGTGAAGTGCAAGTGAGGGGAGATGTTTGTGGGTAGGGAGTTTTCCGCATATTTATTATCTCCTTGCATTTAGAATCCAAGGAGTGAAAATTTGACTCTAAGTCCGGACTCCTAAGTGCGAGTAGACTTTCGTCGCCTGCATTTATTATAATATTTTTTTCTCAACAGGTATAGATATAATGATATAGATGGTTTCCACCCTGTAAAAATTAATAGTTTGACAAAATTGGGCATCAATTTTTTTAACGAAAATGGGATTGTTGCTATGTTTTTTAGCCGTTCGTACTACAACATACTACACTATGCGGTCTTGCTACGTAGTAGAAAAACCACTCCGTAGCAAGTTTTCATGTGTTCACCTAGGACTACGTAGAGCTGCGTACTGTTAAGAAGTTGATAACGTAAACGCAATATACAGGGTCCGGCAGTGAAACCTGACGGTTTTTGAAATGGAACAATTCAATGAATATTCAAGATATTTTGTTATAATTTTTTATTTAAAAAAGAAAGAATGGAAGTTTAAGATGTATACAAAAAAAATCGAAAAGCGTTATGAAGCAAAAATAACATCACTCAAATGATGCCCTCCATTTTCTCTGCATTGGTCAAGTCTGTTAGCAAAGTTAATCATCACTCTTTCCAAGGTTTGGGGCGGGATCGCACGCATTTCCCGCTGAATATTCGCTCGCAGTTCTGCCAAATTTTTAGGCTTATCAAGGTACACTTTTCCCTTTAGGTAACTCCACAGATAAAAATCACACGGATATAAATCTGGAGAACGTGCTGTCTATGGAATGTCATCTTGGAGTGAGATCAACCTACCGGGAAATGATCTTCTTAGCTGGGCCATAGCCGCACGAGAAGTGTGCGCAGTCGCTCCATCCTGCTGAAACCAAACCCTCCTAAGAGGGATTTGGCGGCGACGTAACTCAGGGAGGAAGAAGTCAGTGATCATCGTCAGGTAGCGCTCGGAATTAACCGTCACAGTACGGCCGTTTTTCTCAAAAAAATAGGGCTCTATCACAGCTGTCTTGCAGACTGCAGCCCAGACGGTTACCTTTGGGCTGTGAAGGGGCCGCTGTGGGTTATGTGGGGCCCAATAACGGAAGTTTTATTTATTAACGAAACCGTTAAGGGGGAAGTGAGCTTCGTCTGAGGTCATCACAATCATTTCAGGGTCTTCATTCCTCATCCCCAACATTGTTTCTGCAAAAGCTAACCTTCTTGGGAAATCTTGAAGCTGTAATTCTTGAACTACAGCAATTTTGTACGGGTGAAAATTCAAGTCTTCATGAAGTATCCGCCGAACAGTCCCATTGGACATCCCTGAGGCCTAAGCATGACGAATAGCAGATCGCCGGGGACTCCGTTCAAAAGCAACTCGTACAGACTCGATGTTTGCAGGTGACCTTCCCATCCTGTGGGACCAATTACCAATGTTGTTCAGAAAGCTGTATTGCAAAAGTTAAAACACACAAAAGAATAGTGTTCCGAGATGGAATCGGCCCACGAGGAGGAACATTAAAACATTAACGAAATTGCCGCTGTGTTAGGTTCACAGAATCGTTATTTCTGAAGAACGTCTCGACGACAAAGGCACAGTGTTCACTGGTCCAACGCTCCATTGTATCTAAACTTCCACATCAGGAGAAGGGAACGAGACCGACCCCCACCACCTGAGATCCCCCCACGACCCACTACCCACTACCCACATTCAAAAACCGTCAGGTTTCACTGCCGGACCCTGTATCAATCTAAAAAAAACTTAGAGTCGATAAGTTCAGATCAAGGCATTCTAATTCAGTCAATGCAACTGGTAACAACGGGAATTGTTTTTTTTTTGTGTAATTGATATATTTTGGTCTATATCGAAAAATGACACATTTTTCAAGGCATTTATACATTTTTTATACAAAAATTTGCTCCTTAGTGGTAACACTGCTTAGTGGGCTTTCCTTGTAATGACGAATATGAAGCGACATATTAGTTTTAAGAAGGGGCGAAGCCCTGAGCCACCGCGCAACACTAGGCACCAAAAGAGGGCCCATAGCGATCCCTTCAGAAACTCGTAGGTCATTAGTCATCCCTAAAACAAACCAGATCCCTGGAGAACTTGACCAACTTGTCATGCCCTATCGACCTCAGATCATCCAAATTGTCAGACCGCCTGACATTCATACAAAATGTGGGTAATGTCCTCCTCGGCATATAGGTCGAGGCAGTACCTGCACACGTCAGAGTCAGCGATCCTCATACGCATAGCATGCTTCCCTCCCTACTAACAAACTACCTTCCATAAGGCCTTACCGAGGCTACGAAGCAGGGAAAAAACTTCGGTTAGGCCTTATGGAAGGTAGTTTGCTAGTAGGGCTAGCAAGCAGTGCCCTGTCAGTATTCCGACGAGTAACCGCAAACTTCCCCTATTCCATGCCAATATCTCCCTAGTCTTCCGTCTGTCCAACCTTGGCCAGAATGCCCTGGAAGTCCTACAGCTCGTCAGACCCTCCCACCTTGAATTCGCTGAGTCCGTGGCACGATCCCTGATACGTGTTTTGATGCCGTTTTATGGTGGACTAACCCCCTCCTCTATCATCCCGGCCGACACCGATCCTAGTCTCGCCAGCTCATCGGCCAGTTCGTTTCCTGGTATGTCACTATGCCCAGCATAGCCGTACTCTATTCTGACTACAAAATACCTTAAGCACATCTCGACAGCGCTTTACTGGCTGGGATTTGCTAGTCGCCGATTCCAATGAGACTTCGACATTCATACACATTTTTTTTAGCATTGTCACTCGTAGATATCATACAAATATTATTTTTTAGTAACATTAATTTTAAATGCACCGCTTCTCTATTCTGTTGTGTTTTGAAAATAGTCCAATTTACATGAACTTATAGACCAAAAAGAACACAAAATATGTTTTCGATCGTTTCCCGTACAGCTCGCAGCATCTCGGAAGAGTTTAGTAGTGGCGATGCAGCCAGATTTCGTGATGAAGAATATGGAAAAACCGACCCAGTGCCATGTGGAGGTGGAGGTGGTAGCGGAAGCGGTTCGTCACATTATAGGTCGGAATCGGCTCATAAGACTGATAAGGACAAGGAAAAGAAAGATAAAGATAAGGAGGATAGAGACGAAGGTAAATGATACACTTTATTGAAATACCAGAAAAACGGACATATTCTTAACAAATTTTATTGTATTTCAGAATCCGTTAAAGTTTTCGATGGTAACTGCTCTTTAAAGCGACGAATATTTCGAGTAATCACAGTGTCCCGAACCTGCACACTAGAACAATTACTAACTACTGCTTTGAGAGCATTTCATATAGCACGAGATCCTGATGTAAATGAAATTTAAATTTGAAGATCTCTGAAAATAACGAATTTATATTTTAGGCATTTTATTTAACGGATCTCTATGCCCAAGGCGCTGAAGATACACCACTTCAAGATCCGAATCCAGTGTTGAGCTTGAATCGCATTGAAGGCAAACGACCTGCCATCTATCTCAGGTTTCATGATAGGGAAAATGAAAAAGGATACGTACGAGTGTATCCCGGTAAGCTGCAATGTGCACTTGAGGATCCATTCGTTAGTGTTCCTGTAGACAATGATACTACTGTTAAGGACTTAATTCGTGATGCATTAGATCGATTCGGATTACAAGATAATCAAATACAAGATTATAGGTAAAGTTGACTGTGAATCTAAAACTGTTCTAGGTACAAATTTCATCTTCTTTTGAATTAGATGTTCCGAAGTATTATTAGATCGCGGCGTAACGGAACGAATTTTATCGTGGAATGAACGTCCATGGGAAATAATGAAACAATTAGGAAAAGATTCCATACGACAAATGGAATTAATGCGATTTTACTTACAACATAAACAAGATCCTCATGGACCAAATATAGCGCTATTTGTTGGAAATCTACCGCCGGGTTTATCGCAAAGAAATTATGAACAAATTCTAAGTAAATACGCAACCGAAGAGAATAAATTTTCTAGTATCGGTCCAATTTATTACGAATATGGCTCAGTAGTTATAACCTTTGAGGATGCATCAAAAGCTGTAAGTTTGTGTCGAATGCGATTTGTTCTAGTAGATTTTTCTTGAGTTGTGTATCGAATTCTAATTTAGGTACGAGCATTTTACAATCTCCGAGAAACAGTTGTGGAAGACAAGAAATTACTAGTGTTACTATTGCCGAATATAGAACCTAGTATGGTACCATCGGATGTGCGTCCGCTACTTGTTTTTGTAAATGTTAAATCGGGCGGCTGTCAAGGGCTAGAATTAATATCGAGTTTCCGAAAATTACTGAATCCCTATCAAGTGTTTGATCTTGATAATGGTGGACCTTTACCAGGGTATACCTTTTTCTATTCACATGATTGATTTAGTTTCAGGAATATCTTAAAGATACAAATTATTTTCTATACAGGTTGTATGTATTCCGGCAGATCAGGCATTATAAAATTCTTGTATGCGGTGGCGATGGTACTATCGGATGGGTATTACAGTGTCTTGATAACGTAGGTCAGGATTCTGAATGCTCTAGTCCACCATGCGCAATTGTACCTTTAGGAACTGGTATGCTTAAAATTGGTTATGTTTTATAGTTCGTTTTAAAATTTCACAATTTCTTTAGGTAATGATTTAGCACGGGTACTTCGTTGGGGTCCAGGCTATACTGGAGGCGAAGATCCATTAAATTTACTTCGAGATGTTATTGAAGCCGAAGAAATACGTTTAGATCGATGGACTGTTGTGTTCCATCCTGAAGATAAGCCAGAGGAATCAGCGCTTAAAGCGCCATCCAATGCTACTGGTAAGAAGAAGAAGGTTCATCAAGCACAACTATCACAACAGAATCAGCATCATCAATTTCCGGCCATTACATCGAGTGATATATCAGGTCATTTGATGTCGAAAATCAAAACAAAAAATTCTGACTATTTGATACCAAAAATACGTCCAGAGTGTACTCGTATATTAACTAAATATTTAATTGAAAAAAAACCTTAAAAACTTTTGATTTTTATCTGTCCGTTTCGTAAATTTGACTTAAAGCAAAACATTTAACGAATATGCAATACAAAAGTTAAATGTGAAATTATTTGTGTGCATGATATCAAATGCCAATATTATCATTTTCTAGCTTTTGGTGTCGTCTAAATTAAAGACTCATAATTGACTACATATAAATATTTATAAATGTGTTGCATCAGAATCTGTGGTTAAGTTTTAAGCTTTTTTTTTTAAATGTATTCGATCGTTATTATTTCGTTCTCTTAATAATTTGTGGTCGTAAGGTTTCGATGATTTTGTACAGGAATACTTACATAATAAAAAAATCATCGTATAATATTGTCTGGTAGCATTCAAGTAAATAATCAGCACAAAAGATATTAAGTAGTTAGCGATGAAAAACCTACTCTGATGGTGGATTTACACTTAATCCAGTGAGGCGAGCCTCTACCCCCGAAAGGCCATTGCAAACCGTTAGTTGTAATCTTTGCTGTGACGAACATGTCTCTGCGGCGCGACTTGCCTATAAGTGCGAAGCAACAGAAATACGATGCGCTGCGAATTGTGTGCTGCCACAGTTCATTGCATGAAACACGAAAGCGTGCGTCGGAGACAAAGTTGAAGAAAGTTAGACTTTTGCGACTTCACAATCCATCTGATTGGATGATTTTATGGTGGGGATAGAGGCGCGCCTCAAAAGTTGATTGTAAATCCACCATGACACTTCACGCACTATAATTTGTCATTTCAGATATATAGTGTATTGTATATAAATGATATGTATATGTAGGAATGTTGGGTGGAGTAATAAGTATTTAATCTTAGAATATTTGAATATCCTTTTACGCTTATTGGTTGAATATATATGGGATGAAACTATTTTTGTTAATTACATATACAAATGTATGTATTGAAAGAAGGGACGTCATTTCAGTTTTTTCTAGGGGGGGGGAGGCGGCAAGGTGTTATGTATGTATATATTTTTAGATATAAATGTACATATGTTATATATAATATATAAAAATACATAATTCAGGGGGAGGGGACAAAAGCCTTCCAGCCTCCCACAAATGACGTCCCTGATTGAAAGGGTTTCTGTTCTTTTCATTTGTTAAAAATTGAATTATTTTGCGACTTTTTAATTTTTTGCAATTAGTACTTACTCGGTTTTCAAGTACATATCCAAATTTGGGTTACAATATCTTCCGAACCAATTACACCAGGAAGATAAAATTTAGTTTCTGTATATGGGATCACAAGAGGAGTCTACTGAAAGTAAATTTTTTAAGGGGCGAGGTGGAGCACGAAAGCGGGGGGATAACAATTTCTCAAAAAATTTCATTTTTATATCTCAGAAACCGTATCAGATATGATCTTGAAAATTTTACGGGAGTTGGGGTCGGTAGACTTCTAGTAGGGAAAAAAATAATAGGGTTGTAGGTGTAGGGGGTAATGGTGAAAGGGGGTAGAAAGGAAAAAAATTCTGATTTTTATTCCTCAAAAACTGTAATGAATAGAAAGCACTATAGAGACATCCTAGAAAAATAAAATTGTTCATAGGGGCAGCAAGGTACGGGGGGTGAAGGGTGGTTTTTTATATCTCAAAAACGGCTTATGCTAGAAAGTTGAAACTTAGAAATTATATGTAGATGTGCTATTAGAGTAACTAAAGCAAAAAAAAAGTTCAGATTTTTATTGGCGTTCAGAGGTTAAGTAAAAAAAATTTTCGTGAATCCACTTTTTCACGAATTTCGTTAAAACTTGTAGACATGTCGAGCTATCAAAGCCATTTTGGTTCTGCGGGCTATTTATATAAGCGCCTAGAAACGTTCTTCAAAATTTTTCGATATCCAACCCCTAAGAGGGTGTAAAGTGGTTGTGTACATATTCACGAATTCTGATATATTTCTTAGGTATATTTGGATTTGGAATTCACTTTTACATAGTAAACATAAACGAGGGAAAAGTTGAGGGAAAAACCGATTTAAGTATTCTTTCCTATTATACCCCCTGGGGTATTGTTAAAGTTTTCAATGATTCCGAAAATCTCTTAAGTTTACTAGTAATGTGATCGAATTTGCTTTTACTTTGGAATATTCAATTGATAAAAAAATACGTAAATAAATAAAAAAAATCTGCCAACAGTCTGGGCGCAACTTTATTATTTTATGGGTAGAATTCCGAAACATGTTTAATGCTGAGATGCGGTGTAGGTTACTATGAGACTGACAACATAAGGAATAACCAGGAGGCTATTTGGAACTTTATTTTTTAGGTTGTCAATCGCATAGTTATGTACACCGCATCTTAATAGTTTCCAAAGCTTTGATAGAAAAAATTGTTCCTTAAAAAGTTTTCCCGTTAAACAATGTTTTCAAGAAAAATTATACTACCGTCTCTAAAGCATATAAGAAAAAGTGTTGACTGTTTGTTATTTTAACTAACAGATTATGAATTAAATTTAAAGAAAATAATGTGCTGAAATGGCTTGCCCGATATTTATCTTGCTGAAGTTCCTCACGTTTCAAATACATCTTTCAATAAGGACGTTCAATTTTGAAATGTAAATAAAACAAGTTGTGTGTGAAATATACACCCAATTCTTTTTTTATTTGAAAGAATATTTTATGGCATTAAGTAAGGAATATAACGTCGTTCAAATGTCCGCCCCGGCTTTGCTTGGTGGCACGTATTCGAGATGGAGATGGGCAAAGCAGTTCCTTTCAGTGAAGTACTTCACTCCGAGTCACTCACTTTAAGGAACGAGTTCAGTGAATTAGTTCCATGGAACTTTTCGTTTCATCGTTTTCGTTCCATCGTTTTCGTTCCTTCGTTTTCGTTCCATCGTTTGCTCGCGAACTGGTTCGTCCTTTTAGTTCATAGTTCATTACTTGAGGGGAGTTCAGTGATGAGTAGTCATAGTCGGAACAGAGTAGAGCAAAAAAAAAGTTCAGTACATCTAGAAGATAATGAAAAAAAAAAAAAGTTAAGTAGATCTAGATGAACAAAAGAAAAGGTCAGTAGATCTAGATGAGCAAAAAAAAAAGGTTCGTACAGTTCACTCTGTTACTCTCTATTTTTCTTGAGTAGGTATATCGTTTTTAATTTTTTTGTCACGTTTCCAATGGATCTGCAGTTCACCAAAAGGAGTGAGTTATTTCACTCACACACTTCAATGAAGTGTTCTTTTGGAACAGTTCACTCGTGAACGACCCATCTCTAATTCGAGAGGTCCAATTTTCGACGACTTTGTCGTATAAATTTGGCTGAATTTGCTGGATAGCGTTCGTTATGTTGACTTTGAGGACATCACTTGTTTGCAGTTTATATGCATAGACCTGCGATTTAAGATAGCCCCAAAGGAAGAAGTCTATAGGCGTTAAATCGCACGATCTCGGTGGTCAGTTCACATCGGTGCCGCGAGAGATGACTAACTATACTATAACAATACGGTATCCATACGATAACGCGGAACGTATTTCAAACGGAGCACTGGTTTTGAAAAAAAAAATTTATGATTTCCCCACGTTGTTCAACGCTATCACCTTCCACGGTGATTTGCCATTCACTACTGAAAAATTCACAAAAAATTCGACGGATGTTGCTTTAACCACATGGCCGCTATAACCTAACAAATTTCGAGCGTTCCTATTGAAACACGCTATATATAGTGTGATTGAGGGGGTGGGGTGCTTTCAAAAAAGCTATTGGTTATTTTTTTTTAAAACGGGATTGTTGAATAATAGGTGTTTTTATAACAAATATTTTAGAACAAATATTGGTTCATGGTCATGTATCTAAACAATTTCATAGTAAACTATAAGTGACTTCTTGATATTATAAAATCTTATTTTGCCACTTTTAATTAGAAGGTAAGTTTCTTGCGCTAGCTAAAGTATTCGTACTTTAGAAGTTATCTACATTCAACGAAAACTATTTTGTCACTAGAGTAATTCTTTTTATTTAATAAAGTGTAATAGAGATCCTTTCATTGTACTACTACCCATAATTTATTAAACTACCAACACATAAATAGTTACTAAATCGACACATTATACCGTTTCTAATTAAAATTTCAATCCAAAACATATTTTTGTTTGAATCTGTACCAAAAGCATTTGTTAAAAATTAAGATTTTTTCCAAATTACTTATGCATTGTAATTAAAAGATTGTTTTTTCCAAAGAATTCACTGAGTTCACCATAACTTATGAGAAGCCAGAAAACGCGAACGCTATTAGACGCTCATACGAACTCCAATGGTTTCCTGAGAGAAAGTGGCAATTGCTCGCACTCTGTTTTCCTCGGCTATCTATATTGTTCCTCAGGCACTTTATCAGATACTATATTAAATCTGATCTGAAAGTGGTCTGACATTGATCGCGTTTACGTGCAAACCAGACCAGTCTGAATAGACCAAAAAAACCAGTCTGGTCGTACGCATAAACGCAAACCAAACCAGTCCATTTGGACTGATTTTGGTCTTGATTTTGGAACAGACCAAATGAAACCAAACCAGTCTCGTACTGTGAAAATGCGCACATAAATGCAAGACCGAAAAATACCAAACCGGTCTATGTGGACTGGTCTGGTCTGCACGTAGACGCGACCATTGATGGTTCCTTTGAAACATGCCAGATTAAAGGATTGGCTGTGACGTCTGGCAATGCTACAACCTGGTCCTTGTTACAGAACTCTGGAATAAAAATATAATTATCATAATATTTTTACTAAATAACAGTCCCGCTCCTGATCTGCCTGTAGTAGCTGACTCGTATAGAAGCTCACCTGTTAAACCTTTAATCTGGTTCCGCAGAGTATATGGCTCTTGAAGAAAGGCAACATTATGTTGGTCCTCTCTAAATCTATGGTTGAGGGCAGCCATTGCTGGTGTAGATTTATTTGGATACACCTCATCCCCACGTTAAATTTTTCCACGAGTCCAGTTCGTCCCCGAGCACAACGGCATCTAGAGACACTGGATTCATCGAGTCGGGGTTTTCTACTATCGCTCCGAGTTGAGCCAGGGGATCTGTGTGGTGACATAGCGTTGTTGTCTCAGGCATAGGATCTTTGGTATATTCCTTGCTTGTGCCCTCAGAGGTCACCGTTGCACAGGGCTCCCGATCGTGGTGAACTTTCTCCGCCTCGGGGTTTTCGTGCTACTTCTCGTGCTAGATCCGTATGTGGATCCTCGAGAAGTTCAGAAAAAGATTACAGTTCACCCTTTTTTATATCTGCACCTGACTTATCGTCAACTAGAAAGGTGACCGTATTGCCGCCGTTCTTGTCCATTCTTAGAACGCACCAGCTTTCTGTGTGTAGATTAGAGGTTTGTCTTCAAATTGTACTCACAAATTTTTCCTCAGACATGTTGTCTTCAGGAGGAACGTAGGTTACGCAAGTGTGGTATTTCGGAACTTCTGCTCCGTCAACCACTTTTAGTTGCGCTCCTGACCAGGGTTTGTTGATTGCCACCATCCGCTTTACCCAATCTCTGGTTGGATAATTGTTACAGGTAATTGTCAACCACACGTCTCTGTGGGCATTGGCAAAAAAATGGGGTTATAACGTGTCGCCCTCGATATTATCCATCTCATTCAGCAGAGAGGATTTAATTTGAATGAGTACCTTCTCATTTAAGGATTGCTCCGGATGAAGCCCATGCAGAATAGCCATTTTGTGCTCTGTTACCACGCTATATGGATTAGCTTGGCGTTGGCAGGGGTATGATGCTAGCATTCAAAATACCGTTGCTCCTTAACCATAGTGGCGTCTGGTCCGCATTGTTGCTGAGATTGGAAGATGTTTCAGTTGTCGGAGAGCGGAAAGCTTGTTCTTTCACGTCCGATGAGATACCCTCGACATCCATTTTTGTTTTGTTTTGTTTTTGTTTTATTCATGTATGGTCCCACGAGTAAGGCGAGAGCTGGTTGGTCCGCGCTTGCAGAGCTCCCTTGCAGGCTTAAGGCTAAATACAATGAGAGGTCGCACGGTATCTCAAGGTGACCATTCACGATGCACATGTTTGCGTATCCTGCACCATTCAGCCCTCAGCACCTTGGCTACTGTGATACTGATACTGATACTGTGTCAATCATTTGGTTCGGTACAAAGTACCTTAAGCTCCCACACCACGTCAAGGTAGAAAGACGCGAGGGGGATGGGAGAACTAAGAACTTTCATTCTCCCTAAATGCCCGCTCAGTCAACCTGCGGTGGTCTGTTGCAATAGGAACTATGTTAGTAAGATCCATTCGTTTGAGTTCTAGAAGCAACCTGGTTCTTCTAGAATATCACCTATCCTCATGTTCTTACTCACAGAACCTCGAACTATTTCAGCAGAGAGTGCAGCCTTTCGACGTCATGGAGTCATACACACACTAAAAGGAATAAAAACTGAACAAAATTACACGATGTATAAAATAAATATCTGAAAAATAGAAGTAGTTTTAGTATTGTCATGCATTAGTTAAGTAATTGTTACAACAATCGATTGCAGCAAGTTAATCAATTTAACAGAACGCTATGAACCACAAATTACATATTGTGCACACTAAAAAAAATTGCAAGTTTAATGAATTTTGATTACTAATGTATTTTTTTATTGACCAAAAATAGGTGGCGGAACCCAGAGTGAGGACAATTCACAAATATTTGTCATGAATAACTACTTCGGTATTGGAATTGATGCTGATCTGTGCTTAGATTTTCATAATGCCCGCGAAGAGAACCCGAATAAATTCAACTCGAGACTACATAATAAAAGCGTGTATGTTAAAATGGGACTACGGAAAATTGTCGGTAGAAAAACAGTAAAAGAACTTCACAAAGAGTTAAGATTAGAGGTTGACGGAAAGGTTGTGGACCTACCACCAGTGGAAGGGATAATAATATTAAACATTTTAAGGTACCTTTGAACGCATATGATTTTGAATTAAATTTAAATTATACTGATTTCTGGTTGTGTAACTTTTAGTTGGGGATCTGGCGCGAATCCATGGGGTCCCGAAAAAGAGGATCAATTCACGAAACCAAATCACTACGATGGAATGCTGGAAATAGTTGGTGTAACAGGCGTCGTACATTTAGGACAAATTCAATCTGGCTTACGATCTGCAATGCGTATTGCTCAAGTAATCATTAATTACAGAAATTAATTAATTCGAATATTATAAATGTTTTTCGTTGTGCTTGGCGACAGGGTGGACATATAAAAATACATTTGCATTCTGATATACCGGTTCAAGTAGATGGTGAGCCATGGGTTCAGAGTCCCGGCGACGTTGTAGTACTAAAATCTGCTCTGAAGGTCAGTATCTAAATAGCATAATTATTTCTTAAATTAATTTTTTTTTAAATAAATTTTTTTTAAAAAAAAAATTAACTATCTATACATATATTGCAAAATACACGTAAACACTGTACATGTAGCAATTATAATCATCATTAGACTAACTTTTTCTTTAAAAATACTAGTTTTCATAATAATTGTAGTTTCAGTCGAGTTTTTTCATTTGCATGTAGATAATAATCAAATGAATTTTTTGTACCTTAAACAATCTATTTTTGATCATTCGCATGCATAAGCAAAAGGAAAATTTCAATTTTAATTTTATGTTTTTATATCTTTTGTTTAGAATGTATTTTTTTTTTTAAATTAATTTTCGTCCCGCACAAAACTCCATATGATAATAAAAAGTCCAAGTAAAATAAAATTCGGCTAATATCTCCAAAAAAAAATATCTAATATTAACAATAAATAACAAAAAAAAAAAAAAATAACAGGCTACTATTTTATTATTTCAATATTTTCTATTTAATTGTTTATGAGGAATATCTACACTAAATATGCCATAAGTACACTAAAATGGAAAATTACATTGACAATATATTCACAAACACAATTAGTTGATTTTCACACGCATACTAATGTGTGCTTGCATTTCGTTAGTGTGGTAAAAGTTGACTGTATTATTACACACACATACACCAATTAACAACTATACTTTTACTACTTATATTTAATTTTAAATATGTTTTAAACAGAAAACAAAAATAAGAACTTAACAAAAACACTTCAAATAGTATAAATATGAAAATAGTTTAAAAACATAAATAATTTGTCTCTCAACTACTCTTTTCTTTTCTATTTTTTCGTTTTTCTAAAACAAAAATTGCAAAAATTCGAAATAATACAATAAAACTTCACGCACAAATCAAATCGATTAAAAACAGGCGACAATGTTGAAGAAAACTAAAAGTAAACGAAGACTTACGGAACCGCATATTGCACCGACCGTGGCGGGGTCAGCGCCTCAATTGGGAGTGCCAGAAAACGGGGACCGTGAAAAGGATCCCCTTGGCACATAGAGAACCCGTCCGTCCGGTCCTAGTTTTCTTTTTTCTTGTTTTTTGTGAAATTCCGAAAACTAAAAAAAAAAAGAACTACAAAATTATCGAAACGAAAGTTGAAAGAGAATAAAACATGTTTTTTTTGTAATCGAAATAAAAACAATTCGTATTAAACGTAAATTATGTTTAATTCTTAAGTATAAAAAAACAAAACAATATTTTGCATAATTATTTTAAATGATATCAAACGAAATAGATCTGTAACTTCATTAATAGCTCCCACCATTTGTTCTATCGTTTATTTGTTCTTTTTTAAATCCTTTGTTATACTTGTTTACATTAATTTTTGTTTATATGAAAACATTTATTATAAATTTTGTTTAGATATTTTTCATAAAAATATATAAAAACATGACGTTATATACACAATACTTATATATATATATAAATATAGATTCAATATATTTTTAGTATTTGCTTTTTAAAAATAAGAATTCATGCCAGTTTTTATGTTACAATTAATACCGTTCTTTACTAAATATTATTACATGTATTTTTGAATACCATTTTTATCTACGTATTCTTTCATATTTTGTTGAATTGCTACACACATCCCTGTACAAAAAATAGGCATTTAATTTAAAATACATTTTTGTTTTAACAGATCTGTGGCATAATCATATTTAATTGAAGTTAGAAGATTTTTGGCAATACGAATCAATCTATTAATTATACGTCGTAAAAAAATTTCCAACAATATAAGATTAAAAATCAGAGTAGGTTAGGTTAGGTTGAGAAGGGTGGTCTGAAGCAATGTGCCCCAGTTCATCACGAGAGATCACTTTGGATCCATTGTGGTCCCCTCGTATAAAAACCAGGCTCTAGACTACTGATTCCAAATATTGCTCTTCCTTATGAATAGAGTAGTTTTCCATAAAGGAATCATCGCAAGTTCTGATAGATCGGTCAAGGAGAATTTCCCCAAGTACCGATACCTGTTACGTGCCAGATCAGAGTATGTATAATTGCTTACATAAAATGTTAGCTTTGCTAATTGTTGTTTAAGCTGGTTACCTTCAAAATTGAAGGCCGAACAGAAAGAAGTAGAGCTATTTTCAAGAAAGGAATATTATGTTGGTTTGGTGAATGTTTTCACAGTATCATTTTTAAACAGAAAATACTAGTCTTTCGGGTGAAATACTGTTTAATTTTGTTATCATTGATAAAGGACTCAGTCGAGTTCGAAACGTCTCAAAAAATAAAAGTAAACAATATTTCACTCGGAAAACTAGTATTTTTCAAATATATGCAGTTCTGGAAAAAATTATAAATACCTACCAAGAAAATTTCCTGTATTCCAACACAGTAAAAATACATCTTGTTATGATATCTTCAGTTTAAATTTCTGTAATGCTGCATAATCGAAGATGCAATATTCAATCACAGAAATTAATGAATCAATGAATGATTAATCATGACTCGAAAGAGAAAAGAATTTTTTTTTAATATTGTATCTAAATTTTAACTTTACATTAATAAGCCAATGTATCATTGGCTTAAGACCAGTTTTGAACCTGGAACTTGCGAAGTGCTTTGTTTTTAAATGTTGATGCTTTCTACACAGTAAAAAAAATCCATTGAATTTTACATCTTTTGGGTAGTAGGCAAATATGCCATACCTTTTCAAGTAAATTTACATTGGGATGTAATAGTCAATTACATTGAAATTCAATGTTCAGTCAGTAAATT
This sequence comes from Beris morrisii, assembly GCA_951812415.1. Classification (NCBI taxonomy): domain Eukaryota; kingdom Metazoa; phylum Arthropoda; class Insecta; order Diptera; family Stratiomyidae; genus Beris; species Beris morrisii. The sequence continues at coordinate 23,452,859 of OX638312.1, forward strand.
TCAGTAAATTTCAACTTCGAAAGCAGCAAATTCACTGGATATTCTCTTAAATTTACACTCTAAAAATGTATAATCAGCACCATGGATACACTGCTTGTATACAAATTACGTTATTCAAATCATGATATGCGATACAAGATAGCATGATACACAGCCCATACATGTTATACTTTGACGTTTAGCTATCAAAGACAAAATTTCTTCATGCCAAACGTTGCAGTATGATGTTCCGGCGAATAACACTTTTATTGCACACACAAAAACGAAAACACGCTCAAAGAATTTTAACTGACGGAAGAATATAAAAATCCACAAGAGTCATTCATTGGAATTTCAGTTGATTTCAGTTCAGATGGCGCTGATGGCAGTTAAAAGAAGGCTATATCAGCTAAAATTATCGAATTTATATACAAGGAAACAGGTTGGATATTATGTAGATATCAGCTCGTTGACGTACTATATGCACATTATTGGGTGATACACTGGTGATATTGACTATATTATGATTTGTATACGAGCTGTGTATCCAAGGTATAAGATACACTTCTTTCTACTTCTAATATTATTTCTTACTTACTTACTCTCAATAAAACCCTTGGCTGTAGGTCGAACCCGCGTAGCCACTGCGCCACTGAAGGCGTTTCATTTCCATTTCGGTAGAAAACAAAATCGAACGCTTCGTCCAACTTCGTGGTTTCATATATTACATGTTTTTCATCGTAAAATTCAAATAGATAAGTAGAATTACACGAAAAAGAACGTAATTTTCAATTGAAATATAAATATAGTTAATTTTACACGAAGTGTTGCGTAATTTTGTGAGCCTTTTCATGTAAATTGTACGGTTCAGTTGAAAAGTACATGAATAATTTACTAATATCAGTAATTTCGTGTAAAAGTGATTGAAATGTGTACTTTTACTTGAAAAAATTAAATATACTGGAAATTTCAAGTAAAAATTGGAATTATTTTTAAAACAGTGTATTTTAAAGTATCTGCGCAATATCTGCTTGAAAATTTTAGCAAAAAACCAATATGAATTTAAAAAAATACCATCTATCAGTAAGCACCACTTCTTAATATAAATTTCCTATTTTACTCCACTCACCTTTCAGGCTCGAAATGGATAGCAGTTAAAAGTGTCTCCGTTGTCTCCGTTTCGGTACTCTCCTATCGGGTGCTTGTGACTACTCTTTCTATAACTCCTTTTTGATGTGTTCCTTATGAAGAAACCTTTTCCAAATTGGAAAGAATCTGGACCATCGTAACTGAAGCTTTACGAGATCGTCGTTAAGGTCAATTTCTTTTGTCATAGCTCTAACATCATCATCACCAATGACACGACAGCCCAAATCGGGCCCTGGCCTCCTAGCTCTAACATACACTTATAAATAAAGATGGCCAATTTTTTTATTTTCTTTGACCAATGTAACTACGATTTAATGCTTCACATTAATTACCTGATTCGATATTGGATTATGTACATACGCATCATACAAATTAAAAAAAAAGAATATTAAATATGGTTTTGATTAGAAGTGCCCTATGTAGCTTAATAATAAAATTTTACATTACACCTGCATTCTATTTGTTTTGTATTTTATACAGTTCTTTTCTATATTTTTTAAACTTCATCAACAAAGAAAAGAAATTAAACGAACAAATTTTTATATTTTACTCTAGTACAAGTTATTATAATATATTACTGCTATTTTATAAAATTACTCTTGTTATTTAATTGATTTATTTTTTGTTAACAGTTTAATTATATTTTGCATAGCTTTCATGCTTGTTTTTTGGAAGAATTATTTGAGTGTTCATTTATGTTTTTGTTATTAAAACTACATAGTTTGTTGATAAGTTCGTTTTTACTAAGTTTAGTTATTTTCGAAATTTTATTGCTTGAATTTTGTTCTCAAAAGTCGTGTGAGTTTTTTCTTGATTTTGTACTTAAGTTTGACTCTCGATATATGAAATAATTTCCACATGAACAACATTTTTTTATTTTTAATTTTTTTTTATAATTCCCAATTATTTTGATATTACGCGAATTGATTTTTTTTTATCAAAAAAAAAAAACTATTCAAAGAAATATAACAAAATATTCATGTGTTTCTTTTCTTTCTTTCTATCTTTTTTTTTCGCGAATTTTTTACAAAAATATGAAAATTAAAACAACAATTTACATAAACTGAAAAATATTTCATATAAAATTAAAAATTTTAAATTAATTATTGAATTTTTGGTGATAATTCTCAATGTTAAAAATCAATGAAATTTCTTAATTTCTATGTTCAATGTCGAAATTATTATCAAAAAAAAAAACAAAAAAAAAATTAATTGAAATCCGATTAAAAAATTCGTAAATCATAATTGCGAAAGCAATACAATAACAACAAATGAACAAAATCAAAATGTAAAAATAATCGCTCATATTTTGGGACCGGACGGCAGGCTACAATGTTAAAAAAGAATAAGGCGAAAATGAAGCGTCGCAACACGGAACCTACCATGACCGTTGCAGGCTCGGCAACACCATCAATGTCACTAGCAATTGCTCCACAGGAACAAGACGAAAATTCGGAAAACAGTACTAACAATACCGATTTCTGAATATGGTATAACGAGCGACTAATTTAGCGTGCTAATATCGTTAAAAATGTATTATAATAGTTATTACTTCCAAAAAATTGTGGAATTTTTAATTAGTTATAATACAAAAATTGTTGTATGTACTATTTGATTGTTTTATTTTATAATATTCGTAGAACAAACTTTTTTTTCGCAATTAAATCGTTTAGGCACTCTCTTTAAGATCTTTAAATTCTGTATTTTGAATTAGTTTGTTTTTATTTACGTAAAGTAAAACGAAACAATCAAAATAATTAAAATATTTAACTTAAATAGTATCGAACATCGTTTCTATTAGTACGTCGAAATAGTTGCTCTATTTTTATTTTGTGATTAAACTTAAATGCAATTTCGAAATATGTAAAAAAAAAAAAATTAAACTAAATATATACGAGTAAATGCCCTTCATAGAAAGAAACGCTATAAAACCTTTCCTTTTCGTTACGGAAAAAAAAACTATGGCAAAATGAGTCAAAAACAAAAAAATGTACTTAAACAAATTAAAATTAATGATATGAAACAAAACAAAAATCATTATCTTCCTATAACTCATTATGGAAACAAAGCAGCCAGAACATGTATTTAAAAAAAAGCTTATATAAAATGCATATTAAAAAAAATATAAAAACAAGAAAGAAAATAAAAGCTAATTAAAAAAGTGAAGAGTAACAGATCTCTATATATATAATTGTTAAATATATTAAATATATTTGTTGTGTTATATTAAAAAAGAAATACAAAAACGTATAATAAAGGAAATGATTAAAAAAACATGTCTAAAGCCGCACACAATCACAACAACTAGGTGATTGATATTTCGATGAGAGTTCCGAATTTATACACAATGTATCATGTTTTCGTATAGTTTTTAATAATTTGAGTGCGAATAACTACAACAAACAAACTAAGCAACAAAAAGAAAAATCCTTTATGTGTCAAAAAAACTATAATAACAAAAATATAAATATATGAAGAAGCAAAAGAGAAATTCTTGTTATGTATAAAACAGAAACTGTTATATTAGTTTGTTCGCTTTTATATTGTATATTTTCCCCAGTTGTATTTAATTAATTAATGATTGAAAGAGTCTATTAGTTTTTATGTCTGTATATAAAAAAAGAATAAGTAATTCAATTAAAATTGGTTTTTAAAAATAATAATTATTATTGTCATGCAGCATCAGTTACTTAAATCCGAGGATTTTTTTTTTTTGGCTTAATACGAACTTGTCAAATTTGGGCAACTATTCATTTGCGTGGCTATAAAAAAATAAAAACGTTACTCTTATGCTGAAATTATTATAGTTTAATATAAGTAGTAATCTCCAATGGAATTTATACTGATAAATCTATTCCTTGAGCGTGCTTTGTTTGGATTACTGTCATGCATTCGAAATTCAAAGTTTGTGATTTTGAGGCTTTAAGTGCACGTAATGGAAAAGTATTCATTTCGAAAGAAAAACAGTCAGTCCAAAACATTTTTTATTAAAATAAAAATTGTTTATTAACGATTACCTGTACTAAACTAAGTATAACGCATAATTATTTATCTGTATATATAATTTTATTTACAATCGCTCACCACTTTATTATTAATTTATACTGATGTTGCGTAGAAACGAAAAAAAAATAATTGACATTGTATAAAATATACTTCTGTATTGCATTATATTCCAAAAGTATTTTCATATAATTAAAAAAAAAAACAAAAACTGAAAACCATAAAATTATAGATCCCAAAAGAATATCCATACGACTTTATGCAATTAATGCAATTATTGACAAACATTTATAAACTTAGTATGGTAACAATTATATACGCTTAATAAATATCGTCAGATATTTTTAAATACTATATACTTAATTATATATACATATATATGAAAAAATCTCAATTTGAACATAAAAAATAAAAATTATATAAACAAACTAAGAAATTGAATGCCACATTAAAAAAGTTTTTATTTTTATATATATATTTTAATTTAATTTTTAATATTTTATATATATTAAAATTATTATAGTATTTTTAACAAAGATCTTAAGATTTTACTTGTATATTTTTTTTTTGTTAGATATTTTGTTAATAGTTTTATTTTTAATTAAACGTATTTGTAAACTGTAATGCTGATATTACGTTTCGTATGGTATTTTACCAAATAAAAAAAAATATTAACTAAAAATTAACTTATTATACAACCAAAAAACAAAAAGAAACCATTAAACAACAAAACAACTATTTCTACTACAGTGTCACACAAACAATATATTTATGTATATAGAAAAAAATAAAAGTTTTAAAACGAACTTTTTAAGTTATGCATTTCCAAAAAACTAACGAAAAACTATAAAATGATGGAAAGGAGAAAATGAAATTATTCCAGTTAATATTGTAATTATGTATGTCAAAACTGTTACAGCCAAAGAAAGTAAAATGAAATTATTAATAAATAGACAAATTAAAAATAAAACGAAGCAAATAAGAAGTTATATATTTGTAATGTTTTTTTTTTTAAATATTTTTTCTTATACACTACAAACTAAACAAAATAAACTACAAACAAACTACAATAAATTGAAAACAAAGAAAAGAAATTAGTGTCTAAACTACATATATACATAATACATGTTATAATCAATGAATCGTGTGTTCATACGCCCACACACGATATATACATTAATAAAAACAAAACCTTCCAAAAACTACTATAACAAACTATATACCAAACTATCTACTCTTCTACTTTCTGTTATAAACAAAAATTCATCCAACAACATTTCAGTTTTGGCATTCCATTTTCACTCGTTTCTCCTTTTATCTTCTCATAATTTTTACGGTTTCTCGTTTTTATTTTTATAAATATGAATAGCTAGAAAGGCAACAAAAATGACGAAAAATGATTAAACTAAAAGTCTATTTATTACTAAAAATATTACATCTTTAAAATTTAAAGTAAAACAAAAAAATATAAGACAATGATAATGTCCAACACAACATTCTTTGAAAATAAAAAAAATCAAATTGAATTGAATAATACTACACCTGATTCAAATATTAAAGGTGCAAATCGCAACTATGACCACAAGTTTCCACATTCAAAAATACAATTTTTGAATGTTCAAAAACAAAATTTTTGAATGTGCAAATGATGAACATCGCACAGACTAAATTAAAGTAATAATGTCGTGCTTGAAAATGAATTAATTATGAAAATAATTAAAATATCGGACTTACTTTTGAAATTTTCGATGATTCTACACGGGTATATTGGCTTTTATTGTGCACAGGTTAAGTTGCAACAATTGAGACGATTGAATGTGTCTATGGAATTGTTTTTGTGGCTTTAAAACAAAAAGCTGTATATTATGCTATAATTATATTATAGCAGTACGAGGAGCTAACGTAAAGAAATGTTGAGTAATTAATGTCGGATGCACAATAGCTTAATATTCTCTGAAATCATCAAATTGCTTAACCACGTCGAAAACAACTTAATTTTAATTTAACTAGATTGAAGGTGGTATATTCGAATGATTATTCTCCAAAGCGTTTATCTATAATTTTCGAATAGATTATGCTTCGATAATTTTCACTCTTAATATATTACTAAAATCTTAATAGCCAGGAGACTGGCACGATGTGGTTTACTGTAAAAGGGAGTAGAAAGGAGAGATTCTACGAAAAAATAAATCACTACCTCCCAAGAAGAGAATAGGGGCTCAGTGAGATAAGTCTATATGTTAAATTAATTGGAAACTTAATTTTACACCGACAAAACGTGTAGAATTTACCTTCCACAATGGCTTTTCCACAACATCTCGATCTTGGGTTGTCAGTAACAAATTATTTTTTCTATTATCATTTAAAAAACATTATATAAGATAATGAAAGAGAGAAAATGTTATATATATATAAATAAAAAATGTATTTATTGAAGTAAAAAAGCAAAAGAAAAAACATACAAAAACCAACATTTATTATAAATTACCAATATTATACCCAATTAAGAAAATAGAAATTGATGTAGTGTTTAAATAAGTAAATTATAACTTAAAAATTATATTTAATAAACCAACTATTTTTTCTCGTAAAAATATAAAATCTATTTAAAAAAAAAACAAACACAAAGTACCCGTTTTATGAACTAAGGAAGCAAAATGAGAATAATTGATGTTAGTAATTAAATATTTTATCAAGTCTATACAACATCAATGCTTGAATGTTTAATTCTTAACAACATAAAAAATTCATTCCAAACAAGAGAAAGGAATATTCTAAGTATTATTCTTAGAGAAAAAACTTAAAAGAAACCCAAAATGCACAGATAGAGAATATAAATATAACATCTAAAAACTTCCGTGTCCATGCAACTGCGGGGAATCTTTATATGAAACATACATAACAAAACTATGCAAACTTTACAAAGACTTCAAACTTCAAACAAATTAAATAATACACTGAAACTAAAAATATCGAACAAAGATGTTTTTTTTTCCTCTCTCAAAGTGATGATGGATTATTTTAATAGTCGATGTACGAAATAATCGTACAAGCTGAGTGAAGCACTAAACACTATGTTTCATTATAGTGTGGTCCAAGTCTCAATAATCATCAACCGCGAGGCAATAATAACACAAAATATTTTAAGAAAATACAAATTGAAAAAAAAAAAAAAAGAAATAGTTGCCAGAAATACAAACCGGTACGAACAGAACAAAATATTATTATAATAAAACAAATGAAATATTAATGTATGTGATTATAAACTGAAAGAAAAGATTAAAAATATATAGAAATTCATATAATTAATATATGATTATATAATCTGTGAAATAGAACAAAAAAGAAATAAAAATAAAAATGAAAAATAAATGTAACTAATTAAAAAATTAAATAATCTAATCAGTCTTTAAAATAAACATTATTTTTTGGTGAATTTTGTCACAGTAGATTTTTAACTGAAAATACTATCGGTTGCGCAAATAAGTTTTGAGGGCGACAATTTAGACTGTTACATCAAATGAAAGGTAATTCGATTCCCTAAAAAACGAGTTATAACACTTTGCCTTGTGATTATTCGTTTTCAAGATATAACGTTTTAAGTGAGTGAGGGTACCGGTCAAAAACACTTTTCTTAACCACCCTGTATCTCCACTAATATTGAAAATTGACCCACCCTGTAGAACAATTTTTTTCTCCAAATATATCAATTAATACCCCCTTACAAGGTGGCACACGGAGTGCCAAACACCCTGTATAAAGAAAGCCAGAGGAAGTAAAAACCAATCCGATGTCTTATCACTCCTAAGAGATATGACGGAATTCGTGAAAACGTGTTCAAACCGCTTTTACCCTCTTAGGGGTTGAAAAATGAAAAAACTTGAAAATGGGTTTTAGGTGATTATTAAATAAGCTAATGTAAGTGAAAAGTTATTCGATATCTAGTCAGACCTGAGGGATACGGCTGAATTTGTGAAAATGTATACATCCCCTTTACACCACCTTGGGGGTTGAATTTCAAAAAATCCTGAAAACACATTCTAGATATTTCTATGAAGAACCCGTACAAAAAAAATTAATTCAGTATATAGAAAGACCTAATAGATATGACGAAAATCGTGAAAATATATGCATTCCATTTTCACTGATCATTTTTTTTGCCCCACTTCCAAACGCCAATAGATATTTGAATTTTTTTTTAATCAGAATTACTTTTCTTGTTGATTTACATATACGTACCAAATTTCAACTTTTGTAGCATAAGCCGTTCTATAGTTAGGAAAACCACCCCCAACCCCCGTACCATACTACCCCAAAAATTATATTTTTCCAACATGCTACTGTTATAGCTTTATCTAAATACCAAGTTTCAGCTGTATATCATTATAGGTTCTCGAGATATAAAAATCTGAACTTTTTACTTTTCACCCTCATCCCTGAAATTTTTTTTCTGCTGGGGGTCTATTAGGCCTACTTCTGGTAAAAATTTTAAGCATCTACCCTTCACCGTTCTTGAGATATGAGACGTGATTTTTTAAAAAAATTCTTACCCCCTTCACTTACATGCTCCACCGCTCCCTTAAAAAAATTTAATTTCAGCAAACTTTATTTGACAACCTTTATACAGAAACCAAATTTTATTTTTCTAGTGCTATTGGTTCGTGAGATATCGTAATTTAAAGTGTTTCACCCCCCACCTCCGTACGTCACTACCCCCTCTCAAAAATTTGTTTCCGATCTATTCTCCCTAGTATACCTACAGATGGTTATTAAGTTTTAACTTCGTGACATTAACCATTTAGGAGATATGCATTTTAGAATGTCTTGATCTCGCCTTTCGAACGTTTCGGACGCATTATTATTCCCCCCACTCCCACACCCCTTCACCCGTATCACCAATTTTTTTGCAAATGGGTCCACTATCGAAGCTCTATATAAATTCCAAGTTTCAGCCTCCTAGCCTAAGCGGTTACTGAGATCTAGAAACCAAAATTTTGCGTCTAAAACGCTTCCCTTACCTCCCCCCTCAAAAGATGGTCACTTGAAGGGGTCTGCTCAGTCTACCAACAAAAAAAAATTCAACTTAATAGCTAAAAGAGTTTGAGAGCTATAAGCTTTCAAACGTTTTGCGTACAGCGGACGGCGTACAGCGTACGGCGCACAGACGGACTGAAAATTTTTTTTGCTTTTTTGGTTTTGTTTATTAGTCATGAAACGTATAAAAAAAATTTTTGAGGGTAGCAAATTTTTATTTTTAAAAATCGATAACAATACTTTATTATTAAAATAATAAAGTATAATTGATGACAGTCGGTGCTCTTGATAACAACGTATTTATTTCCTTTTTTCATGTTCCGAAAATGTTAGACTCAAACCCCCACAGCTAAGTCAGAAAATGGATAATTTTTTCTCAATGAATGAGCGGTATAAACTTCGAAATAACTTCACAAATGTTTAGTATTCCGAGAAAAATAAATACGACAAAATTATGATATCATTTAAGACGAACATAAACCATTTTTCCGTTACATTATTCTTTCATTTTCGTGCTTAAAATTGGTGTCTTAAAAAAATAAATTTTCTTTATGAAATGTTATGATACGTTTGACATTCTTATTTAATTATGAGGTTCATTTAAATTCACTTCAAGCGATATTTTGGAGAAAAAGACTTTTATTCGAGCTCAATCTTTGTATGAAAATAACATGCAACTGCCAGTTTCTGTCTATCTTGGAAGGTTCCGAAATTTGCCACCAGAGCACATGGTATATTTGTCAATTGTCACTGTATTTATCTGGAAGCTCTATGTTACAGCTTTCATTTCTAATACGTATCGCTTTGCCAAAGTGTAAACAACATAGATTTTGTGAGCGTTGATTATGTCGAATTTCGTTCCAACGAAAGAGCATTTGCGGGAAGTGTTACTTTTCCTGTTTAATTCGAAGAAAAGTCCAGCTAAGAGTCACCGAACGGTATTGGAAACTTATGGTGACTCTACTTCATCGATTAAAACATGTGAGTTTTGGTTTAGACGAATTAAAAGTGGCGAAACCGAATATCCATGGTTCTAAGCTCATGCTCTGTATTTGGTGAGATCAGATAGAGGTGGTTTTTTATGAGCTGCTCCAACCCAACGAAAAAATCACAGGGAATCGCTAACGACAACAATTGATACGTTTGAGCCGAGCATTGAAAGATAAACGCCCACTATTCGAGTAGTAAAAACCTACTTGGAAACGCTGAAATGGGAAGTCCTACTCCACCCGCCGTATTCTCCAGAAATTGCTCCTTCTGATTACAACCTATTCCGATCGATGACTCATGGCCTAGCTGACCAGCACTTATGAAAATACGACGAATGCAAAAATTGAGTTGATTCATGGATAGCATCTCGAGAAGAGTCGTTCTATCAACTTGGAATTCGTATGCTGCCCGAAAGATGGGAATAAGTTGTGGCTAGCGATGGACAATATTTTAAATAATACATTTGTAACCATTTTTTTCACAATAATGCCTTGAAATTGACAAAAAAACTCAAAACTTATTTGCGCTCCCAATATCAAACTGACTAAGCCCCGTCCGAAACGTCACACAAAAAATTAAAATAAACAGTATTTTACCCGGAAAACTAGTATTTTCAGTTAAACATTATTTCTTAGGATTTTTGGGTTGTTTTTCGGAGTCAGAGTTTTGTGAAGACCATCACAGGAGCTTCCCGTCTGCAATCGATCGCTACCTTGGCTACTACTGTTAAGGTCATGAGTAGTAAGACATACACTTTTGTGGGGGCCAAAGTGTGCTACTACACTTTGAGCAGGTGCAAAGTGTGCTAGTCCCTAAGTAGTAAGACATACACTTTTGTTCTGAATTGTTGGGGGCCAAAGGGTGTGAGTTTTTGCTACGAGGTCCAAAGTGTGTGACTCCGGCGGCCGGCTTCTGTATGGGGAAAAAGGCTGAAAGTGTAGTGCGTTTGGCGTTTGAGAAGCTGAAAGTGTGTGGCTTGTGGGCTGGCTGCTTGGGCATGGAATCATGGGCCTGGGTTGTGGAACTGAGCCGATTGGCTGGGAGCTGGATTTGGTATGAGATGACGTGATCGATGTGAAGAGTTTGAGGGTTTTTAACAAAGAAAACACATGATAATAGATGTCATTTCATTCTTTATTTATATGCATGAGTTTATTTTTTCAAAAATCGTACTTTTAGAAACCCACCGCGTGTTTCATCTATACCATCGAAGACGAAGTACTGATCTGAAGATTGGTTCAGTTCATCTATCTGGCGTTGTGTCTTCACCCTTTCCGAAAATCGGGGTGGTAAGAAGCAGAAGATGCCTTCGTCGAAATGGAGTGCCAGCCTTACTCCGTATTTCGTCTTCACCAGCCGAAACAGTTTAATGAGATATTCCTTCCCGATCTCGAGGGAGCTAGTGGGAATCATAGAGTCCCCATCACCCCCAACAGCGGAAGCTAATAATTCGAAAGTATTCTGAAAAAAATTACAAAAATAAAGTTATTGGTAAAAAAGTAAAACGGATAATATGAAACTTACCATATTTGACTATCAGACCTGTAAGGAGATTATGATTTTCCTCACGAGGAGCTCCGACTTATATACCCGGCGGAAGATAGGTAAAATAGTCAAGAATTGGGATTACACAATACGAGGTAATGAACTGAAAAGTCGAGACCCATATATCTTTGGACTGATGGTAAGAGGAAAAGAAATAATCAGACTATCATTCTTTCCCTATAAATCAGAGAGTCTAACATTTGCAACAAAGTTGCTAAAAGACCGTGCTAAATATGCGTTTTCCTGAGTTCTGTATTATCTAGTTAGATGGTTGGATGGTATAATGGTATAATAACCAAAACGAATAATGATCAGTTTGTCATTCTTGCCATATAAATCAGAGAGTCTAACGTTTGCAACAAAATAGGTAAAGGCCTAGTTAAGTATGCACTTTTCATTCTAAACGGGCGAGTGGTGTTATAAATAGAAAATTTATTAGCTTGAGACATGCGTAGGCTACATGCGCATGGCGGATAATGTACTTCTGTAGAAAATAATCCTTTTCTTGGCAAGTATAGCATACTAGCTTGAATAATTAATGTGTGAGGTATAATGACCTGTTAGAAAGATTGCACTGGATAATATGCGAAATAGCCTTGAGAATCGGTATAAAAGTCGGAGTTTCAGGAGGCTAGAGAACATTAGCATCCGGACTTGTACCCTGAGGTATTAAGAGCAGCTCAAAGTGATAACCAATTTTATGGTCAGGTAAGGCTTGTTTTTGAAATAAAATTAATCTCAACCTTTAAATCTTAATAGAAAAATTTTCAGTTTGCAGGGAGAAATAGAAGTGCATACGGCCCTTCTAAGAATATGCAACGATATCAGAAGAATATCGGAGGTGCTTGAGGGAAAAAAACAGGCGCATTTCGCTTCTGATGCAGTTTGGGATAATTTGAAGCCGGGACCGTCAGCCATCAGGCCTGCAAGCCCGGTGTTGAGGAAAGCGCATTTCGCTTCTGATGCAGTTCGGGATAATTTGAAGCCGGGACCGTCTGCCATCAGGCCTGCAAGCACGGTGTTGAGGAAAGCGCATTTCACTTCTGATGCAGTTCGGGATAATTTGAAGCCGGGACCGTCTGCCATCAGGCCTGCAAGCAAGGCGTCGAGGAGGAGGAGAGGATTGAGGATCGCTCCAATTAGTTTAAGTTGGCATGCTGCACCATGCAAAATTTGTAACCCGTTAAAGGGATGTGTAATACAAGAAAAAAGTTAAAGATATATATTTACATTAGTACATTATTAAGATAATAATTTTAAAAAATGAATAATGCGATCTTGTTATCCTACAAAAATATGCAGTCTGGACTTACATCTTATCAATTCCTTATCAGTGCCATACAACTTCATTAATAATCCTTTTCAGTTGAGTCCAAGTCCCTTGTATCCAGAACCCGCCTATATACTATACTTAGTACACTAATAGATAATAAAATAAGATGGATAGTGTAAGTGCGATAAATTATTTAAGTAGCTCCTTAAGTCTAGGATATAATATATTTCTGTCTAGTTTAAGTATCTTAGTTAAGGATCTTAAAGAAAAAAAAATATATTTCGAACTGCCGGAAAAATACCGGTTCTTAGAGCTGTTAACCAGCTTCTCAGAATTGCATGGTGTTCCCTTTACGGATGGAGGAATGAAAGAAGCTCTTTCTTTTCTCAAAAATGCGGGGGGAGCTAATAACGCGCCTTTGGAACATGGTGTTCCCTTTACGGATGGAGGATTGAAAGAAGATGTTTCTTTTATCAAAAATGCGGGGGGAGCTAATAACACGCCTTCGGAACATGGTGTTCCCTTTACGGATGGAGGATTGAAAGAAGATGTTTCTTTTATCAAAAATGCGGGGGGAGCTAATAACACACCTTCGGAACATGGTGTTCCCTTTACGGATGGGGGTTTAAAAGAAGTTGTTTCTTCTCTCAAAAATGCGGGGGGTGCTAATAGCACACCTTTGGAACAGATAGATCAAAATAGCCTTGTTTGCGAGAGATCGATTGCCAACAGATCAGGCGCATTTTTTGAAAATATGCACGAAGAGAATCAGGAAAATGGTTTAAACCAAACTGGCGGAGGGTCAAATAGTGAAATAGAGATTTTATCTAAACAAAAGACCTTTTTTAAAAAGTTTAATCTCGAGGGTGTTAAGATGGTCTTCAGACTAAAGGATTTCAGAGAGAACGTTGAAGACCCTGTCAAAGAGCTGGAGAAGATGTTTGATCGCCGGTTCAGTACAAGGAAGTAAAATTAGTTTATCGATTGAACCTCAAGATTATCCTGACGTCAAGCCCATTTGGTGTAGTTTAAGACCTGTAAGTGAGGTGAGTGGGGCTACCATTATTCAACTTATTTCTAATGTCAATCAGTCCAACAGCACTTTTCTCTCAGATGGGGCTATGCAGATAAAAGCGGATATTATAAATTTCCCCTTCATCGGGGGGAGGGTGGATGCCGTGAATTCCACAGAAAGGGAGATTCTGGCTAGGAAGTATAGTGTGGTGGATGTTGGTAAGGACGGTGATTTTAATTGTCTCCCACGAAGCTTATGTTATGCTATTGAGATGATCTCGGGAAGAATCAAGGGAAAAAGTCAAGTCTCGATTGTTAAAACTCTAGATAGATTGACGAAGAAGTTATGTAAAGAAGCAAAGGTTGTGGTGGGTAAGAAAGGGTGTATTCAGGCAGATCTTTACAAATTTCAAAAAATTTTGAGGGAGTATCAAATTGTCGTTTTTAATGATATGAAAAAGCCAGAATCTTTTATGTTTAGGCCCTCGTACGAGCACAACTCCCTAAAAAAATTATACTTCTACTATTCGAAAGAGTTGGAGCACTTTTATGTGATAAAGTCACTTACCGGTTTTTTCAACAGACCGTATGCATGCACTCTTTGCGATAGGACATTGTACGTGAAGCAACATAAATGTGCTGAAAAATGTACATACTGTCTATCCTCTCCGCCATGTCTGTTTGTAGAAGAAGTTAGGGAATGCAAAGAATGTAATCGTGTGTTCAGAGGCGACAATTGTTTTGAGAATCATTTAAGAAATAAATATGAGAAAAAGAACGTGTGTGAAAGTCTCAGAATATGCGATCAGTGCGGCAAGTTCATAGTTATCGATAGAAGACCATCTCGTCACACATGCAACGAATTCCTATGCCAAATTTGCTGGAAAATTGTGCCGTCAGATCATCTCTGTTATATTAAACCTCCGAAGAAAGGGATTGATAATAGATTTATGATAATATTCTTTGATTGTGAAAGTACTCAGGATACTTCCTACGATGATAACTCCTTCCTCCATATTGTCAACTTGATTGTTGCACAGCAGGTCTGCTATAACTGCTATGAAAATCCTGACATAAGGGAGGAATGCAGTGTTTGTGGTGTGAGGGAGCATATTTTTCAATATCACGAGAATAAGAGCGTCGTAGCAGAGTTTTTAAATTACTGTTTCAGAACTCGAGTTTCTATTTCAAACGTTTATTGTATAGCTCACAATTCGCAAGGCTATGATTGTCATTTTATAATTTCTGAGTTAATGAGCAGAAAGATGAAAATCGAACCTATAATGAATGGCACTAAGATAATGAAGCTAACCTGCGGAAGGGTATCTTTTATAGACTCATTAAATTATTTGGCATTCCCGCTATCACATTTTCCTAAGGTTTTTGAAATTAAAGATCATGTAAAGGGTTATTATCCGTTTTTCTTTAATACAATGGAAAATATTGACTATGTAGGTGCATACCCAACACCTGCATTATATGGCTATACTACAATGCGGGGGGCAGAAAAAGACAAGTTCTTTAAGTGGTATAACACAAATGCTACAGGGACCTTTGATAACAGAAAGGAGTTACTGAGATACTGTGTGAGTGATGTCAATATCTTGCGGTTGGGATGCCTTCGATTCATGAGAGAATTTTTAAGCATTACTAATGTAAATCCTTTTACAGAAGCCTTAACTATAGCCTCAGCATGTATGCTTGTTTTTCGAAAAAACTATCTGAAGGCGAATATTATAGGCATAATGCCTAAAAATGGATACTATAAATCTCAAAATCAATCGCTAATCGCCTCTAAATGGCTTGCTTGGGAGTCGTGCAAAATACAGGACGAGATTTTATCGGCTAACAATAAGGGCGAGGTGAAGTTAGAGAAAGGCGGCATGTATGTAGATGGCTTCAATCCAAAGACAAACACTGTTTACGAATTCTTTGGATGCTTTCACCATGGTTGTACAACCTGTTACAGAGTGCAGGATGTATATACTAATACAGGTGGCCGCGAAAATTTAGCGCAAAGGAATGAGGCTACACTTAGAAGAATGGAAATGATTAGACGTAGTGGGTATAAGTTAATACATATCTGGGAATGTGTGTTCAACAATTTTTTAAAGGCAAATCCCGAAGAGAAAAAGAAGTTAGAACAACTTACTATAAATATCAAGGCACCCCTGAACCCTCGTGATGCTATTTTTGGAGGTCGTACTGAGGTGTTTAGACTATATCATAAAACTAGAGAGAATGAATTAATTAGATATTTGGACTTTACAAGTCTGTATCCGTACATTAATAAATATGCACCATACCCCATTGGTCATCCGGAAATATACAGGAACGAGAACCTGCCTACAAAATCAGAAATACTATCAATGCACGGTTTTATTACCTGTACCATATTGCCGCCAAATGATTTATTCCTGCCTGTATTACCTTTCAAAAATAACCTTAAACTGTATTTTGCACTTTGTAGAACTTGCGCATCTAAAAATAGAGTAACAAGATGTCAACATAATGATGGTGACCGGGAAATTACTGGTACATGGGTTATACCCGAAGTAGCCTTAGCTGTAAAGAAAGGTTATGAGATTAAAATCGTGCATGAGGTTTGGAAATATAATCATACTGTATACGACCCCGTTACAAAGACAGGAGGTTTATTTACGGAATACGTAAACACATTTCTAAAGATTAAACAGGAGGCTAGCGGTTGGGGGAGCGAATGTACGACAGATGCGGAAAAAGATGATTTTATAAAGTCATATCAGATAAAGGAGGACATTGTCTTGGACAAAAATGAAATCCAGACAAATTCGGGTAGGCGTAACACCGCAAAAATCTGTCTAAATTCTTTTTGGGGTAAATTCGCTCAGAGGGAAAACCGTACCAACACAAAAGTGGTAGACAATTTCAAAGACTTTAACGATTTTTTACACGCTCCGGGTATAGAAATCTGCTCGTTCTTACCAATATCTCAAGACATCCTGTGGAATACATGGAGAAATATAGAAGAGAATTTAAATATGTTGCCACATGTAAACACACCAATAGCAGCCTATACGACAGCGTTCGCCAGACTTAAGCTCTACGAGACATTAGAAAAGGTCGGTACAAAGATACTTTATTGTGATACTGATAGTATGGTTTTTGTAGATGATAAGACATCTTCTATCCCCTTTACAATTTCAAACTTTCTGGGGGATTTAACAAACGAAATTGAAAGCTTTGGTCCTGATGCAATTATTTCAGAATATGTAAGTACCGGTCCTAAAACTTACAGTCTAAAAATCGAAATAGGGGATCAGGTCGAGTATGTTACAAAGTGTAAAGGGATAACGCTCAATTATATAAATTCCAAAAAGGTGAATTTCAAATGTCTGAAATCTATGGTTTTGGGTACCAATGGGGGCGACGCAGTTTGTGTAACGAATGAGCGAAAGATCAAGCGTAAGCATCCTGGGACTGTTATTAGCACCGTGGAAAAGAAACACCTGCAATTCACTTTTAATAAAAGGGTTGTCGTTGAAGATCATTGTTCATACCCTTATGGTTTTAAAAAAATTAAGCTAGCAAGCTAAATATTAAGATTTTACTTTAAGAATACACACTAGTATAAAATTTGAAACATATATTTAGATATAAGTTAGCATGCTTAATATTAAGATTTTACTTTAAGAATGCATGCTAGTATAAATTATGCTAATTTGAAATATATAATTAGACATAAGTTGTAGAATGATATTTTGGAAAATATATAAAATGGGCATAAACAAATCGTCTTTCACTTAACGACATTGTGTCTTACAGGCAACATGAGTAGATTTATTTTAGATATCCAGTTTGTCACAGGGAATTCTGGTCAGTATTTTGCAAAAGAGCTTGCCATACTACCTTTTGGTACGTTATGCCCAGCGCTCTATCACTTCTTACCTTCGCATCCCTATCAGGAATTGAGCGTAAAAGCAGATCAGCAACAGAAGTATGAACGAGAGAATATCAACGGTCTACACTGGAATGATGGCGAGGCATATTATAACACTCTACCTGATATCCTGAAAGACTTTACGGACTCCATTATATACGTAAAGGGCATTGTGAAAGAGAACTTCATCAGAAGATACTTGCCAGATGCCGAAATAATACAGCTTGCCATTCCGAAATTAACTGATCTTCAGCACTTCCAGAACATCTGTAAAAGCCATACTGAAGTCCAACCTAGACGCTGTGCGGTACAAAATTGTGTAAACATTTATATTTTTATGCTAATGAATAAAGTTTACATATAAAAATAAAAAACAAGAAGCTTTTTTTCTTAAAAAATTTTTATTAACCGATTGTTATATTGAACAGAATATTGGCACTGCAAAGCCAGGGGATTTCATAAAAAAGTCTAGAATAGTTTAAATGTACATATGAACTTCGTGATGGTATAAAAAAGTCGTCATTGGATAATTTTAGCACATCCTTCGCCTTGCATCTAGTCGTGTATTGGTTGAAATACTCCCTCACACTTTCATGAGCGCTGTTGTTATGAAACATAACGATATTAAAGAAATCCATCATTTCAAACAAACAGCACAGTTCGAGATGTTTCAATTTAATGCTGCCTTCTCCTACAGGTATTCTGTACTCTTCTAGTAATCCAAGCTGATTACCCGGCTGCATCTCAACCTTATTCTTCAACTGGGCGAGATGGTTGTATACTGATAGCCATCCGAAGTAGTTTGTTGACACAGGGAAACGCCCATGGTGACTGAAGATTATTTTTGCCTCAAACGTGAATGGATCGAATCCGAGCACAATTTTCCGGTTCTGGCAGCCATCCAGATAGTAGGTGTAGTTTAGTAGAGCGTTTTCACCCGGAACCTCTGATCTTTTCTTTTTGCTAATCTTCTCATTAACTTTTTTGTCGGAGGGTGCTGATTTTTTTCCTTTGAAAGGGATCCCAAGATCCGCGGCACGCACTTTTTTTGTAAGATCCGCGGAACGCACTTTTTTTGTAGGAATCGTAGACATATTGAACTGAAGATTTCACAATAAAAACTGAAACACGACTGTTTCAACCTGCTGCTTTTATACTCTCAGCCTCTGATTTACAATACTGGTTGTGACAAATCCCTCCGTTCTGTGTAGTATCCGATGAAAATATATGATGGTATAAATTAACGATCTTAGCGTCATTATGTGAAAATTCTTTTGATGAGAACTGTTTAAGAAAAAACTTTAGACTCTTCCCCTTGCAGCGGGAATATACGTATACACAACAGTATTTACCACAGGTCGATGAAAACAGACCCTGTATTCTCTTTTTACTATTTATAAACATTTCTGAGTTGCCATGTAAAAATTTTTTAAAGTATTTATTTGTCGGATATCTTCCAAAAGAGTCGAAGTATTCTACAGGTCCGTTCCTGGGTAGATAGAAAGCAATCCAATGCGTGCCACTTTTATGAGAAGGGTCAGTGTTCGCTATAACGTATGCGGGTCTTTTTATTTTACTGGGCAGATGATCACATGGGAAGACGCCCTTGAACAAGTTTCTAGTGACGCTATTTGTTTTCAGAATCTGGGCAAGTTCAATCGTGTTCATTCCTGGGCTTTTGAAATTAAGTTTTCAAGGTTTATGATCTGTGTATGAGAAGTCACGTAACTTTGTAAGAATTCTTTTGATGATTCACCATTAGCAAAAACTGTTGAAAATTTTGCCAGTGTTCTGATAAGTTCTTCATCTAGGCGTTTGAGCTCTAAGTTTCCACATACTCCTGTCTGATCTGTAGAAGTTGCCAAAGACGTTGGATATTTATATATAATTTCTTTTGAGTAGAGCTTATTCTGTGCCCCGAAACCTGTAAGTGATATTTTCTTAAAGAAGGTTAAATGGCCTTCTGATAGATACTCAACATTTACCAGGCAGTTTGTCATGTTTTCCTTTTTGTACCTAGTTGGATACTATGCTAATACACCCCTTATCAAGCTGTATATATACTTTTTTAGAAACTTGTGTATACATTTCGGTTCTTATCTATCTCGATATTACTGTCATATTCTGTGTATACAATGCAGCTGACACTGTTCTTTAGAGACTCCTTGAATCGACCTTCAATTCGCACCACTCCTTGGTTTAACAGGTTGCCACAACCTGAGTTGTATGAGTTATTCGCTGTTAAATCAAAGGCTAACATGAAGCACCCATCGTCGAAGAATTTTTTCGATATCTGATGACCTTTATCGAAGTAATTTATTCCGGTGCCTTTGAAGAGGGTGAGATATCCTCTAGTACTTAAAGGATTAGCTTTTGAATAATCAAATTCCAGAGGCTGATTTGGAACTTGAACACCATTTACTGACAAGTTGAAGTTTGTTATGTTGTTATGTTTGAAGTTATACGGATTCTTCGTACGATTTCCATTGTATGAGTCGTTATCAACCATGGCAAAAACCAGCAAATTCGGTATTTGGCCGATCACTACGTTATCCAGAGATAGCGTAAAAGTGTTAGCAGGAAGTGTGTATGTTTTCACCTCGACTCGTTTGTACGGATACATGGTATTTGAGCGCTGAAGTACATTCTCATGTGCTAATAGTATTCCTGGGTTGACGGTTACATGATTCATAAACATTGTTGCTTCTAGTATTTTAATACGTGGATTAAGATCATCTACCTTAGAATAAAGATAGAATTCGGGCTTCTCCAATGAAAGTATTAAGCGCAAATCAACGCCATTTATTAATAGTTTATCCTGATTAAGCAGATCGCTATGGATCGTTCCCATCAGTTCCACTATGGCGCCTTTTTCAAACATCGAGACTCTCTTAAGATAACCTTCATTGTCTTTACTTATTCCACCCCTTCCTCCTGCAATCATCTCCATTTCACCTTCATCCAGAAACCAGCACACTGATTCTAGGTGAGTGGATGCGGCATCCTTTCCATAATTTAGCAAATTTTCAATATAGGACCTATAATGGTAGTTATTGTCAGTTTGAGCTATATTCTTGCCATTTAACTGCACTGTACATTGTTTGAATAAGGAGTGCATCAAATTGTTAACTACGCCGAATGGATCACCTCCAGTATCTTTCTCAGTGAAGGTTTCTTCCTTGCCATCTTTAAATTTAATGAGTTGTACTTTTAACCGTAAGTAGATGCTGGATAAATCACGATATGTGTCGCCGTGGCCGAGAGAAACAAACTCTAGTACGGAAGAGTTATCTAGGGATGCTATAGGTTTGTAAGCAACTTCTTCAGTTTTTAAAATATTACTCTGAACTGGTAGTGAGGCAAAAAGGTCCAATTCAGAATTCATACATTCTTTAAGCATCGCCATCGAATTATCTATCAAATATATCCAACACACGTTTTTTCAAATTACGACGCTTTTTCACAGTTTTCTTTTTTCTGATCGAAGACGACGATTTCCTTACTTTAGTACGTCTTTTGCGTTTAGCTGAACTTCTTGTCTGCATGCTTGTGTACGGATTAACTCTTTTTATAGGCATTCGATTCCCTCTGCCGTCCATAGCATCAAACATTTTATTTATACCTTTTTGAGCTAGCTCATGTAGTGCAGTTTTTCCCTGCTCCTTCAAAATCTGCTTGATAGGCTTACTCCCGACTTCTTGAAAGATTGACTTTCCTGTGTTAATAACCTGTTTTCCTACAGCCTTTGCTCCTGATGAAAATATCGGTTGTAAATAGCGTATCAGGCCGCTAAAAAAACTTCCGATTCCTCTCCCACGCTGGTACACAAGAGGCGATCGATACAGTTCTCCTATATCGGATAACTTACCCCCACTCTGTATAAGGTAATACCGTGTGTAGTGCGCATTCATCTCATTAAACAAGCATGCCACATAAAATGTGTATTAGCACTATGCAGCTATCTGTAGTATGTGAATATTTATAGCTTTCTTATATCCGTCTGAAGTGGAGCATTATATAGGTAGGCGTAAAAGACGATTCAAAGTTAACTAATTTACCTTGCTGGTCTGTAATTTTTATAGAGATGCTTTCGATAAAGGTCTTCTCCAGTGGACAGTACTCTACGTGATCAAATCTGAAAACACTGTCACACTCTTCAAGAGGGATCACTCGAAGATTCCGCACCAATTTGCATCCTATAATTCTAGGTCTAATAATATCCGTGTAAACATGAATTAAGTTGAATTCGTTACATTCGTCTGTAGCTCTGTAAGATCTTTTCGGCAAGGGTGCCTCATCTGCCTCGCGATCAGATGTTTTCGGAGGAATTAGCTTTCGTGTCTCAGAATCAGATGTTATAGGGGGGGTTGCCTTTTCTGCTTCAGGACTAGGTGTTCCCTTTTCCTTGATAATAGTCGTAATTGCTTTTGATTCCTTTATTGTCTCGTCAATCAATTCTGGATCACGTTTATCAACTGGTGTTTTTAAAAATGTCTCTACGAAGAAGTCACCAATTTTGTCGGTTGTACTCAGATCAACGGTTACCGATGTTGTGTCTGTAGTGCCGTCAGCTTCTCTATAAGGTATTTTTAGAGCTGTTCCTTCTAACGTAACCCAAGTGTCAGGTAATATATCTGCGGCTACTTCTTTCGCGGCATCTTTTATTGATTGTCGAATTGACGCCAGCACATCGTTAAATATCTGCTTTTTTGCCATATCTTCGGATATGTGTAAAGATTTAGCCTTTTCCGTAAGGATATCCTTATCGTATTCTATACCACTCAATAATAAAGCAATGAAGTCTGAAACGTTAATCGAATATGTAATCGGTAGTTTCAGTTTAAGCACCACACCGTGATCTTTTAGATGAAATGTATGAGATGTTGGGGGTGGAACTTTATGACGATCTCCTGGTACCTCAGGCAATATAAAATCATCAAGCATTTCTAGTAATGCATCGTGTTTTCTGCGCGATCTCGGAATCTGTCCGATTATGTAATTAAAAAAGGTTACCCATGATCTGAAATGTGTACCCATCTCCAAATAAACCTTTACCGCAACTTTCTCCCATTGGTAAATATGTAAACAAAACTCTCCGGCTATTTTTTTTTCACTATTATCAGGGATATCCCCACTGTCCTTATCATTTTTAATACGTCTGTAAATATCCTGTTTAATATATGTCATGTATGGTTTTTTGTATTTAGGCTGGAACGCCGTTAAAAATGATGTTAAGAACGTCGAGAAATTAATATCGTTGCCCGCATAGCACAACTTTTGTAAATCGATATCAGACCAAATTAATTTCGTGTTATCAGGCCCCCATAATGAAACCCTTATTTCTCTGGAATGAGGATCTGATTTCTTTTCCGATTTGTCTGAGCGACGAAAACGCTTATTTCTCTGTCCACCTTCTTCATCTTTATATCGGGTGGAACGTTTAGGCCGACTAACCGATACACTCTTCTCTATTTTTCGTCTTGGTAATGCGATTTCAGTTATTCCAACACTCCAATCGCTGCCAAACTTGCATGTACTGGGTAGTATATTCTCAAATGAGGATAGGGTATTTTCCGGATAAGTATCTAGAGAACTGTTGCTTAGCAGGCATATGTAGAACTCTTTATCTGTTATTGTCATAGGCATTTTAAAGTCTATCCCAATTCGGTTTAGGCCTGTTCGTACTACTCTCTGACTTATTCCTAAGCCTTTCACTCTGTCTAGCAACTCGTCTAATGGGAAGGTTAATCGCCGCACGTCCTAATATAGGCTGGGTTTCCATCTTTAAGATTTCTTCAGCCTGTGGACTTTCTTCACCATGTGCTGTATCTTCAACTAGCACATCGGCTCCAGTATTACCGCTCTCCCTATCATATTTATTGAAAACCTCATCCAGCTCGTCAACACTCATGTCAAACGGAACTGTATATTGAGTTATTCCGTCATCACCAGTTATCACCTTATAATCTTTTTCCGGCGCATGATCTTCTACATTCACTCTTTTCAAGAATTTTGGTGGTGGCTTAAGAGTTTTTGCAATACCACTGCCGATAGTCGTCTCTTGAATCTGGATGTCATTTCTTCTTTTGGTGGGGTTAAATCTATCATTGATTCAAATATCTCCTCTCCCCGCATAGGTGAAGATTGTGTTGATTTTTCATCGCTAAATTTGATTTTCGTTTGAGTAGTATTGTCACGCATATTTCTATAACGCCGTCGGTTTGACTGATCAAAGAGTGGATTAGTTTTTGACTTTATATCTAGAAAGATGTTATTCCCGCGTCGTGTATTAAAAAATTTTATAAGCTCGTTCCGGTATTGATACCATTTGTTTTTATCGTCAGTATTCTTACTTCTCAATATCTTGTTAATAGCTTTATCAAACAAACTTTGACTCTTTGTATCTTCAATCGTATCTTTTAGATTTTCATACACTTCTGGGGGGAGCAGAAGCATTTTATTTAGATGATTGGCTCTACGCATATTTTTCAATTAGCGATCCTATAACTCCTGATAGAACACTTCCTAAGAGTATTGGCAGAAATCCTCCGTTTTGAATTAATACTTTACGCTGTCGTGGCACAGACTGTTTAGCATCTACCAACTTGCGCATGCTCTTTTTATATTTACAAAGCTGAGAATATATTTTCCGGTGAGGCGAATGATTCCCGTTTAATGTATTCAGAGTGACCTCACAAAGAGTTTTAATCACCTCCGGATCGGCTGACTTTAATTTAGCTTTCCTCAGACAAGGACTGGCGTTTTTAAGCACGTACAACATATGCCTGTTGTCCTTCAATCTTCTCATTCGACACACCATTCTCTTCTCTTAGACTATCAGTCGAACAGTAACACGTTAAAAAATTTTTATTAAATATATCCGTCCTAAATCTCAATATATCATTTATATCTTGTGTTAAGTCGACCATTAAATAACTATGTGGCCGTTGCGTAATTCCTTTATATATTCGCATAAGCTCGGAACTGTCTTCAGGATATATTTGTTTAGCCAGATGATGAAATTGGCTTTTGTCGCGGGGATTTTTGAAACACACCATGTATTTACAATTTAGCGATATATCACGACAAAATTTCCCTTGATGAAATACATTCTGTGTTACTAAAATAACAGAAAGATTGCGATGATGGGAACCCTTTGTAAACAGTTCGCATACTTGTCTTGAAAACGCATTTAGCATCATATCATCCAGCACTATTAATATTGGCTCATTAGAATCGTTTGGGAATTCTTCAGGAATTGAGCTTAAGTACTCTATATTTTTTAGTGACTTCAATGCAGGTATAGCATGCTGCTCCGCATTACACCACATGATTTTTTTCACCTGCGGATGAATCATTGCACCGCTCGTAAGAAGATTTTCTATAAAGGTTGTTTTACCACACCCGGAAGGGCCTGCAATCATCATTGTGAACGGGTGCCTAAATTGTATCATGTCTCTGAGTTGATATCGATATTCTATATAATGCCGTGAGGAATATTTATAACTTTAGCAAGATGAGTAGACGACAAGTTGTTAATGAACTGCACAGACCCGCACGTAGACGATTCACTCGTCGACGGGTTACCATCAGGGGCATAGATGATTTATGGCAAGCGGATCTGGTTGACATGAGTGCATTCTCATCTCAAAATCAAGGTTTAAAGTTTCTTTTGACAGTGATCGATACCTTTTCTAAATATGCATGGGCTTTCCCTATTGAAAATAAGAGTGCAGATGTTGTAGCAAAGGCTATGGAAAAAATTTTCAAACAAAGACGTGTGCCTAGAAACTTACAAACCGATGACGGTACAGAGTTTTTTAACAAAGTATTTCGTCAGATGATGAAACATTATGAGATAAACCATTACTCTACATTCAGTGCGTTGAAAGCCTCCATTGTCGAGAGGTTTAATCGAACATTGAAAAATATCATGTGGAAAGAATTCAGCATGAAGGGAAATTATCACTGGGTCGATATATTACCTAAGCTACTTATTAAGTACAACAAGACAAAACACCGTACTATTAAAATGAGGCCTATAGATGTCAAAACATCAAACGAGATTCATTTATTGTCTTCCTTCTATAGGAAAGTTAAGGTTATTTCAAAACCTAAATATAAAATAGGTAATCATGTTCGAATAAGCAAGCACAAACATGTCTTTGAAAAAGGCTACACACCGAACTGGTCGACAGAGATATTCAAGATAAAGCAAGTAAGAAAAACGCAACCACGGACATATTCAATTGAGGATTATCAAGGCAACATTATCCAGGGGGGCTTCTATGAGACAGAATTGACAAAGGTCAAGCATCCCGATATATATCTCGTAGAGAAGGTTTTAAAACGAAGAAAAGATCGCGTGCTTGTAAAATGGCTTGGTTTCCCATCATCTCATAACTCCTGGATTGATATAAAAGATGTTCTGTAACATTCAGATTGTCAGTCGCCATGATGAACTTAAGACATGAATACGATCGTCTAAAAACGTTCAAGAATCTGGATCTAGAGGAGAGGAAAGTGCTTAAACTTGTGAAAAGCGGCTTCTTTTACACCAACCTGAAGGATTACGTCAAGTGTTTCTTCTGTTCTCTGATAATGAGCGCATCTTCTTCACCAACTGATGTAGAAGCTGAACATTTACGCCTGTCTCCAGATTGCGTGTTTGTTAGCGGTAAGGACGTTTGCGGACCATATGACAAGCCGATTAAAAAATCATACAAATCCTGCCTTCCATCACTTTCTACTGTAATGCAAGTGTTTGCTCTGTTAATTCTGATATTTTTGCTGGCGATTGAATTCATCAACCTCTACGATGTCATCTACGGACGATAAACATGTCCACTTTTCCGATCATGTTTCGGTCAAATACATGATTGCCTGGGAGTATGCATATAGAAGTAGTAGGCAGAGTATTTGGCAAAAAAATGTGTTAGACCGACTCAGGTTTCGACGTAGGATTTTACAAATGGAGGAACTACTAAAACCTATTTTAATTAAGAAAATCAATTATGTGACTAGAATAATGTTATCTGCATGAACTTTCATTTCAATAAAAACAATAAAAAATAAAAACTGAGAATTTGTTTCATTCCCTCCAATATCATGAAATGCCCACATTTAGGTTCATTATACTACACCACATACTCATCCGATTTACACAACGCATCGAAATAATTATCACAAAAATTTCGCAATCTACATCTTAAAGATTAAAGAAGACCTACAATACACACTTTTTCCCGACTGTCTGGCTGAAGTGCCGCGCAACCCATTCAAGAATATCGGAAATCAAAATAAAGTACACAGATAACAGCAATAACAATAAAGTACAAAGATACCTGCAGTACCCTTTTTTGTCTTCTTAATACGAATTTACAAAACGTGCGACACAGTTATTTCATCATATGCAATAATCTTGCATATACGAACGTAATGCAAAAGATACGACAGGCGCCCATAACATAACACATCATGTAAATTTGTATAAAAGTCGAAGTTAAAAGTACTGGAGAATATTATCATCCAGACCTCGAAATGACATCTATTATCATGTGTTTTCTTTGTTAAAAACCCTCAAACTCTTCACATCGATCACGTCATCTCATACCAAATCCAGCTCCCAGCCAATCGGCTCAGTTCCACAACCCAGGCCCATGATTCCATGCCCAAGCAGCCAGCCCACAAGCCACACACTTTCAGCTTCTCAAACGCCAAACGCACTACACTTTCAGCCTTTTTCCCCATACAGAAGCCGGCCGCCGGAGTCACACACTTTGGACCTCGTAGCAAAAACTCACACCCTTTGGCCCCCAACAATTCAGAACAAAAGTGTATGTCTTACTACTTAGGGACTAGCACACTTTGCACCTGCTCAAAGTGTAGTAGCACACTTTGGCCCCCACAAAAGTGTATGTCTTACTACTTAGGGACTAGCACACTTTGCACCTGCTCAAAGTGTAGTAGCACACTTTGGCCCCCACAAAAGTGTATGTCTTACTACTTAGGGACTAGCACACTTTGCACCTGCTCAAAGTGTAGTAGCACACTTTGGCCCCCACAAAAGTGTATGTCTTACTACTTAGGGACTAGCACACTTTGCACCTGCTCAAAGTGTAGTAGCACACTTTGGCCCCCACAAAAGTGTATGTCTTACTACTGTCATGGCAGTAAAAAGACCTTCACTGGAAAGGCCAGTTTGAAAAAATGACCTATATATATGCTTCCTGCCCTTACTGCTTATATGTATTCATCAAGGTACTTACGTTAACGTATTTGAAAGATCGGTTCTCCGAAAAATGTTGGGACCTGTGACGGAAGGAACGGAATGGCGAATAAGATGCAACCATAAGTTGTATCAACTCTACGAGGAGCTAGAAGCTTCAACGTTCATCAAGCTACGCATACTGCAGTGGGCTGGCCATGTAGAACGTATGGAAGATTGAAGAATCCCCAAACGTGCTTATAAAGGAGTGTTAACAGCTACTGACCTGTTAACACAACCACGCAAACGATGGGAAGACTTGGTTGATGAAGATAGCAAAGCTAAGAATGGAATTTTTCATGGTAAGCTACCATAGAAGCAAATTTGATTAAATGTTGGTTGTTTTCCGGCGTCAGTAGCTTAAAAATTAGCAGCTGGAGGACGCGGTTTTTGGATCGAGACGATTGGAGGTGACGACTTCAGGAGGCCAGGGTCCGATTTGGGCTGTTGCGCCAGTACGATAACTTCTTGTACACTAATCAGTCATAGACATTGTTTCTGTTAATAATTTAGCTAGCAAATTTTTTTTCTTTTAACGAGAATTAAATTTTTTGTGGTAGACCATCTTTAATACATTTCGGTTGTTCTTCAGAGTCATCATACGAATTTGCCAACTAGGATTGCTGGATAAGAGAGTAAAGCTGCTTTCGTCAACGCTTTCTTGCACGACTGAAATGCCTGAATAGCTATGTCGTTCCAAATTATGAATGTTTTATGAACTGTTAGATGCTGCTAATCTTCAACTGCATGAGACAAGAAACGACGGGAAACGTTTATGGAAGCTAAGAATCCTTTTAGTTCCTTTATTGTTGCTGGAAGACTAATTTCTTGTAGAGCCTCGACTCTCGCAGGAAGTGGAGTCAGTCCTTTGGAAGTTATCAAATGTCCAAGAAAAGTGAGTTGATCCTGGTTGAAAACGCACTTGGCGCGGTTGACGGTCAAACCGGACTTGGAGAGTCGTCCTAAAACGATACAAATCTTTATGAGATGTAGAAGCGATCAATATGTCGTCTACGTAATCGAAAACGAAGTCTAATTCAGAAATTACGCTGTTCTGGAATCGCTAATAAACCAAACGGCGTTATCATGGTCGTTTATGGTAGGTATGTCTTTGTCCATGATTTGAATTTAATTGCAGGCCCATTGCAAATCTGTTTTACCAAAGATTTTCTTTTAACCTAGCATTGCAGAATAATCTTACAGGAAGGGCAAGGGATAACGATCTGGCACTGTACAAGCAATCAGTGCTCTATAATCCCCGCACGGATGCCATGTACAATTTCTTTTTTAACCAAGTGCAACGGGCTCTCCCAGCTGGAACTTGATGCTCTGCAAATACCCTGGGTTACTAAGTAAGTACTCGAACTCCTTTTTAGCCACTGTTAGTATGTCCGGCCGTAGTCAGCGTGACCGGGCGAAAACAGGTGGGCCTTTAATTACGAGGAAGTGGAATTTTCGTATTTCGGTTGGTTTCTCGCCTTTGAGCTCTTCCAAATGTTTGAACTCTTCCAATAATTTGTTTACGGAATGTTAAGTTTGACGGATATGTGCTGTTCACCAACGCGGGTCTAGAACTGCGAAAAAGTTCTGCATCAATAAGCCTTTGTCGCTTCATGTCAACCAATAAGTCAAAATGACTTAAAAATAAAATTTTCCAACTGTCTGGGCGCAACTTTATTATTTTTTGGGTAGAAGTCCGGAACGCGTTAATGCTGAGATGCGGTGTAGGACCCCCTTAGAGGTTGAATTTCAAAAAACACTGAAAACACTTTCTAGGCATTTATATGAAGAATCTGTGGAATAAAAATTACTGCAATATATCAGAAGACCTAAGAGATATGACGAATTTCGTGAAAATATATGCATTTTATTTTCACTGATAATTTTCTTGGCCCCCATTCCGTACGCCAATGGATATTTGATATTTTTTTTTATCTAAATTACTTTTCTAATAGATCTACATATACTCACCAAGTTTCAACTTTCTAGCATAAGCCATTCTATAGATAGAAAAAACATCCTCATCCCCGTACTATACAACCCGCATTTAAAAATATATTTTTCTAACTTTCTAACGTTTTGCTACTACTATAACTCTAGAGTTAGATAGCTATCTAAATACTAAGCTTTAGCATCATTATGTGTTCTTGAGATATAAAAATCTGAACTATTTCTTAATCACCCTCCCCTACACATACACCTCCAAAAAAATTGTTTCTGCTATGGGTCTATTAGGTCTACTTCCCGTAAAAAAAACCTAAACTGTTCTTGAGATATGATACGTTATTTATTATAAAAATTCTCATCCCCCCACTTTCATGCTCCACCTCCCCCTTCTAGCGCAATTGGTTCGTAAGATATCGTAATCTTAATTTTTTCATTAAATTTCAGTCCGTCTGTCCGCCGTGCGCCGTCCGCAGTACGCAAACTCGTTTGAAGGCTCGTAGCTCCCAAACGGTTTGAGATATTAAATTGAATTTTTTTTATGAGTAGACTGGGTAGACCCCTTAAAGTAACCCAATTCTGAGGGACGGGGGTGTGAGGGGGTGCGTTTTAGACGGAAAATTTTGGTTTTTAAATCTCAGCAACCGCTTACGCTAGGAGGCTGAAACTTGAAATTTAAATAGAGCTTTGATATTGGACCCATTTGCATAAAAATTGTCAATATGAGTGAAGGGGTGTGGGAGTGGGGGAAAAAATAATGCGTCCGAAACGCAAAAAAGCCGAGATCGACACATACTAAAATCCATATCTCCTAAACGATTAACGTCACAAAATTGAAACTTAATGAATATCTTTAGGTATACTAGGAGAATAGATCGGAAAGAAATTTTTGAGCGGGGACAGAGGCGTACGAGGGGGGGGGAGGTAAAAAACTTTAGATTACGATATCTCACGAACCAATTGCACTAGACAAATAAAATTCGGTTTGTGTATAAAGGTTGAGAAATGAAGTTTGCTAAAAGTAAAATAAAAGTAGAAAAAAAAATTTTCGGATGAGGGTGGGGGAGGGTGAAAAGGAAAAGGTTCTGATTTTTATATCTCGAGAACCTATGATGATATAAAGCTGAAACTTGGTATTTAGATAGAGCTATAGCATGTTGGAAAAATATAATTTTTTATAGTGATAGTATGGTACGGGGGGGGGGGGGGAGTTTTTCCTATCTATAGAACGGCTTATGCTGCAAAGTTGAAACTCGGTATGTATATGTAAATCAACTAGAAAATTAATTTAGATTAAAAAAATTTCAAATTGCGTTCGGAAGGGGGGCAAAAAAAAATTATCAGTGAAAATGGAATGCATGTATTTTCACTGTTTTCGTTATATCCATAAGGCTTTTCAAATGTTAAATTCATTTTTATTCCACGGATTCTCCATATAAATACCTAGAAAGTGTTTTCAGGATTTTTTGAAATTCAACCACTAAGGGGGTGGAAATGAGGTTGTATATTTTTTTCACGAATTCTACCATATCCCTCAGGTCTGATCAGATATCGAATATCTTTTCACTTTTAAGGGCTTGTGTGATAATCGCCTAAAACTTGTTTTTAAGTTTTTTAATTTTTCAGCCCGTAAGAGGGTATAAAAGGGTTGAACAAGTTTTCACTAATTCCGTCATATCTTTTAGGAGTGATAAGAAATTGAATTGGTTTTTACTTTCTCGCGCTGTCTTCATATTTATCTATTAACTCCTTTCAGGATTTTTGGATATTCAACCCCCAAGTGGGTGTAAGGAGGTTGCATATCTGATGATATATCGAATTCATTTTTACTTCCTAAGGTTTCCTATAGAAGCGCCAAAAGTCAATTTCAGTATTATTAGATATACAATCCCAAGGGGTGTAAGGGGGTTATATGCTTTTCAAAGCTTCGACATATTTCTTAGGTTTAATGAGATATTAGATCGCTTTTCACTTCCACAGACTTTTTATATAATCGCCTACAAACCCATTTCTCAATTTTTGGATATTCAACCCCAAGGGTTTGCATATGTTTTCTCAATTTTTGCCATCCCTTAGTTCTGACGAGATAGAAAATTGGTTATTACGGCATTTGATGTTATGACCTAAAACCAATTTCACGATTTTCCGAATTTCAAAAACCAAGGGGGTGTGAAGGGTTTTCTTACGTTTTCACAAATTTTACAAGATCCCTCGTGTCTCATGAGATATCAAGTTGTTTCTTATGAAATCGACTAAAAACCTGTTCCACAATTTTTTCGAAATTCACACCCCAAGTGGAAGTAATGGCTTTTATATACGTTTTAACAATACGTCATACCTCTTAATTCTGATAAGGCAGCAAATTCGTTTTTACTTCTATGGTCTTTTAGTGTACATAATATACCGAAATTCGAATAGTCTACACGGGCTTTTCCAATGTTTAATCGGCTAAAAATCTCTATTTTAAATATTTTTTTTAAGTACAAAACTAACTTTCCAAGAAACCTCATAATTTCGAAACAACTGATGATATATTCCGACTTTGACCGCTCCCGAACTTTGACCCGAAAATAATAAAGTTTGGCCCAGACCATACCATTGGCAGATTTTTTTTTATTGGTGAAACGCCATGCAACGATCTTTTGTGTCACTCATACAAAGTCATACATTGCATTTCGAGCACAACCACGTTGTACGACGTTAGTGGTCCTTGGTGCTGCAATGAACACAACGTCGAAGTGAAGCACTCGTTTCTTATGCATTCATACCTCGATATTTTTTTTCTATAAAAAAGTGTTCTAAGATTATGATTTATTGGTATCTAGAACATTTCATTAAACGGATTATTTTTTTTTAAAAAAAAGGTGGTATACATAGTCAGTATACCACCGCCCCGGAAAGAGTTATAACAGTTTATGACGTCAGACTTTGCTGCCTCTCAATTCCTTTTCGGTTCGTGTCTTGACTACTTTTACGAAGCACTGTTTTCGTCGCTGCTTTCATTTAAACAGGCGTCATTATGATTCTGTACTTTCTAAAAAAATTCTGCTTCTGCCGCTCCTTCTGCTTTTATTGTGTCACGGCCTTAAATTGTAAAATTCTGCTTCTGCTTCAGTACTGCCAACGTAAATTCCTTAAGAATTAGATCGGTTAAGGAGAATTACCCCAAGTACCGATGCCTGGTGCGTGCCAGACTTTCACATTCACACACTAGATGCTTCAGTGTTGGCTCAACATTCTCATCACCACAGCGACACAGGTCAGCCATGGGCATTCCCAGCCTTTCTCCATGCCTCCCAAAGGGACAGTGCCCCGTTAGGACCCCTATAAGTTGTCTGCAAATGTCCCTGCCCAGAGACAAAATGAAGCTAGAGTTCCTCCTATCAAGTTTCGGCCAGCAGATTCTTGCTTGCCGGCATCCCGAGAGATTCACCCAGGCCCCCTCCATCTGTCTGAGCGCTTCAATATCAATCATTTCCTTTACACATTCAATGGGACATAGAACCGACTCGTCGGCCAGCTCTATGCTCATCTCCGACCCCCTTCTGGCGAGCTCGTCTGCCTTTTCATTTCCAGGGAAGTCACTGTGACCAGGAATCCAGCTAATCTTCAGGTTGTTATTCATACCCACCATCTGCAATATTCTTTTACATTCTCCCACAATCCTGGATTTATTAATGTGCGCCTCAACAGCCTTGATGGCAGCTTGGCTGTCAACATAAATAGTTATTGTACCATTCACGCACTGTTTTCGCACAATTAACTCCGCTGCCTTTGTCAGCGCAAAAATTTCGGCCTGGAACACGCTCGAGCTATCCGGTAGCCTGAACGATTCCATTATGTCAAGGTCACAAGAGTACACTTCCGCGCCCGTTCCGCTTTCCGTTTTGGAGCCATCAGTGTAGATAGCAAACGTGTCTGGGACGATGATTCCAGATCGCCACTCCAGTCTGGTGGGAATATTCACAGCATAGGAATGTCCAAAACTGCAAGACGGTGTCCTGTAGTCGGTGCGCTCCGGCATGGCGGAACACAGGGAAATTGACAAGATCCTAGTGTGGCCCACACTGCCTCCCATCCAATAGCCTACCTCACGCAGACGCAAAGCACCCTTTGCTGCTATTGATTTTACCGCTAATTCCAATGGAATTATGTGGAGCATTACTTCCAGAGCCTGCGAGGCCGTGGTACGTAAGGCCCCAGTGATCCCAATGAGTGCCATTCTTTGGATTGAAGGTGTTAAAATGGTGTCCATATACTCGTATTTAATGATCATTTTAAAGTGAAAGCTCAGAAAAATCAACGGAAACAAAATATTTTCGTCCGCTCAAACAAGAGACTAAAATACTTGTGACTGTTAACAGTTAGCATGGACACATTTATCCGTGCTTCTACTTTCAGTAGCAGTTAGCATGGACACATTCTTCTCTGCTTCTACTTTTATTTAAATTCATTTACGCAGGGCAGAAAGCAGCACTGTCGACGCTGCTGTTGCTGCCGCTGCTTTGTTTTATTGTGTCACGGTCATAGAGATATATATACTGGAGATGACAAGCAGCGATTGATTTGAAGGCGGACGTGGTCGCATTCACTTACACGCAAAACAACAACAATTGACATAACGACCCTGTTTTGTCTCACTTCTCTGGCTTCAAACCGCTTTCTCCAGTATCTCTATGGTTACGGCCTTTAAAATGGAACACTTTTGCCCAATTGGACCAAAGTGGCAACCCTACCACTTACTCTAGTACTATATCAACTCCCAGCTGTCAGTTTTTGTTGTCAAAATTATTTGGTTCGACGTAGTGAAGTAATTTTTTTTTGCTTTCTAAGTCGTATTTTTCATGAATCCTGTCCGCCTTTCAATAAGTTAATTATGGGCTTAGCAAATGTGTTAATCCTAAGCCAAATCGCTGGTCACGTGATCCTGTTCATTCTCTCGCTATGCATCATTACACCGATGAGCATGCACCTTCGGGAATTCAAGTAAGTCGGAACTCGGCCAAAAGGCGTTTTAACCAATCGAATCTGATAAGCAATTTCTTTTGTTTATAGCGGACACTGTTTACTGTTTGCCACCGGAACTTGGAGAGAGGACGATGGTCTGTTTAATGTTTCGTGGGCATCAAAAGGATTCTGCGATTTTCCAATAGTGACTGGGGTCTTTATCTTTATAGTGTCCATAGCGCAGATATACAGGTTCGACTTGCAATTAAGTGTTTTTGGTGGATACAACTACAGTTTTGTTACAGGTACTCGCGGCTGGCCTACAAGGAGGAGGACAGTTCGTTTCTGGGCCTTTTTCTGGACGTGTTGGTGGGTATTGCGATGTTCGCAATGTCTGTGATTTCCGCCATCATAATTACATTGGGCTTTATTGTTTGGTGTTCGGACATGACGCAACGGTTTCCATCCTGCGAAATTTCCGCTGGACAGAACATCACTCGCGAAGATGAGAAAATTGATACTTCCGGTTTTTACATTGAAATGGGAACGGCACAGGTATTTGCAATACATATTTTAATCTACTTGCATACGGTGAATAATTGTATTGTTTTGCAGTTTGGTGCCTGGGGTGCGTTCGCTATTGCGGTTGGTATTGCGGTAATTGCGCTCCTTAAACTTATAAACAATCACCAAATTCAGAATATGAAAGTCTCGATGTATCTCGAAAGGCAGCGGTTAGTCAGTGGGGACACGGTAGTTGCTGCTGTTGATGGTCAAAGTACTCCGCCGATCGAACCGAATCAGAGCGATTAAATTAAAATAAGTCTACAATAATGTTATTTATATATTTTTAATATTTTGTGTATTTTTTGTAAATATCCACTCACTTTTTTTTATTAACTAAGTGTTAAAAATATTCTAGGCATGGCTTTTATTATTGATAGAATGAATAGCTTCATATTATTCATGATAATTACACACTTATGATTATATTCTTTGAACAAAAATCGTTTTCTGTTACTCGTGATAAGATTCGCTAATAGGAGGCCAAAGATCTATAATTTTTCGCTTCTGAACTCATGATATCCAGAGTTATTTTCCGTCGTCTGATATTATTGTAGCTGGTGACTACAATCTACCTTGTATTCAATGGACTGATGACCGGTGGTTTGCGCCGAACTATTCAGAAGCTGGAAATAGTCTCATCGATACTCTGCGAATCGGACTTCTATCAAAAGAAAACCATTTTCAACGCAAACGGTAAACTTCTCGATCGCGATCCGGTTTTTATCTTGTTCCGCTTAATATTCTATATCATCCTGCTTTAATCATTCAAGTTAACGTAGATCTTTCTATAAAAAACAATACATCATTCTCTACTTTAAATTTCAAATGAGCTAACTTTGAACTTATCATACATAAGCTTTCTCTTATCGACTGGAATAGTATCTTTAATGATCTAGATATCAATACTGCCGTAAACTCATTTTATGAAGTAGTCAATGAAGTTATTTATAGTGTTGTGTTTATTGGTGGGTATGAGGGATACCCGACCAGAACACGCGGTTAGTCCCGAGTGGAGGTGGGACCTGAAAGAGAGGAGTACTGTTGCTTGCTCGTGGTCTTGTCCAGCGAGCAGCCCCTTTTCCCTGAGTGGTGGATAAACTCTTTCTTCGTGGACTTCCTGAAGTTGATCCACCGCGTAGAGAAATTTTCTAAGTGTCCAAATAGCTCGAGGATGCAATTAAGCCCGTCTCAGAGACTATTTGGGATCACTTTGAATTAGTTGCTGAAATAAAAAGAAGGTTTTAGTTACCTTAAAAAACAGAAAAGAACTTCTTTAATACGTCAAAGAAAAAAGAATAGACTAAGAACTTACTACTAGCTATCACTAAACTTATATATTAAAAAAGTGTCGACTGACACGGAACTGAGTGTTGTGTTCCGCTCTGGGAAAATACTCAGTTACATGTCACTCGGCAAAACATTGGGTTCCGGGTCTTGCCCTCGGTCGCACATTGCGTGACGAAATCTGAAGCTCCAAACAATCGTATTTTGTTTGTAGCTTCGACCTCGACCGGGCAATATGAACCGGCGCTTAAGTCCGAATCCGCAAGTTAGCAATATTACTTAAAGATATTTAACACTACTGGCATTTCCAGTAGGTCAGTAAACAAACCGAGTTATTTACGTTAATTATTACGAACCTGACCTACCGGCAATGCGGATACCAGGGGAAATTAGATTAGATTAGATCAGGGAATAGGGATGCTGCTACAATGCTGGGTACAACAATAGCTACGTTCCCAGTACAGAGGTTTTTAATTCATCATATCCATGCTGGTACAGTAAAGAACTTAGAAAACGATTTATTGATAAAAAAAAATTGCTCATTCAAATTATAAATTAACAGGGTTAACTGAAGACTATAATATTTTTGCTAGATTGCGTTCTGAATGTAAAACTCTAAAAACATTCTGTTATGAACAGTATATAGCTGGTATTGAAAATCAAATTCCACACAATTTGAATTCTTTCTGGAATTACATCAATTCATTGAAGTCAGATAATATATTACCTAATTGCATGTATCTAAATGATGTTTCCGCAATTGATTCTGTAGGTATTGTTGAGCTCTTTGAGGGATAGTACAATTTCTGTCATAATAATTATAATTCTTCTATAGTAATAGGTAATATTGAAGTGTCCGAAGTATTATATCGACTAAATAGCTTAGATGTATCTAAGGGCCGCCGTTATTTCTTAACAGGTGTTCAGCGGTATTATCTTCTCCTCTGTGCACCTTGTTTAATCATTCACTAAGCTCAGTCTTATTCCCTGAGGCATGGAAATCAAGTTTCATCGTTCCAATTTTTAAGTCTGGTAATAAATCCAATGTAGCTAACTACAGGCTAATCTCTATTCAATCAACAATTGCCAAAATTCTCGACAGTTTTGTTACACAGAAAATAACTCCATTGTATGCTCATTTGATTTCTCCTTGTCTGCATGGTTTTCAAAAGTCTTAGTCCACTCTTAGCAATTTGACCGTCTACACGGAATACATAAACTCTGCACTTGAAGGTAAATCGCAGGTTCATTCCATCTATACTGACTTTGCCAAAGCATTTGACAAAGTAAACCATGTCCTACTTGTACAAAAACTCTACGCCATGGGTTTCACTGGATTACGAGCTATCTCTTTCAACGCACAAGTTGTGTTAAAATAAAGACAACAACTTCGAACTCTTTCACAATAACATCAGGTGTACCGCAGGGGTCACACCTTGGCCCTCTTCTTTTCCTGTTATTTATTAATGATATTGGTATGATTTTTAAAGGAGTGAACTTTCTTTTATTTGCTGATGATTTAAAACTATACAAAGCAGTAAAAACTTTTGAGGATTGTCTCGTGCTACAGGCTACCTTACATGAACTCTCGTCCTGGTGTGACAAAAATCTTTTATATCTTAATGTTGATAAATGTAGATTTATAATTTAAAAAAAAACCAATCTTCATTTTCTGTTAGCTACAAAATTAATGGCACACCGTTAGCTGAAGTCGGTATTATAAAATACCTTGGGGTTTTCTTAGACTCTTCACTTACATTCGTCCCTCATGGCACTAGTATTAGTAACGCTGCAAGAAGAATGCTCTGTTTTATTACTCGCAATACAAGGGATTTTTATAACATATATACACTTAAACATTTATATTTTGCAGCTTGGTTAGATCAATTCTTGAATATTGTTTCCCTGTGTGGAATCCTTACTACCAGATTCACTTTAATCGAATCGAGACAATACAACATAAATTTTTAAGATTTGTCGCCTATAAGTTTCATATTCCAACTGGGTGGATAAATTATGATTCCCTTATGGGTCAATTACACTTACGATCTTTAAGCGATCGCCGAGCGCAATCTGAACTCGGTGTCAATCTTCATTCTCTCTGCCAATGCACCAAACCCTGTATGATCAAAATAGTCCACTGTCAAGACTGATAAGAACTGGCAATAAGTATAGTCATTGTATTGATTTATTTAATATTAATCTTGTGACATTAAAGTCACTCTTCCAAGTTACATAGCTTTATTATTAGTTGTTCAAATTTTTATTCTCTGTTTTTCTTTTTGTAATGACATCATTTATTATATATTATTATTGTAAGGATTCATTCCGTAGACTAAATAAATAAATGAATCCTTATTTGTACCGAATTCACTTTTCCGAACAAGAGCTTCAAACTCGACAACTGATTTATAGTCTGGTTTTTACAGGCTGTTACTGAATTCTTTCGGGCGAAAAGATATCATTTACCCGCAGGCGTGGGTGATATTCCTGCCGTGATAGCAGAAGAGGTGCTACTAACATTACGAAAAGTGGCCGACAACAACACCAGGTTTGAACGGCAACCTTAATGTAGCGATGAAAACGATCATCCGAACGGATCCCAAGACGTTCTCAATGAGGGATTGTTCCCCGCTTTTTGGAAGTTTCAAAAACTGGTGTTGCTATTGATGCCCGGCAAGCAACCTGTACAACCATCGGCATACCGGCCACTATGTATGCTGGACTCATTGGGAAAAGTACTGTAAGTAAGTAATTACCGACTGCAGGACTCACTCGAGAGACCTGGCGGCTTATCTGCGCAACAATTTGGATTTCGCCGTAGGAGATCCACCATCCATGCTGTTATGAAAATTGCGCGTGAAGCCACATCCGGTAAAAGGTGGAAAAACGACGACAAGAAGTACTGCGTGGTAACACTTGATGCCAAGAATTCGTTCAACTCAGCGAGCTAGTCGCGAATCATGCAAGTAGTAGATAGTTTCAGCGTACAGGGATATCTACAGCGAATTATAGCTAACTATTTTGAAGAAAGAGTACTTGTATGACACGGAGGGTGGAGTCAAGCGCTACGACGTCTCACGAGGAATCTCACAGGGCTCAGTGCTTGGCCCCACATTATGGAAAATCATGTAGGATGGCGCTTTCTCCATCGATCTCCCAACGGACACCACATTGGTTGGCTATGCGGATGATATCGCATTAGTGGTATTTGCGAAACACATTCACTGATTAACAAGCTGTTAAATGTACCACATTTTCTCCCCTAATTAAAAAAAAACGATTGTGATTCACATATTTAATTCAATAATACTGTCAATGGGTTGACCATTCTGCAATTCGGAGCATTCCTTCCAAATATGGGTTTGTAATTGCTTGCGATCACCAACGATCTGTTTGCATATATTGCACTTCCGGTGCACCGTTCGTCTATGTTTAAGCAATGAACTTTGCTGAACAAAGGATAAATTGCAAAGGTCACAAATAAAATTTCTTTCATTTCGATGCGACTTCAAGTGTACGTTCAACGTATTCGAACGTACAAATTTCTTATCGCAGTACTGGCAAGTGAAATTTTTAACACCCCTATGCGTTACCTTGTGTTGCGATAAGTTGCTGCTATATTTA
Organism: Beris morrisii; assembly: GCA_951812415.1. NCBI lineage: Eukaryota > Metazoa > Arthropoda > Insecta > Diptera > Stratiomyidae > Beris > Beris morrisii. The sequence continues at coordinate 23,493,401 of OX638312.1, forward strand.
AATCGTTGAAAGCATATCTGGCATTCAAATGGGCGCTCATTGAAGTGCGTGTTCTTATGTTCTTCATAATTTTTCATTTTCGTAAAAGTCTTATTGCAAATTTCGCATTCGAATAGTTTCTTGATGTGAGAGGTCTTTTCGTGATTCCTAAGCATCGCTATTGTTTCAAATATTCGGCCGCAATCGCATCGAAATTTATCGCATTCAGAGCTATGATTTTCTATTGTATGATTGAAGAGTTTGTACTTTGAATTGAATGTCCTGTCGCATTCGACACAAGCCACTTGAGAATTAGACTCGTCATAGTTCGCCAGATCCTTTTTCAAATGACTAGCTTTATGATTATCTAATACATGTGCGCTGTTGTAACTGTTACAACATATCTTACAAAAGTTATCTTTACTGTGACTTTTAATGTGCAATTGTAAATTATATTTGCGATTTGCTTGCCAATCACAAATCGGACAAAAAAACACTGTCTGCTTTGGAGCGTGTGTTTTTTGGTGTGTTATCAAGGTTGCGTTACTTTTAAATGCTTTTTTACAAATATGGCAAACAATTTCATTGTGGCTGGAATGGTGTTCTTTCAAATCACCTAACGTTTCGAAATCAATTTCACAAGTTTTACAGCTGTACGTAAGACGTTCGACGGGCATCTGTTTGTAACAACTTTGGCATTGTAGATCGCAGTCAGCATTGGATTGTGCTACGTGTGAAGATATATCATCCGCATTATAATTTAGTTCCGTTGCGCAAGTTGTGCAAATTATAGTATCGTGGTAGCAATCTTGCTGGGAGCTAAAATTAGAAAAAAAGCGATCAATTTATTGAAACAGTCAGTTTTTTAATAAAACAAATAAACGAAGTATTTTGACCTACTGCTGTAAAGAAACAAACAGTTTTTATAAATACATACATATATTTCCGTGATCCCAGTTGCGGATCCAGGGGAAGGGCAGGCAGTATTTTCTGATAAAGATGGATGATTAGAGTGAGTGATGGGTAGTTACTGCCCCATATACCAAGATATGCTATTGAAGATTGTTTTAAAATAAATTCAACTGTACGAAGATATTCGGTCCTTTTAATACATTAATTTTCCAATAGCTCGAACTAAAAGAATGAATATGAAGAAAATCCAGTGATTCTTATTGTTCCTGGAGTCTTAATATTCAAATCCTTAAAACATCTGCACAGTCATCTCGTGGAATCAACTATAAATGAAGAAACCGTTCAACCACAAAATTGAAATTTTACGCGAATTAGTTTCGTATAAAAATTAAGGTCACGATCGTTAGTGAGCTAAATCGTTCCAACGCAAAAGTTCTTAAAGCATGTTCACGAATAGTGGCCGATAACTTTGAACGATTCAAGCTAGAATTTTGAAATTTGGCATAATAAATTTACATTGATTCCAAAAGTTTAATATAAAAGATGAAATCAAAAAATCGAGTGAGTCTCCTTCACACAGCCAACAAACTGCAGTCTTTGAAAAGATTATGCATTCATATACAGAAGATGTGATTCAGCCACGAAGTAAAAATTTACACGAATAACTTCCGAGTAAAAAGTAAGGCAAGGTACTTTATCAACGAAATTCTGATACTCCTTCGAGAAGCTCCAATACAAACGCCTTTAAATCAAACACGATTAAGAACCCGGAAATTTGTTGTCCTCGGTAGCGTGTGTGCGTGCTATTTTACCATTCCGGAGGTTGTGGCTCTCTCAGGAAAAAAAAACTACGTTGAGAACTGAGAAGCTTCGAGAGAAAAACTCAGATCAGACTAATGGACGATCCTAATGCCTCAGAACCGATCGGATAAATATCAGCGAAGAGACCGCGTCATAGAAGAAGGGAATTGGAAAATTTAAAAGTTAGCCCGTTACAATTTTTCTCCAAACCCGGTTAAATCATCGAATTTTTATATGATTCCATTTAGGCCAATTGATTGTATTAAAGAGCAAAATCATACGTTGATTTTAGGGAATAAAAGCAGAAGCAGTCCTGCTCTTTCGGGAAGCATACAATAGTCCTTATTACTGAATCTTCTCCTCTGTTGCTTACCCATTTTTGTTTCCTCCATCACAATATATGTCGTAAACTGCGTGAAACAACAGTAGCGCATAAACGAAATGTCTTTCAGCCAATTTATAACATTCATTCGATAGACCTTTTCCAGTTATTTTAGCTGTTGGAACAAATTGATTGAATTAGGAGAGACACAAGGAAAATGATAGTGTTACCAATTATTCTACAATAAATTATTATAATTCCTACAATCATATTAACAACACAAATTGACTAGTTTCATACATTCCGCAAATCTAGAATACTCATAAACATAATAATACTAGCCATAAATAACTAACAATAATCTTCTCGATATAAATTTGTACTTTTAAATCATATTCTCTCTACAAACTACATAAACATTATTATTTTAATCCAAGACGCGTTGATGAACTCGCTTCATGTGCTCGTACAAATATCGTTTTTGTTTCATCTTTGTGTCGCAAATATGGCAAGCAAAATCCAACGTTGCCGAATGTGTTTTCAAATGTTTACTTAAATTATTCTGAGCGAAGAATTTTTTGTTACATATGTTGCATGTGTGATTTTTAACTGCAGTATGAATGTCCAAATGAGCAATATGATGATGTTTGAATCGGAACGTCTTACCGCATTCTGCACATTCGTAAGGAAACACATTAACGTGAGTTTTTTTATGCGAGTAAAGTGATGAATCGGTTTTGAAAGATTTCTCGCATTGGTCGCATTGTAAAAGTTTCTCTTTCGTATGCATACTTTTAATGTGATTCTCGAGGATTCGTTTACATGCGAATATCTTGGAGCATTTTTCACACGCGAATGTTTTCAATTTTGCATGTACGGAGTTCATATGGTAACGCAGACCGCTTAAACTGCTGAATATTTTTGCGCATTTCTTACATTTTAACTTATCGTTTGCTGACTGATCGGTGCTATCCTTTGGTTTCGAAATTTGGTCCTGTTTTTGTATTGAGCTCAAGGCGTGAGCGGTCATATGTGATATCAAATCTTTTTGATCTTTGTATTCATTGCATATGTCACAGTGAAATATTAAATTGTAGTGATCTTTTTTTAAATGCTCGGTTAGCAGGTCCTTAGCTTTGAAGATCGTCTCGCAAAAATTACACTGATGTTGCTGACGGCTTTTGAATATACGGTGCCTAGAAATATACAAAAACCTGTCAGCAAGATCAGATAAAATATAGGGAGTACATACATTTATATTAAATTTGGTGAGATACGGAATGGGAACAACAGGCCTGTGTTTTCAGTGTAAAGGCAGGTATTATAGTCTAATTTACGCTCGCTAAGAAAACTGCTATAATTTCGTTAAAAAACATACTTTATTACATATAGGATTTACGGTCTAGATACACCTGGATGATTACTTTTATAGTGCCTCGTTAGATAGCGTTTCTGTTTAAAAGCAACCGAACATTCTTGGCACTTAAAAGGCTTAGTGTCGCTATGCAATTGCTTATGACTGCGCAAGTCGGTCTTTTGACGAAACATTTTATTACATACATCACATTTGTGTTTCCTTTCGCCTGTGTGAGTTACCGTGTGCAAAAGCATTGGAGTTTTTGTACGAAATCCTTTATCACAATACATACACTTGTATGGAAACGTATTTTGATGCGTCCGGGAATGCATGAATAACGCGGCTTTTTGCTTAAAAGATTTTCCACAAACGTCGCAGACGTAAGAACGCTCTTCAGTGTGCAAAAGATAGTGCTGCTGTAAATTTACAAGATTTGTAAATTTATTTTTACAAATATCACACGTAAACCTTTTGATTTTGAAATGTGTGTCACGGATATGTCGCACAATGCCCGAATGGCCTCGAAACGATTTGTCGCAAAACAGACAATTATAAGGACGCTCGTTTATGTGAATTAGTAAATGATTTCTGTAGCAATACGCAGAAGAAAGCAATTTGTTACATTCGCGACATTTGTACAATTCTCGACGATCAATGGTAGTTCTGGCATCGGATATCGTTTTCATGTCGATTTTGACCGGTTTGTGACCTAACGTAACGATCAGTTCATGATCACTTTTATGTACGTCGAGTAAATGAGTGTGGAATTCAAATTTATTTAAATATGTAGTATTGCATTCGGGACATGTAAATCTATCACTCCTCAATATTGTACTGTTCTTTGAAATGGTGTTTAATTTCGGCGGTCGCAGACTTGTAGAAGCACGCATGATTGGTTCAACGTCTTCTAACAGGTCGACATTGATCAACTCGAATCCGGCTGCTGAGGTTACATTTTCGCATATGGAGTGTCTGCAAAGAAACCTCAGATTGATTACTTGCCAATTTATAATCTGTACTAAGTAAGTTGTTTAGAGCAGTAACCTTAGATGTAAGCTGAAAGTACGATATTTTTCAAATGATGCTGGGCTTTAAAAAATTCAAGATGAACATGCAGAGGAGGCTTTGGCGGTTGAAACCCTATGACATTTTTATTCAATATAATACAGTAGAAAACTGCGGAACTTATTGTCAACAGCTACTAGTCAAAAATATGAGCTTCTCGTACATTCATAGGTACATGTTGACGAAGTAATAAGTTTCCGAACGAAAGTTGTAATCATTACGGCCATCCATTCAATGACCGGGAAGAAAGCCCAGGTATAGCTGGACTACCGAATGAACTTCTTAAAGCGATACGAAATTGGAAGCTGATATTGTCCTCCCACTCTTCATTAAAGTTTTGCGGCCAGGAAAAGAGTCCTGCCGAATGGAAGGACGGCATTATTGTTAAGATCCCGAAGGAATGTACTCTTCAAGTCTACCAAGCTAGTTTCGCAAATATATTGTGCTAACCGCACAAAAACCTTATGTATATTATCAAGCAGTCCGCTGAATGTCAATACCATTGCATCCCATGATTGTGGACTTCCAGATGACTTTCAAAAAGGTGAAAAGAGATTAATATTGAATCATTGCGCAAGTAACTAAATGAGAAGCCCGTAAAAAAAAATTTGTGTGACGAGTTTGTTGCAGCTGTTGCTCTGGTAATGATTACTAGTATATAACGGCTCGATTGGCGTAGGAGATTGAACATTTTTGTTTTATACTTGTGGCCCAAATGCATACCAATTTCACTGCACCTTCACGTCGAACCTAAAAAAATATTCTAAAATCCACAAAATGACAAAAATTCGGTCTCATTCACGTAGGCGTATATACATGAGATTAACCATTCCTTTATTTACCAGTTCCATGTATGGAACTGATTAAGTAGAAGAGGCATTCCCGACAACATTAAAGCAAAAAATTAGGAATAGTATGAAAAAAAGCTGTCGCGTTGTGCATAAACGAGAGCTGTTCCGAGTAGGCACGTAGCCATCATTTTGTTTCGGGAGGGGCTTTGACTTTTCTCTAGAATTAGGTTCAATGACGATAATATAACCATGGATACTAAGGTAATGTCAAGCTTTCAGCTCTATTTCCACACATCCCTTTCGTATCGTTGCATTACTATCGGGCGTCAGGCCTCTGATTGAGAGAAAACGCAATGAGACTGAGAGATGAAGCGGGGTTCCGACGATACGATGGGGACGAGAAAGTAATGTAAGTAGATTAAATAAATTAAATTGGAACTGACGCTTCAGAAATTAAATCATAATGTTCAGACTTCACTGAACATGGCCATATTGGCCACTATTGCACACGGCCACTGTGAACACGGGCGGCTTATAGTTTATGGCACCGTCTGTAGAAGCCCGGAAAACGACATTCTGAAAGCTCCATGTCCCTATATAAGCCGTGACGGATCACGTTCGCGCTAGCTAGAGTAAAATTTTAAAAGAAACCTAAACACACGCCGCTTCGACGTAGTTAAGGTAAGCATTAGCTCATAAATCGCTGTTGTTCTCTTGCATAGTTTTTCACCGATTCAACGAAAAACCTTGCAAGAAACCAACAGATCCCTCCGGAATTGACAGGGTCTACTTCAGACTGCTCCTTGAAATCGGATTCTGCTTCCAAGGAGTGATTTGAAGAAAGACAACAGTCTAATCGGCCGTCGAAAATCAGGAAAAAAAATACGGAATAAAACTACAAAACCTGCATAAAGGATAAAATTGACCGATTCAATAAAGAACCGAAAAAACTCACAAAACTGGCATTTTCTTTCACCTTTCCCGATTTATTTCAAGAAAGAAGGGTTTGGACGTGAGAGTCCGAACACATAATAATATAATAATAAAATAAATTTGTACTTTTCTATATTTAATTTTATTTTTATTAAATTAATTTTCTTGTTTTTCCGATATTTTATATTTTATTGTTATAAAAGCAATTTTCTTGATTTTTTCGATGCCATTACGTTGATCACTTTATCATAATTTTCATTAATCTCCCAGTGAATGGATACCATGGTAAGTGCGCTAAGTCGGTTATCTTTCATTAAACTGCGAGGTAACTCTTTTCATTGTAGAAAAAGATCGCTCAACACCAGCAATTGTTACTGGCAGCGTAGCCAAGACTGTCAAGAGGTAGTTAATTCTGCGATAATATGTCGCACTGCAGTTTTCCAATACTTTCAAAACCTTGGTGTCTGTGTCAATATTGTCAGTGCGTTCACACCACAACTGATATTCGGATTTCACTACAGAAAGTGAAAATTTACCATCAAAATATGAAGACAGACTTTCCACCTGCTTTGCGCTATCAGAAGAAGCATAACCTGGAAGAAGCACCTGAAAATTTCCCCAGAATATCCTCGATTGAAACGAATCTTTCCAATAAATTATGATGAGTTGGTCAATGCACGGAAAAAAGACAACTACTCTGTAATAATCTTCAACGTTGGCAGTTTGAGGATTTGCTCGTAGTCTGCTTTAATGCTAGTCTTGGAACCGTAAGTTCGGTTTTAAAAATATCGTCCGCAAGTTGTGATGCAAAAATAAATATCTGCTTGAAAATATTTTCTGCATATTGTCTCTGTTTTTCAAGTGTAGCAATAACCTGTTTAGCGTAGCTAAGAGCTGATGATAAATCCAGAAATTTTTCTTGAAGGAATATAATTGTCATGTATAGTTTCGGGGAGGGCTTCAGCTCCTCACGCCCCCCTCTGGCTACGTGCCTGGTTCCGAGACTTTTAACGAACTGGCGTAAGAGAAGACTGTATACGTCACCAGCCATTTTATAATAATAATAATAAACAAAAACGTAACATGTTTAGCTAGTACGTCGATTACGCTAAGGTTTTTGAAAGCATTCCTCATTCTTGGCTAATCGAGGTCTTTCGAATGTATCGATTAGATCCTTCACTGAATAGATTTTTGGTGATACATAGATATGAAATGTTGAAAAAACACCCTCGCAGTCTATTCGAATGGGAGCACTGAACGCACACTGCCAATTATCATATTCCAAGGAGATTCTTTAAGACGGCTATGGTTCTATATGACACTGACTCCACTTGCATGGCTCCTACACAGCACGGGTTTGTTACCAAGCATGGCATTACATCGAGCTACAATCATTCATAGATAACACTAAATTATATACTGGAAACGACCAACATCTCTCTTAAAACTCTGTTGGTTCGGACAAATGTCGAATTCGAGCTATTCGCGAGGTTATTCACGAGGGCATGGACGATATCCATATCGAAGCTATGGACGAGGCAGACCTCTGTAAGAACTTTGGACTTTTGCAGGCGAATAGAACACGTACCAGAGACCTTCATGGCGAACTTCTAACTGAGTTTTTGTTAAGACTCAACCTGCATTACGGTTCTTCCCTCTGGAAGACCGTTATACGAACCCCTTATACAATGGGCCGGTCAAGGCCACGGCCAACTCACAGAAGGGTCGTGTGATTGTATAGCCAAACTTATCGCCCTCATGGAATCCTGATGAATTTGCCCGTTGGTCATACCTCGTTTTCATGCGATCGATCGACAAATTAATTTTATCCCTGACCAGGTTATAAATCGTGTGTTGTCGATGTCGTAGATTCGAGACGTAATCTTTTGTATGGGTTGGTTGATCGAGCGGCACTCCAAACATTAATTCCGCTGGCACTCGAATATTCTTTCCGAAGATGACTCAGGACGGAGTTTCTTCTGCTGTTGCGTGTACCGATGTTCTTTTGGGCATTAAAAATAGAGATATGTTGATCCTAATCGTATTGGCTCTCGCTGCCGAGTTTGGATAGGTTCGAATTCAGTGTCTTGTTGAAACGTTCCAACCTTCCATCGGACTGTGGATGTAGTCGGGTTTCAAAGTTGCGCCCTTGATCGGAATGTGGTTCACGTGGAACTCCAAATATGCTCTCCCTGTCGATAACAATTTGTTCTGCGACGGTAAATTCTTCTTGAGTTGGAGTGGCGTAAGCTTCGGGCCACTTGCTAAAATAATCGATGAACACAAGAATGTAGCGATTATCAATTTCTGATTCTGGAAATGGTCCAGCAATTTCCACAGCAATTCTGTCGAATGAAGCTCCCACGTTGTCTTGTTGCATTTCGACCTTTGATCTGCGTTGCGGGCCCTTAATCGATGCACAGGTAGTGCACTTACCGCACCAATTTTCGACATCATCGCGTAGATGGATCCAATTGAACCTTTTTCGTACCTTTGCCAAGGTTCTATTTACACCCAAATGTCCACCTGAAGTATCTTCATGATAATCCTTCAGAATGTCCTCGACTTTAGAATGTGGGACAGTGGTCTGCATGAGATGCGATGTTTCGTCAGCGGTTTCCCATTTCCGTTTTAATAGCCCAGATGGAGTTCCATTGCGCCTAATAACTCTTTAACGAGAATGGGATTTTTTTTTTCATGGTGAAGCTACCATAGAATATAATTTTAAGAATTTTTTGGTTGGTTTTCGGCGTCAGAACAATTTCTGGTGTGAAACACCAGCACGAAATCCCGACGAGGAGAGGTTAGGTTAGGTGGATAGCTAGCACATACCGCTATATGAGTCCGATGTGATCCCCCTGCACCATGTCAATCTGAGCCTTTCTGGCCACGGTTTTTTGCCCAAGGAGCCCACGGTTGACGGCTCTTTTTGGCTAATTTTCAAGAACAAACTGAGCCTAATTGGCCGCGGTATTGTTCTATCAAATATTTTGCCGTGTTTTTGGTGAGAAGGAGAGGAGAGTAGGAAGGAGTTGTGAAGAAGAAAGGGTATACCAAACTTAACCAGTCTTAGGGATGGGAAGCAAGATCAGGAATTGGGCCGGTTATGCCAGTGTACCAGCAGCTGTTAATAATAATTGACGGGCTTAGAACCTGGACCCCTCTGGTGACAACTTCACGGAAATTGAGTAGATAGAGGGATACAAGTGCGACTAGCGCCCTTTTTAACGAGCCAAATCAAATTATTCTTCGTTTTTTTTTGCACTAAGCGATCATGGTAAGCTTGGTTACTGTTTTACTTGGTTTTATGTTAAAGCCATTGCATTTTCAAAGGTAAATTTTCAAGCTTTAGTTTCCTTGGACTTATTAGTATTTACATACATAATTTTATTTTATTTGCGAATTCCATCTCTTTAAAAAAATGGTCACTATAGTGGCTCTATACAGCTGTCAATTTTTAGCTTTCTATCCTATGCGGTTTTCGAAGAAATAAAAATCAGAATTTTTCATTTTCATCCCCTCCCACCATCACCCCCTGCACCAACACCCTCAAACATTTTTTCTGCTCTAGAAGCCTAGCTCCTGTAAAATTATCAAGATTATATCTGCTACGCCTCATGAGATATAAACATTTTATCTCTTGAAAAATCGCTGTGGAAGTGGGGGTTCCACGATCCACCTCCACCCTCAAAAATTTTAATTTCAGTAGACTCCACTTGTAATTATATATACAGAAACCAAATTTTATATTTTATTACAATTGCTTCGGAAAATGTCGTGATCAAAAGTTTCCAGCCCTCCTCTCCCCAATCACACACCTTTCCTTTCCCCTTCAAAATTATTTTTGCCCTAGGCTCCAATACAACCACAACCTTCTGACATCAACCGTTCAGGATATATGGATTTTAGAATGTTTCAATTTCAGCTTTGATGCGTTTCAAACGCAATATTTTTCTCCCCACTCCCACACCCTTCAACCCCTATCAACCATTTCGAAAATGGTTCCACTATCTCAGTACTCCGTAAGTTCCAAGTTTCAGCCTCCTAGCGTAAGCGGTTCTTGAGATCTAGAAACCAAAATTTTTCATCTAAAATGTACCACTCCTACCACTGACACCCCCACTCCCAAAAATATACCACTTGTAGGAGTTTACCCAATCTACCCACCATAAAAATTTCAACTTAATATCGCAACAGCTACGCTCCTTCAAACGATTTTACGCATGGCGAACGGCGTTTACGGCTGAAAGACAGAATTATTTTTTTTTGATTTGCAACATTTTTTATCTAAAACGCCTCCTCCACTTCCCCCTAACATCCCTTTCCCAAGGGTACCACTCGTAGGAGTTCACCCAATTTACTCACCAAAAAAAATTTAAAAATGTTCACAAATAATGAAGTAAAATACATGGAAATACGTTAAAGTTCAGTGCCAGAGGGGTACAAGTGCAATGTTTGAAGAGTTCAGACCACGTTAAACAGTATATCTCGGGAAATTATACAGATTTCTTTTTGACGCCGTTGTAGGCTTTAGAGTACTACAAGGAAACCCGATCAACCGGGTCGGTAGGTCTTTGCCATAATTATTGTCACTTAAAAGACTTTGACATGACTTTGCTCGAAACTACTTGAATCGTAATTGTACCCCTCTGGTTCTAAGCCCGTCAATTGTCAGTACTATTGGCTCTGGCTATCAGAACAGAACAGTTGCCTATAGCAAACTATTTTGAAGTGGCGCATTGAATCGGACGACCCGGGAATCCAGCGACAACTTGATAAATCGTCTCATAATTTAGAATGAAGAACGTATCAACCAGCTGGAAGACGTACTTCAGTGAAAATGAACTTTAAATATTTTAATAAAAAGTTTTGTTTACATTTAATGTCTTCATCGTCATAATATCACAAGAGAGGTATTAAGTTACATTGCCAGATGTTAAAATATGTCCGATTTCCTTTCCCTAAGTCTTAATATTCGTAGTCATTGTTGCGGGTTCTGAACTGTTAGTTCGTTTGGCAAAGCATACCGCGATTAGGGTGAAATTTATTTATTTCATTCTCAAAATTTATTTTTTTCGTACATACCACCATCATATATCATTTAGTCATGTTTGGTCACCCGTCCCCCCGGTTGTTATTTTCACTACCCACACATTCTTTTCTCCCCATTTCCACACCTTAGTGTCTGGTTCCCCACTATATAATCCTTTGTTTTTGCTTGCTGACATACATATAACAGTATTTCAACCCTATTCGTCAGCCCCAACACGCATAAAGATTTGTGTCCAAAAGAAGTGACCATCCTCATCCTTCCGAGCTAGACTGGATGCGCATCACAAATGGTATCCATGACTATGTCAACCTCTAAGTCCAAAAGTCGCTCTCCATTTGGATGAAGAAATTACGATTTCTTCCGATCGATGGAGAGTGGCTTTCAGTCCCCAGTTTTACGTCCACCATTTAGACAAAGACCTTGTCTTCTGGACGCAACATTCTAAATGTCAACGAAAGTATGAAATTCGCATGGCCCGCGAGATACGTAGGTATCATGAAACGAGATATCGTGCATCTGATCTTTCGGAGCGGCAAACGCCGTTAATGTAGTTCAATGTGCACTAACCCAACCAAGCATCAAATCGTAGTCATATGAGAAATTCTGAAATCCAATTGCATTTTTATGTGTAAATTGTTTTGAAGAAAAATCCAACACTCTGGTTGTCACCTCGATTCCTATATAAGCAAGAGAAATCGAAGTGGTTGTTGTTGTTTGATGCGTGGGAAGACACGCAGCAAAGCAGCGCATCTTGAGCACTCAGAATTTAAAGAGCTCAGATAGGGAGCGAGAACAGAGTTCCTCCATCCTCACGATTTTTACGCCATATACGTGCATTCTCGCAAAGCTGTACACTCGAGAATTAAATGTTCCGTTGTGTCGTCGCTCTCGTCGCAAACAGTGCACATAGGGTCGTCAATGATTCTCATTCTGACCAAGTGTAAGCCACAAGAGTTATGCCTTGTGAGGACACCAACCATACTACCACATTCTTCTCTGCTCAATTTGAGAAGAAAAGCAGCGGTTCGTCCAATTAGTCTCTGGACAAGGTTTCTGGTCTTCCGGATTCCCGGAAGAAGCCGCCATCTCTCAATGTGTGATTTACTCACCCACTTGGCAATGGCAGCCCTAACAATCGAAGTGGTAGCCAGTCGTTCGTCGGTCAGTCATCATGCTGCAACAGGTACATGCAGAACTGTACCACGATAAAGGTGTCGATATCGCTGCAACTGTCGAAGGAGCGTACGCAGTAGCAACATCAGATTCAGCACAATTCCCAAAGCGTTGGCGCAAATAGCCGTCAAAGCAGCTCGATGGGGGGTGCAAAAGACGACATCAGGGAATGTGGTCACAGGAAAATTAAATAATGCCGTACGAAGGACAACCAGTCATTCGCCCGCACGCAATACAGGTTTTTGGCAATCAAAGGCGATAGTTACAACTAAAGCAATCGCCAGCGGCACTTCCGACGTAACACATACAACTCAATTGAACAAACGGCACCAAATATAGCCGTTGCAACACAAGTCCTTAACACGCCGTACTAATCAATAAGAGGGGAGTACTCACTTTATAGGTTGTTGATCATTTTCCGATTCGATTTCATCGCTGTTCAAGTCCGATTCGTCCTCAAGATACTGTTCGTCCTCCTGCAAAAATAAGAACGTACAGAAACTGCATCCGTCTAAACGAGAAATTCACTTACCGGACCAAATTCGGTTTTCAACATTAAAATTTCGTCCGTTTCGCGGTCCAATTCGACTTTGCTCTCTTCGTAAATCTGAACATCATTTTCTTTCACCAGCTGAACCGCAGAACCAAGGTCATGCGTTTCCGTAGCCTGTTGATCATCCTCGATGAGTTGTTCCTCCGAAAGTATCTTTTTGAAACGAATATCCGCGTCAAGGCAACACTCGTAGAGCAGGTGCCAAGTCAAGACGCTGTTTGCACAGTTCACGCACGCCTTCAACGGCAGAATATCCTCCTCGGAAATCTTTAAAAGGACGCTTGTTAGCTAGTAGCCCAGCAGTTGAGTGTCGAATACAAACCTTTATGGGCAGATAGAGCATTATTTTCGAAGGAAGTTCCTCATTTAGTCCGTTTCCCTCGTAGAGTGAAATCAGAGGGCTATCCGAAGTACTGCCACAAATCCGACATAAATCTTGTAAGTCTGCTTGAATAATTTCGGCCTCGAAAGATCCGTCGGCAATGTCGTCGTCCATTTTTGCTTTTTAATATTTCGAACACCTGGTGCTTAACTGATCTTGTAGAAGGAAATTTAGAGACGAACCAGAAAACCTGGCAAACAAAATGTCAACAACAGAACAGGAAAAATGCCAATGCGCTCAATGAACTCTTTTGGCGTACACTAAGTGGATGGGGTAACGGCCGACTGGCTATTGTGAACCTTGTGATTGTGAATCAATACTTCTCAAAAGGTTTTGTGTTCTAATGGTATGAACACAATTGCGACGAACTTCGGTGGTGTTTACACGCGGTACAAGAAAAGTACCAGAGATTCACTTTTGTGACTTATGCAAGTATAATTCAATAGTTAAGTTACCGTAAAATAAAACAAAACAATAAACCTAGTTAAACTAAAATTGCATTGCACTAATATGTGAGTGGAACGTAATCGTGGAACTTATCAGTTTCTATGTGGACAGCCCTTTAGGGTAGGGTTCGTGTAGGTTACACGAGAATCGTCCTAACCAATGCACGTGTTTTTCACTTACCGACAGAGTACAAGGCGGAATTGTCAACTGTCAATGTCAATGTGACAACGCTTTTTTCATATTAAAATTAAGACTCTTCTTAAATAAAAATGGATGGAATAAATGAATTTAATGAGTTTTTGGCGCTCCACAAACCACAACTGCTGATGTCCGGTGTGCCGCAACTATTCTGGGACTGCTTGTACAGGAAAGTGAGGAATGAAATTTTTGACGCCGGTAATGCGTTTTCACTGCTACTGATCGACTACGGCGATGAAATCCGCGAAGAACATAGTCCTGTGTGGACAGTTTGTGTGTCGAAGGACGACGGGATTAATGTAACAGACCCGAGCGCTATATTTCTCATTGACCACGCATGGACTTTTCGCGCCGATCAAGCCAAAAGCCAATTGGAAGCTATGCCCCAATTGATCGAGCGGATGGCCATTATCATGGGCATCGATAAGGACGATGAAAACTGTACGGAGAATTTGATGAAGACGTTGTGGAAATACTGTCAAAGTTATTCGATTCAAGCGGACGGTGTGGCGGTTGAGGATAGAGTGCCCATTTGGTAGGTAAATAATTAAGAGTCTAAACTTCTACACTGTATTTGCCCCTCGGTTTAAAATGTTTACTTATTTCCTTCCGGTAATCTTTCACGGTTTACAGACGAAAATACTTGGTAAGTCAATCGTCCTATGAACAAACTGCATTCGGATAAGTATAGAAATCTCAGTAGCACCTTTCGCTTTGCAATAGATCGACTAACTCATTTGTTCTGGGTAAGAACTGCTCTAACGGTGCTAATGCAAAATGGGCAACTTCTCCCAAACTCCAAAAAGTCGGAGAAGAAGTCGCCATATCGGTGCACCTTCTCAGCTTAAGGATAACTCAAAAACGCCTTCACCTAGGCTCTTGGAATTTTGAAACTGTAAGTTTGGTTGAATTTGTAAGCCCAATTCGTCCTCTTTCTTTGGGTATCTGCCATGCAAAAAGTCCTTAAGACACGTGTTCAAGTGAGTCGGTTCTATGCTCTATAGAACGTGTAAAGGCAATGATTGAATTAGAAGCACCCAGACAAACTGAGGGGGCTTGGGCAAATCTTTCAGATTGCCGGCAGGCTAGAATGTGCTGGCCGAAACTTGATAAGAGGAACTCTAGTTTCATATTGTCTGTGAGCAGGAACGCATGTAGACAACTCAGGGGTCTTAACGGAACATTGTCCTTTTGAGAGATGGAGATATGTGATATGTGTCGCTGTGGCGATGAGAATGAAGAACCAACACTGGCACATCTAGTGTGTGCTTGTGAAAGTCTGGCTCGTACCAGAGATCGGTACTTGAGGAAATTCTTCTTGACCGATTTATCAGAACTTGCAGTGATACCTTTATGGAGAACTACTATCTTCATAAAGAAGAGCGATATTTGGAATGAATAGTTGAAGAGTTCGGGTTATATGTATAAGAGGGGAACACAATGGATCCTTAGTGATCTCTCGTGATGGGCTGAGGCGAAGTGCTACAGTTCACTCCTCTAAACCTAACCTAACCTACGATTTTGAAATTTAAAGGTATGATATAAAAAAGTTCCCATAAGTCTTTCGAGTAGCTACCATACAAAAACCCTGTAACAATTTCCATACTGAAATTCCGGAACTCACTATAACTCGAGAAATCGATTAGCCACGAATTTGAAATTTTATAAAAATTAGTTTTGAGGAAAAATAAAGTTTGAGTTCATTAGTGAGTAAGGTTCCTTTACTCCACCGGGTAACTCACATACGAAAAGTCCATAAAACACTTGTTCAAGAATATTGGAAGCTACGACTTTGAAATTTTGTATGTGTAGATTTTTCAATAGTTGGAGCTAAAAGTATGATTATGAAGAAAATCGCGTTAAGCCTTCGTGTAGCTGCGATCAAATATCAAAATGTCTTCACTCAAACTGAAAAAATTGCCCCAATTATTGGAGTAATAAGATGTAACGAATATCTACAAGTTCCAATAAAGAATTTGATATATAATGCCTCTTAGCCAACATAAGTTATGTTCTCCTATCTGTAACATAAGTCCGGATTCAATTATTAGACAGCAACGTCTTCCTAGGACAGACCGACTTAGAAAGGATCCTGTCTCTGAAGCAAATATACAAATGGCAAGGAATAAATTTCAGTTGAAACATCTTGCAAAGAAGCATTTTCTATGTCGAAACTAGGAACGGTATTACAGAATTGTTACAATATTATAAACGATTCTTTTGACGAGATTTTCGAAGACTCTGAAGAATGGTTGTGTATTTCTAGCTTCTAATCAATGTCCAATTTGTTAGTTTGTCTAAAGAACATATAGTTTGTTTTTGAAGTATTTAACAGTAGCTTATTACCTAAGAGCCAGTTCTTGAAAAGTTTCAGGTCAGAGTTGATCAACAACTCCAGTTTTGGATTTTTACCTTTGTAAAGAAGTAAAGTGTCATGACAGCATAAGTTGTATATTTTGCTTGAAGTCCGTGAACTGAAGATTGTATATACGCAGTGCGACAAATAAGTTCCGAGATTCGAACCATATCTGAGTAACTAGTAGGGCCATCTATGTCTACATACCGAAAGCTGTGACACTCCTCTTCCCGGTAATACCAATTTTGTTTAAATCGGTTGATAGATAGCAAAGTTATGACAGTTCTCCCAAAACAACTTTTTTGTCGATGTTGAAATATTAAAATGTTGCTCAAACAATGCTCATTACATTCTTCGATAGCAAAGGAATTGTCCACAGGGAATTCGTTCCAACTGGCCAAACAATTACTGGCGCATTTTATCTCGAAGTTTTGAAGCGTGTGATGGCCAGAATCCGTCGTATTCGACTCGAATATCGTGATCCAGAGAACTGGATAATGCACCGAGTCACACCTCACTCATTCGTCAATTTTTGGCTCAGAATCAAGTCTGTGTGTTGAATCATCCACAGTATTCACTTTATTTGGCCACATGTGATTTCTCTATTCCCGAAATTTAAATTGAAGTTGAAAGGATGTTTTTTTAATGACATTTTGACCATCAAAACAGTTTCAACACGAGCATTAGAGGCAATTCCACAAAATGAGCTAGAACACACATTTGAATCACTGTTGAATCGCTGTAACAAGTAGGAAAATATTTTGAATAAAAGAAATGAAAAATATCCAGCTTTTTTCTTTTAATGATGTTTTCCATGACCGGTCTCGAAACTTATTTGTCGCACTGTGTATACAGAAGATATAATGTAGGTCCAAGAATTGAACCTTTTGGAGCTCCTATATTCACTGTCTCAGTTGAGCTTAGTTTGTCGAGTTTTTTGGTAATATACTGTCGACAAACTTAAAAGTTTTTGAATAGGTCATTGGCCTTTCCTCGAATTCCAATTTCCTTTAATACTTCAAGTAATATTTCATGGTTTACAGTGTCGGAGGTTTTTTTTTAAATCTACAAATATCGCAGCAAAATATGAACCAGTATTGAGACTTTCATTTATAAACTGTATAGCATCAACCAAGGCTGATGTCGTATTGCTGGCTCCTTGAAATCCGAATTGATTAATGATTATTATCAAAACCAGAATATTTTTTTTATAAATTTGAATAGCCTACTGTTGATAACTTTTTCGAGGATTTTGCTAACCGCGCTGATTAAAGCTATTGGTCGATCTTTGTTTGAACTCCATTTATAGATGGAAGAAATCACAGTTTATAGGTCAGAGAAATCCTTTTACTCAATTGGATAGCTCCCATACAAAGAGTCCATAAGACACGTGTTCAACATTTTTTCCTGATAGCTTTTGAACGCTTGAAGCTATGAATTTGAAATTGTGTACATATTCATTTTTAAATGGTTCCAGGTAAAAGGATAAATATGCTGTCATGCCCTATCGACCTCTAATCCTCAATGTTGTCGAAGAGACTACTTAACCATCTCATTCGCCTTTTGGCGACCCCTACAGCATACAGATCGTAACAGTACCTGCACACGTCCGTCTCGGCAAGCCCTAATCGCGAGGCATGTTTCCCGTCGAGTGTTCCGACGAGCAGCCGTAGTTTTCCTCTATCCCAAGTTAATATATTCCTAGTTTTTTGAATATCCAGCTCGGGCGACAAAGCCCTAGAAAGCCTGCTTATCAGCCCAGCCCACCTTGAGTTCCTCTTTAGAACACTCACCGATTAGCGCTTTGATGCCGCATATCGGTGGGCAACCTCCTCCTTAACCCTGCCATTTGATGCCGATCCCGCTCACCGTATATTACTATGTCCCGGCACCCATCTCCCCCATTAACAGGATGGTTACTGCCTGCAACTCAGCATTCATCTGGCATCTTGAACGACTTCCCTACACTGCTCAGAGAAGACACCTGCGCTAGTGCCGCATTCCATTTTCGATCCATCCGTGTATACGGTGATTTCCCCATCACGTATTAACTTATTGTTCTCCCAGTCTACTCTACTTGGACACCCAATTCCGTAGAGCTGGGATCAAGTAGTCTAGTGTTATTATATACCATGGAAGTTGATTGCTCTGTCATCTGAACTGCTTACCAAGCTTCACCAAGCTGAATATCACCAATCCTCACAGAGTCATAGCACGTTTACCTCCGAGTTATTATTGAAAATTCGCGTAGTCCTACTACACTCAGGGCCTCGGTGGCGCAGAGGGTAAACGTGCTAGTCTGCAAATCCTGAGGTCATGAGTTCGCTTAAGAGGTCATGAGTTCGCTTAAGAAATATTTTTCTGAAGCAGTAGCAGTACCCAGAGTGCTGTTACTGCCTTATGCTTCAAAATGAATCATGGAACGAAAAAATTATATATTTAGTACGATGCCACTTCGTACAAAATCCATCACACTTAATACAAATTGAAGGTTGACCGTACTTTCCGTATTTCATAATTTAGCCGTCATCATCTTCAGAAAACCGCTGTTCTTACCGTATACCAGAAGGGGCATATAGGACCTTTTGGGTTAATACAGTGTCTCGCATCATATCTAAATGCGAAAATCCCTATTCTTATTTTTTTCTCATAAATTATATCAAACATTAAATATATAATTATATTACAGGTACATCATGGACGAATTGGGATCCGGAATAAACCATTCCGACATTCCAAACTTCAGGGTCGTTCCATTCCTGTATATTCCAACTCAAACTACTTACAGCATCCTGTTTCCAGTTGAATCAACCGATGAAGGCGATGTTGTGTCACGTGATTACTTAGAGAACATAGAAAAAGATTCCAAAGAACGCGATGCACTTCTCTTGCCTTGGAAATATGCCGACTTTCAAAATGAAGATTTCACTCAGTGTGAACCAAAATTGGAGTATTTTATCGAAGGGCATATTCTTGAAACTTATCCTGAAATGAGTACAGACGAACCGGTTGTAGACAACAACCGTCCACTAAAAGTCTACTCTGAATATGATGTCTTGACCGAGGCTCTAACTGATCCAGCCTTTGAAATAGTCAACAATCCCGATGACGCCGATATACTGTGGCTTGCTACGCACTTCAAACAGTTCAACGAACTAAGTCAATCTACACCAAATAAATTTGTAAATCAGTTTCCATTCGAATATGTCCTTACAATTAAAGATTTATTGAGTATAGTTTGCCGACGAAACGTCGTTGATCAAGTAAGCTATGAGAATTTAAGGACGAGCCCAAAATGGCTTCCAACAACATATAACTTGAAAACAGAGCTTGTTAAATTTGTTAGCTACTATCAGCATCGTGCTGAAAAATCCTTCGACAATCATTGGATCGTCAAACCTTGGAATCTTGCGCGTGGCCTAGACACTTACATTACAGCACACTTACCTCAAATTACTCGACTAGCATTAACTGGACCGAAAATTGCCCAAAAATACATAGAGAACCCGGTATTATTCGATCGCGAAGAATTAGGTGGAAAAGTCAAATTCGATATTCGGTACGTAATTCTATTGAAGGATGCTGAAAATTTGGAGGCTTACATTTACTCAAATTTCTTCCTGCGGTTCGCTAATAAACCATTTGCCCTAACAGACTTCGATGAATACGAAAAACATTTTACCGTTATGAATTATCGCGAGGAAGCTCAATTGCGGCATATTCGTTGTATCGAGTTTCAGGATATGTGGGCTCAACAATATCCCGAACATCCATGGAGTACTGTCGAAGAAAATATCTGTGATATGTTGAATGAAGTTTTGATTTGTGCCACTTCGAAAAAACCGCCATGCGGAATTGCACCATGTAGACAATCTCGGGCGCTATATGCGGCCGATATTATGCTTTCGTGGGAGGACGAAACGATACAACCGAAATTGTTGGAAGTGAACTGGATGCCCGACTGCAAGCGGGCTTGTGATTATTATCCAGACTTTTATAACGACATTTTTAAACTATTGTTCTTGAACGAATCAAATGATGAAGTTTTTCGTAAAATTAGTAAAACTAATTGAAATCGTATACGTTATACATACATCATTTAACATACATTGTAAATTCTGTTTTTGTACTAAAGTTATCAGAAATAAGAGAACATTTTATTAATACATTGATTTTTCGTACGAAATATGACCTTGAAAATTTTACAGGAGTTAGACCCAATAGTAAAAATTCTGATATTTATTTCACAAAAACCGCAAAGGATAGCAGCTAAAAATTTAAAACTATGTAGAGGCACTACAGTGACATCCTAGAAAATAAAATTTGTGATGGCGGTACCAATGTAAAGGGGTGAGGGTGGTTTTTCATATCTCAGAAACGGCTTATGCTAGAAAGTTGAAACTTAGTACGTAGGTGGAGATATACTACTGCAATAATTAGAGCAAAAAAACTTCAGATTGTGTAGTAAAAAAATGTCTTAAGAAAAGGGTTTTTTTCCACATTTTCACGAATTTAGTTATCTTTTAGGCATGCCGAGTTATCAAATTAATTTTACTTCTACGGGCTGATTATATAAGCGCCTAGAAACGGTTTACCAAATTTTCCATATCCAACCCCTATATATATTTCATAGGTCTAATGAGATATCGATATCACTTTCACTGAACTTCTTTTTGTTGTAAATATAATCGGGCAAAAACCAATATAAGTATTTTTCGATGCTGAACCCCTGGGGGTGTAATACCATTGATACACAGCTAATATACAAACCATAGTATTGAAATTCTAGTAATGAAACTGGCGGCATATGATACACTGAAAATATGGTATGATTTGATAGTATCAGATATAAATTAATCAAGCAACGACATTTAGTTGCGGTACTTGTCACATACTGGGGAACGGCACTGCTAGTAGTAAAATAGTATACTCGTACTAGATAAAATTATCGAATTTGAATTTAAATCTAGTATTGAAGCTCTTTCATGGACTTCAATACTAGATATATACCAGTTCGTTAATATTGTATATGCTTAATACTGGGTGATACACTGCTGGAATTGGTGTGGATCAACTAATGCAGTTGGCATTATTGGTTCTCCACACCAATTCCCCAAAAAAATTAGTTCAGGAGTTTCGGGACAGCTAGCAGGGAGGTTAGATAAGTCAAGTGAAGATTTTAGTGCGACGGGCAAAAAACGAAGTAGTTAAGGAAAGTAGAAATAGGATAGAATAGAAAAAGGAAAATTTAGCGTGCTCGGGCGAAAAAAAAATAGTTAAGGGAGAGTATGAGAAAGGTTTTTTTTTTTTTTTTGGTCGAGTGGTATTTTTGGTTTAGCCTTTTTATTAGGAATCCGGTTGCCGCAAAAGTTAAAAATCCATGCGGTGCGTTCTCTAGCAAACGTAGTGATATAAATAAATTGTGTGCGGCGACGACCTCCAAGGTGTCTGGAGAAATCGAATTAGTTAATCCGACCTATTTTCGTTCGACTTTATTTGCCGCGGAGTGATACCGGTCTTGCGAAGCACCGTTTTTGGTCCAAAGCTGACAAAATGCCTCTGCCTCTGTTTTCGGCCAAATTCAAAAATAAAATAAAGAAATGTAAACAACTTATAAATGTAAAGTAAAATGAATAATAAATGAGTAAAGCAAATAAATAAAAAATAAAATAGATTATAATTAAATTGAGTTAAAACATAAAATAAATTAAAATGTGACAGGACTTAAAAAGGGACAGAAACTGATTGGACAGACATATAAATAAAAATTAGAATAACGTAAAACATAATCGTAAGGGAAGCGATTGAGATAGTCAAATACCCACAAAACTTCAACAGAGACGCTGGATACAACCTCTCTTCACTTTGGCTACCTGCTCTACGCTTTGGAAAAAACACTGTTTATCAAAAATCATCGATCCCAAAAACCAATTAAGCTTAGATTTCATAAATATCTCCTTTTAATTAAATCCGCTCCTTTTAATAGTTTTATGACTACCCTTATTAACGTAATTTCCCCTTTGTTTTTAATTGACTCGTTTGTTTAAATATTGTAACCTCTTTTTCTACCTGCTTTCATAAAAAAATAGTTTGTAAAGATATTGTCGATCAGTTTGATAAAGGACTCAGTCGAGTCTGAAAAGTCACGCAAAAATAAACAATAACAGTATTGAACCCGGAAAACTTGTATAGGGTGTTTTTTTAGGTGCATGATTATTAAGTCATGCGTTTATACCGACAAACCAGCAACTCTCGAAGCATTGAAAGTCACTATTAACGCCATACGGCCAGATTTATTGAAAAAAGTAGTCAAAAATTGGACTGATCGAATGGACCATGTAACTCATAGCCGCGGCGGACATATGACGGAAATCATATTTAAAAAATAAATGCCATGAAATTATCTACCAGAATATAATAAAAACATTTCATTCCAACAATGTTTCTGTCTTGTATTATAATTTTAAGTTATCATGCACCTAAAAAAACACCCTATATTTTCTATAATAAAAAAGTTTTGTAAATATCTATATAATATGTAAATATGAAAAAGAAAAGGCAGTAAGCAGCGAAAAAAGGTAATTTTTTTTATTAAATAATTACTGAACGGGGGAAAATATGGAAATGGTAAAGTAGAAAGCCTATAGGATGGATCTTCTCGGTAGAAGACCTTCCGCCCTCTCATTCTTCTCTTTAGGGGCCATTTTTCGACATTCTTTTGAGGACCAGTATGGCTATGGTAGGGTGGGCTAGACGGCGCATAACATCAGCGCCCGTCGAGTTGAAGAGAGTTTTCTCGGTCTCTCATGATCCCAATCTTATCCCAATTTTAGCACGTGAGTCGGCGTGAAATTTTTGTTGTACATACAGGCCATGGGTTTTATGGTTTGAAACGCGAACAACGTACCCCCCCCCCCCCCCCCCGCAGCCGCAGCTAGCCCGGAAGCCAGCAAGCACGTCGCTCCAGTTTGCATTGCACCAATTCGGACGTACGCGGAATTGGACCCCTGTTTCCCGATCCTCAACTTTTCCTTCGGTTATTTTGACTTTTTTAAGTTAACCACTCCAAGGCCTCCGTTCACAATAATTACAGTGCTCACGCCTGTAAAAATGAGAAAGTTTAGCTTGACAATATTTTGTATCCTCGCCCCTTTACTACCAGCAACTGTGACTAGTTCTTGCAAATCGAAATCCGAAAAAAAATCTGCCAACAGCCTGGGAGAAACTTTATTATTTTTCGGTCCAAAGTTCGGGAAGCGGTTAAAATGGGGTCGCAATGAATACATGAATAACGTAACTGGGTCATACTCCGGGACGCGGTCAAAGTCGGAGTATAGCATCAGTTTTTTTTCGAGATTAGGAGGTTGAATTTCGAAAAATGGTGAATTGGTTTTTAGGCCGTTACATGAAATACTCGTAATAACCAATTTTATATCTCATCAGACCTACGGGACGCCGAAAATTGTGAATACGTATGAAACCCTCTTACACCCCCTCGCTGAATATAAAAAAATCCTGAAATTAATTTTTGGGCGATTATGTAGAAAGCCCGAGGAATTAAAAAACAATTCGATATCTAAGAAGTATGTTGGAATTCGTAAGGACATATGCAACACTTTTACATCCCTTGGGTGTTGAATACCAAAAAATTGTGAAATTAGTTTGTAGACTATTATATACAATGTCGGTGGAAATAAAAATCAATCTCATATCTCATCAAGCCTAAGAAATATGTCGAAAACTGTGAAAAAGTACTCGTATATAACGCCCTTACACCACCTTAGAGCTGAATATCTAAAAATTCAAAAAAGAACTTATTAGCGATTATATAGGAAGCCTTAGGGAGTGAAAATCAATTCAATAGTTCATCAGATCTAAGAAATATGTACAAATTTGTGAAAATGTATGCAACCCTTTTACTCAATCTTGGGGGTTGAATAAAAAAATTCTAAAATTGGTTTATAGGCAATTATATAAAAACTATGCAGAAGTTGAAGCCAATATGATGTCTTATTAAACCTTAGAAATATGACGAAAATTGTGAAAACCCCCTTACGCACACTTGGGGGTTGAATGCATTTTTTTTACGGCCGTCGAAATAACTTAGGGGGTTAGCCTTTAATGTTATTGCACAGCTAGAACGACATGGGTTGTGGATAAAATGGTGTGGTAGGGGGTTTAGAGTGGTGGGACTGGAGGGAGACGTCTGAAGTGGCAGTGAAAATTTTTTTGAATTGCTGCAGGTTATAATTATCAGGGAACAAATCGGCTGGCAATGCGTTCCACATTGCTGATGCTCAGGTTAGAAAAGACTGCCTAAAATTCCACTGTTCTTCAAGACAGGGACGGAACAGTATACTCGTGTGCCCATGTAGCTTGACGAATATAACGGGGGCCGACTAAGAGGGGAGGTATAAGTTGTTTTAGCTTCTTACTATATTTACCATGGAAATATCGATAGTAAATACAGAGTACTCCGACATGTCGGCGATGCTCGAGGGAGACTATAGAACCTGAAACGGCTTCATCTGCAATTAGTCGGAACGCATGTTTTTGAACACGATTGAGCAAGGCGGCCGCCCCCTCCGCCCCCCCTTGTATCCGCCAATGCTTTCAGCTACGAGCCTTTAAAAATTTTTGCCTACTGCGGTTACGGCGTACGGCGGACAGACGAATGGACATTTTTTTTTGCTTTTTTCGCGGCTACTAGACATGAAACGCTTTTTTTAAAAATCGATCACAATACTGTATTATTGAAATAATAAAGTAAAATTGGTTTAAAAAATATTTCCACTCGACACCAAATTAGTTAATATCCTAAAGCATTCCACCAAAAAGACCTAATTATTTTAATGGAACTCCTAATAAAATTCACTATATCCCATTAAATTCCTTCAGAATTTATTTTCTTTCTTGGAATTTGTGGTACTCCTTGCAGGGAAACTAAAAAAAAATCCGATGGCTGCTTTTTCTCAATATCCACTCAATGTCGCATTAAGGAATTTCAAAAAGTGTCGTTCCGGGTAGAAATTTATCTTATTCTAAAATAGCATTACTTTAAATTCGTTCAGAAAACTTTAGATGTCCTTTGTTGTCTTGAATACAAATCGCCCCATTATTTTTATTCCTCTTTATTCCGATTTAATAGGTATATCCCGACCAAGGAAACCTACTCAGAAGATTTCGTATAAAGGCGTTACCAAGCTTTTTTTCTTTTCGACATCGTATAAAGTATCAATAATAAAATCTCACGATGAGCTCTCAAAATGTATGATATCGATTTTCACTGTTCTTGTTTTAATGCCTTCAACAAATTAATAATAATTAAATTTGCATATGACTCAAGACCTTCTACATCAAATAAATTGATTTCGAATTATATGCAGATATGCTGCATGGCTCAGGGTGAGCTCAGTCGCGAACGGTAGCCTCCAGATACCGGGCAACCTCTGGTTTCAAGAAGCCTTTATTTAGTTTATTTAAGTGGATCTCTTTTATGTCGAGTTATACAAGTAAATTTACTTCTGCGGGCTCTTTATATAAGCACCTAAAATCGTTTTTTCCAAATTTTTCTATATCCAACCCCTAAGGGGGTGTAAAGTGATTGTGTACATTTTCACGAATTCCGATATATTTCTTAAGTCTAATGAGATGTCGAATTCACTTTCACTTGTAAAGCCTTTAAATACAAATGGGAAAAAAAACGATTTAAGTATTTAACGCGTTTCGTACTTCTATCCAAAAAAATATTAAAGTTGCGCCCGGACTTGGCAGATTTTTTCTATTCGGAGTTCTTTGGATGTTAATTAAAATTAGCTCTTATACACTCCTCACACCGACGTGTTCCTGAAGCCTTACTGAGCAGTGTCTACGCACTTGTACTTACTGCAAAATGTTCAAAGATTTGTTAAGAAATGGAAGGGTACTATTTTTGCCCAGCCTCGGCGCTAAAGCAAATTTTTCAACAAATCGGGTATAACCCCTTTTAACCGTATACCCCAGTGTCTTGAGATCTAGGGAGAGTTCCCATACATAATGTACACAGTTAAATTTTTTTACAACATTAAATGTTGGCAAGTAATTGTAAATTTACATGTCTGCAAACCACTTATATTTCCACTGTAAAATCAAAATTCGGAAATGTAATAAATACCTACTTGGCTTTGTAAAATCACATGCCTAATAGTAAACAAAAATCGAAGCGGACCGTATTCAAAAAGCAGCGTAATTTGTTTTCTCAGTCGACTACTATGCTCTAAAAATATTAAAATGTAAATGCAATAAAATCCCATTCTCTTTGCAATAAGCGTTAAATTGTTTATTCGGTGAACGGGCTGTTCCAGCGAATAAGAAACGTGTATTTCGAAAATTGTTTAAACCAAGAAAAAATAATTGGAGGTGAGACTTTTCCAGATCTCAGCTTTGTAGCGCAG
This sequence comes from Beris morrisii, assembly GCA_951812415.1. Taxonomy (NCBI): domain Eukaryota; kingdom Metazoa; phylum Arthropoda; class Insecta; order Diptera; family Stratiomyidae; genus Beris; species Beris morrisii. The sequence continues at coordinate 23,520,156 of OX638312.1, forward strand.
GGAAATGATTTGTGTGTTTTTTCGAATTAGTGATCTTTCATTGTGCAGTTCTGAGTTCTCAGTATGGTTCGTTGTGTTGTTAAAGGGTGTGGAAGTACCCCATTCTTTAATAAGGATGTGTCATTTTTTAATTTTCCGAAAGAGTTATCAAGGTGAGTATATTTATCAAAGCTAAAAATATGATTTATACTTTTAATTCTAGGCGTTCGAAATGGAAGTCATTCGCAGGCATAGATGGCAATGAACCAAATCCAAATTTAGTAATCGACTGAGACTGTGAAGGTGCTGAAAGTCGATACGGTTTTTTCTATGGAGCTTATATGGGCGCTTCCACTCTATCTCATACTCTTTGGGTGAAATTACCTTCATTGAAGTAATTTATAAAATAGAAAAACGAGTGTATGTAACTTTTTCACAGGATAAATTATACAAGTAGCCACATGGAAAACTACATTACAATATGTAAATTAATTTACATAATTTTTAATGTAAATCTAAAGTTATAGAAGTAAAATCTAAACGAAGCACATCTTTAATCTTTATCGTGACTGCTGTATGTTTTTTTTAAAAAAGTTCTTTATGAACACTTCAGAACACGCAGAAATGCTTTGGGAAATGCTTTGAGAAATGCCAGGAGAAGAATATGCTTTCTATTTCATTGTTAATAATATGGTAATACACTTATTTGTAATAAATGAAGAAGGCAATTAATTGAAAATAAACAAGAACAGTGTTGTACGAGTTTATCTCAAGAAGTTATTTTATTTATCAAAAATGTAAAAAACAATAAAATTATTATACAAAAATAAACAATTTCATTATAAATAAGATGAGGTAGCATATAAACCAAATCTGGCAGATATTACCTACTAATTATAAAAAAAATAACGCGATGTTTACTTAGCAATGTCCGCCTGTCCGATAAATCGGCGCACGATTACAATATTTCTCTTTAATTACATCTTGGCGAGACGTAAAATTCCATTAATTGTAATTTTGGCCCCTAATTTTATTTTTTACATGAAATCATTTTATTTATCCATGTTTTGAAATGTAGTTTTCCGTACGAGTTACATATTGTAGTTTTTATCTCTTTGTCATTTTACACAGTATTTCATGCAACAAACTTAATTACATAATGGTAATAACGTTTATACACGAATTAGGCAATTTTACCTATGATAATACTTGGATAATTTTATTACATTAAATGTTGTAAAATTACAAATAATTTTTACTGTTTGTTTAATAATGATGTATGTTATATTGGCAATGAAGTCTACATAACAAACATGAAATAATTTTGAACATTACTGTTAACAATGCGAATTAAATTAATATTTTTTAATATGTATAAAGGGTTATTCAATAGGTACATAACAATTTTGTATTTTAATACAAACGGACCTTTAAACTTTTTTGCTTTTCTGTCAATGTCAAAACGTCATTCAAGGTTTACATTTTTATCATGGTGAAATTCACGAACGAGCAACGTTTAGAAATTATCTCAATTATTCTGTGTTTTATTCAAATACAAAATTGTTATGTCCCTATTGAAGGGTTGTTATGTCCCTATTGAAAATACAGTGATGTTTTTACAATAACATATGTGTTTTAATGTGGGAAAAACTGGTTTAAAATAAATTTTTTTCAGGTAACTATAGGAAAATTTTGTTCAGGGTGGTCTAACATCCACAGCCCCAACATTATGAACTCTCTGGCCACGCTACTGGATCTTGATCATGATATCGTTAACTACGCTAAACGTCGAAGATCTTCAAGGTTCAGCATATTTAGTCTGTACTATTTCGCATTCTGCTACAGAGTATTATTAAATTCATGTTGAACCGTAATCGTTAAACATGGCATTCATTAAAGCTCTGCGAACTTTAAAAAGTATTTTGAATTTAGTCAAGCAACGGGGAAATAACGAAAAAAAATTTAAGTTCCTTTTCAATTTTTGTAATGTTATTTGAATCTTAAATGTTCCACCAACCTTTGCAATGAATATTTATGAGAGCACAGTAAAAAAACCAACGTGAAAACATTTTTGTATCATGAAAATTCATGAGCTACGTACGCCTTTTAGATATCTTAAATGTGAACTCTGTGCCGAAAATTCAGTAAAGAAGGATGAACAATTTTTTGCTTCGAACTTCAAAATTTCGGTTCAATTTATTAACATATAAAATTGTTTTATTTGTTCTCATCTTGGCAAATATTTCATCATCTTCAATTTAAGTCTTTATTTAGAATTTTTCCTTGCTCCTTTAACACATGTAGACCCGCTGTACTCAATTGAGTACATTCATAAAAAGCATCGAGAAACAAAATGCATATCAAAAAATTAAAGTTTCGTGCCTCTCTATGATAAAGGTTTATTCAATAGGTACATATCAATTTTGTATTTTAATACAAACGTACCCTTAAATTTTTTTGCTGGTCTGTCAATGTCAAAACGTCAGTCATGGTTTTCATTTTTATCGTGGTGAAGTTCACGAACGAGCAACGTTTGGAAATTACCTCAATTATTCGGTGTTTTATTTAAATACAAAATTGTTATGTACCTATTGAATAATCCTTTACTAGATTTCAAGACAATGAATATTATGTGGCACTTGATGCGGTAAGCAATTGTTTTCTAAGTCATTTTGCGATTTCTGTCGAACGGTTTGTCTGTTTCGTGTTTTCTGTACAATTTATTTAAACAAAATAAAATTGTTATATCCAATTGTTTTGTGAAAATAAGAATATAATTATTGATATTAAATTGGAGGTAAGGAAATATGTAGTTTATAGCTTGTGGAAACAGACGATAAAGTTGATGTACGCAAAGGATTATACCCATATGGGTCCATTGTCCTCAACTGAGTATATGTATGTCTAATTCAAAATAAAAACTAAAATTAATTCTGGGCCCAACGATTTCGTATTAACCTTAAATTTAATCGGAATAAAATATGAAATATGAATTTTTACCGGTAGTTTTGATTTGGGTTTATGTGGGTTTTAATCTACAATTATGTACATACGAGTATGTGGACTTCTAATACATGTAGAAACGTACAGAAAATTGGAGTACAAATTCATATATTCGAACATTATCTGTACAACATGTACATGCTATCCTGAAGTTTTTAATTATATGCCGTTATATTTTAATTAAAAAAATTATATCTTGCTATCACTTTTCATTTATTGCTGAAATAATGGTCGGTTAACTGCAGCGGGACAGTGTCTAGTTTTATCGAACAATTAAAAGTTTTGGGAGATGGTAAATCTTATCAAATCTGGTCGTACAAAAGGTTAAGGCTTAGAGCTTAACGGCAAATCCCTTTTATTGGAAAACTTTTTGAATTCAATTATTTTCATTCAGTGGAAATGCTTTTTAGATATTCTTCTGTATCGGAAGAGTAAAAAGATAAATGGGGTGGTATTATATAATCAACTAAACTTTCGTGGTTAAACAGTAAGAAAAGCAGGTAATATTTTAAGTTAGATGAGTACGGGACAGGAATTGGAGAAGTTTAGAACAGCTTTTTTCTGTATTATTCTCAAAGTAGAAATAAATACATATCACCAAGTAGGAAAAAGAAGGTTTAAGGAGCAATGAAATAATAGCTTCTTCCGACAGTTGGATCACTCCAATAGAAGGCAATTGTTAGGGAACCATTTTTGAATTTTGCATGGCGGGGGGAAGGGCAGGGTTGCAGCAAGGAAATTTCAATATTAATCTATTTGAACTTCAAATTGCTGTATGGAGTTCGAAATTATTTACTTGTAATTGTTTTATTATAATTGAATTTTACTTTATTATTTTTTAATAATAAAGTATTGTGATCGACCTGAAATTTAAAAAAAATTTTCTACCCTGAAATTTTGTATTTTCATGTTTTAGGACTAGTAAACCACAAAAAAGCAAAAAATTGTTCGTCTGTTCGCCGTACGCCGACAGTCAACAGGTGTACGCAAAATTGTTTGAAGGCTCGTAGCACCTAAACCCTTTGAGCTATTTAGTTGAATTTTTTTTCGTGGGTAGAATGGGTAGGCCCCTTGAAGTGACCAAATTCTGAGGGGGTGGGGGTGTGAGGGGGGAGGTGGGGAAGTGTGAAAATTTTGGTTTCTAGATCTCAGCAACCGCTGGTGCTACGAAGCGGAAACTTGGAATTTATATAAAGCTTCAACAGTGGACCCATTTACAAAAAAATTCTGATATGGGTAAAGGAGTGGGAGGGGGGGAAATAATGCGTCCGAGACGCTCGAAAGCCGAGATTGCGACATTTTAAAGTCCATATCTCCTAAACTGTTAATGTCACGAAATTAAAACTTAATGAACATCTGTAGGTATACTAGGGCCGCGGTCCGAATTACGCTTTCTGCGCGTTTAGCACGCCTACAACCGGTCCGAATTGCGCTTACGATGCATACAATTTGTATGGAGAGGTAATTTTCTGGCGCTTATACTACTCACGGTTTCGAGGATAGGCACTGTGAAGTACACTGTGTGCACACGATCGGTCCGAATTGTAAGCGTACCGGTAATTCGGACCGGCTGTAAGCACTGTTAGTGATGTAAGCACCGTGAGCATAATTCGGACCGCGGCCGAGGAGAATAGATCGGAGACAAATTTTTGAGTGGGAGCAGTGGCGTGCGGAGTGGGGGGTGAACAACTTTAGATTACTATATCTCACGAACCAATTGCACCAGAAAAATATAATTAAATTAAAAATTAAAATTTTTAAAGGGGGCGTTGGAGCATGGAAGTAGAGGGGATAAGATTTTTTTAAAAAAATTACGTCTCATATCTCAAGAACAGCGTAAGATAGATGCTTAGAATTTTTACCAGAAGTAGGCCCAATAGACCCCTATCAGAAACAAAAAGTTTAGTGGTGGGGATGTAGAGGGTGAGGGAGGGAGACGGTGAAAAAGAAAAAGTTAAGATTTTTATATCTCGAGAACCTATAATGATATAAAACTGAAACTTGGATTTTGGATAGACATGTAGTAGTAGGATGTTGGAAAAATATAATTTTTTATAGGGGTAGTATTGTGGTGGCGTCTTTAAATTGTCGTTGTTTTCTTTTTAACTGAGTTAGTTTTTCGCCACTGCCGATTCATCAATTTTTAAGTCAACCTCGAGTATTATTTTTATCAATCGAAGTTTGCACGTTTTTGTATTTTTTAAATTAATTTTTAATTTGTCATCAGTTCATATCTAACAGTTCTCTAAAACACAAGTCAGTATTACAGTTTTGTTTTAATAAAATAAATTTTTCAAAGAATGAATTATAGTTCAGCTTTTAATTTTTTTAGTTTGATATTCGAACGATTTAAAAGTGCATTTTAAACATCGATTATTAGTAGATTTAATTGAGACAACAGATTTAATGTTCTATTTATTTAATTTAGAAATCATGATTTAATTAATTAAACCTTCGCTTTTTTAATCATCAAGAAATGGATTAATGTTTTAAATTTGATTATTAAATTTAAACTTTATAAAAATATAAATACAATAGAGTTTTCAACAAACTGATTTTAAAGCAGCAGCCCACTATCAAGATTGTTACGATAAAGATCTTCTGCGTCAACTATAACATCGGCAGATCTCAGCTTTAATAATAAAAATCTCCGGCTCCAACGAGCTAAGTTGAAATTCCCCACAGAATGGCCGCAGGGGGGGGGGGGGGTCCTATCTATAGAACGGCTTATGCTACAAAGTTGAATCTCGGTATGTATATCTAAATCAACTAGAAAAGTCATTTAAATAAAAAAAACTTCAAATATCCATTGGCGTTTGGAAGGGGGGCGAAAAAATTATCGATGAAAATGGAATGCATATATTTTCACGATTTTCGTCATATCTATTAGATCAAATATTGAATTCATTTTTATTCTACGGCTTCTTCATATAAATACCTAAAAAGTGTTTTCAGGATTTTTTGAAATTCGACCCCTAAGAGAGTGTAAAGGGTTTGTATACTTTTTCACGATTTCTGCCGTATTACCCAGAACTGATCGACATCGAATATCTTTTCACTTTCATGGGCTTACGTAATTATCGCCTGAAACTTGTTTATAAGTTTTTTTCTTTTTTCAGCCCCTAAGAGCGCATAAAAGGGTTGAACACGTTTTCACGAATTTTGTCAATTTTTAGAAGTGATAAGAAATTGAATTGGTTTTTACTTTCTCGTGCTGTTTTCATATTTATTTATTACCTCCTTTCAGGATTTTTGGATATTCAACCCCAAAGTGGGTTTAAGGAGGATGTATATGTTTTCACAGATTCTTACAGATTGCTTAGATCTGATGATATATCGAATTCATTTTTACTTCCTAAGGTTTCCCATATTAGCGCCAAAAAGTCAATTTCAGTATTTTTAGATATTCAATCCTAAGTGGTGTAATGGGGTTTTATGCTTTTCAAAGCTTCGACATATTTCATAGGTTTGATGAGATATTAAATCGCTTTGCACTTCCACAGACTTTTTCCCTAATCGCCTACAAACCCATTTCTATATTTTTGGTTATTCAACCCCCAAGGGCTTGGATATGTTTTCACAATTTTTGCCACCCCTTAGTTCTGATGAGATATAAAATTGGTTATTACGGCATTTGATGTAATGTCCTAAAAACCAATTTCACGATTTTTCGAATTTCAAGAACGAAGGAGGTGTGAATTTGCTTCTTATGAAATCGTCAAAAAACCTGTTTCACAATTTTTTCGAAATTCAAACCTCAAGTGGAAGTAATAAGTTTGTATACGTTTTAACAATTCGTCATATCTCTTAAGTCTGACAAGGCAACAAATTCGTTTTTGCTTCTATGGGCTTTTAGTGTACATTATATACCGAAATTCGAATAGTCTACAAGGACTTTTCCAATGTTTATTCGGCTAAAAATCTCTATTTAAATATTTTTATTTTAAGAACAAAATTAATTTTCCAAGAAATCTAATAATCTCGAAATAACTCATGATATACTCCGACTTTGACCGCTCCCGAACTTTGACCGAAAAATAATAAAGTTTCGCCCAGACCATTGGCAGATTTTTTCCGTTAAATATCATAAAAAGTCATAAAGCATAACTTTCCTCCTAACACGTTGGAGTTAATAATTTGAAATCTCCTGTAAAAATTTAAAATTTACCAGAGAGTAGTTCCGGTCTTGTCTTGCCCATGTTCAAAAACAAACGATTTCCTTACTTAGTTGCATACTTACATATTTTCACTACCTAGTTACTACCAAAGTAAGCAAAAATATTTGAATCTTGTCATTTAACGAAGCCTTTTTTCCATTTGTCGTTGTTTTCATTTTATAACAGTATGTTGACACTGAACCCTTTCTTTTCGTCCAGTCCCAAATCTAAAAAATAAATTTCAGTATCGGAGTGAGAAAAAAAACTAAAAATAAATTGTTGGCTATGATCCCAAAAGTCCATTTATTTGGAAGGTCCTCGGTTCGGGTGTTTATCTGACCCACAATATTTCCTTTTCAACCCTAAAACAACACCCGGGATACTCGGGGAAGATTGATGATCTGTTATTATAATACTAAGGCTCTCGAGAATAGCGAGTGGTCTTTACTACACTTTTCAGTTTCTGGCGAAATTTTATTCCAACTCGCTGCCATACTGTGAGAGGATTTTGCCTTAATTAATCATCATTTTGAAAAATGAATGAAAAATTATTTTGAGAATGAAGTGGTGGCCTGATTGGTTGGCTCCGCAGTGAAAAGGGACTAAATTGTAATTATGTGTACAAATATTCCAAAAAACCCCAATTTTTTATTGTCAATTACCTGTACAAATTACATAAGTAATGCCCCGTGAATGGTTTTCTTTCTTTGTATAACGAAATTATTTTATTGCGTACGTGGAATGTGGAAACGTGTATCTACGAGTATACTTACTTTAGACTAATAATAATATAAAGAAACAGAGTTTGTTTTGTTTATTGTTTCTGTGGCGATGATATTAAAACCACTGAATGGACCCATAGGAAACTTTCACTAATAGCAAGTGAGGAAGTTGTAAAATAATAAAAATCTGTCGATAGTCTGGGCGAAACTTTATCAGTTTTTGGGTAGAAGTCTGGAACGCGTTTAATCTTGAGGTGCAATGCATTTTACTATGTGACTGATAACTGATCAACAAAGGTAAGATGCGAGGCCGGAATTGTTATATGTACAACCCCCGCAATTTTAACCAATTTCTCCTCAGAGGACCTTACCGTCGCCGCAGGTGCGCAAGAAGAGGGAGTCTGGGCTCCTTTTTCATAGCCTCGGCGTATAAGGCAAATGACCATGGCGCCTCGCCTGATGAGGTTCAGACCAGTGTTGTCAGGTATTGTTCTTGGTTGAGCACTAAAATATGAAATTTTGAGCGTTAATTTCAATTTAAAGGCATTAAAATTTAATTTTTTCATATCAATCGCAGGCATATTCAAATAAAGTGCAAGCGGTAAAACTAATTTTTGACCACTGAGACGATATTTTGAGTACCAAATTTAACGCTTAAAACACTAAATTGGCATCACTGGTTCAGACACTGGCAGATTTTGCTGGTAAACAAGGAGAAAGCCTTCTAGTAGGTGCTGATGCAAATGCTCACTATGCCGAGTGGGGCAGCTCGAATATTAACGACAGGGGGAGGCACTTTTTGAATTTAGAATTAAATGCAATCTACTAATCTGCAATATGGACGAGGAACCAACATTCGTGGCTACAATCAGGAGGGAGGTGCTGGATCTCAAACTGAACACGGATTCTGAAGATATTAAGGTACATAAATGAAGGGTGTCCGGTCGGATCATTGTCTAATGCGGTTCGATGCGATGGACGAAGACCCTTCCAAGATGCCCTTTAGGAATCAGCGCAAGACAGATTGGAACAAATTTACTAGATTGGACCAAATTTACTAGATTGGTCTCTAATGATTTGGAAGAATAGTCTGAAATTTCTATATATCTGGACTATAGTTGGAGAAGGAAGTCGACCTGTTGACTGACAAGTTGATTGATGCGTTCAATTGGTCTTGCTCCATTATTAAACCTCCAAGGAAGACATATCCGTCCTGGTGGGATATCTAGCCAAGGACAGTAAGTACAAAACAAAATTATCTTATCTTTGATTTTATAATTTACCAATGTAACTAAAACTACGACTACTATATCTGGAATGGATTTGAAGGAGAACGTACGGCTGAAAACTGATTCCATTATGTACGATGCAAAGTAATTCGAGAATTTTTATATTCAACTACATCAAATTTAAATCAAAATCGGTTTCTCCGTTTTCAAGATTTTACGGAAAAAGCTTTCCAATTTTTTTATTGGAAGAAAATAAGAAGAAATAAAAATTGATAAATGTTGAACGAGTTTTTACTTTATTATTTCAATAATACGGTATGTAATCGATTTAAAAACAAATATTCAGTCCGTCTGTCTGCCGTACGCAAAATCGTTTGAAGGTACGTAGCTTTCAAGCCCTTTGAGCTTTTAAGTTGAATTTTTTTTGGATAGACTGGGTGGACTCCTCAAAGGGGCCACCTTTTAAGTGGTGGGATGTGAGGGGGAAGGTGGGGTTTCAAAATCTCAGGAACCGCTTATGATAGAAGGTTGAAACTTGGAATTTATATAGTACTTGAATAGTGTAGCCATTTGCAAAGAAATTGGGAAACAATACGTCCGACACGCTCGAAAGCTGAGATCGAGACATTCTAAAATTTATATCTCCTAAACGGTTAACGTCACGAATTTGAAACTTATTTGTAGGTATACTAGGAGAATAGATCGGAAACAAAATTTTGAGGGGGTCTGTGACGTGCGCTGGGTGAAGATTACGGTATCTTACGAACTAATTGCACTAGAGAAATGAAATTCGGTTTATGTATACAAGAAGTCTACAAATCTGTGGTAAAAAGCGATAACAACTTAAGTCGAGAAAAAAAGTAGGCGGTTACGCGTATCAAAATTGATAAATACACTAATAAAAAATATATTAGAAGATTTTATTTTATTGAATTTAATAATACAACACAATAATAATATATTATATGAGATACATATCTATCAAAGAATGGCAATTTTTATAAAAAATGCAATTGAAAACTTGAAAAATGAATTTTTCTTATCTCGACATAAGCTTTTATCGTTTTTTACCACAGAAATGGAAATTGCTGAAAATAAAATTATTCAAAGGGGTGGTAGAGTATGGAAGTTGGGGGGTTAAGAATTTAAAAAAAAAATCATGTCTGATATCTCAAGAACAGTTCAAGATAGATGTTTAGAATTTTTACTGAAAGTGGTTCTAATAGACCCTAGCAGGAAAACAATTTGGGGGTGAGGATGAAAAAGAAAATTTTCCGATTTTTATATCTCGAGAATTTATAATCATGGATACCTGAAACTTGGTATTTAGATAGAGCTACATATATTGTGGCATGTTGTAAAAATATAATTTTTCATAGGGGTAGTATGGTACAGGGGTGGTAGATGTTTTTCCTATCTATAGAACGGCTTGTGCTGAAACTCGCTGAGCTTATGTAGATCTACTAGAAAAGTAATTTAGATAAAAAAAAAAATCAAATATCCATTGGCGTACGACAAGGGGGAAAATAAATGATCAGTGAAAATGGGATGCATTAATTTTTACGGATTTCATCATACCTCTTATGTCTTCTGAAGTGTTGAATTAATTATTTATTATACTTCTCTGTCGTAGCTGCGGTGACCCAGAAATAGAAGAGTCAATCTTCCACGTCCTATGCGAGTGTCCGGCCCTATCGGGAACGAGAAGACGGAACCTCGGCGCTTATTTCCTCGATGACCTTGATGATATCGTTAAGGGAAAGCTATGTAACGTAGCATAACTTTATAAAATCTATTAAATGGTTTTAGGTTCCAGTAGTTTTCATACTCAAACGGGGAGCACAATGGACGAACAATAACGCCTAAGTGAAGGAGGATGATGGCATCACCGCATTCTCTACGTAAATGCCTGGAAAGAGCTTTCACTAGTTTTTGAAATTAGACCCCTAAGGTTGTGTAAAGGATTGTTTAAATTTTCACGAATTCAGTCATATCCCTCAGGTTTGATTAAATATAAAATAATTTTACACTGCCGTAGACTTGTTTTATAATCGCCGACGACTCGTTTACAAGATTTCTTCCTTTTCAACTCCGTGTTCATACCCTCAACACGTTTTCACGAATTCCGCCATATTTCTTAGGACATTTCAAGACATCGAATTGGTTTTTAACTCCTTAGGCTTTCTTTATATTTATTTAAAAATTTCTTTCAGGATTTTTGGATATTCAAACCGCAGGGGGTTGCACACGTTTTCACAATTTTCACCATATCTTTTAGGTTTGATGAGATATCAAATTGGCTTTAACTTCTGCAGAGTTTTTATATAATAGCCTAGAAACCAATCTTCTGATATACAACCCCAAGGTGATGTGAAGGAGTTGCATACATATTCACAAATTCCTACATATTTCTTAGACCTGATGAGATATCGAATTGATTTTTACTTCCAATGGCTTTCTATATATTCACCAAAAAGATATTTTCAGAATTTTTATATATTCAACCCTAAGGGGGTGTAAGTGGGTTCCATACTTTTCACAGTTTTAGACATATTTCTTAGGTTTGATAAGATATCAGAATTTTTTCTTTACTTCCACACACTTTTTATATAATCGCTTACACACCCATTTCACGATTTTTTTTGTTGCATATGTTTTCACAATTTTTTGTCATCCCTTATTTCTGATTAGATATAAAATTGGTTATTACTGCTACGGGTATTTCATGTAATGGCAAAAAAAAAACAATATCACGATTTTTCGAAATTCAACCCCCAAGTGGATGTAATAGGTTACGTTTACGTATACGTTTTCACAATTCTTCGGATGTCTTAAGTCTGATCAGGCAGCAGATTGGTTCTTCGCTCTATGGGCTTTTAGTGTAAATAACATACCGAAATTCGAGTCGTCTACACACGGCCTTTTTTAAACATGTAAAAAGGCCGGTTAAAAATCTATATTTTAGATATTTTTATTTCTATTTAAAGAAAGGTTAAAATTAAAAATTAACTTTTTAATAAAACTCCTAATCTCGAACCAACTGATGTTATACTATGACTTTGACCTCTTTCCGGAGTATGCCCAACAACGTACATTCATGTGTTATATGTGGCAGTGGCGTAAGCATTCTAGCGCGACCCCAACTTTGACCCGAAACATAATAAAGGTTCGACCAGATTGTTGGCAGATTTTTTAGGTCTATCAATCAAAGTTATTATATTATATGTATCTGTAAGTATGTTTATCGATACAACTGAGTACTGCTACTTATGTTTGGACAAGCCGTAGAAGACACCAGGTTTTATTGATTTTCATAAAATATATTTGTCCCATAAACCCTGTTAAAACAACAACATCCCAATAATTTTCGCAGTACAGATAAATTAACTGTCACCCATAATCTCGAAAGAAGGAGAAAAAGAGGAAGCCTTTCATAAGATATCCTGGAAAGGTACTGCCAGATATCAACATGTTATTCTGGATTACATATCTAATAAAAATTGTTGAGGCTTTACGTGCTCTTTTTACATAGAATACACAAAAATGTGTCAAGTTGTCAGTATTTTTATATGTTTGTAAGGATCCAGCTATAAAAGTATGTGTTTTAAGTGTATCCTAGACCCTGAATTTTTTTTTGTTCTCTTCAGCAATTGCCTTGTCTACTTTATTATGATTTATATGAAAGCAATTTATTTATTTTCATTACTTGCCTTTTTCTGGAGTGATCACAACACAACGAGGATAAAGTACCTTCGAATATATAAATCACTTATTTTGGAGAAATGTATCTTCTTTAAAACGTATAAAAAATATATATATAATACACAAGTAGTGTATATGAATGAACGAAAGGCAAGGCCGTAGACAGAAAAAAATTTGGGGGGGGGGGGAAATATTATCCCTCTTAGATTTTTTTAAATGAATCTAGAGCTGAAAAACGGATACATCCGGGAGGCGCTATAAGCGATACAAACCCTTACGTGTGGGTGTTTCTCAATTCAATGGACAAAGAAAACAAGGTTGATTTTGAGTACTTTGAATTCTTTGTGAATTGTGGGGGCGGCGGGGGGAATTTAAATGTGGAAATACATACTTTAAGCACAATATTGAAATTAAATTTAATATTTATTACGTACTTTGAGAAATAAATACTTTAACTGCGTCAATACATCGAAATAAGGGTTATCAGAACAGATTGCGAATTTCAAACGAACCGTTGTGGTGAAATTCTGCGAACGTGAATTCGCTGTGGATTCACTTTGATGAAATGTATACCAACGTTATTTGAAATTTGATACCCTAGCTCTACAATTATGTACATATTAGAAAAAGAGATATCATAAAAATTAAATATTTTCCAAGAAATGACATTGGTGAAGTACCATAAATGACACAGTCTTTCACACGCGCGTCTTCATAAGGTCGTCTTAATTTGTCAACATTGACATATTTTTATGGTCTGGCAAGTCCTTAGCACCCGAATTTTGGTCTGGCACTGCACAGATAGTGTAGTCAGAATATTAGTAATACTATTGTAAAAACATACTGCAGTAACAATCGGCTGCAAGCCAACGTATGATTCTCTAGATGAAATACTGAACACCGATCTGTATTGTAGTTGGGGATGTAATAGAATAAGGAGTGCGCATGTAATTTGTCCTTTATTAAAGACTCTCGTTTGGTTGCTACTTGAAAGTAAAAGACAATACCTTCACCGAAAGTAGAATTTTCCCTTTTCAAGGACCTTTACATGTGAGGTTCAGGAAGGACTCACTCGATTTCCAGCTTATTTATCCCTTTACTTGGAACCATTTAAGAATTAATGTGTGTAAAATATCGTTGAACACATATGGACTTTTTGTATGGGAGCTACCGGAAGAAGTAGAAGAATTTCGCGCACTAGTAAACTCGAACTTTGTTTTCACTGAAAACTAATTTGTATAAAATTCCGAATTCGTGGCTGAACGAACAGTGAACAGTGCGGAATGTTTAATAGGGTCACTACTAAAGGATTTAACACTGAGCAGATGAGTTCTGTTTACATTCTTATCAGATTCACAAACACCATTAGTGCTACCAGACAGTAGTTGATTTGTTATAGGCAACATTGCTGTTCTGGTAGATCATATCAAAGCCAAACAGAACGAAAAAAAATAATTAACACCTACTAGTACATTGCTATACCCGGCCCGATTTCTGATCTACAATACCTAAGCTGACTGGACTGTAAATTACTGTGTAACCTACTAAATTCAGTTCGGTATCCCTAAAAAAACGATTACTTGAGTTATAATGAGTTCGGTAAATTGAATGAATACATTTCTACAGGATATTTGTATGGCAGCTATAAGAAGAAATCATTAGATTTTCTTGACAACCATAAACACCTTTAGCTTCATCTATTAGAAAATCAACAACAAAATTTCAAAGTCGTAGCTTAAACCGTTCTGGAGTTATTGGCAAATATACTTGAATAGAACCGAAATTCGAACAAAAATAAGTTATACTTTATTTCCCTATTCCCGCTTGATTTCCGTCTGTCCATCCGTCTGTCTGCACGCACGATAACTCGGCAAGGCCTTGAACTAGCATCTTGAAATTTAAAAAAAATTGATTGATGAAAGATTAAGAAAAAGTTCAGATTTTTATATCTCAAAAACACATAATGATGATAGCTTAAACTTGGTATTTAGATAGAGCGATAAAAAAGGGTTATTCAATAGGTACATAACAATTTTGTATTTTAACACAAACGCACCCTTAAACTTTTTTGCTGGTCTATCAATGTCAAAACGTTAGTCAAGGTTTACATTTTTATAACGGTGAAGTTCACGAACGAACAACGTTTGGAAATTATCTCAATTATTCTGTGTTTTACTTAAATATAAAATTGTTATGTCCCTATTGAATAATCCATAGATATTTACATAGAAAATTTCAATTGAAATTTTGTATACGTTGGTTTTCTGCAGTTGCAGTTAAATGAGTGAATATGAAAGAGTGCACGATGAGTAAAAATGTAAAAATATCCTCACTCAATGTACGGAACTCACTATAACTCAAGAAATTGTTTAGCCACGAAGTTGAAATTTTGTAGAAATTAGTTAAGGAAAAGTTAAGTTAAGGAAAAGTGATCTGGTATTCAGATACAATGTTGTTACTTTTGTTGAGTAGACAAGGTCCCCCATCCCTACCCTTAATTAAAAAATTAAAAATTAAGTATGGTTAGACCAGGAGACCTCAGACCATTTCTACCGCTCCAGAGATTGTTATATTTTTAATCAAACCAATCTTTGAATTGTGATTGTAATGCACTGGACGCCACTCGCGGCGGTGGAATATAATCCACTAAGACCTTTAGGTAATTTGTTAAGAAGTGTAGTAATTGGAGCTAATTAGCTTAAGTGGAAGCCTAAGGCTAATTTAATTGAATGCAAGCACACCTACCCATAAATTTACACTGAATCCGTGCTAAAATGATGCTGCTATTCATGTGTGTGGATTGCTCTTAGCCCACGTGTATAGGTTGTGAAAGTTTGTGATACCGTCTCCAGTGAATTGGGACTCATCCGACCAAAAAATGTTGTTCATAAAATTTTCGTCTTCCAATTATCCATCAAGCAGCCAATTGCAAAACTCCATCCTTTGGAGTTAATCAATGGGAAGTAGTTCCTCCACTGATGTCTGATGGTAGGGATGCAAGTGATCTGCTTATAAAACACTCCAAACTATCCGGAGATGTTAAACTGCAACGCCAAACGTCTGATTGATAAATAATCTCGAAGTGCTTGCAGTATTCTCTCGTGGAGTTGAACAGCGATTGCCGGTACAGGATTTGCATATGCTCTTCTTGTCCTAACACTACCTTTCTGAATCCTTCTGTAAACGTCCTGAAGAACTACCCTAGCAGATATCCGTTGATCAGGATACAGTCCATAGATGAACAAAATCACTGCATATTCGTTATTTAACATTTTGAAATGATATTCTAAACTTTATTGATCTCTTCTAGTATTAGTTTTCTAGCTCAAACTGATAAAAATGTAAATGTTTTACTGTTATAATTGGTGTTGTTGTTTAGTGAGGTACTTGATGAAACAATTTTACCTACCACTCCCAGGTTAGTGCATCAATTTTGTCGAAACTCATTAAAATTTAATTGCTTTCCTCGATAATTAAGATAATAATACTTGGGAATAAAAATGTTTAAGTAGAACCAGAAATTTTAACAGTTTTGTTTAACGAGGGTCACTTTATTGCATATAAAATTTTTAAATTAAAATGACTTTTGGGCCATAGTGGCTCTTCCGGAACACGCCTATTATTATATCACAATTTACATTACGCATTTCAGCTACACACATTATTTCCAATGTTAGCGACCAGTGCGTATTATTGAGAAGCTTGGAGTTCTTATAATACCTTTCGTGCCAACCTTTCTGAAAGCCTCTTCATTTCACTTAATACTCGTTCCCGCTATTTAATTTTACGAAACGACTAGGTTTTTGTGAAGCTTTTGCTTTCGAATGGGGTTAAATCTGAAATTGCGTCAAAAATATCTTTAGATTGAAAATCGGCTTATCCGTCTATTAAACTCAATTATCACGTAGAAACCCCATTGCACAGGCTTCTCGTTATTCATAAAAAAAATTCAACGAGAAATTCCCGATTCTATACCTTGGCAGAGCATTAAAATTTGATAATCCACCGTCTACAATATCTACACAAAAAAGGGAATTGGAGAACGAATAAAATGTTTGCATCCACCTGTGATTGTCGGGGTTCATTCCTCATCCATGCTATCGAGCGAATTCGAGTGCTAAACTTTTCACAAACAAAGGTAGTGATTTCAGGTGAAATGTCCTTTGGAATAACACCAAATGTGAACCGGAAATTAAGTGGATTTTCAGTTTTATACGAGCGGCGGTATATTTAGCAGCTCGGTGTTCACGAAAAATTTCGAGTTATCGGGACATTAAGGTACGAGGATTCATACCACGAAGAAGACTACCATATCGGGGTCTAGCATAGCGGAAGGACGACGATTCCATTTACTCACTCTTTAATTGATTAAATTTAACGTAACTGCAATTGAGCAATACTTTAGTTCTACTATAGTTACGTGTGACTTACTACTTTATGCTATACCTAAATATCCCTGGGTTTAATTCAAAACCGTGCGGAAATACATCGTTCTCCATTTTCATCCGACGCGGTTATTTCGATGGAAAAGTTAAAAGTTTCATGACGGAAAGCAGGAAGAAGCTATTATTCGAGTATTTGCTTGCTGAATATATACAGAACAGTAGGTACTATCTGCCATCTATAATGAAGAATTTCCGCTACCTGGTGTATAAATACTCCAGTATTCTATAAGCGCGAATGAAGTGCGAAGGACCTTTATATCTTTTAAGCTATTCATAACTTTTGAAGTGAAAGATCTTTAAGATTTCCCTGCGGCTATCCTTTAATAAATTCCAATATCTGAGCATACAAATTTTTCTTATCGTCGCTGTGTGACTTTTCTTATATCTCTTTTGATCCTTATATATATCTTTCCGGGAGTTAAGTCCTTTTCTTTCCTTACTATGTTTAGGGTAGGATAGCATAGTGTGGTGAATGACTTTGACTATACGTCCATACTACTAGGCATTCTGCAGAAACTAGGGAAGTCGTTACAGAGAACTATGTCACGTACATAAAAGGACTTAACGGTAGAGGTATCTATCTAGGCAAACCCGGATAACATTCTATGCCACTCTCTGCACGCTGTGCAGTGTACGGAGTGCAGTCTCATTTTGTGGGGTGTGTTTTTTTAGAAAACCACATGATTTTTTTCCTTTATCATTGCTTAGTGTATGAAATTTAACTTGAGGCCATTAAGGAGAAATTTCAAAAAGATTTTCTTATTGTGATAAACGCTTTAAATAGGAAAAAATAAGGAGAGCAATCATGAAACTAATTGGCATGATAAGCAGATTTATCGTAAGGAATTAAGGATTAGTCATAGAAAATATGCAGCTTAATTTTTTGTATCAGTGAAAGTATTCAAAAGATATCTACTGTGAGGTTCTCTTGAATTTTCTTAATTTAAAATTAGAGTAATTTCTGTGATAATAATATACTACTTGAAACCGACCACTCCACTCGCTTGGCACATCTAGGCCTATATAGGTTAGCTTCACTCGCTAGCGTTTATAGACAGCAATACCTTTACTACTACAGGGTGGCCCGAAATGAATCACCCTATTGGAAGATGTTATAACTTTTGCAAATGGCGGCAACTGTCAGATGCAGAGTACAAGTCGACAAGCCATGGAACGCTATACTCCTCAAGATCGCGAAATACATAGAAGTGCACGATTTTCGGTCTAAATTCGTCATGAGGCCAATTTGCATCTGAACTGAACGGATACGTCAACAAACAAAATTTACTCTTCTGGGGCACTGAGAATCCACGTATCACTCACGAAGTGCCATTACATCTACTCAAAGTCACTGCATGGTGCGCCATTTACACCGGAGGTGTCATCGGGCCACAATTTTTCGAAAACGCCGTGGGTAACGCGGTTACTGTGACTGATGAGTGATACAGTACAGAACCATGATCAAGCAGTTTTTATTGCCGCAAATTGATGAATTGGGACTGGAGGATATGTGGTTCCAACAAGACCGTGCAACCGCACACACAGCTCGCGCGACAATAGACATTTTGAAGGGTGCTTTTCCGGGTCGCCTAATGCCTCGTTTTGGCGATTTGCATTGAACCACAAGTAAACGCTGCATGAACACAATGACCGGATTGAGTTCGCAGTTCTATCAGTGTCCCTAATCAAAGCGAAGTCGATATGGACGCTAAACTCGGTCAATTATTTTTAATGCTAATCGAAATCTCTTTCATTTTCCATTTTATTATTTTCTTCTTTAAATTACACAGTGCGTTTTAGGTTATGATAAGGTCATATTTGACATTTCGATGAGTTCACTTGCGACCATTTCAAATATTACCAACTTAAGTATAGTACTGTGTTCGGCGAAACGAAAACGAACGAAAAAGGTACCTTCGAAGTAGAGTGAAATAAACTATATAGTTCGCTACTGGAAGTGAAATAAAACGCGCGAAATTTGAAAAAAAAATTAAAATATTGGCTAGAAATTACAATTCCGGCACACAACACAACAAAATATAACTCACACAAAATTTTCCCGAGCACAAACGAACTGAATTAACAGAGAACAGTTGAAAATTTTGAATTGTCAAATATTTCGCTTCTCATACAAGGGTACCGTACCCTTGGAAACCAAGCTTTAACGAAACCGAGCGCCATCTATTAGTGACTAATGCAAATGTCCCTTCCGCCCATGAACACAGTACTGAAAAACGAACGAAATATTTTATCGCGCAAAATTAGCGAAATATTCATTTCCCTTATATGGAATTTGACAGTTCATTTTGTTTCGCTCGGAACACAGTACTAGGCTTTATTTGCGACGGTCTGCGACCCATTGCATTCATTCTGTGCAGCTACATACAATCACATGCATTTGAAACTTGTTTTTTTCCCCTCCGTTATTTTGACATTCCAATCCGACTGCGATGCGTTCATTCTGTACGGATCTATAGACTTCTTTCTTTGGGGTTTTTTGAAGTCACGTGAAGTCAGAACAAGCCACAGAGTCTGGAAGCTCTTAAAGAGAGTATCCGATTATTATCGTGAGAGCTTATCGCCCGAAGTTCTCGTCAAGATTGAAAATGCGGTAAAAAGAGCCCAAATGGTCATCAACAAAGGCGGTGCCCCCTTGACCGACATCATCTTCAAAAAGTAATGGAAAAAAACTTCAAGGTCGAAATAAACATTAAAAAATTTGCCAACGGTCTGGACGAAACTTTATTATTTTTCGGGTCAAAGTTCGGGAGTGGTCAAAGTCGGAGCATATCATCAGTTGTTTCGAGATTATGAAGTTTATTGGAAAGTTAATTTTGTTCTTAAAATAAAAATATTTAAAATAGAGATTTTTAGCCCATTAAACATTTGAAAAGCCCGTGTATGGTAGACTATTCAAATTTCGGTATATTATGTACACTAAAAGACCATAGAAGCAAAATCGAATTTGCTGCCTTATCAGACTTAAGAGATATGACGAATTGTTAAAATGTATGGTATACAAACCGGCTTACATCCACTTGGGGGTTGAATTTCGAAAAAATTGTGAAACAGGTTTTTAGACGATTTCATAAGAAGCAACTTGAGTTGAGAAATTTGTGGAAACGTAAGCAAACTCTTCACACCCCTTGGTTTTTGAAATTCGAAAAATCGTGAAATTGGTCCTTAAGTCATTACATCAAATGCCGTAATAACCAATTTTATATCTCATCAGAACTAAGGGATGGCAGAATTTTTGAAAACATGGAAACCCTTGGGGGTAGAATATCGAAAAATTGAGAAATGAGTTTGTAGGGGATTATATAAAAAGTCTGTGGAAGTGAAAAGCGATCTAATATCTCATCAAACCTAAGAAATATGTCGAAGCTTGAAAAGCATACAACCCCCTTTCACCACTTAAGATTCAACATCTGAAAATACTGATATTTACTTTTTGGCTCTTATATGGGAAACCTTAGGTAGTAAAAATGAATTCGATATATCATCAGATCTAAGTAATATGTACGAATCTGTGAAAACTTATGCAACCTCCTTACACCCACTTGGGGGTTGAATATCCAAAAATCCTGAAAGGAGTTAATAGATAATTATGAAGAAAGCACGAGAAAGTAAAAACCAATTCAATTACTTATCACTTCTAAAGGATATGATGGAGTTCGTGAAAACTTGTTCAAGTCTTTTATACCCTCTTTGGGGATGAAAAAGGAAAAAACTTAAAAACAAGTTTAAGGCAATTATTACGCAAGCGCTTGAAAGTAAAAAGATATTCGATATTTGATCAGACCTGGGGGATATGGCTCAATTCGTGAAAAAGTATACAACCCCTTTACACCCCCTTATAGGTAGAATTTCAAAAAATCCTGAAAACACTTTCTAGGTACTTATATGAAGAATCCGTAGAATAAAAATGAATTAAATATATGGGAAGACCTAATAGATATGATGAAAATCGTGAAAATATATGCATTCCATTTTCACTGATATATTTTTTCGCCCCCCCCTTCCAAACGCCAATAGATATTTTAAATTTTTTTTATTTAAATTACTTTTCTAGGTGATTTACATATACATACCAAATTTCAACTTTGTAGCATAAGCCGTTCTATAGATAGGAAAAACATCCCCCACCCCCGTACCATACTACCCCTATAAAAAATTATATTTTTTTTCCAACATGCTACTACTATAGCTCTATCTAAATACCATGTTTCATCTTTATATCGTTATAGGTTTTTGAGATATAAAAATCTGAACTTTTTTCTTTTCACCCTCCCCCACCCTCACCCTCTACACCCTCACCCCCAACATAGGTGTCGATTAGGCCTACTTCTGGTAAAAATTTTAAGCACCTACCTTATACTGTTCTTTAGATATGAGACGTGATTTTTTAGAAAAATTCGTATCCGCTCCACCCTCATAATCCACCGCCTCCTTAAAAAATTTTACTTTCGTCAAACTTCATTTGTCAAGCTTTATACACAAACCAAATTTTATTTATCTAGTGCAATTGGTGTGTGAGATATCGTAATTTAAAGTTTCTTACCCCCCACCAACGTACGCCACTGCCCCTTCTCAAAAATTTTTTACCGATCTATTCTCCTAGTATACCTACAGATATTCAGTAAGTTTCAATTTTGTGTCGTTAACTGTTTAGGAGATATGGATTTTAAAATGTGTCGATCTCGGCTTTTTTCCGTTTCGGACGCATTATTTTTCCCCCCACTCCCACACCCCTTCACCCATATTGACAATTTTTATACAAATGGGTCCACTTTCAAAGCTCTACATAGATTCCAAATTTCAGCCTCCTAGCATAAGCGGTTGCTGAGATCTATAAACCAAAATTTTTCGTCTAAAACGCTTCCCCCTCCTCCCCTCCTCCCCCTTACACCCCCCGCCCCCTCACAATTTGGTCACTTCAAGGGGCCTACCCAATCTATTTATAAAAAAATTCAATTTAATACCTGAAAGGGTTTGGGAGCTACGAGCCTTCAAACGATTTTGCGTACGGCGGACAGACGGACTGAAATTTTTTTTTGCGTTTTTCGTGTCTACTAGTCATGAAAGGTAAAAAAAAAAATTTTGAGGGTAGCAAATTTTTTTTTTTAAAAATTGATCACAATACTGTATTATTAGAAAATAATAAAGTAAAAAAAATATGAAATGCAAAATTCTGAAACAATGTTGGCCGATAACGTCAAAGTTCTTCAAGCTAGGAATGTAAAATTTTGTTACTTCAAGGATAAATATTGTTACATGTAAACCTGGCAACCGCGCAACTCGATCGTTTCACATAATGGAAACAGCAACAACCAAATACCTAGTTGCAAAATAACCCAATCAGAAACCTAGCTGAAGTATATAAGGCGGAACAACACGATTGTATCTCCTTCTTATCGAATGGTCTCCAATGTACTAGAATCCAATTAGGATCAAAGTCGAAAGATCTCAAGCTCACTAGATCCCTCTACACACATCACCGAGCGAACATTCAAGTACATCCTAGACTGCAACCGGCTAGTATAAAAGCAGGTGAAGCTTTCAGCGAGGACATAGTAATTTTTATTACGTCGACTGTGACAGACACCTAGTACGCGACCGTATTGGTGGAAAGCGATTGATAGAGTGCGATCGAGACAAGTGCTATGTAAAAGCGGGCGGTATTGCCATACAGGGCGAATAATTGTGCGAACAGAATTAAAGTGCGAATAAACAAATTGGTACTTATTTTGATTTTAAACGAATTGTGTTTTACTTGAAATTCCGGCGAACCCCTAGCTCGCAACAATATGCTGAAAATTGAATCAGTTATTCTTGAAGCTTCCATGTTAAAGTCCAGACATGAAATTAAAAACGGAAGACATTGTCAATATCTTTCAAGTAGCGACCAAATGAGAGTTCTATAGAAAGGGCAAACTAATATTCTTCTTTATCCCCCTCTTCAATATAAATCGGAGTTCAAAATGTGATTGACTTGTAGTCGAATGTAACTGCGGTATGTTCAGATGTGTGTTTTTGAAGTTTAATTTTCCTAATTGAAATTTCCGTTCACCTGTACATCGGCTGTCAATATCCGCATGTAAGTTAATACACGTGCTTTCTGTGGTTCAGCGCCTATTTATGACAGAACAATGAAGTTTATAGCTAAAAACAAACTTGATATCCTAAGCTGACCATAAAAATGCACATAAATTACTACTAAAACTTCAGTCAAGCCACATAAAGAAAAACATAAAAACCATGAACATATTCAACATTACGATTTTAACAAAGCATATTTTTCTTTTGGAAATATGAAAGTATAGAAGTTCACGTATCTACATAATACGATTTTGTACAACGCACATCCAGAACAGAAAATAATAATATGATATCGCAAAGCGGTGACCATTTCCTTCCCTTAAGATCCTTGAAAAGAAATTTTTATTGTACATTTATGTGACATTTTTGTCTGGAAAAAAAGGACTATATTTTATTACAGGTTTGAGTGTAATAACGCGCAACATAAAATTACGGTCGGCATTATAATGTACATGGGAATATCCGTGGATGATGTGAAGCTGTTCTCAAGCAGCCGGCTTCCCTTCGGACATATTACAGTAGAGGCTTTTGTGGTTTTATAAGAATGTATCCTGTAAATGTACACAGGAGTGTTGGTACATGTTATTGGGAATATATTTATTGATTTGTTTCTTTCAACATTACTTACTAATGGAAGTACTTGTGGTAATTTAGTGTATCAATTATAGCTACTCCTTTTGATATATCATCCTCGTGTTTAACTACTTTAGCTAGGACTTCAGTATTATTCAGTAAGGAATTTTATTATTGATTTAACTTATTTTCCAATATTATTGAAACATAGTTCGGAGAATATTTTCGTTGTGTACATACAGCCATGTCATTATAAAGATAAAATAAAATAATCATTAAATTCAATACAAAATTCTGAGATATAAACTACAAGGGGAATAATTCCTAAATATATATTTTTTTTGAATCAGCTAATCACCAATTGTCTTTTACATTTTCCTATTTATTTTTATCGTCTTATTCTTTTTTGAATTTATGAGGGTCACTCCAAAGGTTTAATTTTATGGTATCGACCCCTTTACCGTTTTTATTTGGACTCGATAACAAGGTTTTTTATTGCATACATGAATGTAGGTTGGGGTTCAAATGATTTTTTTCCTCCTTCATTTACATGTTGTTGTTGTTATTTTCAAACATGAGCTTTAACGTTGAGTTTATTGGTTCAATTCCGGCTGGAATTTTATTTCGTTTTTGTAAGTGCCTTTTGTTTTTCATGTTTAATTAAATTCTTATAAGCAAACATAGGATAGATGCAAACAAATTAATCTGTTACTATATTACTACGTTTACATGGAGAATCCAAAGATCGAAAGATCGAAATTTGAATCGCGTATATGACAACACCGGATCGAAAGATCGAAACAAGACAAGATCGAAATAGGATTGAAATGACAAATAACATAACCTGAAATCTTAAATCGTACAACTGAAAGTGCAAGAAAATATTGCTAATGGATTTGCGACGATGTGTTAATGACAGCAACAGCAAAATATGCGACAGATTCAAGCAGTCGGAACTTATAGCCGATCAATTTCTTGCTTCCCACCAAATGACTTCTAGCTCAGCGAGTACAAGCTTAGACCAAACCGTCGATGAAAAATTTCGTGACTTCTCCATCTCCAGTAGGTATGTGGCTTTTGAGCCGAAAGATCTATGTACACCAAAGTATATCAAATTTCACTTAAGGGCTCACATACCCCTGCACGCGCTGAAAACCGAGTAAATTTGAAAAATTATTATAAAGGTTATATGGTGAAAAAAAAATTTAATTGTTGAGTTCACATATCTTACTAACTATTCAACTATAAAAAATTTTTTTTTTATAATATTAACATTGTTTTTTACGGGTATAAATGGACTACTTATGAAAACCATGGCGTCTCCTGGTCGGCATCATAACTTCACTAAAAATAATTCAATTTGCAAAAATAAAAAAGAATCTTGTAAAATAATGTAGTAGTTATAGTCTGACGGAGGGAATTTTTTTTTTCAAAAATAAATAAGTTACAGTATTTCAAACTTTAGTAATCAGTTTTTTAAAAAAAAATTGCGTTTAAGAATTTATAAAAAAATTTTCAAGCAAAAAATTAAGAAAACCTCTCGTCAGACCATAGACAAAATAGTTATCAAAATTTAAAAAAAAAAAGTGGAAAAATATTGACAATTGACTGAGATGGTATGTACAACGTGAACTTACGGCTAGTCTCCGATTCCAGCTTCGTACACCTTCTTCCTCTTGTATCTTCGTGTTTTTCACAGATGGTCATATAAATGACCTTGTTTTCTATGAAACTCAGCTTTTGCAAAAAAATAAATGCTAAACGCTGCTGTTTAGAGTGGAGCGGCAATTAGCCAGGAAGCCGCTCCAAACCGATGTCTGGTGACATTTATTGTTATAACTTTGTATTGGAGTGGAATTTTCTAAATTCTAAATTTTTTTTAATTCTTAAAAGTATAAAAAATATAAAATCCGTAAAAAAAAATCAATTTTTTGAAAATTTCAGGGGTATATGAGCCCTTAAGAAAGCTTAACACCAAGAAAGTCCAGGAATAGATAATATCCATAACCTGTTACTTAAAAACCTCCCAAAGAAAGGCATAGTATATCTCAATGCTATATTTAACAGCTGCCTTAAACTCGGCAACTTCCCAAATAAATGGAAGAAGCAGTAATACTCCCCATACCCAAACTAGGTAAAGATATCACTCTACCCAATAATTACAGACCAATAAGCTTACTACCATCAGTCAGTAAGTTATTTGAAAAAATTATACTCAGCAAAATTAAAGACCATATGGAGGTAAACGACATACTGTCAGTTCATCAATTCGGATTTTGCCAAGGTTACTCAACTAACCACCAATTATTAAGAGTCACTAGCTTCATCAAGAACAATCAGTTATCCTAATCGCCCTGGATATTCAAAAGGCCTTCGACTCTGTCTGGCATAAAGGGTTACTATATAAATTAATTAAATTATCCTTTCCGCCTTACCTAATCTAAACCATTCAATCATACTTAGAAAATCGATCGTTCCGAGTGAAAGTTAAATAAGACCTATCAAATCTACGCGATATTCTTGCTGGCGTCCTTCAGGGTTCCCCATTGAGTCCAATACTGTATAATATACATATACACTTCCGATATCCCTATTATACAAAATTGTGAACTAGCCACGTTTGTCGAAGACACTGCTATCTTCATCTCTTCCTCGGAGCCTAACATCATTATCAACAACCTGCAAACCCAGCTTGATGAATTAGTTTCATTCCTTAATAACTTGAAAATAAAAATAAATAGTAGTAAAACTCAGGCAACGTACTATTTTACCAAAAGACGCGCACGCAGGTACCTATCTAATCCGACCATACAAATTCTTGGAGAAAGTATAGAATGGAGCAATAACATTAAGTGTCTAGGTACGTACTTAGATAAAAAGCTTACGTTCCACGAGCAAATAAATCAAACCTGTACAAAAATGCAGAAATCAATCATAACGTTATATCCCCTTATCAAAATTTCAAAGTCGTAACTTAAAGCGTTCTAAAGTTATCGTTCAATATTGGTGAACACGTGTTTTAAGAACTTTTGTATGACAGCTACCCGAAGGAGTTGATGGATTGCACTAATTAATGAAATGAGTCTTGCTTTTGATATAAAACTAATTCCTGTAAAATTTTGAATCCCTGCTTTAACTTGTACTAAAGTTATAGTGGATTCTGTAACTTGTATAAATTTTTGAAGGACTTTTGTAGGCTGCTACACGAAGGACTCTTTCGATTTGCATCATATTCGGAATTTTCGTTTCAAACATGGTAAACTTTAAGTATTCAAAATTTCAAGCTCCTAACTTGAAGCATTCGAGCAATAATTGTGAATACGTGTTTTAAGGACTCTTGTATGGGAGGTACCCGAAGGAGTGGAATGATATCGCCCATTAACGAACTTAGCCGTACTTTTTCCATTTTACAGGTGGTGACCAAATTTTAACTTCCTAGGCCAACGCGTTCTTGAGTTATCGTGCAAACGGACGGACGGACGGACGGACAGCAAACAGATTTGGGGTTTTTGGCCACAACTAAGCACAAAATAATATCTAACTTTTTTTCGTCCGAGGCTCGGTTCTATGCGTTACAAACTTTTCGAGCTGGATTAAACTTATAATACTCTGTATGATTTCATCTAGAGTATAAAAATAAGTATAATCGCGAAAACCAATAAGAAGAAAGCTTTAAGAGCTTCAGTTGTTACAGTGACGCCGTACAAAAAAGGTTATTTGTTTTTGTATAATAAACATATCAAAAAGATTGGCATAGATTTCATTCAGATATGAACAAAAACAAAAAATCACATACCAAAATATTTCATACACTTTTTCTTGTAATTTGTGCAAATATAAATCAAGTGATTTGAAAGATATAACTGTACACATGCAACATTTAAATCAGCAGAATAAATTAAATTTTCAATACCACTTTGCTTTACTTCATATTTGCTTAAAAGTAAATACACTACTTTTGATTAAAAATCAACCAGTTAACAAGTTGGAGTAGTAATTTCACACCATTTCTAGTGAAAAAATTACTTACTTTACACTAAAATTTGTTTATTTTAAAACATTAATTATAACAGTATTTTATTACACAAAAAATTAATAGTTTTACTATAACGTGATATTTACAACAATTGTTGTTGGCATTTAGATGCCTACAATAATTGCAGTGAAATTTCTTAGAGTGCAGAGTGTAAGCAGATTTTTTCTTTCTTAATCAGGAAATCATTCAGTCACAAATTCAAATTTTATACAATGCCTTTCATTTTGAATTGTTCAAATCTATTACAACTTCTACCTGCCCCTCCACCAATTTTTATTATAAATAAATAATAAATAATTCAAATAGATGATCTGAATTTCATTTGGAATAGCATACAATTGGCTGCGGTCCATCGCAGCTTCCAGAAATAATTTTCCACATGTTTGAAATTCTAATATCGAAATATAATCAACGTTATTATTCCAAATAGTTTTTAGCTGCAGAAATTGATAGAATCACCAATATTTTCCGATAATGTCCAAGCTAGAACACAAAATCATCTACTCCCATATGACCATAATTCTGTTTCTTTCCCAGCATAGAAGGCACGTAAATTTCAAAATTCAACAATAAATCTAATTTCCAATATGAAATTTTAATCTGTCGGGAGCATACACACATTCAAACAATAGAGGTGACGGGTCGATTAAGACTTAAGCTCTATGCAAAACGAAGAAATTTGCATAAAGCAAACATAATTTTATCAGTATTTCGGGTCGTAGGGAATGCTACGGGTTAAAGGACGAATAGTGTGAAAATATGTCGGTAGCTTAAATCCACTGCATACAGTAATATAAGTAGGTTACCCACTCTAGGACTATAGTACTGTGCTCCGTAATTCCCGGTGTCACCTTATTTAATTGTCGTGATAAATTTCCGCCATGGAGATGAATTTTGTGGAGAGGAAACCGCGCTATTGTCTGTTGAAGTACAATGTTGAGATCAATAGGTGCGCACAGTGTACAATTGTACGTGCTTTTCTCTTCTCATGTCCTGTTCTTGTCTGGAACTGTAAAACTGACAATGTTCATTATAATGGGCACTTCAAGAATCTCACGAATCAATTATCTAATATCCTTTTATATTTACTAATTGTTATTATAGATAGAGAGATGAAACTTCATTATATCTACAACATAGTTGCCCATACTCGTTTTTTATTCGAATTTAGCGATAATGGCCAAAATACCACTAAATGGGAATATTCTCTAATGCTGCGTTTGAGTGTAATTACTCATGGAACCTAATACCATTTTGTGGATTATTATACATAGCTTCCCCTTATCGATATCACTAAAGTCATCGAGGAAATATGCGCCGAGGTTCCGTCATCCATTGAGTAAATTTAGGCGTCATGATTATATAACACTATTAATAAAGTAAATTCAGGCTTGGTGTAATTTTACTTTAAATACTGTATAATATTACGCCAGAATAAGTAAGTTTGCGAAAACTCATTTTATCATTTCGTTCTACTTTACGTCGTCAGGTTTGTTAAATCAACCAAATATTTTTGTGCAATTGGTAAATTATTTTTCGAATCAGTAACCGTAATATCCTTGTCAACTCAATTCAATTTTATACATACATGTATTGTGAAATTGCATTTTTAATTTATGATTTTACCGTATAATTATAAATCCGAATTAAATGGAGGATTTTCCCCTATAAGAAAATGGGAATTTTACACAAAAGTGTGTAATAATTGCATTCTCTGTGTAATAATTACGCCACTTTTGTCTATTGATTACGCAACTATTGTAAAATAATTACATCTCTGATGTGTGTTGATTACGCATATGTTGTGTAATTATTACAACGTATTTGTGTAATTTTCACTCTAATTACACATGCATGTAATTTTACCATTACTATCGATGGAAAACAGTTGCCAACTATAATAATGGTAAATTTACTCCAATATTTCTTAGAGTGTACTGCAGGTTTCTCCAACGTAGCTCGTTGGATCCAGAAAACCTTATTATAAAAATGTAGTTTACTTTAATTAATGAGTTGACATCTTAGTTAGATCAAATCTTTTTAAATGACGAACTTCAGCTCTTCCAATAGTTTCAATTGCTTACAACGATTAAAACTTTTTTTTTCAAACGTAATCATAAATTACATCAGCAAAGTTTTAAATATTTAAAAAAGGATTTCAAATAATTAATTAACATAAACGATTGAAGATTATTTGTAAATTAATAGTTGGTTTAATCTTTCGTCTCAATTAAATCCATTAATATTGATGTTTATTGCACAGTTTTAAATTAAAGTTATTGATCTGATTCAATCTCTAAATTCATATTTTAAATAGATAAATTCTTATTATTTAATAAATTATATTTTAATTTTAATCAAACTTTAAAACGGATTTGTGCATGTTAGAATAGACATAGATATCCACTGATGAAAAAAAAAATTAATTGCAAAGCTACAAAAACATGCCATCTTCGATTAATAAAATTAAACATCGAAGTTGAACAAAAATTATCGAATCGACAGTGGCGAAAAACTAACTCAGTTAAAGAGACCTAGTACCTACCGATCAGGCAGTGACCTGTAAGCACTCCAATTAGTGTGGTTAAACCCATAACTCTAAGAGAAAGCATCCATTCTGCATATTACATGCATACACTGGAAACCCGAACTTCTCGCTTATTCATAACATTGAGGTTTTCCGAGAAAACTACAATCATTCAATTACAATTATCCAATTAAAATTCTCGAATATTCCACATACACAACCGAATATACTAGAAATCTTTCGACTCAACACATGCAGTAAATAAGCGCAGCCGAGCTTGAACACGAGATTATTGCGTTATATTCTTTATTGGTACTATGTTTGGAATAACAATACAATACTTTTATTTAGAGAATTTGAATTTGTTTACCTTGTCCTGCTTCAATAAATGGTACCATTCATCTTCTTTGTAGTCTTTTTACTGTATTACTTCTTGATAATAAAGTTAAAAATAAAATAATTATTAATAATAAAATTATTGTGATCGACCTGAAATTCAAAAAAAATTTGCTATCCTGAAATTATGTATTTTCACGTTTTAGGACTAGGAAGCACCAAATAGCAAAAAAATGTCCGTCTGTCCGCCGTAGATGCCGTACGCCGTCCGCCGTATGCAAAAGCGTTTGAAGGCGCGCAGCTTACAAGCCCGTTGAGATATTAAGTTCAAATTTTTATGATTGGGTGAATGAATCCCTACGACTGGTATCTTTTTTTTGTGGGGTGGTGGGGGGTTTCAGGAGGGAGGAGGGTATGAGAGGGGGGATCGTTTGGGGAGGGAGGAGAGTGGAGGACGAGGGTGGAGGAGGAGGTTGGGGGAGGAGGGTGGAGGAGGAGGGATCGTTTTAGACGAAAAATTTTGGTTTCTAGATCACAGGAACCACTTAAAAACTTTGGATTACAAAATCTTCCGAACCAGATGTACCAGGAAAATAAAATTTGGTTTCTGTACCTATTTAGAATAGAGATGGGCAAAGTAGTTCCTTTTAGTGTAGTACTTCACTCCGAGTCACTGACTTTAAGGAAGGAGTTCAGTGAAGTAGTTCTGGAACTGTTTGTTCCATCTAGAATATGACGACCAAAAAAAAAGGTCAGTAGATAGAGCACGGAACGAGTTCAGTGAAGTAGTTTCGGACCTGTTAGTTCCATCTACAAGGTCAGCAGATAGAGAAGGAACGAGTTCAGTTAATCGTCGTTCCATCTAGAAGATGACGACCAAACCAAAAAAGGTCAGTACATATAGAAGGAACGAGTTCAGTCAAGTAGTTCCGGAACTGTTAGTTCCATCTACATTACGACGACCAAAAAAAAAAGGTCAGTACATCGAGGAGATGAACAAAAAAAGGTCGGTCAAGCTTTATGTCACGTGTTCAATGGAACTGCAGTTCACGAAAAGGAGTGAGTTACTTCACTCACTCACTTCAATGAAGTGTTCTTTTGGAACAGTTCACTCCTGAACGGGTCGTTCAGGAGTGAACTGTTCGAGAAACGAGATGGGTCATCTCTAATTTAGAATAAAAAAAAATCTACTGAATGTAAAATTTTTAAAGGGGGGGGGGGAGTGAAGAGCGGAAGTGGCGGAAGTAGCGGGACATCCATATTTTAAAAAATTACATTTTAATATCTCAAGAACCATGTCAGATATAATCTTGAAAATTTTACAGGAGTTAGGACCAGTAGACCCCTAGCGGAGAACAAAATTTTGAGGGTGTGGGTAACCTACACCGCATCTCAGCATTAAACATGTTTCAGACTTCTACCCATAAAATAATAAAGTTGCGCTCAGACTGTTGGAAGATTTTTTCTCGCAGTGTACATACAATATATATATAATATTTAATGAATTATGTTTTTTCGTGAAATAAATTTTAACGAAACGAAACATGTTAATCAATTAGATAACAGTTACTACAGTTTGCCATCTTATTCCTTAGTTCAATTTAAGAATTTCGCTTTATGTCACCCACATTCCCATCAAATGTAGAACATAAATATTGAATCCAATCTCTTTTTTAAAAGTCATTAATCTCATTCCACTCCAAGAGATTCTGCTTGATATTGTCTTTTATCTAGCATAAAAATGTTATATCCTTCCATTAAGCGTGTACACCTAAATGTACTTTTTGTGATTGTTGGCGCTAAGCTTAAGAAGGTGTAAAAGACACAGCAATTTATTCTTCCATGTGAGAGCCTAGTTCCTATTTGCAGCAGAGCAAGGAGCTTAAAAAATTTTAACGGTAATAAATTGTATGTTTTCGCCGTAAAAAGGACGACGCATCGCAGATTTTGTTACCTCATATGAGGCTTTAACGTCATATCGGTGTCTGCGACTTAATAGTATAAGAAAAGAGAGAAAAACTTCATTTTCTTAAGAATATGCGAGTACTTTGGAATTTCAAAGATTTAAGTATGTCATTTCAGTGAGTCTACATTAAGAGCAATCGCTATCAACTTTTAGTCGACCGACGGTTTAGTTAAGTACGGATGCGCCCATACTAACCATCTATTCATCTATCATATTTTATTATTTTTTAATAATAAAGTATTGTGATCGACCTGAAATTTTAAAAAAAATGTCCGTCTGTCCGCCGTAGATGCCGTACGCCGTCCGCCGTACGCAAAATCGTTTGAAGGCGCTTAGCTCCCAAACCCGTTGAGATATTAAGTTAAAATTTGTATGGTGGGTAGATTGGGTGAACCCCTACGAATGGTATCTTTTCAGGCGGTGGGGGTGTGAGGGGGGACCGTGGAATAATAAGGAATAACCAGAAGGCAATTTGGAACATTATATTTTAGGTTGTCAATGGCATAGTAACCTACACCGCATCTCAGCATTAAACATGTTTCGGACTCCTACCCATAAAATAATAAATTTGCGCCCAGACTGTCGTAAGATTTTTTATACTCTAGATGAAATCTGAGAGTATTATAAGTTTAATCCAACGTGTTCAAGAATATTGGCTGATAACATCAGGAGGGTTTAACCTACGATTTTGAAATTTTTATGTGCTTATTTTCCAGCTAAATGTATGATTATGAAGAAAATCCTATTAATGCTTCGTGTAGCTGCCATACAAATATCCTGTAAAATGGCTTAACTTATTTTACGGAACTCACAACTCAAGTAATCGTTTAGCCACGAATTTAGATATTTGCATAAATTAGTTTTGAGTAAAAACCAAACTCGATTTTATTAGCCAGCGAAATCCCCTTACTCCTTCCGGTAGCTTCGAATTCAAGAAATCCTTAAGACACGTGTTCAACAATATTTTCCGATAACTTTTGATCGCTTCAAGCTAGGAATTTGAAATTTTGTATACATTAATTTTTAAATGGTTCCGAGGAAAAGGATAAATATGTAAGAAATCGAGTGAGTTCTTCCTCCACCTCTCATGTGAAAGTCCTTGAAAAAGGCAAACAATTTTTTACCCCGAACAATTTCCATTTAGTCCAGCTCTACGTATATCGAAATATACTAGAGTATTCCAAAATTAAATTTAAAAGCTACAGTAAAGTGTTAAACTCGTTCTTAAATTTGGTCGACTTAAATCAGTTCGGTGTAAAAACAGTAAAAATATTTAAATAGATTTATAAAGTTTGACACAACTTGTCAATACGATTCGAGAGTTCTTCCTAGTTCTCAGTAGAAACGAAAAAAGTTTTTGACTTAGAATTTTGTCTATTCATTAAGCGGTTTAAAAAATCAAATTGTTAATTCAAATTATTTATTTTTATTGACGCAGATTTCAGAGAAAATTTAGTTTTTAGTATGTTTTCAAAGAAGGAAATTTTATTTTTATTCAAAAAATTCATAATACATATATACCTACATTATTTTGCGAAATTAAGTGTTCTACCGACTTGCCTGGACTGGATACAGTAAAAAAAATCCATTGAATTGTACATCTTGTGGATAGTAGTCAAATATGCCAAACCTTTTCATGTAAATTTACATTGGGATGTAATAGTCAATTTGAATGTAATTTTCAATTTTCGGTCAGTAAATTTCAACTTCGAAAGCAGCAAATTCACTGGATATTGTCTTGAATTTACACTTAAAAAGTGTACAATTAGCACTCTTTAAGATACACTTATTTCTAATATTATTTCTTACTTACTTGCTCTTAATAAAACCCTTGGCTGTAGGTAGGAATCAAACACGCGATCAATTCTTGTTTTGCTGCGTAGGTTGGGCGCGCGTAGCCACTGTAGCTCCGAAGGAGTTTCATTTTAATTTCAGTAGAAAACAAAATCGAACGAAGCGTCCAAATTCGTGGTTTCATATATTACATGGTTTTCGTCGTAAAATTCAAATAGATAAGTAGAATTACACGAAAAATAACGGAATTTTCAATTCATATATAAATATAGTTAATTTTACACGAAATGTTGGCAAATTTTGTAAGCCTTTTCATGTAAATTGGAAAGTACATGAAAAATTTACTTATACCAGTAATTTCATGTAAAAGTAATTGAAATGTGCACTTTTACTTGAAAAAATAATATATACTGGAAATTTGAAGTAAAAATTGGATTGAATATTAATTTTTTTTAAAACAGTGCAGCTGATTCTGATTTCTCCTATTCAACTCGAATTTATTGATTTTGTATGGAAAAATGTGATAGCGAGCAATATAGTTACTAATCCACAAAAACAATTTGCTCTTTAACAATCAATTTGGTTTTAGATTAGGTCATAGCACACACGATGCTATTGCATTACTGAGGAAAAAATCAATATATCTATGGACAACGGTAATAAACCCTGCGCAGTTTTTCTCGATCTAGCAAAAGCTCTTGACTCTATCGGGCCTATTACGAAACTCGACTCGACCAAAAAACTCACGTTCTGCGACTATGAAACTCGACGAGTGCCTATTTGTCGAGTTTCACTCGACTTTGAGTCGAAAAAAAAGGGTGAGTTAAGAGAACTGCGTATTATGAGAGCCGATCGAGTGAGTATTTACTTATAAGAAATGTCAAACTCACTCGACTGCTGGAAATGAAGTGACTTTTCAATTGTCGAGTTTCATAATACCAACTTTAGCTCGAGTCGAGTCCAAATGTGAGTCGAGTTACTCACTCGACTCGAGTTTCGTAATAGGCCCGTTAATCTCACTCCAATATAATAGAGAAATTGCATCAAGTTAACTTAAAAAAGGGGTTAATAGATTGGATTTTAAGTTACCTAAGTAATCGTAAACAAATTGTGAACATTAATCATGAATCTAGCCAGGAACGTTCCTTCTGCTACGGAGTACCACAAGGAACAGTACTCGGTCCAGTACTATTCTTAATATATATTAATGATTTGTATCAGCAACAAATCAAAGGAGATTTAATATCTTTTGCCGACGACACGGTTCTATTTGTAGAGGACAATTGCTGGGATGGAGTTAAGATTAAAGCCAACTATAGCCTTTTATTAATAAAAGAATGGTTAGATAACAATTCTATGACACTTAACATGGAAAAAAGTACATATATAACTTTTGCGTATAATAGTGGAGGTATTCCTCCACCTTTGGCTGTTACTGTTCATTCAAAAGATTGCTCCTCTAATTGCAAATGCAAACCTCTTAAAAATGTAGATCATACGAGGTATCTAGGGGTAATTTTTGACCAACATCTTAGGTGGGATGAAGATATTGCCAGCATCATCAAGCGTCTAAAGATGTTACTTCCCGTATGTTTCACCGTAAGGTCATTCTTGACAAAAGCAGCAACAAGAATGTTTTATTTTGCTGTAATACATTCAGTGTTACAATATGGGATAATTGCTTGGGGAGGGGCTACAATAACTTCATTAAAACCATTAAAAATTTTGCAAAACATGGTACTAAAAATATTACTAAAGAAACCGCGTAGATATAGTACAGAACAAGTATACTCTATAATAAATGTCCTTGATATTGATAAAATATTCAATGCTATCGCTAGTATACAAATTTACAAGGAACTACAAAGGGGAGATATTAAACGTAACAGCAACCATATTCGTGGGGGAACATTCCATGAACTTTTATTGCCGCTGAGGAGAACTAATTTGGGGCAAAATCACTATTCTTACGCTGGAATCAAATTATTCAATGAGCTACCAGATCAAATAAAAAACTCTATTAGTCTAAAGAAATTTAAAGTTAACCTTAAAAACTACTACTATAACATATAGGGTTGAAATGATGAGCAAACAAGAAGTGATATGACGTGTTAGTAATATTGATTTGAATTTTATCTGCATTTATTACATCTACACTTTATTTTATAAGATAAGTTGAATTAAGAATGTAAATTTTATGTGTAGTGAAATGAATTAAAAATTTAGATTTTGTGTATAATGATATGAATTAAAAATGTAAATTTTATGTGTAATGACATTAACACTGAACTCCTTACCACTAACACAAGTTATGTTACCTTATAAGGGGGAGAAGTGCAACATATGTATCGAAAAATAGATATAAGTTACAAAAATGCATTAAATATAATTAAAAAACATACTGCAGTCACGATCGGCTGCAAGCCAATCGTATAATACTCTAGATGAATACTGAACTCCGATTTATATTTTAGTTGGGGATAAAGTAGAATTACGTGTGTGCATATTGTATGTCCTTTATTAAGGACTGCCATTAGATTGTTACTCAAAACTAAAAGACAATATTCAGTGTTTAATTTCATATCTTGAACTGGGTAAGTCATCGAAAAAAATGTCCTTTTTAAAGGACTTTCACATGGGAGGTACAGGAAGGACTCACTTGATTTCTTACATATTTATCCTTTTCCTTGGAACCATTTAAAAATGAACGTGTACAAAATTTCAAATTCGTAGCTTGAAGCGTTCAAAAGTTATCGAAAAATATTGTTGAACACGTGTCTTAAGGATATTTTGTATGGCAGCTACCAGAAGGAGTGAAAGGATTTCGGTGATTAGTAAACTCAAACTTTGTTTTTACTCAAAACTAATTTGTACAAAATTTCCAATTCATAGCTAAAAGAATACTTGAGTTATAGTAAGTGCCGTAAATTAAGTGAAGACGTTTTG
Organism: Beris morrisii; assembly: GCA_951812415.1. Lineage (NCBI taxonomy): Eukaryota > Metazoa > Arthropoda > Insecta > Diptera > Stratiomyidae > Beris > Beris morrisii. The sequence continues at coordinate 23,557,670 of OX638312.1, forward strand.
ACAAGATATTTGTATGGCAGCTACACGAAGGACTAATAGGATTTTCTATATATTCATACATTTAGCTCCAACTATTAGAAAAATAACACATGCAAAATTTCAAAGACGTAGCTTAAACCCTTCTGAAGTTTTCTTGAAGACGTGTTTTAAGGACATTTTGTATGGCAGCTACCAGAAGGAGTAAAAGGATTTCGCTGACTAGTAAAGTCGAACTTCCTTTTCACTCAAAATTAATTTGTAAAAAATTCCGAATTTGTAGCTAAAAGATTACTTGAGTTATAGTGAGTTTCGTAAATTAATTGAATACATTTTGACAGGATATTTGTATGGCAGCTACACGAAGGACTAACAGGATTTTCTTCATAATAATATATTTATATCCAACTATTGGAAAAATGACACATACAAAATTTCAATGTCGTAGCTTAAACCCTTCTAAAGTTATCGACCAATATTCTTGAACACGTGTTTTAAGGACATTTTGTATGGCAGCTACCCGAAGGAGTAGGACGATTTTGCCCGTTAACGAACTTAGCCTTACAAATTCAACCAAACATCCAGATTCAAAATTTCAAGATCCTAGGTGAAGGCGTTCTTGAGTTATCGTGTTCACGGACAGACGGACGGACGGACGGACGTCAGGCGGATTTGAGGTTTTTGGCCACAAATAAACAAAAAATAATATATAACTTTTTTTCGTCCGAGGCTTGGTTCTATGCGTTACAAACTTTTGGGCTGGATTAAACTTATAATACTCTATATGATTTCATCTAGAGTATAAAAATCCATATATGGATACACATTATTCCGCACATATGTGGCATCAATGCCATCTAGACGTAAAATATTAAACTTGGAACTGGAAAGAAAAAAACCGCACCTATTATTTTCACTACAAATTATGATATACTCTATAAGTTTAATTGTGAGCACTTGCGATCGATTAATCCCCACGTCAATAAATCCTTTCGCGATAAGATTTCTCGTAGATACTTACGTGTTAAAATTGCATGTATATATTCGAAATTCGGAAGGGATTTATTTAAATAACAAAACTTAACTTTTTTTTACATCCTTTTTATGTATTTATTCTACTATTTTGGTATAATCACTCAAAAACATTAACATCGCTTATGAATTACACATTTCCAAGAAGTAGTTTTATTTTTTCTCTTCAATTTATTTATTCTAGCTACAAACATTTTAAATCCTTTTTTTTTATATTAAGATACAACACTTACATACATAGATAATATATTTTTAATTTATCAACAAAAACTAATATTTTTCCAACCCTTACTTTTTGCCTAAAAAAGAGCCTACTCCACCTAAAAAATACATTTTCCGTAAATATCTTTATGCAATAATTTGTTTATTTTATTTCAATAAATAATTCTATAATTAATTGAAAACAACGATTTACTTATTTTTCATGTACTCGCATATAAATAAAATGCATTTGGAGTTTGAACTATTAAAAAAATAAATAATTATTTATATGATCTCAATATTGAATATTTTTTTTTTTCGTAAAATATAAAAAATATTTTAATATCAGTATCAGTGATATTGGAACAAAGAAATGTATCACAATGTTTATTTTCCTTTTTCACTTTTACATTAAATTTGTTTTAAATTTTTTTTGCTGTTGTTGATATTTTCTACGTAACAAAACAATTCTAGAAAAACATTTTTATTACTTTAGGACAAAATTATTTTTCATCGTGTAAATATTTGTTGTCGTAGTTTTTATTGTTTCATTTATTTTTATTTAATATATATTTATGGTTAAGTTATTTGACTATGGTGTCTATTTTAAAGAGTTGTTAAGTTGCATTTAATAGGTAAGAATGTATGAGTATGTTGATGTTATGTCAAAAAACTGACATAGAGATGTGTTAAGTTTATGAATATGGTTAAGGATCAAGCTAATAATTTATGGTATAAGAGAATTACTTCACTCTTCAATTTATTTCTATTTGGTCTAACAATTATTGTAAGTTTACACCACTACTTTTATTTATTTTTCCTTCCATGTAAAAATGCTAATATTTTTAGAATTTAATTATTAATTTTATGAATCGAATGACCGATGTGTAAATAATTTTTTATTTACTTTAGCTTTTCTAAGGCTGACTTTTTTTTTAATTATTATGTACTAATTTTTTTTAGTTCATAGACTGGTAAGATTTAATATCAAACAAATTTTTAAAAAAAGTTTGTATTATCAGATTTTATTGTTTGTTTTTGTTTGTAAATTTCAGCATATTCGATAAATATTAAAAAAGTTTTTGTCTGTTGTTAAAAAATCTTAAGGTGGGTTTACATTGCGATGCCTGCAATTTTTGCAGGAACTGTGAGGGAGAAGAAAAATTGTTTAAGGTCTATTGTACATGAGAGAAACGATCGGAAACATAGTCTGCAAAAAATGCAGGGGAAAGTTGTATCTATGTGTGTGTGCCTTTCTTTTTTTGCTGCCATAAAAAGTTCTCGAGCTTACCCTGCGTCCACACTGACAATTTATCTGGCAATGGCAATGGCAACGGCATTATTGCCATACACAAATTGACAGTGTAGACGCACCAAACGCATATGGCAATATTACTTTCAGCATTGCCATGGCAATTTTGAGGATAATATTGCCAGAAAACGAATTGTTTGATAGAAGTTAGCGTCGCTTGTCAACTTACGTTTTTTTGGTTTGATCGCAAAATGAGTGAAAATAAGTGGACTAAAGAAAAAACTATTGAATTAATCAATAGTTTTCGAAGTTATGATTGCTTTGCTTCACAACTTGACACTTCGAATTCACTCGCTCAAATGAAAATTGCCTGGCAATCAAATGCCCACTCATTGCGATTTGACGTTTAACTCAATGGCAATATTGCTATTGTCATTGCCAGATAAATTGTCAGTGTAGACCTTTTTATGGGTGCAGATCGCATATTCTCCTCTGGTAGCTCTAATTTCACATACTTCCGACATTTTTTAGTTGCCGGTAAGTTTTAAGGAAGACAGACACTATGGTTGTGGTCCGAATTATGCTAACGGTGCTTACATCACTAACAGTGCTTACAGACGGTCCGAATTGTCGGTACGCTTACGACATATAATTCGGACCGATCGTGTGCACACAGTGTACTCACAATAAGGCTTGCGCATTTTAGTTCACTATCTCGATATTCACGACCATTTTCGGTTCCCGATCCGTCGCGAACTAATTCGTTCTTTTAGGCTGAGCTCCCGCGAACTAGTGAACTAAAAGAAGGAAGTAGTTCGCGAACTTGAAGTTCAGTGATGACAAGACAGTGAAAACTCGTAGTCGTCATTGTGGTTCAATGTAATGAGTAAAAAAAAGGAAAAGGTCGTCTGGTACAATGTGATGATGATGACCTAAAAAAAAGGTCGTGTGGTACAATGTGTTGACCTAAAAGGTCGTCAGTGTACAAGTACAAAAGGTCGCCTGATAGAATGTGATGCCCTAAAAAAAAAGGTCATCAGTGTGGACAAGTCTATTGTACCACTGATTCACAAACGGCAATGAATACAAACGAACTAGGAGCGGGACTCACTGCGAACTAGTTCGTTCACTTCAGTTCTGGGAACGCTCTTCCGAACTAGTTCGTTCGCGAACTACACATGCCCTTGAGGAGGACGACAAAGTTCGGGTAGAGACTGGGCGATTTGAGTATAATGGGCCATATTGGCCTGAATGCTGAAGATACGCTGCTTTCCTGCGTGTCTTCCCCCACACCAAACAACAACAATTCGGACCGGTTGTAAGCGTGATAAAAACGCAGAAAGCGTTCGGACCGCGGCCTATGACAAACCAGAAAAAAATTTGGACTAATGGAAAATTCTTGCAACGCTTGCCATAAAATGGTGGGGAGATGTCACCGATGTCAAACACGTGCGTTTGACATCAGTGACATTTCACTTACAGGTAGTTAAGATTGTTCTTTTAAAGTGTATCCGAAGCCATGAATTTTCTGGGTTTTCAGCCTTGCAAGGATCCTGTTCAAAGCAGGTATATATATAAAAATTAATGTTTGTTTGTTTGTTTGCCCGTATGCGTTCCTAAACCATTCATTAGGGCCGCGGTCCGAATTACGCTCATGGTGCTTACATCACTAACAGTGCTTACATTCGGTCCGAATTGTTCGTACGCTTATATCGCTTTCAATTTGGACCGATTGTGTGTGCACAGTGTACTCACAGTGTCTATCCTAGAAACCATGAGCAGTGTAAGCTTCAGAAAAGTACCCCTCCATGCAAATTGTATGCGTTGTGAGCGCAATTAGGACCGAGTGTAATTCGGACCGCGGCCTAGATTGAAATGAAGCTTTTGTGATTTGTTCAGGGTACATGAAGGTTTATGCATTAGTAAAATCATTTTAGGATTGGTCGTAAGCGAGTTGTTTCAACATTTAAGTGTATTTCATATAGTTTACCGGGTTCGTGCGTTTTCGGTGTATTAGTTATGCGTTCCTGTTGACAAATGGTATCTGGTTGGAATCTTCACCTGGTGGACATTAAAACAACCCTCTAAGATTGACAAATTTTCAACAGCAGACTGTCGTATGACGGTTCGTGTGTAATTTTATGATTAGGAGCTCAGAAAATGGATAATTTTTCTCTATGAATCTTTGTTTGTTTGTCCCTTATACGTTCCTATACCATTCATCCGATTACGATGCAACTTTGGTAATTTGTTGAGCAACGGAAGCAACGAGTACAAAGACCGGAAATTGAACGCATTTACAGGACTGAACGGGATCAACAGGAACAACGGAAGCAACGAAATCAAGTCTGGAAGCCGCTAGCATTGCAACGCATGCTGGGGTATATAATGTTGTATAGGGGAAAGCACTACAATAATGCAGATCATAGTAGGTTTTTCAGTACACTTTCTGTGGAATCGCACTATACAAACGTGAGCGTAGCCACGGGACGCCTAAAACCCTGATTCAGGATTTTTGCTGTTAAGCCCTTAAGGGAGTGTAAAGGGTTGGTAAACGTTTACGTAAATGCACTGCACGACGTCGTTACAAGTTATGATAACTTGATCGCTATTCTGTGTTAGGCTGGCCGCACACTGAAAGAGCAAAAACAGTTTTATTCAAAAACGTTTTTGACTAAACCTGACTATGTCGCTGTTTCAATAGCAATTCGATGATCAGAGCACACTGATTAGTCGAGCTCGCTTCAAGGCACGCGACTAATCAGTATGCTCTGGTCATTGAATTGCTATTGAAATAGCGACATAGTCATGTTTAGTCAGAAAGGTTTTTGACTAAAACTGTTTTTGCTCTTTCAGTGTGAAGCCAGCCTTAGTTGGGTTGTACTGGCAAGTTGAATTTTGGTCACAGTCAATAATCGTCATATTGCCGGGACTTCAAAGAAAAGCGTTATTTTATTTAGTATATTTCGGTTCATGCGATCATACTTATACTTAAAATTTAAAAAAATCTGGTGATGCTCGATGTTCTATTTTTTTTTCATCAGACCAAATTTTTAAGAATCTCTCATTGATCCAGTTTTTTTAGCATGTCTTTTTTTACATGTGTAAAAACAGAGTTGGCTGTATATAACTTTGTTTTTTGCCCGAGGCTCCGTTATATTTGTTACAAACTTTTGGGCTGGATTAAACTTATAACACTCTCCGATTTCATCTAAATTAATAAAAAATAAATTATATAAAAATCTCAGGGTGGTAAATTTAAATCTTTCACAATACTAAAGTTACAATAATAAAGTAAAAGATGGGTTGCATTAGTATTGGTTCTATGTTTAGAGAAATTCCTTTCGTAAGAATGGCCCTTATCAGTAGTTTCGTTTCTATAATATTTTTCAAATATGCTGTTCATTACAAATCAAATTGATGTATTTTCTCTTATTTCATTCTACTTTATCCAAAGAGCTAACTACATTTTAAACAAAATTTTTCTAAAACCGTTCTTTCCTTTTAATTATATACCCCGATTAGACTTACCTCTAATTTATCAGGTTGCCCGACGTGTCCGCATTTCACCGGCACTAAAACAAATTTGTCTCACGTAGGTTTCACATACGGCACAAAATTTTAAAAATATTTCCTTTTTCGCACTTGTTAATATATGCGATTTGCATGTCCTTTTCAGTCCTTGTGTTTTCGATTCAAACTTTTTGTCCCAGACTTTTCAGCATGTATTAAGATTCCGCTCGATGTACCAAAGGTTGATACCTTTATATCGAATTTGCCATCCAGACTGATTGCTTGTGCCATTAATTTAGCATGTTCAATGGTTGATTCACTTAACCTGTGTAAGAAGATAAAATCTAATTAGTTAGGGAGAGGTGAACAGAGCGCTGGAAGGAAAATGGATATAGGTTGGATAGACGGGAAGTTACTTGTTGCACGTACTTGATATCAATTTCGTATCCTTTCAGATCCAGGACTGCATTCCCAATAGAAGTTATTTGATCTTCTCGTTTACTGGACAAACTGATTCCCATCCAACGCAGTTGGGGCAAGGACGATATAAAGCAATGCATGAGTTGAGATTCAATTCGAAGTTTTTTCGGTCGATCGAGAACAGAAATGCCATCCATTTTTAGATGACTGAGTGGACTATTTCGAATGCTTTTCGATAAACTCTTTAATGTTTTTGATGCATCGTCAAAGTGAATAATCCAGTTGCACATTTTCAAAGTATTGAGAAGGCTATACGATGGGAATGAAATCATTATTTTAATTAAAATTTTCTTTTCAAAGGACTTTTAAATGGGAGGAGCTGGAAGGACTTATTTGATTTTATCATATTTATCCTTTTACGTGGAACCCTTTAAAAATTAATGTTTACTAAATTTCAAATTCCTTGCTTGACGTGTTTAAAAGTTATCGGAAAATATAGTTGAACACATATTTTATGGACTCCTTGTATGGGAGCTACCGAAAGGAGTAGAAGGATTTAGCTCACAAGTAAATTCTAAAGTTGTTTTCCCTTAAAACTAATTTGTACAAAATTCCGCATTCATGGCTGAATGGTAGTGAGTTCCGTAAATTGTGTGAAGACATTTTTACACGATATTTGTATGGCAGCTGCGTGATGATATAATGGGATTTTCTTTATCATACCTTTAGCTCCAACTATTGGAAAATCTACACCTACCAAATTTCAAAGTTGTAGCTTAAATCGCTCTGAAGTTATCGGCCAATATTCTTGAACACGTGTTTTAAGGACTCTTTGTTATGGGAGCTACCCGAAGGAATAAATGAGTTTTGATGACTGGTAAACTTCACTTTATCTCAAAACTAATTAGTACAAAATTTCAACTTCGTGGCTAACGATTTCTCGAGTTATAGTGAGTTTGGCAAATTGAGTGAGGACAATTTTACAGAATTTTTGTATGAGAGCTATTCGAAAGACTTACGGTAACTTCTTTATATTCATATCTTAAGCTGCGACTATTTTGAAATGAACAAACAAAGCAGCATTATACGCGTTTCGGACTTCTACCCAAAATATAATAAAGTTACGCCCAGACTGTTGGGAGATTTTTTTTTATTTATTTACGTATTTTTTTGCAATAGAAGATTCAATAGAAGTAAAAGTGAATTCGATCTCATTAAACCTTAAAGATTTTGGGAATTCGTGAAAACTTGAACAATACCTTACACCAGGGGTTTGATATCGAAAAATGCTTAAATTTTTCTCGTTTAGATGTAAAGCCTTTACAAGTAAAAGTGAATTCGATATTTCATTAGACCTAAGAAATATATCGGAATTTGTGAAAATGTACACAACTACTTTACACCCCCTTAGCGGTTGACTAGCTAAAAATTTGGAAAAATGTTTTTAGGCGCTTATATACTCGTAAAGAGCACACACACAACTCGACATGTCTAAAAGATATTAAGAAATTCCAGAAAAAAGTTTGGAAAAGCCGTCTTCACGGACTTTTTCGTTACTCCACCGTTGTACGCCATTGCAAATCCGAACTTCTTTTATGATTTACATATACATATTTATATATACATATACAAATTATGTTTCAACTTTCTAGCATACCATACCTTGCTACTCCTACTCCTTGCTACTCATATTAAAAATTTTATTTTTTCCAGGATGCCTCTATAGTGACTCTACATAGTCATCAATTTTTAGCTTTCTATTCTTGGCGGCTTTTGAGAAATCAAAAACAGAATTTTTCTTTTCTAGTTGGTAAATTCATATTAAACATTATCACGCTTATTCTGAAAACCGGGGATTTTTTATTCCTGCTGACTATTCTGTGGTTCAATTTACGCAAAGGCGATTGAAAACGTTCGAAAACTCCTATATCGACCTCTTTAGAAAGGTTCATTCCGGGTGTTTGAAACTATTTTTTGGGTAGAATTATGTACAATATTCTAACCCTTCAAATGCGAGAGAAGGTTCGTATACATTTTTTCTTTATTTAGGTTTAACGCCAATTAGTTTTTAAAGCTGTTCATCGCGGGAGTCACAATTTTTGAAAATCTGTGACTTTTTATATTCTAGCATGAAGCCTATGATCCAATCAATGCAGCGTTACATGCAGTAGCTTTACTCAGGATCAATGCCTTGCAGTAAATGTTCTGGCATGCGGTAATTCAAATTTTGCTCTGGGTGGAAATTTTGTATAGCGCTGCGTAAGGGCAGCTAACAGTCAAATAAAAAATCTGCCAATGGTCTGGGCGAAACTTTATTATTTTTCGGGTCAAAGTTCGGGAGCAGTCAAAGTCGGAGTATGAAATCAGTTGTTTCGAGATTATAAGGTTTCTTGGAAAGTTAATTTTGTTCTTAAAATTAAAATATTTAAAATAGAGATTTTTAGCCGATTAAACATTGAAAAAGCCCGTGTGGACTATTCGAATTTCGGTTTATTATGTACACTAAAAGCCCATAGAAGTAGACAAGAAATTTGTTACCTTATTTTATGGGCTTTCCGAAAATGTAATAAAATTTGGTGGTTAATCAGGTCCTTCTTGAAGAAAACAGGACTTTTTTGTATTTTTTTTTAATTTTTTATTATTTTTGTGTCATTTAAATGAATTTTTCTCAAAAAGTATAACACTGATTGACACAGTTGATAGCAATTAGAAAGAAACATACAGCAGTCACGATCGGCTGCAAGCCAATCGTATAATACTCTAGATGAATACTGAACTCCGATTTATATTGTAGTTGGGGATAACGTAGAATTACGTATGTGCATGTTGTACGTCCTTTATTAAGGACTGCCATTAGATTGCTACTCAAAACTAAAAGACAATATTCAGTGTTTAACTTCATACCTTGAACTGGGTAAGTCATCGAAAAAAAATGTCCTTTTTAAAGGACTTTCACATGGGAGGTGCAGGAAGGACTCACTCCATTTCTTACATATTTATCCTTTTCTTTGGAACCATTCAAAAATAAACGTGTACAAAATTTCAAATTCGTAGCTTGAAGCGTTCAAAAGTTATCGGAAAATATTGTTGAACACGTGTTTTAAGGATATTTTGTATGGCAGCTACCAGAAGGAGTAAAAGGATTTCGCTGATTAGTAAACTCCAACTTCCTTTTCACTCAAAATTAACTTGTACAAAATTCCGAATTCGTAGCTAAAAGATTACTTGAGTTATTGTGAGTTTCGTAAATTAAATGAATACATTTTGACAGGATATTTGTATGGCAGCTACACGAAGGACTAACAGGATTTTCTTCATAATCATATATTTAGCTCCAACTATTGGAAAAATAACACATACAAAATTTGAATATCGTAGCTTAAGCCCTTCTGAAGTTATCGACCAATATTCCTGAACACGTGTTTTAAGGACATTTTGTATGGCAGCTACCCGAAGGAGTAGGACGATTTGGCCCGTTAACGAACTTAGCCTTACAAATTTAACCAAACATCCAGATTCAAAATTTCAAGATCTTAGGTGAAGGCGTTCTTGAGTTATCGTGTTCACGGACAGACGGACGGACGGACGTCAGGCGGATTTGAGGTTTTTGGCCACAAATAAACAAAAAATAATATATAACTTTTTTTCGTCCGAGGCTTGGTTCTATGCGTTACAAATTTTTGGGCTTGATTAAACTTATAATACTCTATATGATTTCATCTAGAGTATAAAAATTTGTGTCCTTTCCAACGAGCCCAGAATTATTACGTTACGCTAAGTACAGCAGAAGTTAGAGATCAAACAGTGATCACAGGTACGATGAAAATCCTTCGTCCTTAAAATCGCGCTATCTCCTTAACGATGCAAAAACGGGAGTATGTGTAGAACGATTTTCTACTCAGGACAAGTTCCTCTATCTCCCATTTTCGTTTGAACCTCAGTACTAGTTACACCCTGTATAGGAAACCTTAGGAACTAAAAATGAATTCGATATATCATCAGATTTAAGCAATATGTAGGAAACTGTGAAAACATATGCAACCTCTCCTTACACCCACTTGGGGGTTGAATATCCAGAAATCCTGAAAGAAGTTAATAAATAAATATGAAGACAGTACGAGAAAGTAGAAACCAATTCAATTTCTTATCACTTCTAAAAGAAATGACGGAATTCGTGAATACGTCTTCAACCCGTTTCTACCCTCTCAGAGGCTGAAAAGGAACAACTTAAAAAAAAGTATTGGGTGATTATTAAACAAGCACGTGAAAGTGAAAAGATATTCGATATCTGATCAGACATGGGAGACATGGCAGAATTCGTGATAAAGTATGCAACCCCTTTACATCCCCTTTGCATCCCCTTAGAGGTCGAATTTCAAAAAATGCTGAAAACGCTTTCTAGGTATTTATATGAAGAAGCCGTGGAATAAAAATGAATTCAATATTTAGAAAGATCTAATAGATATGACGAAAATCGTGAAAATATATGCATTCCATTTTCACCGATCATTTTTTTCGTCCCCCTTCCAAACGCCATTATATATTTGAAAATTTTTTTTATTTAAATTACTTTTCTAGTTAGGTTACATACACGTACCGAGTTTCAAATTTGTAGCATAAGCCGTTCTATAGATAGAAAAAACACCTCCCATTCTCGTACCATAATACCCTTATAAAAAATTATATTTCTCCAACATGCTACTACTACAGCTCTATCTAAATATTAAGTATCAGCTTTATATCATTATAGGTTCTCGAGATATAAAAATCGGAACCTTTTTCTTTTCACCCTCCGCCACTCTTACCCTCTACACCCACACCCTCAAAATTTTTTCTGCTAGGGGTCTATTAGGCCTACTTTTGGTAAAAATTTTAAGAATCTATCTCACACCGCTCTTGAGATATGCGATGTGATTTTTTAGAAAAATTCTTATCCCTCCCAGTTTCATGCTCCACCGTCCTCTTCAAAAATTTTACTTTTAGCAAACTTTATTTATCAACCTTTATACACAAACCGAATTTTATTTTTCTAGTGGAATTGGTTCGTGAGATATCGTAATCTAAAGTTTTTCACCACCCACCCCCGTACGCCACTGTCGCCTCTCAAAAATTTGACTCCGATCTATTCTCCTAGTATACTTATACATAGATATTCATTAAGTTTCAATTTTGTGACATTAACCGTTTAGGAGATATGGATTTTAGGATGTGTCGATCTCGGCTTTCTTGCGTTTCGGACGCATTATTTTTCTAAACTAAGCTAATGGAATTTTTCTGGAAGGAAGATTTGAAAATTTGTATTTTAAAAGTTTTAGATCAAGAAAATGATAGAAGCTTTAGAGAAACACTGAATTAATTAGACCAGCGATAACTTACAAATTTTATTTGATGGAAAATCAGATTATTGGCTAATATTTGAATTTGATGTGACATGCAGCGCTGCATTGATTGGAGCGCGGAAAGCATTTCGCTGCCCTTCAATGCAGTAATGAATTCAGTGCTGCATTGATTGGATCATGGGCTTAAGTCACAAGTTTGACGTTACAAAAAAACATACTGCAGTCACGATCGGCTGCAAGCCAATCGTATAATACTCTAGATGAATACTGAACTCCGATTTATATTGTAGTTGGGGATAAAGTAGAATTACGTGTGTGCATGTTGTATGTCCTTTATTAAGGACTGCCATTAGATTGCTACTCAAAACTAAAAGACAATATTCAGTGTTTAATTTAATATCTTAAACTGGGTAAGTCATCGAAAAAAATGTCCTTTTTGAAGGACTTTCACATGGGAGGTGCAGGAAGGACTCACTCAATTTCTTACATATTTATCCTTTTCCTTGGAACCATTAAAAAATTAATGTGTACAAAATTTCAAATTCGTAGCTTGAAGCGTTCAAAAGTTATCGAAAAATATTGTTGAACACGTGTCTTATGGACATTTTGTATGGCAGCTACCAGAAGGAGTAAAAGGATTTTGCTGATTAATAAACTCGAACTTTGTTTTCACTCAAAACTAATTTGTAAAAAATTCCGAGTTCATAGCTAAAAGATTACTTGAGTTATAGTGAGTTCCGTAAATTCAGTGAAGACTTTTTGACAGGATATTTGTATGGCAGCTACACGAAGGACTAATAGGATTTTCTTGATAATTATATATTTAGCTCCAACTATTGGAAAATTAACACATACAAAATTTCAAAGACGTAGCTTAAACCCTTCTGAAGTTATCGGCAATATTCTTGAACACGTGTTTTAAGGACATTTTGTATGGCAGCTACCAGAAGGAGTAAAAGAATTTCGCTGATTAGTTAACTCGAACTTTCTTTTTACTCAAAACTAACTTGTACAAAATTCCGAATTCGTAGCTAAAAGATTACTTGAGTTATAGTAAGTTTCGTAAATTAAGTGAATACATTTTGACAGGATATTTGTATGGCAGCTACACGAAGGACTAACAGGATTTTCTTCATAATCATATATTTAGCTTCAACTACTGGAAAACTAACACATACAAAATTTCAAAGTCGTAGCTTAAACCCTTCTGAAGTTATCGACCAATATTCTTGAACACGTGTTTTAAGGACATTTTGTATAGCAGCTACCCGAAGGAGTAGGACGATCTTGCCCGTTAACGAACTTAGCCTTACAAATTCAACCAAACATCCAGATTCAAAATTTCAAGATCTTAGGTGAAGGCGTTCTTGAGTTATCGTGTTCACGGACAGACGGACTGACGGACGGACGGACGGACGGACGGACGGACGGACGGACGGACGGACGGACGGACGGACGGACGGACGGACGGACGGACGGACGTCAGGCGGATTTGAGGTTTTTGGCCACAAATAAACAAAAAATAATATATAACTTTTTTTCGTCCGAGGCTTGGTTCTATGCGTTACAAACTTTTGGGCTGGATTAAACTTATAATACTCTATATGATTTCATCTAGAGTATAAACATCACATATAATTGTGACTAGCAAAATAGGTGATCACAACGGCGAGCCAGGCAAACAAATTTAAAGTTTCGTGAAGTGTCAATGCTTAATATTGAGAAAATAGAAAGTTTGTTAAATTTGCTGCAGTAATTACTGGAAGATAGTGAACAAAAATAATTCAACGTAGAATTAGATGACTGTTTTGGCAAGGTTTTTTATTATAAGATTTTTCCTTGAATTTAAATAATTAATATAATAAACAAAGAACTAATTTTAGTAAAAATTCAAATTGTAACTACAGATGCAAAGATGTAAGATCTGATCACTGATTTCGTAGATAATTGTACGAACTATTTTTAAAAATTGAAATAAATTTATGTTATGTTATGTTATGTTAGATGACTGTTTTGCATTTTGTGTAATTTATGAGCTTTAAGTAGAGCCAAAATCTGAAAGTTGAGGAACGCAAAGAAGGCGTTTTTGACAATACATTTGAGAGCTACTAAAGACTTGCACTTTTGATATTTACTAAGACACAGAACTTTTCATTATAGAAATGCAAAGGCCGAATTGAACACTGACACTTTCAGTACATCATCATTTTCACATGTCTCCAACTATGTGGAGAAATTATTGTGACCTTTCTTGTGACTGCTGCGCGAGAATACCAAAAAACTATTCGATCTCAAGCACCGTCACAAAATTTTAGTTACAGAAGGTTCTGACCTGTGATAGGTCACAATTTCAGAATGGAGCGGTACATCCTAATTATGAGAATTATTTACCATTTCAAATTTTTTGTCATTCCAGTTCGACTCTTGCGATGTAAATCGATATTTGAAACGCGACTGTATTTTAACTTTCAAATTTAACTTACTTTTAATAAATGCTTTCGAAATAAATTATGATTTATTAAATACTGAAGGAAAAAAAATTATAGCATTATCAATATTATTACTTACCTAAAATGTGTGTGAAGCGACTGGAAGAAACTAATTAAGCATTTATCATCTAAAATCAAAGGCGATGATATGGAACTTCCCAGTCCTGACCGTGCCGGTGCGGATAAATCCAATTCCCTAAGACACGGAAATCCACCAATAAACGGAAGCAATTGTGGTCCACGTAGTGCTATCGAATCAGCCAAAACAGCTTGGGCTCCAGCCATTTTCAACACAACAACCGACCGCGATTCAAATGCATTTAAAACGTTTGCCGTACTAGTGCAAATTCCAATTTGTAGCCGGCAGTTGGACAGACTTAACTCTCGAATGGATGTAAGCGACAAAAATGCTCGAATAATGGATAGTGTTGATGGGTTCTACAGCGAAACGATTAAGAACATAAATTGGACAATTATTAATGAAAATTTGGGGAATTTATGAGTTTTCAACACAAACCTCTATTCTATAACTCCAACCGTCTAAACTTAACAGCCTCAACGTTCCGCAACTAGTCAGAGCTCTTGCTGACATAGAAATTGCGGAATCCTCCAAATTTAATCGGGGTGACCCGATGCTGAGCATTTGGAGGCTTGGTGATTCACTAGCTCCCAAAATTGATGGAAGCACTTCACTTAAACGTGAAGCCCCTTCCAATTTTAGACTATGCAGTGTTGTAGAGAGACGAACTGTTTCACCAAGGCACATTGAATCCTCCAGGGATAGCTGTGCTTTACTTAAATCTAAACCGTGTAATTTCGAATATGGCTCGCGAGCGGCCAATAATAGTTCATGCAAAGTGCCTGAACTGTGCGGTCCGCCATCACAAGCCGGTGTTGGATACCATGTTTTTGAAACCACTGAATCCGAACTACGCTTATCTGCAGGAGGTTCTATCGGTTGCCGAGGAAGCGTTGCTGATCGTCCCATGTTTGTGGTCGGTACAAAAACTCCTCGCGGTAGAGAAGAAAATAAGCCATGAGGATAAGAACGGGGGGATGAAACTCCAGTAAGGGATGACTGTTTAATCAGGCCTGATGTTCCCGTACTGCTTCCACTGCCAGAGCCTAGAGATGGAAGGAACTTGAAAAAATTAAGTCGACATGTCAGTGTACAGAAACTTTACCCATGCTTACTCCACTCGAGGACGGAGGATCGTCTCTAGCACCCCAGCTTGATGGTAGGGCCAAGAATGTGAGTGGTCTCATAGTTAGCAGGGCAGCAAGTGCTCCAATTGCGCCACGCTCACATCGCAAATGCGGCAAAGATAATCGCGTAACGTGCGGACATTTATCGAGCATTGTGCACAATTGAACTAATTGCGATGTACTTAATCCTAAATCGAGGAGCAGTGAGCTTAGCTTGTTTTGCTTTGGTATTGCCCTGCAAATTGCTGTAACCACAGCCTGTAATTTAAGAATTGGTGGATCTTCTTCAAGCAGTGTCAGCACCAATTCAAAACTTTCCAATCGGGGTTTCAATATCATCTTCGATATACAACTTGCTAAGTAATTGATTTCAGCTTCCTTAACTTCATTTTCTATTAGCGATGATATCCTAAGTGTTGACACGCTTTCATTGTGTAATATCGAGTCCAAGAACATTTCCATTCCACTTCTCGAGTCCAGTAGTACATGCTTTTCTATTTGGTAGACAAGTTCTAGGTTTTTTAATGTACATGATGGACTCTTGAGTGCCATTCCCCAACCCATTAATTCATTGGGCACAGAACGGATTTGCACCCAGATGGGTTTCGTTTCCAATGGCGACATGGGAGGATGTTTCGAAATTCCTAAAATATCACAAAGTGCAGAAAGATTCTCCTCGGAATTTCCGCCTGCTAAAGCCAATGAAAATATGGTCTGCGGTGTTAACCAAAGCGGTGTTAGTTTGGAGAGAAGGACATGCGCACGGGTTCCAAGCAAGCCCATAGCAAATGTAATAACTTTGAAAAGTTCCGGCTCCAACTCTTCACCCAGGAGGAGTCCAGTGATTTCAGCTGCAAGTAAACCCGGTCTATTCGCCAAGGATGCAATATAGTTTGCGGCGAGAAATTCTGCCATATCCGGACACATTGTATTGTAAACGTAGTCACCTTTTTTCTTAGCCGTCTTTCCGAGAAGTAATCCTTTGTCCAAACATCCCAGTATATTCGACTCGGGTGACGAACAATACATACGAATTTCGGACATGCTGATTGATGGACGTTTCATTTTTAGACAAAATAGAGCCAACCTACCCAGCTCGGCAATACTATTTGGCGATGTTTCCGGCGCAATACAATTAAGAACTGATTCGATAACATCCAGCTCCTCAGTAGGTAAATCGCCGCCAGTAGCTTCATAAATAGCAGCTATGGAGAGACAGCCGAGTGGCGTGCGGACATTACGACGCAGATGGTTACATTCTTGGACGGTATCTAGTAGACGTGACGGAGCACCCCATTGTCCACCTCCGAGCAATGATGCGGATCTGCCCCATGTAAGACCCTCATAGGTTACATGCCGTTGAATAAGAGTCAGTAACTCGTTATTGTTTGTAGTCGATGTTGTTATGATAACTCGAGCTTCTGGAAAAAGCTTTCCATCGAGCAATTCGTAAACATCAGGTGGATAATGCTTCCCTTTACGTTTCGGTGAACCCCTCTGGTTATCATAGCCATCAAGGACTATAAGTAATTTCGTGCCAAGCGCTTCCAACGAATTCCAGGCTGACGAAAATCCTCCGGAACCATTTGTAAATGGATTCAAAGGTCCTTTCGGAAGTAATTCCTATATATTAGAAAGTTAATTAAATTATATGGAATCGTATATATAAGCACTTGAAGCGGATTATTTTTCCTTTGTGCTGGAGAATAGGTACTTGAAACTTAAATTGTACGTTCATAAATTTTTGTTAGTAAAACGAAAGTCATGAACTCGAGAATTATTTAAAGTTAGGTACTTACCTTTTCGATATAATTCGCAAAACTCCTTTTAATTTCAGCTAAAGGTATAAATAATGCTAGAGCTACAGGTGTGCCCTTAGGCGGCCAGGGTGGTTCCTTTGCCCAAGCATGTAAAATTCGTAGTGAGAGCGAACTCCGCGAGGTCCACGACGGACATTCTATTAGAACGCGGCGTGGTGCTTCGAGAAATGAGCCTTCCTTCGTCTGAAATACAAGCAAAACATAAAAATTAAGAAATTCTCTGGCATTCGTTCAAATAAGGAATTTAATAAATTGGTGAGAATAGGGTAAGCAAACATTGTGGATAATGTTGGATGGAAGTTTCGTTAATAGAAATGAATTACCCATCGCAATGCTGGTTCACCGATTACAATGAAAACAACGTATCCAACCAACCAACCTTACTTCCTAGGGGGTAAAATAAAAACTTATGTAAAAAATTTGCCAACAGTCTTGGCGAAACTAAGAACACAACGTTAAGTTGTTTTTTTAGGTAGTCAGTCGCATAGTAACCTACACCGCATCTCAGCGTTTCGGACTTCTACCCATAAAATATTAAAGTTGCGTCCAGATTGTTGGCAGATTTTTTTTAATTATTTACGTATTTGTTTCTTAATAGATGATTCAATAGAAGTAAGTAAAATATTTCATTAAACCTAAAAGCTTTTCGGAATTCCTGAAAACTTGAACAATACCTTAAACCCTGCCTTCCCTTGGGGCAAGGGCAAGGACAAGGGGGTTTAATATCAAAAAATACTTAAATCGATTTTTTCTCCGATTACATTTAAAGCCTTTAGAAGAAAAAGTGAATTCGATATCTTATTAGACCTAAGAAATATATCGGAATTCGTGAATATGTACACAACCACTTTACACCTCCTTATCGGTTGGATATCGAAAAATTCTGCAGATGTAAAATTGATTTGATTGCTCGAAATGTCTAAAAGATTTAACGAAATTCGTGAATATATGGAGAAACCCTTTTTTTACTCCACCTTTGTATACGTCGATGAAAATCTGAACTTTTTTTGCTCTAATTACTCTAGTAGCACATCAACATATAAGTCCTAAGTTTCAACTTTCTAGCATAAGCCTTTTCCACCCCCACCTCCGTACCTTGCTACCCCTATCAAAAATTTAATTATATTTTTCTGGGATGTCTCTATAGTAGCTCTATACAGTTGTCAATTAATAGGCTTCTATCCTTTACGGTTTTCGAGAAGTAAAAATCAGGTTTTTTTTTTATTTCTACCGACTCCCACCATCACTCCCTACCAGTGGCGGCTCGTGCCTTTCTTAGCAGGTGAGGCGGAATTTTAATATTAAACACGACTTTGTCTGACTAAAACTATATGAGTAAGGACGTCGGTTTACTGCGGAAAGTCATGTAACATTGTCAAAACAAAAAATTACTAGTAACTTGATGACTTTTTCAACTGTAAAATGGTGAGGCTCTGCCTCACTAGCCTCATGTAGCGAGCCGCCACTGCTCCCTACACCCAAACCTCTCCGCTAGAGGCTTACTAACCTGGTCCTAACTCCCGTAAAATTTTTGAGATCATATAAAAATTCCGTGCTTCACCTCCCCACTCAAAAATTGTACACTTACTAGACTACACTTGTAATTCTATGTACAAAATCAAAATTTTATCTTCCTGGTACAATTGGTTCGCAAGATATTGTTACATGTAAACCTGGCAACCGCGCAACTCGATCGTTTCACATAATGGAAACAGCCACAACCGAATACCTAGTTGCAAAATAACCCAATCAGAAACTTAGCTGAAGTATATAAGGCGAAACAACACGATTGTATCTCCCTTCTTATCGAATGCTCTCCAATGCACTAGAATCCAATGAGGATCAAAGTCGAAAGATCTCAAGAACCCTCTACATACACCACCGAACAAAGATCAAAATCGAAAGCTCTAAAGCTTTCGAGAACCATCCACATCACCGAGCGAACATTCAAGTACATCCTAGACTGCAACCGGCTAGTATAAAAGCAGGTGAAGCTTTCAGCGAGGATATAGTAATTTTTATTACGTCGACTGTGACAGCCAGCGTGTATGCGCGACCGTATTGGTGGAAAGCGAACGATTGCGTGTGATCGAATCAAGCGATATAAATAAGCGGGCAGTATTGCCATATAGTGCGAATAATTGTGCGAATATAATTAAAGCGCGAATTAATAAATTCTTACTTATTTTGATTTTAAACGAATTGTGTTTTACTTGAAATCCCGGCGAACCCCTAGCTCGCAACAATATTGTAATTCTAAGTTTCCACCTTCACCCCCACACCCCACCACCCCCTAGAATCTATCAAGACAACTACAAAGTTTCAACCTTCTGACATGAATTGATCAGGTGATATCGATTTTAGAATGTTTCAATCTCAACTCTCAAGCGTCTTGGACGCATTGTTTTCCCCCCACCACTAAAGTCTAGGGAAATATTGACATGCAATACGGAAAGATGCGGTTACTCATCGGAATACTGACGAGGCACTGCTTGCTAGGGAAGCATGCTATGCGGATGGGGATAGCTGACTCTGACGTGTGTAGGTGCTGCCTTGACCTATATATATGCTGAGAAGAGGAGGACAATACCCACATTTTGTGTGAATGTCAGGCGGTTGCAAGGAGGCGCTTGAAGTGCAGTCTTTTCTTCGAGAATTTGGAAGATCTGAGGTTGATACGGCATGACAACTTGGTCAAATTTATTAGGGATCTAGGGATGTGACTAGTTAGTTCCACGATATTTCCGAAGAGATCGCTATGGGCCTTCTGCTAGTGCCCAGTGTGTGCTGCGGCTCAGCGTGGCCTCCCTTCCTAAAAATTTCCCCCCACCCCTATCACCATTTTTTTGCAAATGGGTCCATTATGATAGTTCTACATAAGTTCCAAGTTTCAGCTTCCTAGCATCCGTGGTTCCTAAGATCTAGAAAGCAAAATTTTTCGTCTAAAATGCTCTCCCCCTTCCCCCTCACACCTCTGCCCCCGTAAAATATACCAGTTGTAGGGGCTCACACAATCTCCCCACCATAAAAATTTTAACTTAATATCTCAACGGGGTTAAGAGCTACACGCCTTCAAACGCTTTCGCGTACGGCATCTACGGCGGACAGACGTAAATTTTTTATTTTGCTTTTTTGGTGTTTACTAGTCCTAAATTGTGAAAGTGCAAAATTTCAGGGTAGCTAATTTTTTTTTGGAAAATTCAGGTCAATCACAATACTTTATTATTAAAAAGTAATTGCGAGGGAAATCCCGTATTGAGTTCAAGATATTGGTGGTCGCAGGGGCATAGCAACTTTTTTCGCTATCAACTCTAACTGCAATACAAACTTTGTCCGAAAATATAATAATAAAGTGCAACCTCATTTTATTTATCAAACTGAGCCTAAGCTGTGCTATCGAAGAGATAATTATTGTAAAAGAGAAAGGTTTAATATCTAATTTTAAAATCTAATTTAAACAAGCAGGTACTTCACAATCTCAGTAATGTATCGAAAAGTAAAGTACTACTAGACCTAGAAAAATACTCACATGAACTGATGTCAGAAGTTGATCAACCAGAATTGTATCATTAAATCCATGTGACTGAGCATGTAATCGAAGTTCTGGCTCCAATCGAGCAGGACATAACGCACCCGGAGATACGGGTATAGCCCACTGTGGAATAATAGGTTCCTTGAGAGCTAAGTCGATATAAAGCGTCTTCAGATAATTGCCCAATCTTGCCTAAGAAAAAAAAATATTATTTAATAAATATTGTTATTAGTTAAAAATAAAGATGAGACGAATACCACTTTTTTCGAATTCGAATACTAACCAGATCAGAGGAGTCAAAAATCTAAAACAGTAAAATCTAAAATTCTGCAAGTTTTGAATGGATGTAGTATAGGCCTTCCATTCGAGGCTTTTAAGTACTATAGAGTCAATATATTTGATTAGAGGTTTTAATCGCGTTCGCAGTATTCGATATTCTTAAATTCAAGTTTAGAATTCTTTTATTCGAGTATTCGAGGATGGTATTCGCCTATCACTAGTTAAAAATGAAAATGTTTTTAGATGTTTATTTTACGTACCTGTGGATCCCGTCGGGATTCTGGAAGGCATGTTGGAGGACCAGGTGGTGAAGGACATTCTAAAGAAACGTACGAGCCAGAAAGCTCGCAATCACTTCTGTATGAAGTTGTTTTTGGTGGAAAAATCTGAAAGAAAAAAGGAAATGCGAATTGTTTCTTTTATGCGAATATCTGTTGTTTTTTACTCAAAGCAAAGCTGTGGTAAAAATAAAATTTTGTGTTAGTATTTCCTCTTAACGTTGGATCAAGGATTATCGGAACATTCTAGGTGTAATATAAGGACACAATAAGCGATTCTTGTGCTTCGGAGAATCAGGAATTCCTGTTTTAAGAAATATATCACTTAGACAATGTGCATTTATTGTTGAGAATAAACCTAATAGTTTGTTAACAGTAAGTTTTATTTTATTTTGCACTTGCATAAATTCTCTGGATAAACTCTATGGAGCATTGAAAAACATAATTCAGTCAAAATTTCCAATGTCCAATTTTCCACGCGTATTTCTTATACTTAAATTTTTTTTATTTTTTTAAGGAAACCGAACAGGACTTAGAGGGTTGACCTTGAATACGCAGTAGTGTACAGTCCAGTCAGCTTAGGGATGGAAGGTCCAGAAATCGGGCCAGGAATGACATCTTACTAGTAGGTGTTAATAATTTTTAGTGCTGTTAGCTGCGATGCGATCAACCAGAACTGCAAAGTTGCCTAAAATAAATCAACTACTGTCTCGTAGCTTTGATGGTATTTGTGAATCTGATAAGGATGTAAAAAGAACTCATCTGCTCAGTGTTAAATCCTTTAGTAGTAACATTATTAAGCATTTCGCACTGTTCACTATTAATATTAATTTTTTAAAGCGTGAATTAAGCGTTGAGTGGGAATTGAACCCACGACATCGTCAAACCAATGTTTTCAAAACTGGACTTCACTCGGCCTTCGGGTATATAATTATTTTCATACAGTGATGACCTCCCAAATTCAGTTCGTGCCCATAATGAGCAGTTAAAAAGCCATCCGATAACGAAACAGCTCCTACAGTTTTAAACTGGCTTTTCCAAAGAACGGTTTTAAACTGTCATGTCTCAATGGCAATATTCAGGACAGCGATTGGTCCCAGTAAGGATTTCGTGGTGGTGTTCGTAAGAAACTCCTCTGACGCTAAAAACATTCAACAAATTCTTAAAATTAGCTTCTATCATGAAAAAATTCCATTCTCAAACTATAATTGATTACTTTTTTTTTATGGTCATTTCCCAATCAAGACGAAATGATATAAAGTATTAAACAATTTTTAATCAAGATGAAAACAAAAAAAATATAATCAATAAACTGTAACTTCAAGTGCCCTCAGTGGCCATTTAGTCAACTAAATGCTAAATTAGCTCTACATAAGTTCCAAGTTTTAAATTCTTGACATATATATAAAACAAAATTTTTCGTCATCATTTAAAAGGGTTCACCAAATCCATTTTTAAAAGAAATTTCAGCATATACCATTTACGTCAAAAGGTTTGTCTAATAGCCATGTTAATACATAAAAAAAACATACTGCAGTCACGATCGGCTGCAAGCCAATCGTATAATACTCTAGATGAATACTGAACTCCGATTTATATTGTAGTTGGGGATAAAGTAGAATTACGTGTGTGTATGTTGTATGTCCTTTATTAAGGACTGTCATTAGATTGCTACTCAAAACTAAAAGACAATATTCAGTGTTTAATTCCATTTCTTGAACTGGGTAAGTCATCGAAACAAAATGTCCTTTTTGAAGGACTTTCACATTGGAGGTGCAGGAAGGACTCACTCCATTTCTTACATATTTATCCTATTCCTTGGAACCATTTAAAATTGAACGTGTACAAAATTTCAAATTCGTAGCTTGAAGCGTTCAAAAGTTATCGAAAAATATTGTTGAACACGTGTCTTAAGGACATTTTGTATGGCAGCTACCAGAAGGAGTAAACGGATTTCGCTGATTAGTAAACTCGAACTTCGTTTTTACTGAAAACTAATTTGTACAAAATTTCCAGTTCATAGCTAAAAGATTACTTGAGGTATATTAAGTTCCGTAAATTAAGTGAAGACGTTTTGACAGGATATTTGTATGGCAGCTACACGAAGGACTAATAGGATTTTCGTCATAATCATGCATTTAGCTCCAACTATTGGAAAAATAACACATACAAAATTTCAAGGTCTTAGATTAAACCCTTCTGAAGTTATCGGCCAATATTCCTAAAGACGTGTTTTAAGGACATTTTGTATGGCAGCTACCAGAAGGAGTAAAAGGATTTCGCTGACTAGTAAAGTCAAACTTTCTTTTCACTCAAAACTAATTTGCACAAAATTCCGAGTTCGTAGCTAAAAGATTACTTGAGTTATAGTGGGTTTTGTAAATTAAGTGAATACATTTTGACAGGATATTTGTATGGCAGCTACACGAAGGACTAACAGGATTTTCTTCATAATCATATATTTAGCTCCAACTATTGGAAAAATAACACGTACCAAATTTCAATGTCGTAGCTTAAACCCTTCTGAAGTTATCGACCAATATTCTTGAACACGTGTTTCAAGGACATTTTGTATGGCAGCTACCCGAAGGAGTAGGACGATTGTGCCCGTTAACGAACTTAGCCTTACAAATTCAACCAAACCTCCAGATTCAAAATTTCCAGATCCTAGGTGAAGGCGTTCTTGAGTTATCGTGTTCACGGACAGACGGACGGACGGACGGACGGACGGACGGACGGACGGACGGACGGACGTCAAGCGGATTTGAGGTTTTTGGCCACAAATAAACAAAAAATAATATATAACTTTTTTTCGTCCGTGGCTTGGTTCTATGCGTTACAAACTTTTGGGCTGGATTAAACTTATAATACTCTATATGATTTCATCTAGAGTATAAAAATAAAACAAATTTTACCCTCATATTTTTATGAGGATAAAATTTTTTTTTAAATTTCAGGTCAATCCCAACCCAATTTATTGAAAAATAAAGTAAAAATAAATCTCTTGATTTTTCTTTACATTGTCAGTAGCATAGTAGCCTGCTCAGTATCTAACCATTAAACGCACTTCGGACTTCTGTCCGAAAACGTTGCACCCAAACTTTTGACAGATTTTTATTTATTTCTTTAATTGTTTTTTTTTTCAATTTGAACAAAAATATTAACCTACGAGTACTCAGGTGTTAATTATAAAAAACTTTGATACTGACCTAAGTGATATATATTTACATACACCTTACCCTCTTAAGGTCGATCGATATACATATCGTATTATATTCTCGTTTTCTATCAGTGGATACAACAAATGTATCTTCGTTCCGTATCAAAATATGATACAAAGAAACGCAACGAACCCGATCGGTGATTTGGTGGTGTTTCCCCGTCACATCAAAGTAGTCATACAATATGCGTTGAAGCAACGCACTGATGATACAAGAAACATCGGGTAGTGTACACACTATCCGTTCAATGAATGATACGCAATGCTGATACGATACGCAGAAAAGCAACAAACGAATACCGACCTTTAGGGGTTATATATAGGAAAATCCTGAAATTGATTTTAGGCTTTTATATACATATAACGCCCATAGAAGTAAAAGCGTGTTCGATTTCTCTTTAGACCTAAGAACTTGTCAAAAATAAGCTTATACAACTAACTAAAAACCGAGGCCTCGTCAAAAATGTAACGTTTAGCATATTCCATTTACATACTTATGCACACAAATCAAATTTTATCTTCCAGGCGTAATTGGTTTGGCAGATATCGTAGTCCAAAGTTTTTCTCCTCTCATACTAATTCGCCACAATCATACTATTAACTTAAAAATTTTGTTTCAAATGCCCAGAATACACGTTGGGCCAAAGTGAGTTCAGACAGTCCGTTTTCCTGCATTGTCGATCACTCGCTTGCGGTACCGTTAAACTTACCTTGTCATACTACTGACAAAGTGTGAGCGGCAGCACTTGCGTATGCCACCTTGACCACCACTTGTCCCACTTCGCACTAGCCTACATTGTTCTAACATATATTTGGGGATTAATATACGTTGCTAGCACGCCAATCACTTAATTTTAATTAATTTTTATAACTGGAAGATTCGGATTTTAGATGCCTTCAAGTATTTTAAACTCATTGATTTTCCGCACCCGTCTACCCAAATCGACCTTTTTTTTATTGAAAATGTCTCCTCTAACAAAGCTGTATATAGATCGCAAGTTTCAACTTCCTCGCATAAGCAGTTCCTAAGAATCAGAAAGAAATATTTTTTGTCTAAAACGCTTCCGCACCTCCCAGCCCACTCCTCATCTGAACACTTGAAGAGTTCCACCTAATCTACTCACTAAAAAATTGTGGACTTACCTAGTCGGAACAGTAATGTCTACGGAATCGATTCCGTACAATATACTAGCAGCTCGTACACATTACTCTTTCGATGACAGAACTAATTACTTTAACCCGAATAGGCCCTAGGGCGTAATCGCTTACAAAGCACACGACAAGAAAAGCCTTATTTCGCTGAAGAGAAGAAAATAGTTACAAATCATATTACATGTAAGGACTTGTTTCATTAGAGAGTGGTAGCAACATACAAATTACATGAAAAGTAAGGCATTATATCAATAGTGAGTGGTAAATACTTTAAATGTATGAAAAGTAAGGTCTTGTAATAGTCAGATCAGTAATGTGTACTGAATTGATTCCGTACTAGCAACTTGTACCCATTACTCTGTCGATAACAGCTCTAATTACTTTAACCCGCATAGGCGCTAGGGTGTAAACGCTTAAAAGCGCAGGGCTAAAAAAGACTTATATCGTTGTAAATACTTATAAAGTATTGTGTTCGTCTCCAATTTAAACTATCCTTTACTTTGTTGAGTTGCAAATAACAACAATCTGAAAAATCGTAATTGTTTTAACAGTAAAAAAACCATTTATTCAATATAAAATAAATTAAAACACGTAAACAATACATCGGAATTCATTCAATAAACAAAATAAAAAATTAACAAGAATAAAATTCATTAAGATAAGAAATCTAAACTAATTGTTTACTTCGTTTTATAAATAACACTTATTGGAATTTATTACAAATGAACAGCACTTCGCAACATTTGAAACACTCAGAACAAACTGAATTTAATTATGGGCCCTTTGATATAAAATTAAAATGAAACGTTAATGATTGCATCATCCCTTTACTTATCCGCTTCTAGGACTTACTTTCGTAAATTGTTACTAAGGCAAAGAGCATTTGGCAAAACTATAAGGTTTCAGATTGTACCATCTCATAACTTACTCGCTTCTAAACCATTACTTTCGTAAGTAGATACTAAAGCCTGTACCGTTGGATAAAACTGTAACGTCTCGGATTTTTTCTTCTTATTACTTACTAGCTTCTAAACCATTACTTCCGTAAATAGTAACTGAAGCCAAGAACGTTGGCCATAATTGTATAGAGAGAGCATTCGAGAATATTTTACAGCAATTACACTCTGCATTACTTTAGTAAGGCCTTACAAACTTATTCCTTACTCATTGATTACAAATTCATCTCTTACGAAAAGTCCGACTGGGTAATAGTTTGGAGGGCTTGGGATTGGGAGCTACAAGTCTTCAAACGCGTGCGCTTACGGCGGACGGCGTGCAGTACGTTACTACTCCTTTATATGTTGCTGTGTTTAAGTATTTATGTGGTGCGCTCAAGTCTCAAGTTCATAGTAGAACCATAGAGATATAACTACTGGAGACGACAAGACGCCGTTTTTGTATGAAGCACTTTGAAGCATTTTGAAGCAAAATTGAACATTTTTGTATGAAGCGTTTGATGCCAGGTGGCAGTAAACTGCAAATAGTACCCTAGTATTCAAATGTTTGGCGTTTTTAGTGTTCAAGACCGGAGTATAACATAAATGTGAGTAAAAAGCTAATAGTAGCATAGTGTTTATTGCCGGTCCTTTGCGAGGAATCGTCCGGCTTCAAAACAGTCGCTGCTCGTCATCTCCAGTACATATATCTCTATGAGTAGAACCCATATTTGGCATAAAAGTTTGTTGCATTTCATGTTTCTTCTACACCTTCATATTATAATTTTCTTCTCGTACCCGCATCTTTAAACTTATTCTAAAATGTATTACACTATTCCCAATTCTCTTTTCCGAAAATGTTTTACTTTCAACTAAAACTCACAAGTCTGAACTATTATAGTTACTATACCAACTGCAGATTAAAACTAAAGTTTTTACACTATGTACCTGTCTATCCAGAATTATGAAGAATTCCAACTAATTACATTTTTTCTTGGTATGTAGTTACTAGGTGAACTAACCACTCATTAAAATCTTCTTAACTTTTTAACTTTTCAATCAGAAACAAGGACAACTACGCACTAGTCCAAATCCTGTTTAATGCAAAATAGTTGACCGAAAAGTTCACCATGCAATTCTCGATCTACCGAAATCGCATATAAAATGCCATTTGCTTTCCTTGTAGACCCTTAGTTTTTCATTATGAGCGGCGGGTGGATGTTAACCTAGACACGGAGGCTGGGTAGTCGCTGTAGAATAATGGGCGCCTTCAAGATTTTAGCCACAGGGAACAAAACTCTAACTGGAAACTTTGACTGTTGATGAGTTACAAAGTTTCTACGTTATTCAGGGGATTTTTTTGTCGCTCGTTATTGTTACGGCTATCGACACCATCGCATAGTAGTACTACACTTTAGCGGATGTTGCGACCTTCGCAGCTACGGTTGGTTGCTTTGCTCTTGCTGCTGAGCGGAGTCGCCATGAACCAGGTGGTGCGAGCCGGCGAACGTTTGGGTGTCATTTCGGTATCTTATCCTTTTACAGAAATCGAAGATCCAGCTCGAATCCTTCAATTATTCCATTATTGTATGGAGCGGTTTGTGACCTATAAACTTCTCCTCACAGAGTGAATCAATTTCTCTACTCGAATAATGCCGCATAATTGATATGACTTCTATTACTTACTTCCTTACGATGGCGCTACAGTCCAAATCAGACCTTGGCCTCCAGCCTTCTCGGTTCAGTGACCATGTCCTCCAGTTTGTGAATCTTAGCAGTGATTTGCTGTCTGCGTCAATAGAGTCCTCCCAGCGCTTTCGTGGTTTTCCAATTGGTCTTTGTCCATTAACTTTTCCCTTAAGTGTGCGTTTGGGGATTCTTCCGTCATCCACCCGCTCCACATGACCAGCCCATTGTAGCTTTTTGAATTTTATGAGGATCGATACTTCCGGATTATCAAAGCTGGCATACTATTCTCTATTGCATCGTATTCTCCAGATCGATTCTTCCCTCACAGGTCCGAGGATTCTTCTGAGGACTTTTCTTTCAAAGGCATTAACTAATTTTTCGGACGCCTGAGTCAATGTCCACATTTCGCTGCCATAGCATAGCACATGTCTTATCAAGGCCGTAGCCAGAAAAAAAATGTAGGGGGGGGGGGTCCGTAAAAAAAAATATTATCCCCCTTAGATTTTTTAAATGAAAAAATGAAAAATGTAATGCAAACTATTATAATATCTGTATGAAATAAATGTAATAGTTAAAAATCTGCCAACTTTGTTCTTAAAATAAAAAAAAATAAAATGGAGATTATTAGCCGATTGAAAAAGCCCGTGTAGACTATTCGAATTTGGGTATATTATGTACACTAAAAGCCCATAGAAGTAAAAACGAATATGCTGCCTTATCAGACTTAAGAGATATGACGAATTGTTAAAACGTATACAAACCGATTGCATCCATTTGGGGGTTGAATTTCGAAAAAAATGTGAAACAATTTTTAGCCGATTTCATAAGAAGCAATTTGTTATCTCATCAGACACTAGGAATTTTAAAAATTTGTGAAAAAGTAAAGAAACCCTTCCCACCCCCTTGGTTTTTGAAAATCGAAAAATCGTGAAATTTTATATCTCATCAGAACTAATGGAAGGTAAAATTGTGAAAACATATACAAACCCTTGGGGGTTGAATATCCAAAAATTGAGAAATGGGTTTGTATGCTATTATATAAAAAGTCTGTGGAAGTGAAAAGCGATCTAATATCTCATTCAAACCTGAAAAAAAATGTCGCAGCTGAGAAAAGGATACAACTCCCTTATACCCCTTAGGGTTGAATATCTAAAACTACTGAAATTGACCTTTTGGCGATTATATTGGAAGTAAAAATGTAGTCGATATCCCATCAAATCTAAGCAATATGTAGGAATTTGTGAAAACATGTGGTTGAAGGTTGAAGATCCAAAAATCCTGAAAGGAGTTAATAGATAAATATGAAGATAGCGCGAGAAAGTAAAAACCAATTCAATTTCTTAAGACTTTTGCGCTCTGAGGGGTTGAAAAAGGAAAGAACTTAATAACATGTTTTAGGCGATTATTACGCAGGCCTGTGGAAGTGAAAAGATATTCAATGTCTAATCAGACCTAAGGGATATAGCAGAATTCATGGAAATGTATACAACCCCATTACACCCCCCTAGAGGTCGATTATCAAAAATCTTGAAAATGCTTTCTAGGCATTTATGTGAGGAATCCGTAGAATAAACATTAATTTAATATTTAAGAATACCTAAGAGATATGATGAAATTCGTGAAAATATATGCATTCCATTTTCTTTTATCATATCTTTTTCATTTGGATATTTGATTTTTTTTTAACTGAATTGCTTAACTATTAGTTCTGCATACACTCACCAAGTTTCAACTTTCTAGCATAAGTCATTCTATGGATAGGAAAAACACCCCCCATCCACGTACCCTAAAAAAAAATTTTGGGTTCTCGAAATATAAAACGGGGAAATATTTCTTTTTCGCCCTCCCCTACCCTCTCCCCTTACACTCACACCTCCAATTTTTTTGTTTACCCTATTACGGGTCTATTAGGCCTACTTCCCATAAACATTTTAAACAACTATCTTGGAAGGTTCTTGAGATAAGATACGAGATTCTTAAGAAAAATTCTTATCCCCCCAACTTCTATGCCCCACCACCCCCTTTAAAAATTTCAATTTTATCAAACTCCGTTTAATGACATACCAAATTTTATTTTTCTAGCGTAATTGGTTCATGAGATATCGTAATCTAAAGTTTTTTACTCCCCACTCCTGGACGCCGCTCTTTTCACTCAAAATTTTATTTCTAGTCTCCTAGATATACTAGTCCGTCTTTAAGTTTCAATTTCATGACATGAACCGTGTAGGAGATTTGAATTGAAGCAGTGGCGGCTCGCCACATAAGGCTAGTGAGGCTGAGCCTCACCATTTTACAGAGGAAAAAGTCATCAAGTTACTAGTGATTCTTTGTTTTGAAAATGTAACTTAATGACTTTCCGCAGTAAACCCACGTCTTCACTCATATAGTTTTAGTCCGACAAAGTCGTGCTTTAATATTCCAATTCAGCCTCACCTGCTAAGAAAGGCACGAGCCTCCACTGGATTGAAGAATGTCTAATCTCGGCTTCCGAGCGTTTCGAACATTTTTTTCCCCACATAATTCGATTCCCTAAAAAAACAATCTATAACATGTTAAATTGTGATTACTAGATATAACAGTTTTTATGGGGAGAGTACATGTCCAAAAGACTTTTCTTTACCATCCTTATCTCCTCGGATATTGAAAACTGACCCATTTTGAAGAACATGTTTTTTCTCAAAATACAACAAGGAATCACTCCTTAAAATATTGCCACTATAGCCAGTATATATATAAATTAAAAAACCGTGTAAGTAGATACATATCACGTTTTTTTATCTACGGAACCGTAAAACAAGCAAACTACACAACAAATAAGTACATATGTGGATACCAGTATTTTTATGAAATACTATTTATTACTTAATTTATTGTTTTAGTTTAGCAGTTTAAACCAAAACATTTGTCTTTTTTGACAATTATAAAAACAACAAATTAAGAGTTAATTCACTCTTGACCCGCCTTCCCATCGAACTCGACCGACTTCAAATCGCAATTGTAGGAAATGTAAATGTACATAGATAATGAATGATAAATTATATATTTCTTATTATTATATAGGGTGTTTCTCAATGCAATTGACAAAAAAATAAGCTTGATTTTCAGAACTTTGAATTTTTTGAGAATTTCGGGGGGGAGGGGAGGGTCCGGATCCCCCCCCCCCTGGCTACGGCCTTGGGTCTTATAATTGTTTTGTATAGTTTAAGCTTTGTTTTCCTATGCACATTTTTGTTTTTAATTATTGGGAGTACCGAATAATACGTCTTATTTGCCAGTATTATTCTTCTTTTAATTTCGATGGGTTCGCTTCCATCCTTTGATATATTTGCCCCGAGATATACAAAGTTGTCTACGTTTTCTAGGTTAAAGTCTCCTACCGTAATATTTTGTCTGATTGGCGTATTTTTGCTAGTTTGTGTCATGATTTTGGTTTTGTTTTCGTTAATATGTAGTCCAACTTCCCTTGCTACCGAGTCAAGGTTTACAAATATTTCTTTGGCGCTCTCCAGGGATCTTGCAAGTATATATATGTCGTCGGCATATGCTACTAGTTGTGTGGATTTGAAGCATAGTGTTCCCTTGGTGTCAACGAGAAATATCCGAACAACATATTCGAGTGTCATATTAAAAAGCATTGGTGCCAGGCCATCACCTTGTACAAGCCCGTTGTCAGTTCTAAAGCTGGAAGTCAGATTATTCTCCACTCTGACTTGTGACAGAGAATCGGTCATTGTCATTTTTGTAAGCCGAACCAGTTTCGGTGGAACTCCAAAATCCATCATTATTTTAAACAGTACGCGCCTGTCGATACTGTCGTATGCCTGTTTGAAGTCCACAAATATCTGGTGCACATCAATGTTAAATTCCCAGCACTTTTCAAGCACCTGTCTAACTGAGAATATTTGGTCCATGGTCGATCGCCCAGCTCTAAATCCACCCTGGTATTCACCAACTAGCTAGTCTGGGTGGCTTAGTGGCTAGAGCACTTGCCTTCGGTGCACCTGGTACCAGGTTCGAATCTGCTTGGCGACAAGTAATTTTCGAGAATGGGATTGGGTGCCGGACTACCAGTTCACTCAGCTGTAAATGAGTACCTGAGTTAAAATCGGGGTAATAATCACGGACGAGCATGTGGCTGACCACTTCACCTCCTAGTATTCCGTTGGTCTAGTAATGAAATAACTCTAGCATTACTTCAAGGCCTAGGCCCAATTTGGGCTGTTGCGCCATTGATTATTATTATTCACCAACTACTTTGTCAGCAAAGGGCTTAGTTCTCTTTTCTAGAATTTTTGTCAAGACCTTATAAGACGTACACAACAGGGATATTCCTCTGTAGTTTTCACAGCAGAGTTTGTTGCCTTTTTTATAGATTGGATATATGATACTCCTGCGCCAATCTTCAGGAAATGCTTCTTGCATCCATATGTCCGAGATCAATCTGTGTAGGAGATGTGCTACGCAGGTGTCGCCGGCTTTCAGAAGTTCAGCTGGAATTTGATCAGTGCCCGCTTTGTTGTTTGTATGACATCTAATGACTATTTGCGACTTCGTTGTTTATAACAAAGCGGTGCGTTATCATATGATCATTTATTTATTTATTTAAATTCTCGAAGATTGGTTAGTGTTACCCACGATACTTTATAAGCGAAGGGGAGAACTATTTTCAAGCACATCAATTCATTTCGTGAAAATATGATCAAATTCCAGTTTTTGGACCCGTATGAACTTCATACGGTATAGTACTGTGTTCCCGCAAAACGGAGTCGAACAAAAAGGTACCTTCGAAGTAGAGCGAAATAAATTATACAGTTCGCTACTAGATGTCAGTGATATAAAGGCTCGCTAAGTTGGAAAGAAATTAAAATATTCGCAAGAGATTACAATTCTTACACACAACACAACAAAACATAAAACATAAAAAATTTTCCGACCACAAATGAACTGAACTAACAGCGAACGGTTGAAAATTTTGAATTGTCAAATATTTCGCTTGTCATACAAGGGTACCATACCCTTTGAAACGAAACCAAGCACCATCTATTAGTGACTACTGCAAATGTCCATTTCACCCACAAAAACAGTACTGAAAAACGAACGAAATATTTCGTCGCGAAAAGTGACCGAAATATTAATTTTTTTTATATGGAATTTGGCAGTTCTTTTCGTTTCGCTCGGAACACAGTACTAGACTTTACGGGGTTGCTATTTTTCACCATCGATATATTATGAGTAAACGCAAATTTATCGCGAGAATCTTTCCTGCTATTTTTTGTGTTAAGAAATTATGAAACGGACGCTGCTGAAATGTAAGTAGGTTTGCACAAAATACTCGTAAGCAAAACTTGCATTTTTTTAACGCAATTATAGTCCTAACTCGCTGTGGGGTGTCTTGCCCCCGGCTGTGCCAATAATTAAAAAATAGTTCAGGTGCAAGTTGATTATCATTGCTCCACTTTCGAAAATATGCGAATAGTTTCTGGCTTTAGTCAACGGAATAAAATTATATTGCAGACTAGCTACCCGAGCAATAACAGCTATCATGAGTTTTGAATGTTTTGCATGCATATGAATTCACTGAAATTTATGAAAACTATCTTAAGTAATATGTGTAGATGAAGTTTAAGTTTTCAGACTATTCTACAAGATTAGATTGTGCTTAACATCCTGTGATATGTAATTCGCTACTGGCACTAAAAACTTATAAAATATAACTTTATGGCGATAGAGACATTATTATTTACATTATAAAGTAGGTATGTGTAGAATGATGTTTTGGTTTTTACTTCGCACGCTCTTTTAACAAATCCAAACATTATATTTGACCTAGTAGGGTATTCTGGTCTAAGTGAGTCGATCTGTGGTTGAGATGACTGCCACTATAACCTAGTAGGGTATTCAGCGAAGGGAATGAATATTCCTCACCCTCTGGTTCAGCAGAAATTAGTACATTAAAAATTCGCAACTCTATTATTTTTTCATACACTTATTTTCCATCCTGATTTTATGGAATATATCTGTAGCTGCGGAATGGGAATGCGAGGGAAGACTGTGCTACTTAGAAAGAGGAAAGATCCTCGCTTACCTCAATTTGTCAACCCACTCAAGAATACAGCTAAGTGATTCCCTACTTCGGTCCTGAGAATTTAACTCTACATACATAAATTGGAATCATATTTGCTTGTTCAGAGTTTATCATTAATCCTTCCTTGCCAGGTTTCCCTAAGTATCCCATATCCTTACTATGTATGATACGCTGATATGTGGTTCGCACGCTCATTACTTATGTCCTCGTGTGCATATGCTTGCAAGATGACGCGTGACTCGGCTCAACCTACCTACCCTCACATCTGGATGTTAATGCGCCCCAGACTTTTGCGGAAAAAAGTATTAAAGTTGTACCCTAACATATTTTGTATCAAAACAATGAGATAATTTTAACAGAGAACAATTTTTGAGTGACCCTCTCATGTTCTACACCGCATCGTGTGGTAATTATTAAAACTATTAGTGTCCAAGTACCTACGCTAAAAGTAAGCCATATCGTGATACACTTTTTAGCAACAATCTTTAAGTGGTTTATTAATGACAGTTGGGCGACTGTGAGCCCATGTCTTTTGTCAGGCGTCGTTTCTAACGCGCAGGACTAAGCGGAATCTGTACGAATAAATTTGAGTGCAGGGACACTAAACCTCCTAAGGTAAATTAGTTTTTCTTTGTATACTATTATACTTTTTACTAAAACACTTATATCACCTTACTGGACGTACATCTCTTGGCGTAAACAATTTTGCCATCCTGGCAAAAAATCACGATCGCCCTGGTCTTTTCTCTTCCTCCCCCCAATCCAAACGTTCTAAAATAGCTGTACAGTAAAATCCCCTCCAAACACAACTTCCTCTGGTGAGTACGCAGTGGTGTACCGAGATGGACTATTATCCCTACCTAAAACTTCCTCCCCAATCCCAAGTTTGTGGTGATTCAGGCCACTAACCCGAAGACCTTAGACTATAACAATGTATTCGTCGTCAAAAAAGAGGTCGACCAAATATCGACCCGGTATACTAACTCTTCCTGTTTACGAAATGAAGGATTACTTATCCTTTGCGATAATGAAGTAATTGCTGATAAATTTTTAAATCCGAATAGCATTAATAATATTCCAATTAAAGCCAATCTACATGGCAAATTAAACAGATGCAAAGGACTAATTTACGCCTCCTCTTTAGTCTTCCTCACCCCTGAGGAGGTTATTCAGAGGTTAAATGACCAGAATGTAATTGATATCATTCAGTTAAAGAAGCCTACGGGCCAACCTTCCGGGCTACTAATAGTAACCTTTGAACTTTATAATTTGCCGAGTCACCTTAATGTTGGATTTGAGAAAGTAGAAGTTTGTGAATATTTCCCGAACCCTTTAAGATGTCTCAATTGTCAACGTCTTGGCTAAACCAATAACTGGTGTAAGGGTAGTGAAGACTAATATGAATCTTGTTCCGACGCCTTACCCTACACCACTCCCTGCAGTATCCCTTTTTGTATTAATTGCCAAGCAACTGGTCATGAGCCTGGAAGCAAATTTTGCCCAACGTTTATGGAGCATAAGGAGATTCTCAAAATACGAACACAAAAGAAATGCACGCAGTATGAGACCTTAAAACTTTTTAATAAAAATCGTCCTACTAGCTCGACTCCTTCATACGCGTAAGCAACGAAACCCGTCATTACTCCTCTTTCCAATTTTGAGACAAAAGTTTGAATCTCCTTGAGCCCTCCAAAAAATCTAATAGTACGACGGTGGAAACAATTACTGTCTCAGAAAACTCTTTCGAGCCAGAAGAGAATTTTTAAATGTCCTCTGAAGTGCAATCGTTGTCTTCGCTTTGCTACCATCTCCATATAATCCTGCTGCAAGAAACAAATATCCTCTCCGGCGAAGAAACTCTCCGGATCAGAGCCTACTTCTTTACGGGTTATAATAACACCCAGCGTGAGACCAGACATGGCCTAGTCGCAATTCTTGTTCACAACTCGATAGCCTATGAACACGCACAGTCACGGTTAGTTCTGTTCTCCCGTTGACGGTGGTGTCCGCCTTACTTGAGTGCGGACAAGGGATTTCTAATAGCGGCTTATGAGAACTGTTCACACAGCTTCCTGAAAACACCATGTATGGCGGCCATTTCAATGCTCACAGCCTCTTATGGGAAGATGACCGTTGGGATAGTAGAGGGAGGATAGTGGTCGATTGGATACAATACGCGTCCCTTGTACTCCTTAATGACGGCTCCCCTACACTCTTCTCGGCCAGATCAACCCTGACTGCCATCGACTTGACTCTCGCTCCTTCCAGGCTTGCTCCTGTTCTCTCATGGGAACTCCACACCCAACCACGAAGGTAGTGACCACCTATCAGTCATCATTAGATCGACTCAAGGATTGGTCAACGAGGTATCCAGCTTCGGCCAATGTGAACTAAGAAGCGGCCTAATTGACTAAAATCGTTCGCTCCGCTGTAGCGACATCCATCCAATTCCTAGTTTCATTCCTTCCCCACGTACTAAACCTCACCGGATGAATCCAGACATCGCTCAATCTATCAGAATAAAGAATAGAGCTTGGAAAAATTTCAACAGGCGCCCAACCTAGTAACGTATCGTCGTGAGGCGGCATCAACTAAGAAAAAGATTAACGCTGCTAAAAGAGAAAATAGGAACACTTTTGCACGTTCCATAGATCAGACCAGCTCTAATCTAGCCGAGAAAAGTCAAATCTATCTCCGGTGGCAAACCTTCTGGTCTGTTTCCCTGCTTGACTACTCCTCTAGGTATTCTTACAAACTCCTCGCATATCGCCGATCATCTTGGTTTATTCTGGTCTAACTGACAAATTGTCGGCCTCATACTTCATTTCAGACCAATCACCAGACCCTGACAGAATAATTGGTTACCCTATCTCTTTTATGGAACTAAGTTCGGTGCTTTGTTCCAGTTAGGGATCAGCACCAGGACACGACAGGATTACTTACCATATGATCAGGGAATCCACTAGTAGTCTAAATTTTAGGCTAGTGAACCTCTACAATCCTGGCGCAGGGCTCTTTTGCGTATATGTGGAGGAGGGCTGTATGATTAATTAATTAAAAATCACAAGTATTTTTGCGTTCTAGAAACTTAACTTTTAATAAAACTTCCATTCTGGAATTACAATAAGAGAACATTTTTAAATAAATAGCCACTTGCCTCAACTCGCCTACTCTCTTGTTAACCTTCATCGTCCTCCAATGGACCGTACAGTATTTATTATTTGTTGTTTCTTTTATTGCTTTAAGTTATGATGGAAACCTCCACCAATCACCATATCCTTGGATGAGTCCACGAGTGATACGAAATCCGACCGGATACGGTACAATTGTAGAATCTACAATTTTCTTCGTTTCCTGGGAATGTTTTTAGGAGATCTCTTAGGTCTTCTGCCCCGTTCCTCCTAGACCCGGATCATTCTATGGAGCTCCTCTCCGTCTCTACCATCCTAAGAAGTGTTAAATTCATGTGTTGGAGAAATAAATCACACAGTCTTTAGATGCTTTAATTGAAATTTGTCGTAAAAAAATCTCCTTTCCAACGTAGTAGCAATCCAGGACACTTATAGAACTTTAAGTCAAATTTATGTTCACTTCGTGGAACTTGCCAGGAGATAAAACGACAGATAAAGGCTTCTTCTACTCAAGTCTTTCGATCGTATTTTATCTCCCCGAGTCCTGAGTTTAGCGTATAATTTCTTTGGAAATCTTTTGTGGTTCTGAATTAAATTTTCGTAAGGATCTTGAATTATAGCAGAAGCGTTTGAATGGAATGAACAGGCAATCGCGATAAGTACCACTATGGTAGCAAATCTATTATATAAATATAATTTTGTTCGGTAAACATATGCAACGTTGATGAGGTATCGTAGCTACTAAACACCATATTACCGTCATCCAGAAAATTCGTCCAATTTTCTCAGGTTATGGTTGGCGAACCTTGAGTCCCAAATGAACAATTTCTCACATTTTATGGCCCACCAAATAAATAGTCCTTAAGCCACGCGAAAGTTTCTTCTTGCTGTTTTCTTAGGATCCGCCACAAAATCTTTAATATCAAAGCAAATCCTATGAAATTGCTTTCTTGTCAGCAAATTTTCGTCATTTTCAAGGAAGACGTTGGCCCTTAAAGC
Source organism: Beris morrisii (assembly GCA_951812415.1). Classification (NCBI taxonomy): domain Eukaryota; kingdom Metazoa; phylum Arthropoda; class Insecta; order Diptera; family Stratiomyidae; genus Beris; species Beris morrisii. The sequence continues at coordinate 23,596,218 of OX638312.1, forward strand.
CAACGATTATTTTCCTTTTTTTAGTAAAAGAAAAAGATAAAGTTTCTCAGGGCTTTCGGAAGAGTATAACAAGAGAAGAATAAAGACAAGTATTCCTGGAGCAGGGAAAGGATGATCCAAATGAGCATAAATAAGTAGGGGAAATCTCCATTCTATCTGGAGTAAATCCGACGTTGTAATAGTATTTTGTGTAACGTAGTTAAAATGTCCCTCTCGGGGATCGTTTAGATTCAAAAAAATGAATGAATAAAATTGTTGTTGTTTTGAAACTTTTTTGCAAACTTTTCTTTTGTTCTGCACAAGTTACATATAAATTTTAAGTTTTTCGGAAAGTTTAGGTCATTCGTGTATAAAACGGAGCAAATGCATTGAGAATCATTTGGAAATAGAACAACGAACAAGTCAGTAAAGTCTCTCAAGATTTAACGAATTCTAAAAATAAATAAATAGCTCGTAGTTTCATGTTCTAACTTTACGAAACTCTGAGAAGACCAGGTGAGAATTACTTATACAGAGAGGTCAAACCCAAATGAAAACTAAAAGTCGTCAGCGTATAAATTATTTGGCATTATTGTTTTTCAATGCCCAAGTATTGTGATCGACTTGAAATTAAAAACAAAAAAAATCTGCCAACAGTCTGGGCTCAACTTTATTATTTTTTGGGTAGAAGTCCGAAACGTGTTTAATACTGAGATGCGGTCAAGGTCACTATGCAACTGATAACCTAAAAAATAACGTTCCAAATAGCCTCCTGGTTAATCTTTAGCTTGAAATAACGAAATTCATGAAAATGTTGGAAAACCCCTTTTCACGGTCATTTTTATACTCTAGATGAAATCATATAGAGTGTAATAAGTTTAATCCAGCCCAAAAGTTTGTAACGCATAGAACCAAGCCTCGGACGAAAAAAAGTTATATATTATTTTTTGTTTATTTGGGGCCAAAAACCTAAAATCCGCCTGACGTCCGTCCGTCCGTCTGTCCGTGAACACGATAACTCAAGAACGCCTAGGACTTAGGATCTTGAAATTTTGAATCTGGATGTTTGGTTGAATTTGTAAGGCTAAGTTCGTTAACGGGCAAAATCGTTTTACTCCTTCTGGTAGCTGCCATACAAAATGTCCTTAAAACACGTGTTCAAGAATATTGAACAATAACTTCGGAACACCTAAAGCTACGACTTTGAAATTTTGTATGTGTTACTTTTTCAATAGTTGGAGCTAAATATATGATTATGAAGAAAATCCTGTAAGTCCTTCGTGTAGCTGCTATACAAATATCCTGTCAAAATGTATTCACTTAATTTACGAAACTGACTATAACTCAAGTAATCTTTTAGCTACGAATTCGGAATTTTGTACAAATTAGTTTTAAGTGAAAAGAAAGTTCGACTTTACTAGTCAGCGAAATCCTTTTACTCCTTCGGGTAGCTGCCATACAAAATGTCCTTAAAATACGTGTTTAAGAATATTGGCTGAAAACTTCAGAAGGGTTTAAGCTACGACTTTGAAATTTTGTATGTGTTATTTTTCCAATAGTTGGAGCTAAATGTATGATTATGAAGAAAATCCTATTAGTCCTTCGTGTAGCTGCCATTCAAATATTCTGTCAAAACGTCTTCACTTAATTTTCGGAACTTACTATAACCAAAGATATTAGAATCTCTTTATATAAGATGTCCCAACCAATATAAAATAAATTAATAAAGCTTTACGATTGGCGACCAATCTCCGGTGGCTATTAGAGTTTTTCATGCTAAAATTTGTAGTCCACTGTAAACATCAATCTGAAAGCTCTGTTTTAAATTGTTTGGAACGTCAAATTGAATTAGGGGTTTGTATATTGAAAAAATGATTTTGTCGGGTGCTGGATGTAATTAATATTTTTCTGAATCGGGTACCTTGCTTTGCGAACGTACGAGACGGTACTTTGGATACAGCAATATTGTATCTGTTTATTTTTTATAAGTTTGAGCTCTGTATCTCTGTAAAGAAACAAATTCAAGAAGGTCAGCATGTACTTTTTTTAATGTTAAAATATATCCCCAAAATTTTCCGATATAGAAGAGAGAAATTAATTTCCTTATGGAAATAGTGAAAATGTTGAATAGTAGCAAAATTAGATTCAAAAGTAGCAATGTGACAACGCTGGTTCGGGGTTTGGGGGTTTCTTCTCCATACGCTCGGGTGCGGCATTCCATTTCACGCCGCTCAGCAAAAATTTAAAACAAAATTGAGTCGATAGGAGGTTCCTAGCTGTTGTTATTTATTTTTTTGCCAGAATCGGGTATTCCTTACGTATGAGACGATAAGAGATAAAAGGGTCACAGTTTTATTGCGGTCGAACGAAATTTGGAAAATACCTAAATAAAGACAATAGAATATGTCTTATTTCCATCGCTTTGGGTTCGAATTGCATATACAGTACAGGCAGGTAGGCGGCATACGCAGAAATCTAATGAATGAACCGATTTTTTTGGGGGGGTTCGCGCAGAATGGCAAACTTATTAATACTGGCCTTGCAAATTCTAGCAAATATTCAGATTCCAAATTCGTGCGTTCGTTAAAGAAGATTTGGGGTTTTTGGCCACAATTGAACAAAACAAAAATACTATAAACATAGGCCGAGCAGAACAATTCATTCTTCAAATTTATCTAATGAATTAAATAATCATAGAAACGCTGTTTTCATTAGGACGTAGAATTTTTAGAACATTCCAGGAAATGAACAAAAAAAATAGCGAAACTTAACGATTATCATGTTGCACTAGCACTACTGTCACATTGGACATGTGTGATGAACGCAAATATCTTGGCGATAGTGGAAACGCTACATTCGTGCTCTACGCACATCCCTTGATGTGCGTCCAAACATCGCCATTGACGCAAATGTAAGCGGTTCTCGACTTGAGTTGCAAACTAACGCGAATAGGCCGTTTCCACTTACGCATACGCGCTAATTCGCATCATCCAATGCACATGAAGGCGATAGTGGAAACATGGCATATGAATATTATCGCCATACGCGCATACGCCTCATATTCACATATGTATATATCTAGCTAAAAATGATGTCCCATTGGCAATCCGATAAAAAAAACCTGCCTTTGATTGATTATTTGTTGTTAGTTGGCGAGCTTTCACTCCAACATACAGTGGGTTACAACATAAATTCTAAAACTTTTCAATAGCGGAGTTGGGTCGCCAATCGTAAAGCTTTTTTTTTTGCTTGGGACATCTTATAGTTTCTACTGTCTTTGCTATAACTCAATTAATCTTTTAGCTATGAATTGGAAATTTTGTACAAATTAGTTTTGAGTAAAAACGAAGTTCGAGTTTACTAATCAGCAAAATCCTTTTACTCCTTCTGATAGGTGCCATACAAAATGTCCTTAAGACACGTGTTCAACAATATTTTTCGATAACTTTTGAACGCTTCAAGCTACGAATTTGAAATTTTGTACACGTTCATTTTTATATGGTTCCAAGGAGAAGGATAAATATTTAAGAAATCGAGTGAGTCCTTCCTGCACCTCCCATGTGAAAGTCCTTCAAAAAGGACATTTTTTTCGATGACTTACCCAGTTGAAGATATGAAATTAAACACTGAATATTGTCTTTTAGTTTTGAGTAGCAATATAATGGCACTCCTTAATAAAGGAAATACAACATGCACACACGTAATTCTACTTTATCCACAACTACAATATAAATCGGAGTTCAGTATTCATCTAGAGTATTATACGATTGGCTTGCAGCCGATCGTGACTGCAGTATGTTTTTTACTCCAGCTCTGTACATCAATAAAATGTTGAACTTTTTTCTTGCTTTAATTACTCCTGTAGTATTTCTACATATACATACCAAGTTTCAGCTTTCTAAGATAAGCCGTTTCTGAGATATAAAAACCACCCCACCCCCGTACCGTGCTACCCCTATCAAATATTTTTCTAGGATACTTCTACAGTGACTGTGTATAGTCGTAAATTTTTAGCTTTCTATGCTTTTCGGTTTCCGAGAAATAAAAATCAAAATTCTTTTCGTTCCACCCCCTCACTCTCTACACTCACACCTTCAAAACTTTTTTCTCCGCTAAAGGTCTAATGGCCCTAACTCCTGTAAAAATTTCAAGATCATATCTGATACGGGTTTGTGAGATACGCACCTTCAAACGGTTTTGCGTACGGCGGACGACGTACGGCCGACGGCGTCTACGGCGGACAAACGGAATTTTTTTTGTTGCTTTTTTGGGGTCTACTAGTCCTAAAACGTGAAAATACAAAATTTCAGGGTAACAAATTTTTTTGAAATTTCAGGTCGATAACAATACTTTATTATTAAAAAATTATAAAGTAAAATTTGCTACCCCCAAATTTTGTATGTTTCAGGGCTAATGGTCTGCAAAAAAGCAAAATAAACAGCCGGCTTGTCCGGGGTTGAACCCTTTAAGTTGTGACTTTTGGGGGATGAGGTATGAGGGGTTGAGTTTAGACGAACATTTTTGGTCAACGTTGGGGGAATGCGTCCGAAACGCTCAAAACTGGAATTGAAACATGCTAAAATCAATATCCTCTGGACGATTTTGTATTGCAGTTGGAGATAACGTAGCATGGAATTTGACTTTTATTAAGGACTTCCATTGGGTTGCTTCCCGAAACTAAAAGACAATATCAGTGTTCAATTTTATATCTGGAACTAAGTGAGTCACCAAATATAAAATTTACATTTTTCAAGGGATTTGAACTCGATTTCTAACAAATTAGTAGGGTTATGTTCGAAACCAAGAGATGATCAAAATTCCCCTCTATCTTCACCTCTCGATATCCCTTCCCTCCAGCTATCCGGGCTAGATCAAAGTGTCATACGACCCGTGCCGAGGATCGACCAGGCTGGGGCCGCTATACAAATAGACCAGTTGCGAACGGAGTATTCAAATACCTGGTGTCATCCGGATTAAATAGCCTTACCTGCAGATCTCTCCATCACTCGTAGGAACACTATGTATTCAAAAAACTAAAACAATAAACCAGAGTCCGGCACTCTTAAAAAAACGGTTAGAGAAATGGTTGCATGCGCATCCCTCTCCTCGACCCCAATGGGGTTATTTACGAAGACTGCGGACACCGAACCTGGTCCTAGCAACGCACCTGCGAAGACTCCGGTAACCAAACCTGGTCGAAGAGTCACATCTGCGAGGACTTCGGCTCCCAAACCAGGTTCATCTATGTCCGGATCACCAAGTAATCCAGGAGGGTGCAATGAGCCGACACGCACGGCCACTCAAATGAGGAGTTCGGTCATCAAACCCGGTCCAAATATCACCGCTAAGACTTCGGACACCATACCATCACTTTGCGGAGACGGTGAAAGGTCAAGCTGCTAATCCATTGGCCACCGAACCGGGTACCTCTGCCTTGACCTAGGATCTTGAAACTTTGAATCTGGACGTTCGGTCGAATTTGTAAGGTTAATTTTGTTAACGGGCAAAATCGTCCTACTCCTTTGGGTCGCTGCCATACAAAAGTCTTTAAAACACGTGTTCATGAATATTGACCAATAACTTCGGAACGCTTTGAACTACGACTTTGAAATTTTGTATACGTTGGTTTTCCAACAGTTGCAGTTAAATGAATGAATACAAAAGAGAGTCCATGAGTTGTCCTTCGTGGATCTACCATGCAAATATTCTATGAATATATTTTTACTCAATTTACGGAACCCACTATTACTCAAGTAATCGCTTAGGATTAAAGTTAAAATTTTTTAAAAATTAGTTTTGAATTAAAATGAAGTTCGAGTTTATTAGTCACCAAGTTCCCTTACTCCATCGAGTGACTACTATACAAAAAGTCCTTAAAAAAAGTGTTGAACAATATTTTCCGATAACTTTTGAACGCTTCAAGCTAGGAATTTGAAATTTTGTACAAATTAATTTTTAAATGGTTGCAGGTAATAGGCTTAATATACTAGAAATCGGAAGAGTCGTTCCTGCACCTCCCATGTAAAAGCCTTTGAAAAAGGTAAATTTTACGTTCTGCGATTTTCCTAGTTTCAGACATGAAATGGAACACCCAAGGTATTGTCTTTAACTTTCGAGTAGCCACCAAACGAAAGTTCTTAATAAAGGACAAACTGCATGGACACTCCTTTTTCTACTTTATCCTCAACTACAATATAAATCAGTGTTCTGTATTTCATCTAGAGTATCATACGATTGGCTTGCAGCCGATCGTGACTGCGTTATGTTTTTATTATTATAACATTAGTATATGAATTTCTACGCTTTTGGTTTAGAATTATCACAATTTTTGTATGGAGAACCACAATTGAATGTTGAAAGTTGTTTCAAATAAAGAGCTATTTAATACTACGTTTACATGAGGGATCGAAAGATCCAAATTTGAATCGCGTATCTGACTACACCGGATCGAAAGATCGAAACATGGGAAGATCGAAATGACAAGTAACATAACCTGAAATCTTTCTTTAATCGTACAAGTTCGAAGTGCAGAGCATAAAAATGTCAAATTTAGCAGTTTTATGTACTAATACTATGAAAATGATAGAAAATCAATTTTTATTGTTCATGAATTTGCGACGAAGGAACTTTCGATCTTTCGATCCGCGTTTACATGAGATGTTCGATCCGATTTCGACTCGATCCAGGTCGGAAAGTTCGTTCGGATCGAGTCGATCTCATTCCAATCCGATCTGCGTTTACATGAAATTTTAGAGGATTGAATCCGGATTGTATGGATAGTATTAGTTAATTTTCTGAAATAGCCTCTATATCTCGAAACAACAGATTTAACAGTTCTGGCTATGAGCGAAAATCGTAATTGATATTTTGATGGTTTCTGAAACGTCAATACTTCTGTTGCACTTTTACCGTAACAGCATCCCGGACTTTGTACCAAAAAATAATAAAGTTACGCCCAGACTGTTGTCAGATTTTTATACTCTAGATGAAATCATATAGAGTATTATAAGTTTAATCCAGCCCAAAAGTTTGTAACACATAGAACCAAGCCTCGGATGAAAAAAAGTTATATTATTTTTTGTTTATTTGTGGCCAAAAACCTCAAATCCGCCTGACGTCCGTCCGTCCGTCTGTCCGTGAACACGATAACTCAAGAACGCCTAGGACTTAGGATCTTGAAATTTTGAATCTGCATGTTTGGTTGAATTTGTAAGGTTAAGTTCGTTAAGGGGCAAAATCGTCCTACTCCATCGGGTAGCTGCCATACAAAGTGTCCTTAAAACACGTGTTCAAGAATATTGGTCGATAACTTCAGAAGGGTGTAAGCTACGACTTTGAAATTTTGTATGTGTTATTTTTCCAATAGTTGGAGCTAAATGTATAATTGTGAAGAAAATCCAGTTAGTCCTACGTGTAACTGCCATACAAATATCCTGTCAAAATGTCTTCACTTAATTTACGGAACTCACTATAACTCAAATAATCTTTTAGCTATGAATTCGGAATTTTGTACATATTAGTTTTGAGTAAAAACGAAGTTCGAGTTTACTAGTCAGCATACTCCTTCTGGTACCTGCCATACAAAATATCCTTAAGACACCTGTTCAACAATATTTTTCGATAACTTTTGTACGCTTCAAGCTACGAATTTGAAATTTTGTACACGTTCATTTTTCAATGGTTCCAAGGAAAAGGATAAATATGTAAGAAATCGAGTGAGTCCTTCCTGCACCTCCCATGTAAAAGTCCTTCAAAAAGGAAATTTGTTTTCGATGACTTACCCAGTTCAAGATATGAAATTAAGCACAGAATATTGTCTTTTAGTTTTGAGTAGCAATATAATGGCAGTCCTTAATAAAGGACATACAACATGCACCCACGTAATTCTACTTTATCCCCAACTACAATATAAATCGGAGTTCAGTATTCATCTAGTTTATTTTATTTTCAATATTGTGACATCCCTTGATTTTTTGATTTGTTAAAGATAGGGTGAGAGAGGGGTTAGCATACGATGAGATAGGGCTCTATAAATCGTTAACGAAATAGAACAGCAAATTATTCAAACTTTCTTTCCTTAACAGAATAACCAATGCTCTGACTAATGCAATTTCATTAAACCTCTGTAAAGCTTGCATAAATTTGCGGATTTCTAAAATCACAAGTAAAAATTTACAAAGTGTGCTCCGCTTAATGAGAGTCAAAAGTTCTCCGTACAAAATAAATAAATCCAAATTTCCAAAGGAAAATCTAATCTAAAACCTACTGGCAATAAGTGATAGAGCGATAGTCTTTTGAACTTTTAAAAATTCTGAAGTGTAATTCTGGTGCAAACTTTTGATGTAAGTGAATTTATTATGCAGATCATTTTACTAGTCAGCATACTCCTTAAATCGAGAGGTCGTTGTAGAACGCATATGGCAAAAAACGGAACACTGAAAGGCACAAAAAGTAAAAGGGTTGATATTATAATTTAATAGCCTCGAAAAGGTTTTCGTGTGTTGCAGTTAATTTCGGTCGAACAGTCTTGCCCAGTAAAAACGACAAAAGGCGTCATATGTAGTCTTCCCAATTGAAAAAAATTTCCGTAACTTTATAGAGAATACTCGTTACTGTGCGTTTCCGTTAATTAATTAGTGAGAGGAAAATTTTTCAATTTTATACTGACGACATAAACGTATGTATACTTTTATTCATATCGCAAGATATACATAAAAAGGATATGAAAAATATGGCTCAGGAAATTATAAACTTTCACAGTACTCATCGAGCAAAAATCGACTTTTCAAAGACAAGCATGGCATGAAATCCTTTTCATTGAAAACTTTTACTGTAACTAAAAATTGGGTTGGATATAAGAGGACCTCCGCTATGATACGAATTAGAACATTGCACAGACTTTAAAGTTTTATTAGATTTAAGTCTCCGCCAAGGGAATTTGAGTTTGAGAAACTTTCAATTATTATTGAATTTACGAGGTAAAATTTTCTTGAATTAAACTTGCCTTGATTCCAGTAAATCCCGGGCTGCTTAGAGTTGAAATTTATAATTGAAATCTTTTGAAAAGTGAAAATTGAAAATGTTCATAGTTTTATCTGGAAACTAGGAAGATTCGAATGCAGCAACTTCTTGAACTTATTTTACTTTATTACCTTCTTTAATAATAAAGTATTTTGATCTACTGGTGCAAAAAATTTACTTCCGTAATATTTTATTTTTTTTAGTATATATCTGAAAGACGAAAAAAAATGTGTCGGGGTGAAACTTTATTGTTTTTCATGTAAAAGGTCGGGAAACGATTAAAATGGGGTCGCGCTGGAATGCTTACGCCACTATTACATATAACACATGAATTACGTAATTGGAAAAATTGTTAACATCCTTGGTGAACCCATTAACTGGTCGCAAACAATAAAATACTTTGGTCTAATATTGGACAAAAAATTAACTTTCCATGAGCATACCGCACAAACCTGTTTAAAAATCTGGAAAGTACTTTGTATCCATTAATAAATAGGAAGTCAAAGCTCTCAGTCGAAAACAAGCTTTTGATTTTCAAAATGGTCATGCAACCAATAATCCTTTATGGCGCACTTACCTTGTAATAGACGGCAACGAACGGGACGAAGTATAAAACAACGGATCACACTAGCAAATAATCCGTATTTTACGGTTCTCCCGATCTTAAAATCGAAAAAAGTGCACAGGCTGAGCAAACTTCGCATATACTAGCCCATAATAAGACCTGTGCTACTATATGCAAGCGAAACGTGGACTCTCACCCAATCGTCTGAAAAATCAATAGAGGAATTCTTCGAAGAATTTTGGGACCAGTGAGAGAAGGCACTGAATGACGTATCCGGTACAACAACGAGTTGTATAACATCTATGACGACCCAGCCGCATCGACTCTTATAAAATTTCGTAAGCTACAATGGGCAGGCCATGTGGAGCGAATGGACGACGGAAAAATTTCCCAAACGCACACTGAAAGGTAGAGCTCAGCTCCCGGTGATAAAACGACCGGTGGGAAAACCGTGGAAGAGATACGAGGACTCAGTTGACGCAGATTGCGGATCGGTTCTTAGATGCACAAATTGGAGGACGCGGGCGCTGAGACGAGATGACTTCAGACAATATACGAGTATCCTGCAGGCCCTGGCCCGATTTGGGCTGTAGCGCCATTGATGATGATGATGATCTGGATTAAATGTGCTGGCGTTCAGAAGAAAAGACTGCAGATACTGCAAAATAAGTGTCTAAAGATAATTTTAAATAAACCTTTCTTCTGTTCCACTCGTATCAGACACGAGTTAGCCAATACTCCATCAATAGCGGAAAAGGCAGCGAATTTTAATTTAAAAGTCTACGAAAAATGTCGAAACTCAACCAATCCTCTAGTTACGAGTTTTCTATGTTAGTCTCTATTATCAACTTTATTCTTTCCTGTTTCTTCTTATCATTTAATTTTTTATTTTTATTTTCTTTTTCGTCTTTTTTTTTCTTTTAACGTAATTTAATTTAGATCTTAAGTTAGGTTTAAGGCTTGAATCATAGGTTTTTAAAAGTTTTTCCCTAAAAAGAAATTTTACTAGTTCTAAGGCATTTGTGAAGTATTTGTAGACTAAAAACAAATTTTATTCAACATTGAAGTTGTAAAGACAGTTTAAGTCTAATCACTTGAATTCAATTCTAATCAGCAACTAAGCTATGTATTACTTAACAGTTCAATCAATATATGTATGTATGTATAACTCCTTCTTATCCTTTTTAATACTTTTGAAAATTTTATACCTCCTCCTTAGCCTTTTTAATACTCTTGAAAATTGTATAACTCCTCCTTAGCCTTACTCTAAAAATGTTATAATTAGCGATTATAACCAATTTTTCAATAACTAAGGATTTCACAATAAGCCGGAAAAGGAAAAGTCAAATCGGAAAATTCGTTCCGTCGCGTGCAATGTGTACAGCGTCTTTGCGTTACAAATTTTTGAGCTGGATCACTCGCAGAGTTCATCTAAACTATAAAAAAAATTCGTTCAAACTCTTTGAACTATTAAATTCAAAAATTTCTCGTGGCTGGATCCCTTTAAGTGTTGAGTTTTAGAAGAGTGTTGGTGTGAGGGGGTGTCGATTTAGACGAAAAATTTAATTTTTTGTATCGTAGGAAGCGCTTATGATTGAAAGTTGAAACTTGGAACTTATATAGAGCTGTAATGGTGCAGCTATTTATACAAAAATTTGCAAATTTTTCGGCTTAAGTGAAGAGTGGTGCACTGTTTAAAAAAAAATAAACTTTCAATCCAATTTTCACTTGAAATTTCTAGTAAATTTAATTTTTACTTTATTATTTTAATAATAAAGTATTGTTATCGATTTTTAAAAAAAAAAAATTTGCTACCCTGAAAATTTTTTTTCCACGTTTCATGACTAATAGACACCAAAAAAGCAGAAAAAATTTTCAGTCCGTCTGTGCGCCGTCCGTCGTCCGCCGTACGACGTCCGCCGTACGCAAAACGTTTGAAAGCTTATAGCTCTCAAACTCTTTGAGCTATTAAGTTGCATTTTTTTGGTTAGTAGACTGAGCAGACCTCTTCAAGTGTCCACCTTTTGAGGGGGGGTGTGAGGGGGGAGGTGAGGGAAGCGTTTTGGACGGAAAATTTTGGTTTCTAGATCTCAGTAACCGCTTAGACTAGGAGGCTGAAACTTGGAATTTATAAAGAGCATCGATAGTGGATATGGGTAAAGGGGTGTTGGAGTGGGGGGAATAATAATGCGTCCGAAACGCTCGAAAGCCGAGATCGAGATATTCTAAAATCCATATCTCCTAAATGGTTAATGTCACGAAATTAAAACTTTATGAACATCTGTGGGCATACTAGGAGAATAGATCGGAAACAAATTTTTGAGAGGGGACAGTGGCGTACGGAGGTGGGGGGTGAAAAACTTTAGATTACGATATCTCACGAACCAATTACACTAGAACAACAAAATTTGGTTTCTGTATTAAGGTTGACAAATAAAGTTTGCTGAAAGTAAATTTTTTTAAGAGAGCGGTGGAGTATGGAAGTGGAGGGATAAGAATTTTTCTAAAAAATCACGTCTTAAATCTTAAGAACAGTGTATGATAGATGCTTAGAATTTTTACCGGAAGTAGGCCAAATAAACTTCTAGCAGGAAAAAAAATTTTTGGGGTGAGCGGGTGAAAAGGAAAAAGTTTCGATTTTTATATCTCAAGAACCTATAATGTTATAAGTCTGAAACTTATTATTTGGATAGAACTATAGTAGTAGCATGTTGAAAAAATATAATTTTTTATATAGGTAGTAGGGTACGGGGGAGGAGGGGGGGTTTTCTTAACTATAGAACGTCTTATGCTAGAAAGTTGAAACTTGCTATGTATATGTAAGTCAACTAGAAAAGTAATTTTGATTGAAAAAAAATTCAAATATCCAATGGCAGAGGGGCGGGGGGGGGGGGCGAAAAAAATGATCAGTGAAAATGGAATGCATATATTTTCACGATTTTCATCATATCTATTAGGTCTTTTCAATTATTGAATCCATTTTTATTGTACGGATTTTTCATAGAAATACCTAGAAAGAGTTTTCAGGATTTTTTTAAAATTCAACCTTCACGGTGGTGTAAAGGTGTTGTATACATTTTCACGAACTCAGCCATATCCCTCTGGTCTGATTAGATATCGAATAACTTTTTACTTCCACGGACTTGTTTAATAATCACCTAATACTTGTTTTCAAATGTTTTCCTTTTTCAAGCCCTAAGAGGGTATAAACGGGTTGAACACGTTTTCACGAATTCCGTCATATCTCTTAGGAGTGATAAGACATCGGAATGGTTTTCACTTCCTCGGGCTTTCTTTATATATATCTAAAAACTCATTTCAGGATTTTTGGATATTCAACCCTAAAGTGGGTTCAAGGGGGTTGCATATATTTTCACAAATTCCCACATATTTCCTAGTTCTAATGAGATATCGAATTCATTTTTACTTCTTAACTTCCTATATAATCGTCAAAAAGTTGATTTCAGGATTTTTAGATATTCAAAATATTCCTAGGATTGATGAGATATTAGATTGGTTTTCACTTCTACAGACTATTTATATAATCGCCTACAAACGCAATTCTGATTTCATGTAATGGCCCAAAACCAAATCACGAAAAACCTCCTAATCACGTAATAGCTACGTAGTATTATATTACTACTTAAAATGCGTCCCGGAGTATGACCCAATTATGTTATTCGCGCGACCCCATTCTACCCATTTTTTTAGGTTTTCAGTCACATAGTAACCTACACCGCATCAATCTTAAACGCGTTCCGAACTTCTACCCGAAAAATAATAAAGTTGCGCCCAGACTGTTGGCAGATTTTTCAAGTAAAAGTACACATTTCAATCATATTTACACGAAATTACTCGTATTAGTAAATTATTTATGTATTTTTCAATTGAACCGTACAATTCACATGAAAAGGCGCACAAAATTACGCAACATTTCATGTAAAATTAACAATAATTATTTATGAATTGAAAATTACTTTTTTTTTCGTGTAATTCTACTTATCTATTTGAATTTTAGGACGAAAAACATATAATATATGAAACAACGAAGATGGACGCTTCGTTCGATTTTGTAGTGTAGCTTAGCACAAAAGTTGAGTTAAATCCCCACTTCGAAAGGAAGTTTACTTTCAATAATTTGAAAAAGTGTAACTGTACACCGAAAAGTGATGGATGGTATAAAACTCCGTTTTGGACCCCAAATAACTTCATTTTTCTTAGAGTGTAAATTCAAGAGAATATCCCGTAAATTTGCTGATCGAAGTTGAAATTTACTGATTGCAAATTGAAATCTGCTGATCGAAAATTGAAAATTACATTCAAATTGACTATTACATCTCAATGTAAATTTACTTGAAAAGGTGTGACATATTTGCCTACTATCCAAAAGATGTAAAATTTAATGGAATTTTACTGCGTGGGAGCGGGTCTAATCAATGCTCCCGAATCGTTCGAAAACTGGAATCCAGACATTCCAAAATCCATATGTTATTAACGATTCATCAATGTGATTTTTTCTAGTCATATTAGTGGAGTATACTAAAAATAAATCTTTTAGGGAGGATGCTTGTGAGGATAATGGCTGAAAAACATTGGATTACGATATCTCGCTAACCAATTGTGGCAGGGTGATGAAATTGTGTTCTTTTATACTATTGTGTAAGGGCAGAATGCTGAATATAAAATTGTTGAGCGTGGAAGTGAGAGGGCTTTTAAGTCATACATTCAAGATGCTCAGATTTCCAACTCTAGGTTGAAATAGTAGGTACCTAGCTGAAAGGTTACGGGTCAATATTTATTTGTAAGTCAATAACTGGAGGGATTTTTATACATTTTCTGGGTAATGTGTCAGAAAGAAAAGTCTTCCGCCCCTACGGTTTGTCATGCAAAGAACCGACTTGTTCCCCCTTAACATTTTTAACATGAACAGTCTAGGTATTATTTTTAGGAATTCATCGTATGCGAAAGATTCGATGTCTCCTTAATACGAGTATATTTAAGAAAAAAAATCAAACTAAATACGGAGTATTATTACAAACTTGCCGAGCATCAAACCGTTCAACACTTCTAAAGAGCTCACAATACAAATACACAATGAAACGATTAAAATAGCTTAGATCAATACCGCGCTTTCTTCATAAAGCAGAAAATTTACGAGAAAATTTCTTCTTCATTATTGAACACAAAAGAGTTGCCTCTTTTGTTTCTGACCTATCTATTGACACACTGTGAAAACGATCCACCTTCAACAGAATACCATACTACACAATAATACCACAAAAGTGAAACAGCGTCTTTTATATTTTTCGTAACTACGTTACACGGCACAAAGTATCTCGAGACTTTCACTGACAAAAGGAATGATCTCATGAAAATTTGCCGCAACATTTCGTTGCTATGTAAACACTTTCAACGCCGTTAATGTCCTTTTTATCATCGTTTTCCGCTTTCAAGAAGAATAGAAATTATTACAATTTAAGTTACATTCTCGCTTTTTGGAATTATTGCCTTAAAGAGATCATACGGCGCGATGGGAAATTATTAAGGATTCAGTATTCTACATAGAAGAAAGATATCTAAGTAGCATTGGTCTAAGCATGACATTAACATAAGTGTTACAACTTTTTGACGGACATGAAATACTGCTTAATATGAATACAATGCACATTGTCGCCTCAAAATGTTGATACCACAAAGGATACAAAAAGGATTTTACGTATTCGAGAATATTGATAAAAATTACGAAGTGTTCACAAATTTATATTATACTAGCTGACTCGGCCACGCCTTGCTTTGGCTCAGTCCGGCTTAGTTAAAAACATAGAAAAAAGTTAGTTCAGTAACGTTTCTAATAAGTTTGATTAGTTCTTTCTTGCCGCACTGGAAACTGTAGTCGTTTAAATTCAAATGGTATGTCGGTCGGAATCATTAGGATGCGTGGTATCAAAACGTACTCTCCTTTATACTTTCCCTTTATAATGGTTGCTTCGATCACGTTGTTCAGAATTTTTTTCACACAAAGACGCGGTTGGTTGATATTTCGCAACATTATGACCACCGATCCGACCTTCAATTGAAGATTGTGAGGCAGCAATCCTGGCAAATCCAGCGAGTTCAAAAATTCGGGTGGATAGTTGACGACATCATCTTGGTTAGTAGCGGAATCAACTGATTTGTATGTCCTCAATACACCGGAAATTTCATTTTGAATTTTGAAATTTTTTGGCAGTCAATATTGCTCGTTCGCTCAACCAAATATGTTCTATGTAATTTTTATCAACGTTTGGGAACACCTTTTGAATGAGTTAGGTTTTTGATTCAGTAAACTGACAAAAATGATCAGGAAAGGTTATCCAGCCAGTCAAAATGTCTAAAGGGAATTTGCCATTACCAATGTCAATGAGTTGTTTTGAAAATGTTTCTCCAGATCGATCATTTTGCAACTCGACACGCTTATTCTTGCTTAATATCTTGACGTGCTTTCACAAAATGGAGGACTTTAAACATGCATTTAGTTCATCAGATGGCGTTGACCGTGGAATCACTAGCAATGTTTGACGAAAATCTCTAGCTAACAAAATCATCGCATCACCTAATCGGTTTTGATTGTTCCGCAGATCTTGCATGGTTCCGCCTAATGTCTCCAAAGACTTTTTGTGTGCCATCGTGCATTCATCCCATACTATAAGTTTACATTGCTGCAAAACCTTTGCCATTGCAATGTTCTTCGAAATGTTGCAGGTCGGAGTTTCGCTGATTTGCATATTTAAAGGCAATTTTAGCGCTGAATGGGCTGTTTGACAGCCTTTCAACAATGTTACTGCAATGCCTTGCATCATCAGGCATTGCAGCAACATTGTTGGAACACGTTTAGCGGGAAAATTGGGGTTTTACGTTTTTCCGGGCAATTTTTCTCTTCATAAGAACCTTCCTTGGACTTCAGGGAATGTTTGGAAAATAAAATTAGCCGAATTGGTCCAGCCGTTCTCGAGTTTTGCGGTTAGCAACACATTTAGCGATCCATTTTTATACTCTAGATGAAATCATATAGAGTATTATAAGTTTTTATATATATAGATAGTAGCTGACAAAAAAGATATACACTCCTTTCTGTGCATACTTCAAAGTGTGCACTTTGCTCCACCACGGGGGTAAAGTGAGCCCTTCCAAGGGGTATAGTAATTCCTCTCAGAACTGATTCTTTTTTTTTAATAATCATCAAAGCTTTCAATTTTTAAAATCCGTACGCTGATCTTGAGGATACCCTTCCAAAAAATGTTCACTCGCTAAAAATTTCTTTTAATGTATAATTATTAAACATTGATATTTACATCTAACGGTACAAAAACCGTAATATGAGAAAAATTCAAGGAATTGTAATTGAAGTGGATTGCGTTTCTTGTGGATTGAAGTCAATTTCTGAATCTTTATCGTGTAGTTTATTTTGCTAAAGCCTCAGATACAATGGCTCCGATCCGATCCGATCTGGAAAACGGACAGTGTTGAGTTTCATCATTCGACAACCGACAGACATCTAAAGGAAATTTCGGGACGACTAGTCACAATCAACGGAACGAATAGCCGAGACACAAAACGGAGGGGTAAAGTTGACCAACTTTCAACTTCTATCCGTTCCGACACTTGCGAGGTTGCCGGATCGGATCGGAATCATTGTAGCTGAGGCTTAAGCGATGACGCCATTGCAAATTAGAAATTTCGAAGGTGCTCACTTTACGTTGCTAGCCCACTTTGCCCCACCCTCCCCTACTCAACACAAAACTTTACATGCTGGGTCGTTGACGCAATAGCTCTTTCTTGTTATTAGAACGAAGTAGGAGTTTTTGTCAACTCATTCCACTTATAGCAGCGTCTTGCGAACTAGCTCGTTCGCAAACCACACAACATTATTTGTCATCACTGAGCTTTGGGCAACCATCAGAGTCACTCCAATCCATAGAGATACTGGAGACGACAAGCCACCGGTTTTGTATTAAGGCCCGAACACAATGCTTCCGTTCCGTTCCCCTGTAGGAAAAGTCATAAGGCCTGATTTAAGTAATACCAAAATCAGCCCTGATTTCGGTCTATCGATAGGCCCAAAACGCAAGGTATGACGTTCGCTGGACATGTATGATATGAATCATACCACTTTAGATGGAAAATTAAACGCTATGATTTCAATCACTCCAAAATCAGATCTGATTTTGACCTATCGATAAGTCCAAAATGCATGGTCTGATTATTCACCATATGCGTATGATAGGAATCACATCATGATCTAGGGAAGGCCTGATTTTAGTCACAATAATCAGACCTGAGTTTGGCTTATTCGTTAGGTCCGAAATGAAAGCGATGACATTTAATGTACGCGTGTGATATGATTCATACCTTTCTGATGGAAAAGTTGGAAGGTCTGATTTTAATACACCAAAATCAGACCTAATTTCGGCCTATAGATAAGACCGAAATGTCCAATAGAATGTTGATCATCATAAACGATTTACGGCATCTTTCAGTTGTGATAACCGAATGTGTGTTCCGCCAACCGAATGTGTGTTCCGCCAACCGAATGTATGTTGCGGTAACTTATAGTTAATCCACAGTAAGTTAAGTTGCACATAGGGAAATTAAAATGAAAGGTCTTCTGTGGCGCAGTTGTTACGCGCGCCAATCCAAAAACATTCAACACCGGGTTCGATTCCTACATATAGCCATAGGTTTTATTAAGTCAGTAAGTGAGAAATAATATTTGAAGTAGGAAAATAGTGTCTTAGGAAAGTTCTCTACCCTCCTCCTAGGTAATAAAAAAAATTCAATGTAGAATTTAACACAAATAACAAAATTTTTTTTTTAGATATTACTAATATGGTAAGAGTCAGACCAAAATGTCAGGTCTGATATTTCATACTGGTCTGGTCTGCATATCGTGAATAAAATCATGGAACGGTCAGGTATAAATCATAGCTGTGATGGCATTGCAAAACAATAGCTGATTCAGATCTGAATCATGCCTATTTTTCCTGCAGGGTCCGTTCCGTCACGACAAGTGAGGTTATGTGATCCGTAAAAGTTGAATTTTGGTCATCTCGTCCGTTCCGTTTCGTTACGACCGTTGTGTGCACTTACATGGCCAGCCTATAAGGTCTACTTTGATAGCTGAACGGATAACACCATAAAAATTCCAATCTACTTAAAGTAATATAATGTAAGTATTCCAAATAACTGACTTCTCAGTACTCAGTGTGCATTTCAATTCTTCTGATTTATTTCAACATACACAGTAAAATTTTTTGTGAAAATAACTGTCCTTAAAGCAGTAAAATATACCACATTGATGTAGTAAATTTACAAATTTTCATTAAATTTAACAAAATGACGAGTAATTTTTAAAAGTTTATACTTTTACACATTTTCGTCATGAATTTACTGACTGCAAAGTAATATTACAACACCGTATGAAATTTTCCACTATTAATGTGTAAAATTTGTCATTGTGTATAAAATTACGCATTATGCATGTAATTTTGATAATTTATGCGTAGTAATTTATTTTTTGTGATATAAATGAACTTGACCGCTTCGTTGTTTAATTCACTTGTTTCGTGGTTTTGTGTATGATTTAAAATTTAAAAAGAAAATAATGTTTATACTGTATGAAGTTTGTTGCTTTAAAACATATAATTAAATTTATATAATAAACATGTGTAGTGTTTCACACTTTCTACTCTTTTTGACATATATCCTGGATTTTTCCAAATTATCATATGTTGGTCATCTCATTGAATTTTTCCAATTATCGACTGCTGTGTCCTTTGCCCTTCAAAAAACGTCTGGGAATTCATCTGCCGATCATTCGCTTGAAGTTTATTCATTTATTTTATCAATAAATTAATAACAATAATAAGCAAACATAAACATGCCACATTTTTGTAGTACACATTAGTTTTTCCACATCGTTTGTAATTTTACGCGTTGTAATATTTTGCCTTTCCACATCTGCAGCAAATTTACACATTTTTAGCGATTGATTTCCACAATGTGTGAATTTCCGCGTTAATAGTTATGTGTTTCAGCGTAAGTAGTAAAAATCACAAGAGTGCGTAAAGAAATTTGAGACAATAGTAATTTTACTGCTTTCAGAGTAGGCACTAAATTGCCTACTCTGAGAGTAGAAAAAAAATTTAACTGTTTAGGTCTACTGAAAATAATAAAACTGAAATTTCTAAAATAATATTTTTTTACAAAATTTTCTAAAATCCAAATTTTTACATACCCATGGACCACCTTGATCCCAGTATCCTTCGGTCACACCGTCGGCCCATTGCGATTCGAGAGGCAGTTCGGGCTCGGGGGGCCAAACCGGTGGTTTCGGTGGCCGTGGCGTTGATGGATTCCCACGCGGGCAACCCAGTACTGACTGAGGGCAACCTATGTTGACGTTTTTTCCGCCAATCAGTAAGCCGACTCTTTTCAAATCACATTTCAATTTCGATTATGCACAGTTTACAATTTCATAACACTTTCACTGTACCGTGCCTTAGCATATAACTCCGATTGTTACCCGCATTATAAACACAACACTGAAGTTCATACTAAGTAATATATTTGCTTTGTTAAATTTTACGACGGGAAATGAATTCAGAAACGGAGCAATTTTCGGAACACTCTCTTTTGTTAGAATCGTTGCAGTTTCCTGTCATGTGATGTATTATAAACGTGTAGAAAATTTACCTACATATTTCCTTAATTGTACGGTGCACATTGTTCACAGTTTAATTACACAGCTAGCTAGCTAATGTCGGCACTTTGTAGTGAAACTTCTTTTTCGAAAAAAAAATTTGAGTTTTAATTAATTAAAACGAAGCTACATAAAGTAATACAACTTTGTAACTTACGAGTGTACCAAAAGAACTGAGGAATTCGAGCTACGCGTTCATCTACATAACATAGTGTTTGTAAAACGGATGCCCGCAATAAGTCAAAAAGATTGTTGAATTTTAATTATATTAGCTAAACAGATATGTAGAATATTTGTAATTTGAATAAAAGGTCGAGAAGCTGGAGAGATTATAAGAAAATTATACGGTAGTTTAGTGTGTGCTTTAGTGTATGAAATACCTTTCCTTTATACGTACTACAAATCGGAATTGCTTTCAAACAAACAATCATGAAGGACGATTCCGGTACACTAACCCTTGACATACTTTTGAAATAAAAATGGATTCAAGCCAAAAAACGAGGAAAAAATTGCAATGATAACGTCGTAAATCTTGTCCCAAAGCATATACATAGTGACAGGAAAAAGAAAATGGATCAGAAATTGCTCCTGGGAAGAAGTCGAGTACAAATTTTCCATAAAATTATGTGTGAGAAGGTATGTCCTCCCGAGAAAATGTGACATCTTTGGTACCATATTATGAATATAATGCTTTTATTCCTACTACGGAATTCGCATATATAGGTACGGTAGGAGGAAAAGATGTTTGTTCCTGTCAAGTATAATATAATTTATCCTTTGTGCGGTGGATAGATATAGATTATAATGCAAATATAAACCAACGGATTTCATGCGAATAAGATATTTTACAACCTGGTCCTCAGGACCATGACTATTAATAGTATAATTTCGTTGTAAGAACTGGGACGTATAATGCAATGGTTCTAGTTTTGAAATCCAGTCTTTCGTGAGGATCATAAATTCATGGGAAGGGTTTCATATGTTGACAACCAGAGAGCAGGAATAAACAATGTGACAGCACTCTAGAAGCAACATTTATTTGGGTGGGGGGAGGGAGGATGTTCCGCAGGTTGAATTGAGACGGAATACACCAAGAGTACTACAATATTTTTATACTCTAGATGAAATCTGAGTGTATTATAAGTTTAATCCAGCCCAAAAGTTTGTAACGTATAGAACCGAGCCTCGGACGAAAAAAAGGTAGACATTATTTTTTGTTTATTTGCGGCCAAAAACTCTAAATCCGCTTGACGTCCGTCTGTCTGTCCGTCCGTCTGACCGTTAGCACGATAACTCAAAAGCGCCTTGAGCCAGAATCTTGATATTTTGAATCTGGATGTTTGGTCAAATTTTTAAAGCTAAGTTTGTTAACGGACAAAATTATCCTACTCCTTCGGGTAGCTGCCATACATAATGTCCTTAAAACACTATTTCAAAAATATTGGCCGATAACTTCAGAAGGGTTTTAGCTACGTCTTTGAAATTTTGTATGTGTTAATTTTCCAATAGATGGATCTAAATGTATGATTAGAAGAAAATGCTAGTAATTCTTCGTGTAGGTGCCATACAAATATCCTGTCAAAATGTCTTCACTTAATTTACGGAACTCACTATAACTCAAGTAATCGTTTAGCTACGAATTCGGAATTTTTATTCAAATTAGTTTTGAGTGAAAACGAAGTTCGAATTTACTAGTCAGCTAAATCCTTTTACTCCTTCTGGTACCTTCCATACAAAAAATCACTAAGATACGTGTTGAACAATATTTTCCGATAACTTTTGATCGCTTCAAGCTAGCAATTTTTGTACACATTAATTTTTAAATGGTTCCAAGGAAAAGGATAAATATGTAAGAAATCGAGTGTGTCCTTCCTGCACCTCGTTCTTCAAAAAAGGAAAAAATTTATGAAATTTAACACTGACGATATTGTCTTTTAAAGCTAGTTTCGAGTAGCAATCAAATGGTAGTCTTTAATAAAGGACATACAACATGCACACACCTTATTCTACTTTATCCCCAACTACAATATAAATCGGAGTTCAGCTATCTCTCCACTTCCGTGCTCGACATTTAAAAAAAAATGTTACATTTATTAGACTTAACTTGTAATCTATAAACACAAGCTAAATTTCATCTTTCTGCTACAATAGGTTCGGAAGATATTGTAATCCAAAGTTACACGCCTTCAAACGCTTCTGTGTACGGCGTCTACAGCGGACAGGCGGACATTTGTTTTTTGCTTTTTTGTGGTTTACTATTCTACTGTTTACTATAAAACGTGAAAATACAAAATTTCAGAGTAGCAAATTTTTTTGTTAATTTCATTTCGATCACAATACTTTATTATTAATAGTCAAGAATTCTGTCACAAATTGACAGTTCGCTCATCGACGAATACATGGGTCCAGACCATTGAGATATAAATACTGGAGACGACAAGACGCCGTTTTTGCATAAGCACTTTGAAGCGTTTTGAAGCCAAATTGAACGTTTTTGTATGGAGCGTTTGATGCCAGGTAGCAGTGAACTGCAAATAGTAGCCTAGTACTCAAATATTTGGTGTTTCTCGTGTTCAAGACCGTAGTATAATATAAATGTGAGTAAGATGATAATAGTAGCAGGGCCACCCTAGCCACAGGGCTAAATGGGCTATAGCCACGGGGCGCAATCATTTTAAGGGCGGAAATTTTTATTGATGTTATATTACTTTATTATTTTAATAATAAAGTATTTTTTAGTTATTTAGTTATTAGTTATTTTTATTCATGGCAGAAATAACCAATTAACCTGAAATAAATGAAATAGGCGCGACGAAACAACCTACATCACGGTCTCTTAATATTTATACCATAATTTAATTTCATTTTGTTTTCATTAAAATACAAGGGCGGACACGATTAAGCTGTGTTGGTGTGATTTCATTTCTTATATTGTTCCTATAAATGTTTGTCCTTTTTTTTTAATCAGGTCGAAAAAAAACTTTTTTTTTAAATTTTTTTGTATGAATGTATGAGGTCTCAGGAATAATATCTGAAAATTTCAAAACGACCGGATTAAAACTCGCAAGGATACTGGTAGTTTCGTAGTCGTGTCCGAAGTCGTCGTGATAGTCTAGTTCGAATACTTATATTTACACCGAAAACTTTAATCCCGTTTATCTCAAAACTAGGTTTTTGAAGTCCGTACGTAACATAACTCAAAAACTATTGCATCGATCTTCATGAAATTTTCCACGCATCTTTAATATGAATAATACTCGCGGATGAACGACTGTTTTTTTCCAATTTTTTATTGATATCCTTTTTCACAAGCAATAATAGGCTGATTTTTTAATTGAGAATCGTCCTCTATGGTTCAAAACCATGCTAAAAATTGAAAATTTCATATTTTTCAAAATAAATTCGTTCATTCGCGAAAGACACTAACACATTAACTAATACCTTGGATACACAGCTCGTATACAAATCATAATATCGTCAATATCACCAGTGTATCACCCAATAATACTCATATAGTACGTCAACAAGCTGATATCTACATACTATTCAACCTGTTTCCTTGTATATAAATTCGATAATTTTAGCTGATATAGCCTTCTTTTAACTGAAATTCTAATGAATGGCAGTTGTGGATTTTTCTATCCTTCCGGCAGGTAGAATTTTTTAAGCGGCTTTGATTTTTGTGTGCGATGTGATGGTCCGGTTTCTACAAGTATAACATGTATGGGCAGTGTATCATGCCATCTTGTATTGCATATCATGATTTGAATAATGTAATTTGTATACAAGCAGTGTATCCAAGGTATAAATCCTTTCGATTTATTTTAAATAATTTCGTGATGACGTACGTTACGCACTGCAAGTCATCTTTTTTACCAAGCGTCGACGAAGCACTGCTATCAGGGGATTAATTTTAAATATTTTTTAAAGAAAAAATTCTGAAATGCTCTTCACGCATTATTTTTTTATGTGCAAAAACTTTAAATTAATTATATCCATTCAGAAATGAAAACAATGCTCAAAAATCTTTATTTTTCGACCTTGTGACTGTACCTAACCCCTTACTCAATTTGCAAAAGAAAAAGCTAGGAAAATAAATATATGTAAGTTAATTTTGTTTTTTTTTTATTATAAAGTTTGTTTTTGTTCAAATCTTTTTTTTTAAATTTTGTATGAATTTTATGTTTTTGTTTATTAAAATTAATGGTAATAGACTTTTTCTTGTCCTGCAAATTTTATATTTTGTATTTGCCGCTTCCACTAGCCATTAAAATTGTATTTTCTTATGACGTGGGGCCAGTGACGTCATTTCAGCTTTTTCTAGGGGGGGGGGGGCAAGATGTTATGTTTGTATATATTTTCATATATAAATATACATATGTTATATATAATCTATAAAAATACATAATTCAGGGTGGGGCAAATGCCCCCCCTGCCCCCACACAAATGACGTCCCTGCGTGGGGCTCATTATTTTTAGTAGCCCACGGGCGCCGAATATCTTAGGACGGCCCTGAATAGTAGCATAGTGTTTATTGCCGGTCCTTTGCGTGGAATCGTCGGGCTTCAAAACAGTCGCTGCTCGTCATCTCCAGTAGATATATCTCGATGGTCGAGACCAATTTCCTGCCACCATTTAAATGTGCTGCTAGTTAATTTTTCATTGCGGTACGATAATTTTGACAACTCCTGTCAGTCATATGAATTTGTCAGTTTCTTTTTTCAAATTGATGTCTAATTACAATAAAAAACGAGCGTAGAATAAATTTTACTTTAAAAAATGTAAACGTCAAACAAACAGCTGTTCTCAGCTGTATACTTCTCCACATTATTCTACACACCGCGTAGAGATATATAGTAAAATAGCGTGGCAGAATTCTTCCCGAGTTCCGAACTAGGCTTAATAGAAGAACTATGTATACGCGACGAGGTGCGCGGAGACATTCCATTATAAGAAAGAGTAAATGTACATGTACACGTAGCCCTTCTTTCAATTTCTCTGAACTGACTGACTATAATGAACGGCTGTTTAGAGAAGAAAAACCGCACACACTAGCGCAACTGAACGACTGACTGACTAGTGATAGACTATTGAACGGCTGGTTAGAAAAGAGAATAGAGTAAGTGAACAGTTAAGGAGTAGTAACTAATGACTAATAAGTGACTAGGGACTACTGAACGGAGAGAAGAGAAAAGATGAAATGAACAGTTCAATTGAAGTACTTCAGTGAACTAACTCTTTAAAGTGAATGACTAGTTGTGAAGTACTTCACTCAAATGAACTGTTTTTCCCAGCCTCTTTTCCGTAGTGTGTCTCTTGTATACTTACATAAACCTCAAACAATTCTCTCTCTTAACTGGTTGTTAAGATAGCGAAAGATAAGATTTTTAGTCTTCCGATTTAGTCACTCCCATCAAAAATTACATATCGGTCGAAATATATGTTGTGTGACAAGGAAGTGCGAAAACTGCTGCCATGTATTGAAATAAGAATTGAATTGTAGTGGTGACGCAAACCTATGAAAAAAGGATCCGAGAGGCTTCCCCGGTCAAAAGACTGAAGCTCCCACATAGTGAAAAATCCGCCACTATTATAATCGCTTCCAACCAGACGCATGGCGCGGACGAGCAACAAACAACATCATTAGTGAATCATGTCACTATAGGGTCAATTAAACTGAGAGTGCACCAGAAGAACAGAGATTTCGAAAAACTCACCAGACACCAGGTCGAAAAGAACCTGCACACTCATCAACGAGATGAATTGCGACCAATCAAAGTGATCATATACCACCCGAAGAACAACAAAAGGATTTAACCGAAGTGCTCAATTTAAAATTGAATGCAAGCAGGAATACGTTGATTGACCAAACAACTATTATGCATACGGCCGTAAGTTGTAGCTTTTATTCACGGAATTAAATCGGTCGCACGCAATGTTGACATGGGGCGGCTCACTGTAATTTATCAACAAAATACATAATATATAGAGACTCGCATAGTCACAAAAATTGCCCTCTACCGGGCAAATATGATCAAATGCGAAATTACCAAGTTTCAACTTTGTAACATTAACTGCTTAGGAAATGTGGATATTAGAATGTCAGGATCTCGGTTTTCGAGCGTTTCAGACGCATGGTTTTTCCTTCACTCCAACACCCCTCCACCCATATCGACAATTTTTTTTACAAATGACCGACTATCAAACTCTACATAAATTAAAAGTTTCAACCTCCTACAATAATATAATTTCTTTTGATGGTAGATATATTACACTTCGTATAACTTTGTGAATCGGTTCAGTTTTTCTGCATCTTTGTGTTTGCACAGCATAATATTACCTACATACTTCATTTCCTATCCCTCATTCATGTAACGAGTTCCAGAACGTTGAATTTTAAGTATAAAAGCGGTTCTTTTGATTTATTGAATTACTCTCGGAACCGGCCATTAATAAAAGGCTCTCGATTTCAACATCTGCCATTACATGTATAGAAACCCTATTCGTACCGGTGGTTGAATGGGCAAAAGCTATTGTAAAAATCCCGGTTACACGAGCCAGTAAGCCACTCGTAAGAATCATTTGCCATTTCGAAAGCACTTAAAGCCTACAATGCAACCACCTTCAATAAGTTGCTGCCAAAATCTCGCCCTTTCAATATGTGGTGCGAGGGTGGAGGCCACAGACGGGCAACAAGCCATTAAGTTTTGGGCTTGATGGCTGAACCAGGTATGTTAAGGGACACTCGGGAGCACAAACTACTGAGGGCGGTTCGGCAATTTAAGTACACCCTCAGAGCCTACTTTGACTGCTTTTTGCAATAAAAGAAGGAATCATGGTGTACTCGTACATGTGATACTTGTGACTATTGCCTGCAGTGGCTACTATTGATGGCTATTGTGTTTAATACTTGAGGGCAATATTCAGGACAATTTTTGCAGATAAAGCTCCGGGGTCCCATGCAGAAACTCTTTAACTTTTGTAGCCATTTCACCATAAAACGAGATTGGGGAGAATTTCATTAGAGGCATAGCCGTGACTCGTGAGAAGCTGTTTAATTAATTTGAACATTCAACCAAAGAATTTCAGCAAAACACATAATAGAGTACCTACGCCATGTATTTCGGTTGTTTCTGCTGTTTTTCCGATGTTTTATTTCGTATCCAATTACGGACTAAAAGCCACTTAAGTCTGTTTGGCATGCAAAAAATAATTCACGAGATGAGTTGAACATACACCAGACGCCATCCTTAGCATAATTACATTTCTCAACATTCATAGAAGTCTTTACTCGAATGCTGATGTCCTATTTGCACTACATTTCCTTGATGGGTGCCACCTTCCTACATACACTTCGCTGGTAGTATTTGCACAGGAGTTTCTTCAAAGAATTTCCGAGTTGTTTACGTTTTGAGAAGATCAACAAAATACCGAGTTAAAGCGAGTTTTAAAACGATTCCTTATCCTTGCCACGATAAAATGAAAGCCGGACCAAGTTTGTAGAAGATATTGTACTGGTGTTGAAACGATGTGTGAACAGGATGATTACCAAGTAGCAATTTGGTTACTATATAATATAATTCTAAGAACTCCTGAAGGGTTCAAGTACTCATTACATCCCTGACTATTTGACACGAAAGGATATTTGTGGTGAAACCGTCATTGAGGTTCATATTCATATTATGGGCAGGAACGGCACTTAAGCGAACTCATTGGCACGCTGGCTGGACCCGTGCCGCAGCTTGATCAGCACCAGAATACGACTTTATTTGAAAATATTTAAAATATTTTGTTTCAGTTGAGTTTTGTGAGTTTTTAATTTAAAATTATCATTAGATATAAGAGCATATGTAAACAATTTTGACACCTTCAACACTTCCATTGCTGACAACATTCCCAATTCATATGGGTTTCATGTAAAGAGTACTGAAGCAGAAGCAGAATCTTCAAATTTAGAGCGAAGAAAACATATGAATTCTCATTACACCGCCTTGGGGGTTTAGTATTCAAAAATCTCGAAATCTGTGAAATCTCTGAGAAAATTTTCTAGGCACAATGATTCCGTTCCGACACCCGTTAAAGTGACACTATCGAATAATTTTGATTTTCAGTTAGGTGAAGAGGTGGTAAAATTCAATAATTCACCTCTTAGTGTCGGAACGGATAGAAGTTAAAAGTTGGCCAATTTCCATCCGGCCCTCCCCCCCCCCCTACTTTTTTGGTCTCGGCTATTCGTTCCGTTGATTGTGACTAAAGATGGGCAAAGCAGCTCCTTTTAGTGAAGGAGTTCACGAGTAACTCACTTGAAGGAACGAGTTCAGTGAACTAGTTCCAGTGTTATTGGATTCTGATAACCTAAAACAAAAAGGTCGTCGTTCTTCCCCACGTGTCGAATGGAACTGGAGTTCACCGATAGGAGTGACGTCCATCAGTCACATTTTATGATCTACAAAAAAAGGGTCCTCCCGCCCTCGCTCTTCATGTTTTTCACACGTGTCCAACGAAACTGCAGTCAAAAGCAGTGTCACTCGTTCACTTGAAGGAAACTCCTGAACGACCCATCTCTGTTCTGTAGTCACTAGTCACTTCAATTGAAGTGTTCACTGAAATGGAACCCTTCGCTCCTTCGTTCCGGTCTCACTACCACTAGTCACTTCAATTGAAGTGTTCGCTAAAATGGAACTCGCTCCTTCGTTCCGGACTCACTACCCCAGTTGTGCTTGTGGGTTGGAAAATAGGAAGAAGAGCGGTGTATTCATGAACATGTACATTTCCTCTTTCTTTTTTCTTATGATGGAAAATGGAATGTCATGGTATTCTTCTCGTACCGCGTCGCGCATACTCGTCCATATGTACATACATACAATACAAAATACCACACAAATATAAAATGAATATATATGATAAACCACTGAGAGAGAAGAGCTGATACTTGGCGTTGCGGTGCTAGTGAAGCCGACAGCACTGTTTATAATATGCATGCAATGGAAAAATGAATATGAGTGAAATATATGATAAACTACTGAGAGAGAAGAGCTGACTGGTACTTCGTGAAGAATGAAGTTATGTCTTCGTTGTGTGTGTTTTCCGTCTGTGGAGACGGGCAAAACGAAGAGATTTTGTTGGTTGAAAAAAAAAGGTCGTAGTCGTCACTGAATGCAACACTCAATGTGAAAAAACCAACCAAAAAAAAAGGTCGTGCGGCCGTCGTTCTTCATGTTTTTGTCACATGGCGAATGGATAGGTTAGGTTAGGTTAGGTGTGCAGCTATTGACAGAGATAGCTAACACATAGACCGCTAGATGGGTCCGTTGTGATCCAACTGCACCACGGCATGGCGCCTACGGCTGATGGCTGTTTTTGGCTAATATTCAAGAACAAACTGAGCCCAATTGGCCACGGTATTGTTCTATCAAATATTTTTCCGTGTTTCATGGTGCGAAGGAGAGGAGAGTTGGAAGGAATTGTGGAGAAGAGAGGGGATACCGAACTTAATCCGTTTTTAGGAATGGGAAGGAATATCAGGAATCGGGCCGGGTATGGCAGTGTACTAGCAGGTGTTAATGATCATAATTTTTCAGTACTATTGGCTGTGATACGATCTACCAGAACAGCAAAGTTGCCTATAGCAAATCAACTACTGTCTGGCAGCTCTGATGGTATTTGTGAATCTGATAAGAATGTAAACAGAACTCATTTGCTCAGGTTTAAATCCTTTACAAGGACCCTATTAAACATTCCGCACTGTTCATGATTTATATTAATATTCTAAAACCAATAGCAACTGAAAAATTCATATAAATAAATTATGCGTTGAGTGGGAATTGAACTCCGGTAGCAATGTTTTGAAGACCTGTACACTACCACTGGACTACACCCGACTATGGCGAATGGAACTGCAGTTCACCAAAAGGAGTGAGTTACTTCACTCACTCACTTCAATGAAGTGTTCTTTTGGAACAGTTCACTCCGGAACGACCCATCTCTAATTACAATATCTTCCGACTCATTTGTGTTAGGAAGATAAAATTTGGTTTTTGTGCATAGAATTACCAGTGGAATCTACTGAATGTAAAATTTTTGAGGGTGGAAGCGCGGAAGTGGGAGGACAGTAATTTTTAAAAAAATTAAATTTTTATATCTCAAGAACCGTATTAGATACGAACTTGAAAATTTTACAGGAGTGAGGACCAATAGACCTCTAGCGAGAGAGAAAAAAATTTGAGGGTGTAGGTGTAGGGAGTGATGGTGGGGGGGGGGGGGTGGAAATGAAAAAATTCTGATTTTAATTTCTCGAAAGCCGCAAAGGATAGAAAGATAAAAATTGAAAACTGTATAGAGCTACTATAGAGACATCCCAGAAAACTGACAAACTAAGGAATAGCCAGGAGGCTATTTGGAACATTATTTTTTAGGTTGTCAGTCGTATAGTAAGCTACACCACATCTCAGCATTTAACACGTTTCGGACTTATACCCATAAAACAATAAAGTTATGCGCAGACTGTTGGCCGATTTTTTACAAACGGCACAACAGTTTTGATAGCTTTATATAAGTTCCAAGTTTCATCCTTTTGTCGTAAGCGGTTTCTCAGGTATAGAAACCAATATATAAATTTGAAGTCTATAACGCTCCCCCACTTCCCCCTAACACCAAATAGTCATCAATTAAAGGGATTCACCCAATTCATCCACCCATAGAGTTTAATAGATCAAAGCGTTTTGGAGACATGAGCCCTTAAACGCGTTTGCGTACAAACAAAGTGATATTTTTTTTTGTTTTTATAGTTTTAGTCCTAAACTTAAATTGATAACAATACTCAGTTATTAAAAATACTGAAGTAAAAGAATAACAAAATTGAATTGTCTTCCAATTCAGGAAAAGAAAGATGATTGAGATGTGACTTGATGAAATCAATTTCAAGATTAGTATGTAGGTAATAAGAACTTGTATCAATCTCTGTATTAGTTTCGACCCCGAAAAATATTTCATGGCTGGTCTAATTGCTGAAACATTAACTGGTATGGAAATTAAGTATCCACAACCTGACAATAGTGGAGAATATGTGGAATTCAACGAAGATTGACTGTATATCAGAACCCGTAACAGAGTGTCAGAAAGGAAGAATCGTACAGTACTTGACACGGCCTTATTGATTCAATCGGAATTACCAACATCGCGGAAGCAATCCCACCTACAATTGAAATTTGCTGCCCAACAAAAGTTCTTAACGTGCAAACATCAAATGAAATTTCGACCGGAAGAATACCAGTAATACTAATACTAATATTTTAAAGAATTTGTATGCAATGCTTTCATACTCAATATGAAAATCAGCAGAAGAAAATTGGATCCACGAGCTAAACCGTGCATATTTGTAGGATATGCGGCACAGTCAAAGTTCTACCGAATATGGCTTCCTGACGAAAGGAGAATCGAAATTACACGTTAGGTTTATTTCATGGAAAACAGCAAATCGTATCTGACAAACCATATGGAGACTTTACTTCGGAAAACGGTTTAAACCCACCGGACAATTTTACGGGAAAACCTCAGGGGTCTCATAGTAATGGAATGGAATTGTAGATCACACCACTTGGTAGAAGTGAATATAGAGACATCCAGTTCGAAATTACACCACATCGCAGCGACAAAGAATCTTCAACTAACTTGGTCATCCTGACTACCAGGACGACCAAGGAAAATTCTAACCGGAAACAGAGGACGATCTCGAAAGGTCTATCATGAAGCAAGCAGCGTTGCTAGCCAAAAATGACTGCGTCCGAAAGTACAGTAACAGGCGGTATCAGGACTAGGAACTAACGAGTGGTATAAAGCCATTGCTTCGGAACTAAAATCTCTAATCAAAAACCATACTTGGCAAATCGTGGAAGGTTCTGAAAATCAGAAGATCATCGGAATCTGAGTTGTACTAAGGAACAAATATCGAGCAGATCGCAGATCACAGGCTGGACGTCAGTGATCTGAAAGACTATGTGTGGAATTAGATAAGTTTTGCGCTACTAAATCTTCAGGTGACCATTGCTTATAGCTAATTAATCGAGGGGAAGATTGATTGTTAGTAGCAACATATGTTGACCATATATTAATAGCCTCACAAAACCTGAACGATGCATCTAAACTCATCTTATCCGAGAATTTGAATAATGGATCTCGGCGAAGTCACTTACTGCCTCGAAATTGAATTCTCTCAGAATAGAGATCAAATAGCTATGAATCAGATAGGCTATATTAAAGATGTATTAGAACAATTCGGAATGTCGGAATCGAAGCCTGTGAGTACTACTATGGATCAAAACGTCAAAATTAAGAATTTCGATGGGGTTTTGAAGTACGGCTATCGAAACTATTCCTATCGTGAATTAATTGGAGCCCTGAAAAAAAGCGGCAAGGAGAGAAAAAGCGGTAACGAGAAAAAAAGCGGCAACAAGAAAGCGCTTTGAAAAAGCTCTTTTTAAAAAAGTAGAAGCGTATAACGCACTTTCGCGAAAAAGTGGCAACGACACAGCTCTAGTTCTGACAGTCTACCACCCACCAAAAAAATGTCTACTGCATATCTCGACGGTTTTTTTAGTGTACAGCGGACAGTCTTCTTTGGGGTACTAGTCCTAAAACGTGAAAGTACAAAACTCTAATGTAATACATTTTTTTAAAATATTTTAAAAAATTTTGGAAATTTTTGAGAAGTATTAAAGTATCGTACAATAACGTTTTTGAGGCATAATATGAAATTTGCGTGCCTTTTTTATTAATTGTTGTTGTTGTTCACCGAAAATAAATACCCTAAAAATGTTACGTAAATTACTTGTAAGTTTTCATGAAAAATCGCCAGATACTCGTGCACTGACCTGATTACTATCGGAAAGCTACGTACCAGCGTTGAAACAAAGAGTGTACTAAAGGTACATTTTTTAATCTACATACTCGTACATATATGAATTATAATTTAAAGCAGTTCTTTTCATATATGAATTATAGTCGCCTAGTTGGGATTGTGAACAAAATTTTAAAAAAGATTAAACGTCATTATATATGTAGAAACATAGTTTAATAGCATACTATAGATTCGTTTTTCCAACCACTACCGACAATTAGTCATAATAATTCACTGTCTTTGCCCAGCAGTCCGACCATAAAATGGGCACAGTTTTTCTAAAGTTCCTGGTATATGAGCAAAATAGGGATTTAGAGCAACGAGGTTGTCATGGTAATATCTCTACATATCTACTGAAAAAAATGGTTTTAAGTACACATGAGGTGTTGAAAGGGTTTGGTTTCAGGCCATAAATACGTTATTTATTAAACCATTAAACACTTTTCGTGGTAATTCTTTATTGAATATTACATACTTAGATGATGTTATTGTACTTAACTACTCGTATTTTTATAGACGAAGCAATCGAGTTTAAGATATTTCTGTTAAATTTTAATAAATTTTTTATTAAGAGTTTTGACGAATGACGCGCCTATCTTTAAGGGTTTTAGTCTACTTTAAACTTCAAGGGGTATTTTATATTTTCAACTTTCATATTAGGGTTACATGAAGGACTCCCTCGATTTTCGTCATATTCAGTTTTACAGCTAAACCTATTAATAAATATACGTATAACAAATTTAAAACTTCGAGGATGAAATATTCATTATTCGCGAACACGTGTTTTTGTTCTAACGAATTTTATATTGGAGCTTCTCTCACTTCACATCGCTACTTTCGTGCCGATTTTTATACATAAAAATCACGACAACTGTAAACATATTCAAACAGAGTGAAATTTACTGGTTTTAATTGAGACACGCATTGACCACCCTCAATACAGTGAATGTTTGTGTTGCTGCGTATGCAGGTTCTCTACTCTAAATAAAATCTAAGAGTATTGTAACTTGAGCTCCGAAAAATTAGTAACGCCTAGAACGGAGCCTCGGCCGAAAAAAGTTAAGTATTATTTTCTGTTCTATTGTGTCTGTCTGTTAGAAAACGAAAACACGAAAACCCATGAACCCCTTGCACTCTTAAAAAAGTGTTTAAAATTAAATAGATTTTATAATAATTATTGCGTTCTGTATAAAATTAACCTACTAGTCAAAACTACAACAGTTATTGCAGTAAACCATTCGGAAGGTTGTATAAATACACTGTTTTAGTAATATTAAGTTAAAACGATTGGTTTTAGTTAAAATTTACTATAAGTTTGTGTAATATTAGTTTCTAGATGTGTAAACAGTACAGTAATCAAATTTTGCGTAAATCTACTACTTCTGTGTAAATTTACCAACACTTCTGTAATAATAATCAAAAATTTGTGTAATTACGAAAATTATTAACAAGAGAGCGATAAAGCTTCAGTTGTTACACTGACGTCATGCATTACGTCGCTTATTAAAATAATAAAGAAAAAATAAAAAAAAAAAATTTGAGTATATTCAATACTTTTTAATTTTACTTTATTATTTTAATAATAAAGTATTGTTATCGATTTTTAAAAAAAAAAAATTTGCTACCCTGAAAAATTTTTTTTCCACGTTTCATGACTAATAGACACCAAAAAAGCAATAAAAATTTTCAGTCCGTCTGTGCGCCGTACGCCGTCCGCCGTACGCCGTCCGCCGTCCGCCGTACGCCGTCCGCCGTCCGCCGTCCGCCGTCCGCCGTCCGCCGTACGCCGTCCGCCGTACGCAAAACGTTTGAAAGCTTATAGCTCTCAAACTCTTTGAGCTATTAAGTTGAATTTTTTTTTGTTGGTAGACTGAGCAAACCCCTTCAAGTGGCCACCTTTTGAGTGGTGGGGGTGTGAGGGGAGAGGTGGGGATGTGAGGGGGGAGGGGGGGAAGCGTTTTAGACGAACAATTTTAGTTTCTAGATCTCAGTAACCGTATAGGCTAGGAGGCTGAAACTTGGAATTTATATAGAGCATCGATAGTGGACCCATTTGCAAAAAAAAATTATAATATAGGTAAAGGGGTGTGCGAGTGGGGGGAATAATAATGCGTCTGAAATGCTCGAAAGCCGAGATCGAGATATTCTAAAATCCATATCTCCTAATCGGTTAATGTCACGAAATTAGAACTTAAAGAACATCTGTGGGAATACTAGGAGAATAGATCAGAAACAAATATTTGGGAGGGGGCAGTGACGTACGGGGGTGGGGGTTGAAAAACTTTAGATTACGATATCTCAGGAACGCATTGTACTAGAGAAATAAAATTTGGTTTCTGTATAAATGTTGACAAATAAGGTTTGCTGAAAGTAAAATTTTTTAAAGGGGCGGTGGAGTATGGAAGTGGGGGGGTAAAATTTTTTTTTTAAAAATCACGTCTCATATCTCAAGAATGGTGTAAGATAGATGCTTACAATTTTTACCAGAAGTAGGCCTAATAGACGCCCAGCAGAAAAAAAAATTTCATGGATGAGGGTGTAGAGGGTGAAAAGTAAAAAGTTCCGATTTTTATATCTCAAGAACCTATAACAATGAAAAGCTGAAACGTGGTATTTAGATAGAACTGTAGTAGTAGCATGTTGGAAAAATATAATTTTTTATAGGGGTGGTATGGTACGGGGGTGGGGGGTGTTTTTCCTAACTATAGAACGGCTTATGCTAGAAAGTTGAAATTCGGTACGTATATGTATATCAACTAGAAAAGTAATTTTGATTAAAAAAAATTCAAATATCCATTGGCGTTCGGAAGTGGGACAAAAAATATGGTCAGTGAAAATGGAATGCATATATTTTCACGATTTTCGTCATATCTATTAGGTCTTTCCAAATATTGAATTCATTTTTTTTCTACGGGTTCTTCATATAAATACCTAGAAAGTGTTTTCAGGATTTTTTAAAATTAGACCCCCAAGGTGATGTAAAGGGGATGTATACATTTTCACCAATTCAGCCGTATCCCTCAGGTCTGATTAGATATCGAATAACTTTTCACTTCCACGGGCTTATTTAATAATCGCCTAAAACTTGTTTTCAAGGTTTTTCCTTTTTCAACCCCTAAGAGTGTAAAAATGGGTTGAACACGTTTTCACGAATTCCGTCATATCTCTTAGGAGTGATAAGACATCGGATTAGTTTTTACTTCCTCTGGCTTTCTTTATATATATCTAAAAACTTATTTCAGGATTTTTGGATATTCAACCCCAAAGTGGGTGCAAGGGTGTTGCATATATTTTCACAAATTCTTACATATTTCTTAGTTCTAATAAGATATCGAATTCATTTTTACTTCCTAAGGCTTTTTACATAATCGTCAAAACGTTGATTTCAAGATGTTTGTTATTCAACTCCAATAGGACGTATGGGTTTCGACATATATCTCAGGATTGATGAGATATTAGATTGGTTTGCACTTCCACAGACTTTTTATATAATCGTCTTCAAACGCATTTCCGATTTGATGTAATGGTCCGAAACCAAATCACAAAAAACCTTCTAATGGCGTAACAACTGATATTATACTAGGACTAGATCTCGTCCCGGTGTATGACCCAATTATGTAATTCATATGTTATATGAGGCAGCGGCGTAAGTATTCTAGCGCGACCCCATTTTAATCGCTTCCCGAACTTTTTTTTAGGTTTTCAGTCACATAGAAACCTACACCGCATCTCAGAATTAAACTCGTTCCGAAATTCTACCAAAAAAATAATAAAGTTGCGCCCAGACTGTTGGCAGATTTTTACTTTATTATTTTAATAATACAGTATTGTTTTCGATTTTTTAAAAAAAAAAATTTGCTACCCTCAAAATTTTTTTTTTCACGTTTCATGACGAGTAGACACGAAAAAAGCAATAAAAAATTTCAGTCCGTCTGTCCGCCGTACGCCGTACGCCGTACGCCGTACGTCGACCGCTGTACGCAAAATCGTTTGAAGGCTCGTAGCTCCCAAACCCTTTGAGCTATTAAATTAAAATTTTTTTTATGAATAGACTGGGTAGGCTCCTTGAAGTGGCCAAATTTGGAGGGGTGGGGGTGTGAGGGGGGAGGAGGGGGAAGTGTTTTAGACGGAAAATTTTGGTTTCTAGATCTCAGCAACCGCTTATGCTAGGAGGCTGAAATTTGGAATTTATATAGAGCTTTAGTAGTGGACCCATTTGCAAAAAAATTGCCGATATAGGTGAAGGGGTTTGGGAGTGGGGGGAAAAATAATGCGTCCGAAACGCAAAAAAGGTGAGATCGACACTTTCTAAAATCCATATCTCCTAAACGGTTAATGTCACAAAATTGAAACTTTATGAATATCTGTAGGTATACTAGGAGAATAGATCGGAATCAAAAATTTGAGTGGGGGCAGTGGCGTACGGGGGTGGGGGGTGAAAAACTTTAGATTGCGATATCTTACGAACCAATTGCACTAGATAAATAAAATTTGGTTTTTGTATAAAGGTTGACAAATGAAGTTTGCTGGAAGCAAAATTTTTGAAGGGGGTGGTGGAGCATGAAAGTGGAGGGGATAAGAATTTTTCTAAAAAATCACGTCTCATATCTCAAGAACGGTGTAAGATAGATGCTTCAAATTTTTACCAGAAGTAGACCTAATAGACCCCTAGTAGAAAACAAAATTTTGGAAGTGTGGGTGTAAAGGGTGAGGGTGGGGGAGGGTGAAAAGGAAAAAGTTCCGATTTTAATATCTCGACAACCTACAATGATATAAAGCTGAAACTTCGTATTTAGATAGAGCTATATTAGTAGCATCTTGGAAAAATATAATTTTTTATAGGGGTAGTATGGTACGGGGGTGGGGGGTGTTTTTCCTATCTATAGAACGGCTTATGCTACAAAGCTGAAACTCGATACGTTTATGTAAATCAACTAGAAAACTAATTTAGATAAAAAAAAATTTCAAATATCCATTGGCGTTCGGAGGGGGGGCAAAAAAAATTATCAGTGAAAATGGAATGCATATATTTTCACGGTTTTCGTCATATCTATTAGGTCTTCTCAAATATTGAATTCATTTTTATTTTATGGATTCTTCATATAAATACCTAGATAGCGTTTTCAGGATTTTTTAAAATTCGACCCCTAAGGGGGTGCAAAGAGGGTTGTAAACTTTTACACGAATTCTACTATATCCACGTCTTATCAGATATTGAATATCTTTTCATATTGATGGGCTTGTGTAATAATCGCCTAAAACTTGTTTTTAAGTTTTTTCCTTTTTCCACCTAGGAGGGTATAAACGGGTTGAACACGTTTTCACGAGTTCCGTCATTTCTTTTAGAAGTGATAAGAAATTGAAT
Organism: Beris morrisii; assembly: GCA_951812415.1. Lineage (NCBI taxonomy): Eukaryota > Metazoa > Arthropoda > Insecta > Diptera > Stratiomyidae > Beris > Beris morrisii. The sequence continues at coordinate 23,634,781 of OX638312.1, forward strand.
TGGTTCCTACTTTCTCGTGCTGTCTTCATATTTATTTATTAACACCTTTCAGGATTTTTGAACATTCAACCCCCAAGTGGGTGTAAGGAGGTTGCATATCTGGTGATATATCGAATTCATTTTTACTTCCTAAGGTTTCCTATGTAAAAAAGCCAAAAAGTCAATTTCAGTATTTTAGATATTCAATCCAAAAAGGTGTAAGGAGGTTGTATGCTTTTCAAAGTTTCGACATATTTCTTAGGTTCGATGAGATATTAGATCGCTTTTTATTTCCACAGACTTTTTATATAATCGCCTACAAACCCATTTCTCAATTTTTCGATATTCAACCCCCAAGGGTTTGCATATGTCACAAATTTTGACATCCTTTAGTTCTGATGAGATATAAAATAGATTATTACGGCCAACCAATTCACGATTTTTCGAATTTCCAGAACCAAGGAGATGTGAAGGGTTTGCTTACGTTTTCAGAATTTTTTCAAAATCCGTCTTGTCTCATGAGATTTCAGGTTGCTTCTTATGAAATCGTCTAAAAACCTGTTTCACAATTTTTTCAAAATTCAAACCCCAAGTGGAAGTAATGGGTTTGTATACGTTTTAACAATTCGTCATATCTCTTAATTCTGATAAGGCAACAAATACGTTTTTGCTTCTATGGGCTTTTAGTGTACATAATATACTGAAATTCGAATAGTCTACACGGACTTTTTCAATGTTTAATTGTCTAAAAATCTCTATTTTAAATATTTTTATATTAAGAACAAAATTAATTTTCCATAAGAAATCTAAAAATCTAAAAAGCAACTCATGATACACTCCGACTTTGACCGCTCCCGAACATTGACCCTAAAAATAATAAAGTTTCGCCCAGACTATTGGCAGATTTTTTAATTACAAACCTAAATTTGTATTACTTAATTACGAATATATTCATCATTTAATTCTGTATATTGCGTTTAATTATGAAATGTTTTCTTCTGGAGGCTAACAAAATATGTGGATTTGCATGGTGAGATGTTATTGAAAACCCTTTCAGCTGCTATGGACTTTTTTCATTGCAACGAAAGTAATAAATTGTTCCTATAGTTATTGATTTGCGCTTTGGATAGCGGTACAAGTATGTGCTACAGTTTGTTGACGGATTCGAGTGTAAAACGGCTCCAGTGCAAAGCAAAAGCAAGAAAACTATAGTGTAAAGTACTACTTTCCACTAGTAATTTCACTTTAAGAATTTGCTTAAAAGTACACAGCTTTTGTTTAAAAATCAACAAGTTTACAAGTTGGAGTAGTAATTTTACATTATTACAAGTGTAAAAATTACTGAACTTTAATACCAATTTTACACTATAACTTATTCATTTTTATACACAAAACATACACACATCTATGTACAAAAAATTAGTATTTTTACTATTTATAAAGTGAAATTTACTACAATTATTGTTGGCATTCAGTTGTCTACAATAATTATAGTGAAATTCAACAAATTTTTCTTAGAGTGTGGTCACCATTCGTTAAATAGAAGTTTTAAGAATAGAATATATAAAGTTCGTGAACGGAAAAATCGTCCTACTTCTTCGAGTAGTTGACAGGCAAAATTCCTTTAAATATGTGGTCATGAATGTTGACCGAAAACTTCAGAACGCTTTAGACTACGACTTTGAAATTTGTAAACCATCGATTTTTAAAAATTTTCAAAATTATAAATATTGGGAACAAAACAGTGAGACCGTCGTGTAGCTGCCAGGCAAAAATAATGTAAAAATTACTTCACTGAATTTACAGACTCGCTATAACTGAAGAAGTCGAAATTTTATTCAAATTAGTTTTGAATTTAAATTAAGGTCGGGTTAATTAGTCAGCGAATTTCCTTCAAAGATCTCCCAAACAAAAAATTTGAAACTTTTTAAAACACCTGTTCACTAATATTGGTCGACAACTTCACAACCCATCAAACTAGAAATTTGATTTTTTGCTAAATTTAATATTTCAATGATTGCATATAGAGATGACGAAAATCGAACGGGTCCTTCGTGCAGCTGCTGTTCAGAGACAAGCGTCTTTGAAAAATATTTGCCATATTTCAGAATGCAGTTATAGTGCATTCACGGAAATTGTTTAGCTAGTTTTATAGGAATTAATTTTGAAAAGTAGGATGGAGTTTATTACTGAGATCCCTTCACTAATTCGGTTAGGTCTAATACAAAATACAAATACGTCTCCCTAAATGTTAGCCGATAAGTTTAGAACGCTTCAAGCTAGGAATTTGTAAATTTTCACATTAGTTTTCAATGGTTCCAGATAAAAATCCTGAGCGTCTATCCTGTAACCCCCATGTGATAGAAAATTTCCCTTTAAAATCCCTTTAAAAAGGATAAACAACATGCGCACTAATTATTTATTCTGCTTTGTCATCAACTACAATAAATCGGGAGAAGTAACCTACACTGCATCTCATCATTAAACGCGTTCCGGACTTCTACCAAATTATAAACTTGCGCCCAGACCGTTGGCAATTTTTTTTAGAAATGTTCGTGAAAACTTGAACAATATCGTACACCCCGCTTGGGTTTAATATTGAAAAATACTTAAAAAGATTTTTTTCCGTTTATATTTAAAGCCTTTAGAAGTGAAAGTGAATTCGATATCTCATTAGACCTAAGAAATATATCGAAATTCGTGAACATGTATGTACACAGCCAATTTACACCACTTTAGGGGTTGGATATCGGAAATATTGGAAAAGCGTTTCTTGGCGCTTATATGAAAAGTCCGCAGAAGTAAAATTACTTTGATAGCTCGACATGTGACATTTGTGACATTGTGGAAAAAATCCTTTTTACGGACATTTTTTTTACTCCTGCTTTGTACGCCAATGAAAATCTAAACTTTCTTTTTTGGTTTCAATACTGTAGTAGAATATCTATATATAGGTACTGAGTTTCAACTTTCTAGCATAAGCCGTTTCTGAGATATAAAAAACTACCCCCACCCCCGTACCTTGCTACCACTATCAAAAATTTTTCTGGGATGTCTACAGAAACCAAATTTTATTTTTCTGGTACATTTAATTTGGAAGATTTTATAATCCCTTCACCCCCACTCGCTAAAGTAAAAATTAATTTAACGTATAATCTAAATATCTGAAAAATACGATGATATTAAAAGATCGCGTTGGTACTTCAAAAAGAAATTAATAACAGCTGTTTTATTTATCAACGATTGCATTTAGAGCAGCAATTAATCTTAAGAGACTCATAAAAGTCCTGAAACAATGTGCATTAAATTTGTATACATATAATTATTTCGTCTAGACAATTTTGTTATCAACGCTTTGTAGTTATGCTAGGGTGTCTGCGGGCTTCAAAAGAAATTTTCATTATATTATTGAAGCAAGCATTGTTCCCAAACGATACTAGAAAGCAATTTTCCAGTACATTTACGAAAAATAGGAGACACATTTAAGGCTAAGATGTTTGGAGTTGGTCACTGCGATATGAGAACGAGTGACTGGAGAAAAAGCTTAAGGATATAACAGCTATATGTATTTATTTAGTGAAATAATAGTGGAAATCGGTGACCTCGTTAGGCTGGTGTGAGCGTGCGAGACGTGCAACTTAGAGGTCGTAGGTTGGATGGTTTTGCGCATTTCCTTAAACGCAGTCCTCCTTTTCTTTGTAACAAAATCTTATTTCAAAAATTTGATTCTTACTAAGCCTTTTATAGCTACCACTCTCATTCCAGGACGTTGGGCCAATGGTCGTTTTATATCTCTTATAATGATGGGTCATACCTGCGCCTATTACAGTGACGCAACTATAGCCACAGACTAACGCGTTATTTTCAAAAGCTCGTTATTAACGGCATTAGGCGCTAGAGGCAAGACGTTAGCTCGACTGGCGGTATTTTTGGGCACATCAAAGGGATTTTGCTACTAATTTCGAGTTGCACATTTAAAGGTTTAAATGAATTAAACTGCATACTCAAACATTTAAAATGAAAGATTTAGAGAAGTAAAAAGTGATTGAGTTAACCATTTATAACATATGTTTTCGGTATTGGCATTTATTTATTTGCGCTAAAAGGCTACGTTCAATATTACCTGTACAACCAGATGCAAAGCAACTTAACCTATCGATATAAGCAAATTCAGGGTTGGTATCCATCGTCACTTAATGCTATATAACGACACGCATCACGCCTTTCTAGTATAGTTGCATACATGTTAGGATGTGAAAGAATTTAAACAAGATTTTGTGAAAATATAGCTTTTTTCCACGCCTATCGCGGACGGGCGGCATATTCAAAAGAAAGAAACAAAAATTCTCGTCCAAAGATGTGGTACACCCCTCGGTTTACATATCGTAAAAAAACTTACGTCTTGAAACGTTTTTTGGTTTAGTTCTCCGAAGCTTTTTCTTAACCACTTTTTCCTTCAAGCCAACCTAATTAATTTTATTTCACTACAGCCATTGTTAGTTTTAAGATTCACACCATTGTTGTGGAGGCACAAGCCTGATCACAAAATTATTACTACTAAATGTATACATGTAAACATTTGATTCACGATAATAATAATAAATTTGAATTTGAAACGTTTTTTCATTTTTTTTATCAATCGAGTAGTAATCATATCAGCATTAAACACGTCTCGGACTTCTACGCAAAAAATAATAAAGTTGCGCACCGACTGTTGGCAGATTTTTTGGAAATGGCTTCACTATCTTAGATCTCTGTAAGTTCCTAGTTTCAACTTCCTGGCATAAGCAGTCCCTGATATATAAAAACCAAATTGTTGCGTTTAAAACGCTCCTCCCCCACACACCTCCACCCTCCAAAAAGTCCCCACTAGAGGGATCCACCCAATCTACCCAACAATTTAAATTTAATATAACAATTTTTTTTTAAATAACTTGCAATTTCTAGCATACTTGTCCTTTTACCTGTAACCATTTAATTAATTAATTAATTTGTACAAAATTTCAAATTCCTAGTTTGAAGCATTCAAAGCTATCTGAAAATAATTTTGAACACATGTCTTAAGGACTTTTTGTATGGAAGCTACTCAAAGGAGTAGAATGATTTTGCTGACTAGTGAACTTTCACTTAAAACTAATTTGTACAAAATTCCGAATTTGTGGCTGAACGATTTCTTGAGATATAGTGAGTGCCGTAATTTGAGTAAAGACATTTTTACAGGATATTGGTACGGCAGCTATACAAAGGACTAATGGGATTCCTTAATGATAATTTTTTTACAGGATTTTTGTATGGCAGCTGCTCAAAGGTCTTGTTGGAACTTTCATATTCATTGATTTAACTGCAACGTTTGAAAATCCAACGTATACAAAATTTCAAAGTAGTAGCTTAAGGTGTTCCGAAGTTATTGGTCAATATTCTTGAACACGTATCTTAAGCACTTTTTGTATGGCAGCGACCCGAAGGAGTAGGACAATTTTGCCCGTTAACGAACTTAGCCTTACAAATTCGACTAAACAAACTTTTTACTTTCGTGGAGTTCAGGTCTCACTAAACTGAAAAAATCTTGCAAACCACTTTCAGAATATTTATGGAACTAGCTAACTATGTATGTATAGTGAAATATTCATTAAAATACATTTTATTTTAACTTGCAGGAAGCACTCTGTAGCACAGGATCTATCTTTCGGTATAGACTTCCTAAATGTGAAATTTGACATAATTTCCTACATTCAATTAAAAAAAGCCCTAATCGCATTTTAACAATATATAACAATATGTTAGTAACTGTGAAAAAATGAAAACTAAAACATGTTCTTCGTAATCCCATTTTCATCCATTTGGAGCAAAAAAAGAGAAGTGACGGTTTTCTTCATAATTTTGTTAAAAATTTCCTTTTTTTGCTCCATTGATAGTAATACTAGATACCTCCATATTTGCTTACTCATTGAGTTCTCCTCGAACTTTCTACTGGGTAACTATCACATCACTACGTTTCCATTTCCATGGCGAGTTAATTTTCACGGAATTACGAGTTGATTTGGAATTCGTAAGAAAACTACAACTTAACTCAGTTCAAGCATGTAAAAGAATTTACGCCTTGCGTATTAGTTACATTTAGATGTGATTTTTAAATTACATACTTTCCGGGGGGGGGGGGGGGGGGGGGAGGGGTTGGGCTTTCAACCCCCAAAACCGACCTTTCCTGCATTCGCGCCTGTCCACCGTGGTGTTACTGTCGTCGAATTTTCCTTTTTTTGCCGGAAAACCGTTCGAAATTGCCGGAAAATTGTGAAAAATGATGCGTATTGCGTACGGTGGCACGCGCTCGGTATTCAATCGGGTGCAATCGTTTCAAGCGAGAGCGAACGATCAACGACGTCAAAAAGTGTCGCAGTGAACGGCGAGTGATGCTGTCATGACACTCGCTATTTTTGCGGCTTTAAAGCGGCTAGAAAATTCAAATAGAGAGGGATAGAGACTTTTACATACAATTTAGACATTGGTGTAAGAGAAACAGTCCGAACAGCTAAACTATGAGTAACTGTCAAAAAACAATCCATATCTGTCCAAAGAAGCGGCAACAAAGCGCATTCGAGCAATGTTTAGCAACATTCTAGCATTATGCTGTTATGACACTGGCTAGTTTCAAGTGCAATAAAAGTCAATCGTGCGACAAGGCGACCAATATAGAGAGAAAGAGATTACCGATAAAAAATACCCTTGCTGATGCTACCGGCATCTAGTAGACGAAATTAACAACTGCTTTGTAATAAAAAATATTGCTCTTAGCGCGTTTCATAACATAACATGATACTTTCTATAATTTATACATAACGAACTGTCAAAAACAAGTCTGTAGCGGCTGGAAAATCTAGCCGTCAGCGGATTTTTCTTGGATTAACTGCTAGAATGTTGCGAAACACTGCTCGAATGCGCTGGAAAGACTAGGTGTTGCGGACGTTGCAGATCTGTGCCGCAGCTGTAGTGAACCCGATGCCGAGGAAAGTATTTTCCACATGCCTTGCAAATGCCCTGGTCTGGCTTTGAGGAGGGAACGTACTTTAGGTACGCGCTTCGGCATAGACTTGCGTAAATTCGCAAACTAAGCTAGACAAGCTGCTGTAGTTTGTCAGGCTGGCAGGGTGGTTTACCTAAGATGTGATCTTGGGCACACGGGTACTTCTTCCCGAACATATGGGATCACAACGGACCCATTGGCGATCTATGTGTTTGGTTGCATCAGTGGCCACCCACCTTACCTAACGTAACCGAAGCCTCCTTCTTATTCTTCTGGTTGTCAGTCACATAGTAACCCACATAGCATGAAACGCGTTCTGGACTTCAGCACAAAAAATAATAAAGTGGCTCCCAGACTGTTGACCAATTTTTATGTATAACTTTTGACTGTTTCCAAAGTCGTTTTTATTAATGTAAGTTTGAAAAGCTTGTATGGAAGAGATGGGAAAGAATAGGGAAAGAGGCCCCTACCGCTAAATTGGTGCCTGTTTCTGCTATTAATCCAATGAAGCTGCATGTGTACCAGTGGAAGCTCGTGCCTTTCTTAGCAGGTGAGGCTGAATTGGAATATTAAAACACGACTTTGTCGGACTAAAACTATATGAGTAAGGACGTCGGTTTACTGCGGAAAGTCATTAAGTTTTCAAAACAAAAAATCACTAGTAACTTGATGACTTTTTCCTCTGTAAAATGGTGAGGCTCAGCCTCGGTTGGTTGGTTTACGTGGTGGCCTGTCTGCCGAAAACAGAGCCCAATTAGCACAGGAAGCGCCGTTTTGATACCACAACTCGTTTAACCTGGTCATTGAGGGCTGATGAAGTATATATATAGTTTTACAGAGACCTGGGGCTTGAATGGATTATCATATCCATCCAGAGCTGTTCAAGAAGGTAATCAGTTCTCCTATATTCTTTTTCGAGATCTCATCGAGGTTATTGAAGAAGGGTTTGCCTAGTGCGCAAAGTCTGGCTATAGCTAGGGCGGGACACTCGCAAAGAAGGTGAATAACAGTTTCCCTCTTATTTGCCTCCCCACAACTGCGGCAATTGACGTTAAACGGAATACCCAGTCTGGCCGCGTGGTCGCCGATCGGCCAGTGATCCGTGCTGATAGACGTGACTCTGGAGACGTCCGCGCGGCTCCTGCTCAGGAGTTCGTCTGTTCTGCTCCGGGAGTAGGATGGCCATATCTTCCTAGATATGACGCAGTTGGTCAGTCCTCTTCATCTGGAGTTCGCGTTTGTGAGAAAGTCGGTGGATATTTGGCGCTTAACAGTCCCTAGTGCGACCTGAACGGATTATACGAGAGGGCCCTGAAGAGCAGAACCTTGCCTAGCTAATTCCTCTATCTTGCTGTGGCCTGGGACCCATAGCAGAGTAACTTTGACTTGACTTCCTAAGTGGGCTAGCTCTTCTCGACACTGTTCGACGAGTTTAGAGGAGGTGGTAGCCGAATCTAAGGCCTTGATTGCGGCCTGGCTGTCAGAGAGGATTACAACATTTCGCTTTGGCGTAGCGTCTTGCTGCAAAGTCCGACAGGCCTCCCGGATCCCCAGTATCTCCGCCTGGAAAACGCTGGCGTAGTCCAGTAAGTGGTAAGACCTTGCGATATAGTGTGTGTCTGAGAAAACTCCCGCTCCGACTCCACAGTTCATCTTTGAACCGTCAGTGTAAAATGGGTTGAGGCTCAGCCTCACTAGCCTCATGTGGCGAGTCGCCACTGATGTTTACTCACCACTCCTTACTTGATAAAGAGTATCACGTGTAGTATCTATTTTAAGTATTTCAATCTTTCGATAAGCAAAAAAATCTTAACCCTATCCTACAAGCGAAACATCAAACCGCTACTCCGATGTTCTTCGAAGAAATGATACTCTCAAGTTTCAATAAAGCATGTCTAGAATGTAGTGTATATTCATTCTTAAATACGACTTTATAAATACAAAGTGCATATAATTGTGTCACGTCACTACGGATTTTCCAGTTTTTCATAGCACTGAAAAAACTGACATGACTCAACTCCTTTTTTCACTCCTTTGGGACATGGTACTTCAGATTGTGGTTTCTGAATTAATTTTTTTTTTTTAATTTCAACTCAGTTTGTAAAAGTTGAAAGAAGAAAAAACACGTTCCAGTCGCAAGTCGACTAAGCAAAAACGATATAAATTATCAGACACCCCCGGCATTCAAGAGGAAATGGGCGGGGTGTGGTAGAAATGCTTTTAATTCACGCGTGATCCAATTTCTAATGAAATCAGGTCTGTAGGGAACTTCATTTCATTTCATTTCCGACCCGCAGCATCGCGGCATTCTCTTACACTACTCCCAGTACAAATATGATTAAAGCTTGTGTTTCTAATGCCTGAGTACGTTTGCAAGATGGGGGTACAATGCGATTTCAGTACACCGACCTTTACCCCAAAAAGTGTAATTGCCGGCTAAGCAGATAGTCCTGTGCATTTTCCTACAGATTTTTCACGAATTTCAGACAAGATAAATAATGATATAATCAAATGAGTAGGAGCTTTTGGTCCTAGCCCTTTACAACCAGACAACCTGTTACTTTTTTTCCAAAGGAAAATGTTAAAAATAAATTTCCAGAGCGGAATAAATTAAGTACATTAATTATAGATCGTTCGCCAATTTAATTAAGGCATAAGCCAATCGCAATAGTATATTTGATGGGAAAGGTAAAATTGGTTAATTTATGTCCGATGAACACTGAACAGTCCCTTTTCGCTGTGGCTTTGTAATTGACAAAGGATGAACTTTGGATATTGTATTGGAGTTGTAAGTTTACGTTGAAATGGGTTGAGACAATTAATTACACACTTTTCGAATAATCTTGGAATTAAGTAGAGCTGATTGAAATTACTGGCCAAAAAGGCTTTTTTATGCAATAGGCGTTATGCTTCGGGGATGTTCGATTATCTCTTAAAGTTTCTTTAATTTCGGTGTTCTACAATTTAATTCCGGAAGTATTTCTGAAAAATTAAGTCGTTTAGTAACAAACCCATTAAATAGGTAGTGTTCCTTTTTCTATCTCAATGAAATCTATAGAACATGGATCATAAGTTTAAACCAGCCCAAAAACTGATTGAAAGAAGCATCGGACAAAGTTATGTAGTATTATTTGTTCAGAGATAGCCAACAATCACAAATCCTATTGTTGTCAGACGAAACGAGAATTTAAGAATGCCTTGACCTAGAATGTTTTTATTGGAAATACACTAGATAAATCTAAGCTATGCTTTCGTCAACGAGCCGATTTTGACTACTCCTTTCCCAATAGTTGCAGATGGAAGAACAATAAAGAAAGTCTACTTCGTCCTTAGTACAGAAAGCGGTAACGCCAACGATGAAAGTTTTACAAATCATTTCTGAAGTTTAAAAATGCAAAGAGGTTTTCGAAAGGTCGACCATCTTTACTTTGACGTTCTACTTTCTATTTTAATATTAAAACTCGCAACATGGAATAAACTTGGAGCTTCTGTACCACCTTTTTCTCAGAATTTTTTGTTTTTTCGGCCTCAGAGGAGTTTCTTGTGTGAAACACCCACACGAAAATACCTACTGGGATCAATCGTTACTCTCGCTACAGCCATTGAGGACATGTGGCAGTTGAAAAACCTTCACTGGAGAAGCGAGTTTTTGAAACTGTGTCGGACTACTTCCGAAGGAGTTGTTTCGTCATCGGATGGCATTGACTCATCAGAGGGTGTATCATGCCTATTATTTGAAACACCCTTACAGCTGCTGGTATTGCTGAGGATTTCACTATGTGTGCTATACCGAACCGAAATTCGTTTCCGCAAATTATAATCTAGTGAAAAATTGCCATAGTCACGATATCAAATTCAGTTAACTTGATTCTTCTTGATGCACGAGTTAATCACTTATTTCCTTCTGAAATAACATATGGCCACAATTTTAATAAAGTCGATTTTTCTGCTTTAAATCGCGACATCTCTACATGTGATTGGTTGGGTGTACTATGTTAAGGGCTCATATACCCCTGAAATTTTCAAAAAATAGATTTTTTTTTTTTTTATCGATTTTTATTTTTTATAGTTTTAAGAATTAAAAAAAAATTTGAATTTAGAAAATTCCACTCCATTACAAAGTTATAGCAATAATTGTCACCAGACATCGGTTTGGAACGGCTTCCTGGCTAATTGCCGCGCCACTCTCAACAGCAGCGTTTAGCATTTATTTTTTCGCAAAAGCTGGGTTTCATAGAAAACAAGGTCATTTATATGACCATCTGTGAAAAACACGAAGATACAATAGGAAGAAGGTGTACAGTACGAAGCTGGAATGGGAGACTAGCCGTAAGTTCACATTGTACCTATCAAAAACATTAACCGCATTTTTCTCGAAACTATGTTTTTAGACATGGTCGGCACAATAACTCGGTCAATTTTCAATATTTTTCAACCTTTTTTTTTTTAAATTTTGATAACTATTTTCTCTATAGTCTGACGAGAGTTTTTTTTAATTTTTTGCTTGGAGATTTTTTTATAAATTATTAAACGCAAATTTTTTTAAAAAATCTGATTACTAAAGTTTGAAATTTTGTAACTTATTTATTTTTGAAAAAAAAAAAAAATTCCCTCCGTGAGACTATAACTACTACATTATTTTACAAAATTCTTTTTTATTTTTGCAAATTGAATTATTTTTGGTGAAGTTATGATGCCGACCAGGAGGCGCCATGGTTTTCATAAGTAGTCCGTTTATACCCGTAAAAAACAATGTTAATATTAAAAAATAAAAAAAAATTTTCTTTTTTTTTATAGCTGAATAGTTAATAATATATGTGAACTCAACAAATAAATTTTTTTTTTACCATACAACCTTTGTAATAATTTTTCAAATTTACTCGGTTTTCAGCGCGTGCAGGGGTATGTGAGCCCTTAAGTGAGCCGGATGTTGAAACTGCCGCTTTAAACTTTTATAACACGATCTTTCGTAGTTTCGCGCGATGTGTACCGGTCACATCTACTAGACAGCCTAAGCGTTTTCCGTGGTTTGACGACGACCTGATACATCTGGAAAATTTAAAAACGAAAACTTGGAAGACATATTGTCTCTCAAGGATTGATTCAGACTACGTTTCCTATTCAACCTTACGCGACCTGTTTATTAGCCGGTATAGTGCGGCGTATACCTCGTACGTCAATAATGTTAAATTATCGATTAAGGACAAACCTAAGCGGTTCTGGGATTTCGTCAATTCAAAAACGAATTCCGACGGATACCCCGCTTCTATGTCTTTTGATGATGTGGTCAGCGATGACCCTTTAGTCATTAGCAACTTCTTCGAGAACTACTTTCGTGCTGCTTTCACTTCTTCTAACTGTGATAATAGTTTTAAGGATCATAAACACTTGACAAAGTTTCCTTCTACTTCATTGGAGATGAAGGATCTGCACATAGACGAAGCTACTGTTTTGAAATTTATCTCAAATATTGCAGATAGCTTTTCTGTTGGTCCAGACGGCATCCCTCCAAACGTTCTAAAACGTTGCAGCTCTTCCCTAGTAGCACCCTTGTGCTATTTATTCAATTCTTCTCTTCGTTCAGGGGTATTTCCCAGTTCATGGAAATATTCTACTATTAAGCCGTTATTTAAGAAAGGTAAAAGAATGGATGTACGAAATTATCGGCCTGTCGCCAACCTTTCTTGTATTTCGAATCTATTCGAGGCTATTGTTTGTGATGTAATGAATTTTCATTGCAAATCAATCATAAGTCCATCCCAACATGGATTTACTAAGGGTAGATCTACTACCACAAATTTAATGGAATTTGCTTACTTTTCCATTAAAGCGATTGAAGGTGGAAATCAGGTGGACTGCATTTACACTGATTTAAGTAAGGCGTTCGACAAAATGAATCATTCCATCCTGACTTATAAGCTACAATTACTGGGGTTTCCAGTCACGTTTATTAATTGGATCAGTTCGTATCTACTTAATCGCACTCAAAAGGTTGTTTTTTCGTGGAGCCCTTTCATCCGATATATATAATAATATCTGGAGTACCTCAGGGGAGCCATTTGGGTCCACTTTTATTTATCCTGTTCATTAATGACGTGAGTTCGGTTCTCTCCCACTCTAAAATTGTAATGTATGCTGACGATGCAAAGATTTTTCGTAATGTAACTAATGCGGCTGATTGTTCTCTTCTTCAGAGTGACTTGCAACAGTTTAATGACTGGTGTACACTAAATTGTACGAGTATGCCTTTGAATATTAGTAAGTGTATCACTATATCATTCTCCAGAAAGAAAACTCCAGTTACATTTGATTATAGTTTAGGATGAAACCCATTATATAGAACTGACAAAGTGAACGATTTAGGGGTATATCTTAATAACGAAGTTACTTTTAATGACCATTTTGATTATGTTGTCGGTGAGGCTAACTCCGTCTGCGGCTTTGTGCGAAGATGGTGCAATGATTTCAATGATCCGCATATTACAACAATGTTGTACTGCACTTTTGTCCGTTCTATTTTGGAATATGCCTGCCCGGTATGGGCTCCATACTATGAGGTTCATAAAAATAGAATTGAGTCGGTTCAGAGAAGATTCTTGCGATTCGCACTTAAAGGTCTTCCTTGGCATGATCCACTGCATCTGCCTCCTTACCATGAGCGTCTTAAGCTCCTGCCGATGGAGTCGTTGGTTGATAGACGAGATATCCTTAGAGCTGTTTTTGCTTTCAAGGTAATTTCTGGTGATATTAAGTCCCCGTCATTGCTGGAAGCCGTTACTTTCAAAGTTCCATTTCGATCCTTGAGAGACTATGTGTTGCTGGATATTCCTCACCATCGGACAAATTACGGCCAACATGAACCAATCACATCTCTTTCACGTATTTTTAATTATAATTACAGTCAAATTGACTTTAACATTTCTGTTCAACAGTTAAAAGCGGCTTTATCAAATAAATAATGTAATATTATATTTAGGCATTTATTTTTGTACTTATTTGTTTGTACTTATTTTTTATATTTTCTTATTATTTGATATTTTGTATTTTTGTTATAAGTAATCAGTATTTGATGAATTTGAATAATAAATAAATAAATAAATCAAATCCAGTTAAGAGCAATATTATTTTTCCTAATATTAATGAGAATGTTTTTTTTTTCGAATAATAATAAAGTTTCGTAAACATTATTGGCAGATTTTTTCTTTCATTCGGATTATCTTTTTTCCACGAAAATGTACTTCCGTTGATTTGATTAACTAATATTTCCATCAATGACGAGACGTGAATACGACACGAATGTTAATTAAACTTTTCCCAAAAAGTTTAATTTTTTCATCAGCGTAGTAACGATAACTAACCAGTAAGATTCTCTAAATAAAGTACTGAATTCTTTTTTATACTGTCGTTGGAGATAAAGCAGAATAAGGAATGAGCATGTAGTTTGCCCTTCGGAAGTACTATCGTTTGGTTGCTGTTCGATGGAGGATGGCAATATTCATGTTTTCAATTCCGTTCCAGGAACTTCCTTTTTCAATGAGCTTTACATGAATGCACTTTACTGAGAACCATTGAAAAATTAATGTGTACAAAATTTGAAATTCTAAGTTTTACTTAGTTTAAAAGTTCTGTAGTTATCGGGGAATACTAGTGAATTGTAAGGAGTTTTGTATGTGAGCTATTGGATGCTACTTGCTACTCGAAAAAGTGAAGTGATTTCGATGAATGGCCAACTCGACCCTAGTTTTAACTAAAAATTAATTTCAGTGAAATTATGACTTCCTGGCTGAACTTCCCAAGTTCTTGTAAATAACGTAAGATAAATACATAGATTTTTCAAAGAATTTGCATGGCAGCTTGTTTAAAGGACTTTGTACTAGTTTACGTTCAACATCGATAGTGTTATCGATACTATCGATGTTTAAGTACCATCTAAAACATCTATGTTTTTTTTTACAATCGATTGTTTTACGATCGATAGTTGAATAAAGTTTCTCCGTACAGAATCTATTAACGTTAACACCAAGTTAAATTTTAAACGAAATGTTTGAGCGGGATAGGTTGCTAACACTTCTAACTTCAGTCAAGTGGTTACAGGATTTTATTTTTCACATTTGTGAAGAAACGTTGTTAGCAGTAATATTTTAAATATTAGTACATGTTAACAATCAAAACTAAAATTACAAGAGTTATGGAAATACCCACGACAGGACACAAAGGTACGCCGCCGGTATTTCCAAACAACATGTGGTCACCATTCGCGACACATCATTTCATCCGACCGCAATAAAATTTTATTGAAGATTCATCCTTCCATCCTTTTATTGAATCTTCAATAAAATGGATTTAATATAAATACGAAAGTTTTATTAAAACGGGCAGAGTAAAACTGTAACTTGAGTAGGTCAGTCAAAACAAAAATTAGTTTTTATAAAATAAACCTCTGCGTTTCTAATTTACATATTATAGTAACATGACCATTAGTGTCTCAAAAAACATTTTCATAAAGCTTATTTTTTTAGTTCTTTATGTCCTCTTTTGAATATGACAATGACAGTAACAGCGCTCTTTACTGAGAGACTGTTCTGTCTTTAATCTTTTTAAAAGATAGACCATAAATAGTCCTTAAGGGGGTCGTTGCAAATTTCTAGCTCCCATACATTTTGTATGGCGAAACGCGTTATGTTTCGGTACCTGAGTCTCAGCTTCCACTTAACTCACAACAGTCAGATTTTGCACACTTATTGTTTAGTGTATTTAAAAGCTTAGTACATGAGTAAATTAAAAAAATTTCACTAAAAGTCGAGATATTTAAGAAAAAGGGAATGAATAAAATTGTTACTGTTTTGCTTTCATATTTGAAAAAATTATAGTTTTTCATGAGATATTTTAATTTGCTCATGTATGAAGCTAGTAAATATTACGACAAAAAATGAAAAAAAAAATTAAGACGCTACTGTGTGTGGTTACTGAGAAACGTGAACCGAAAGTTGAAAAAGCACTACTTTTCAGGAGAGCCTAAAAACAAAAAAGGACATACAGTGACATATTCGATTTCCTCCACTTCAGAGTAAAATTTGAGTCACCATTATCCGAAAGAGGTACGGTTTTTTGTGTGATGTGCAGAAATGAGTGTAGAATAATAATTAAAAAAAAAATCCATTTTCTTTCATATTTTTTGCACCGACCCCCTTAACGAAGGGCTTTTTTTGAACCAAAATGTAAAATCTTTCGTGTTGTGCCCAGCTCTAAATCAGCATCCGGCTGATTAATGGTATAAACAGAATTGTGATGAACTTCGCAAGCGGCGAGCGAAATTCGTCGAAAAATTTCGCCTTCGTTAATGGAGAAACACAATGCGGCCGAATTTCGCCGTCGATTTTATGCTTATTTATTTAGAATTTTATGCTTTTTACTTACCAATAGATTAAAAAAACACACAAAAGGCACTTTTTGCCAAAATATGTATGTGTCGCAAGAAGTTTTCACTGTCAACTGAAATAAAAAACACTGCCAACTGTGACGGCGACGGCAAAATTAGAAATTGCATTTAATCCAGCGGCAACGAAAAATTCGCCCAACCGCTCGCCGTCGTAATTCTGCGTCAGTACGTGTGTTGCGGTACAATTTTAAAATTTTGACAGCGAAATTCGTCGCCGCTGGCGAAGTTCGTCGCAATTGTGTTTATACCATAAAACATTTATTTGGTTTTCCTCTCGCGCTCACTAAAATAAGCCATATGCCAGTCGTTCAAGATGTTCTGCTATTGCGCGAGCATAATAATGACTCAGCCACATCAGAGTCAGTCAGTACTTGGCCTAGGCCTGTAGTACTGCGACGTCGTGTTACTCGAATTTCAGGGGATTCCACATGTTTTGCTTTTCGAGTGACACGGCGGAATATGTGCTACTGGCCAAAGGTAATGATAATGGTTGCGTTATTGTTTTGGTTTTTTGCATACAATGTGCACAAATGGGCGCATTGTACTCAACGTGTTTGCACTATTTGTGGGTCGACAGAAAAGAGCCGATCGTTTCGCTAGCGATTTTTTTGCTTGGATCGACGAGTTGAACGACTGGCACATTTAGAATTAAGATAATTTGCATATTTTTAGTATTTAAGGTATTGAATGTGATTTCTCGGCCTCAGTCTTTTTTCAAAATTTAAGAACGTCATAATAAAAGTTAACTTTAAAACCTACGCAAGTTTCTTTTTGATCGCCTATAGATACGCAGGTAAACCTTACATAGTGGACATAATAATAGTCGTTTCTCTTTTCAGCTAAACAAAACTCTCAAGGTAATTTGCGTCTCCATTGGGGATGCTTATGCCTCTTTTTCGGTTCCAACTGCGGCGTTCTTATGAATGCCGGAATCAATTTTCAGCATAAATAAATCTTTGTTTTAATTCGACTGTAGTGGATACTGCAGTCTCAACATTCGCAAAGGAATAAGAACTATCTATGCAGTTATTTTACTTTATTATTAAAATATGATTTAATTTTACTTTATTATTTCATGACTAATAAGCACCAAAAACGTCAAAAAAAAATTCAGTCCGTCTGTGGGCCGACGCAAAATCGTTTGATGGCTTATAGCACTATGTGCTATTAAATTGAAATTTTTTATTTTAATAGAATGGGTAGACCCCTTGAAGTGACCACTTTTTGAGGAGTAATGGTGCAAGGTGGAGGTGGGGGAAGCGTTTTAAACGGAAAATTTTGATTTCTAGATCTCAGCAACTGCATACGTTAGGAGGCTGAAATTTGGAATTTATATAGAGCTTCGAAAGAGGACCCATTTGCCAAAAATGCCGATATGGGTGAAGGGGCGTGGGAGTGGGGGGAATAATAATGCGAGGGTGAAAAGGGAAACGTTCTGATTTTTATATCTCGAGAGCCTATAGTCATGGAAAGCTAAAACTTGGTATTTAAATAGAGTAGTAGCGGCGTGTTGGAAAAATATATTTTTTTATAGCGGTAGTATGCCACCACCCACCTCCGGTGTTTATACTATCTATAGAACGGCATATGCAAAAAAATTGAAATTTGGTGACTATACGTAGATCTATTAGAAAAGTAATTTAGATAAAAAAAAATTTGGAATATCCATTGGTGTACGGAAGGGCGGCTAAAAATGTTATCAGTGAAATCGAAATGTATACATTTTCACGAATTTCATCATATCTCTTAGGTCATCTAAAATTATGAATTGATTTTCATGTCACTGATTCCTCATACCTAGAAAGTGTTTTCAGTGTTTTGTGAAATTCGAATCCTAAGGGGTGTAAAAAGGTTGTATACATTTTAACGAATTCGGCCGTATCACTCAGGTCTGATCAGCTATCGAATAAGTTTTCACTTCCACGGGCTTGTTTAATAATCACCTAAAACTCGTTTTCAATTGTTTTCCCTTTTCAACCCTTAAGAAAGTATAAACGGGTTGAACACGTTTTCACGAATTCCGTCATATCTCTTAGGAGTGATAAGACATCGATTTGGTTTTCACTTCCTCGGGCTTTCTTTATATAAAGGGTTTTCCAATAAGGACTTGACAACTTTTTTCAAAATAAAATGCAAACCATTTGAGATATTTCAAAAACTTTATTATCGGGTTGAAGTACAATCAAAACATTTATGAATGGAACTCGACTTCGTTCATATGGCCACCGCGGGCACGTTTGCAGCGGTCGATTCGTTGGACCCAATTTTCGATGACTCGGCCACACATTTCGGCCGAAATGGCTGCTATTTCGTGTTCAATGTTGGCTCTGAGCTCTTCCAACGTCGTCGGCTTGTTGGCATAGACCAACGACTTGACGTGGCCCCAAAGAAAAAAGTCCAGAGGCGTTAAATCGCACGAACGAGGCGGCCAATCGACTGGTCCATTTCTTGAGATAACACGCTCATCAAACTTACTCTTCAATAAATCGATTGTAACGTGTGCTGTGTGGCTTGTGGCACCGTCCTGTTGAAACCACATGTTGTCCAAGTCCATATCTTCCAATTCGGGCCAAAAATAATCGGTAATCATGGCGCGATAACGATTACCATTCACAGTAACGTGACGATCATTATCGTCGACGAAAAAATATGGCCCTATGACGCCGCCAGCATGCAAACCGCACCAAACAGTTATTTTTTGTGGATGAAGTGGTCTTTCATGAAGCACATGTGGATTTTCACCGGACCAATAACGCATATTTTGCTTATTGACGAACCCACTGAGCCAAAAATGAGCTTCGTCACTGAAGATGATTTTGCGATGAAATTGATCATCTTGGCGCATCTTTTCCAGAGCCCAATCGGAGAACGTACGTCGCTTCAAATGGTCCATCGGCTTCAATTCTTGAGTCAGCTTGATCTTGTATGGGTGTAAACCAAGATCCTTACGCAAAATTCGCCATAACGTGGTCTGGGCGATGCCCAACACTTGAGAACGCCGTGGAATTGACTGATTTGGATCATTTGCTACGGACGTTTCAACGGCAGCGATATTTTCGACACTTCGACCAACCCGTTGTCTCACTGGCACGGCAACATCACACAACGAATATGTAGACTCAAATTTTTGCACTAAACTTGTTACTGCCTGTCTACTAGGGCGAGAATTACGACCGAAAATCGGAGTTAACGCTCTTAAAGTAGCGGTCACCGACTCCGAATTTCTGTAGTAAATTTTTATAATTTGCAGACGTTGTTCCTTTGTGTACTTTACCATGATAAAAATGTTAAGTTTACTGAATAAATTGACAGTGACAGTTCGATGATTAGTGAAAGGGTGCGTTCACAAATTGAATTCAAAGTTGTCAAGTCCCTATTGGAAAACCCTTTACATCTAAAAACTCATTTCAGAATTTTTGGATATTCAATCACAATGTAGGTGCAAGGGGTTGCATATGTTTTCACAAATTCCTACATATTTCTTAGTTTTGATGAGATATCGAATTCATTTTTACTTCCTAAGGCTTCCTACATAATCATCAAAAAGTTGATTTCAAGATTCATAGATATTCAACTCTAAGGGGACGTAAGGCTTTCCACATATTTCTTTGGATTGACGGGTATCAGATTGGTTTTCACTTCCACAGACTTTTTATATTATCGCATACAAACGCATTTTCGATTTCATGTAATGGCCCAAACCACGAAAAACTTCCAAATCACTACGACTATGACCGCATCCCGGAGTAAGACGCGACTCCATTCTAACCGCTAACCGAACTTTTTTTAGGTTGTCAGTCGTAAAGTAACCAACACCACATCTCAGCAATAAACGCGTTCCGGGCTTCTACCCAATAAATAATAAAGTTGCGCCCAGTTTAATTTAAAATGATTAGTAAATACGAGTATATCGCACTATGAGACGAGAAGTGTAGTAACTTCCCAAATGGCAATTTTCAGGTTTTGATTGATTCTTATGTATTTTTTAACGCTCTTTCCAATGAAATACTTTCGTATCTTCCATCTCTTAATATTTAGATGCTATTTACGAGTAACTAACAATAGTTTTACTGTTCCCAAGAAATGCACAGCATCTGCGAACATAACTACAGGATAAAAAAATGATTTCCATTATTAAAATCCTTTTTTGCGTTAGTTTTAGTTTTAAGAAGGGGTGAAGCGCTGAGCCACCTCGCACACTAGGCACCAAAAGGGCCCATAGCGATCCCTTCAGAACCTCGTAGGTCATTAAACATCCCCTAAATAACCCAGATCCCTAACGAACTTGACTAGCTTATCATGCCATATTGACCTCAGGTCTTCCAAAATGTGGGTGATGTCCTCCTCAGCATATAGGTCAAGGCAATACCTGCACACGTCAGAGTCAGCGATCCCCATATACCTTGCGTGCTTCCCTAGCAACCAGTGCCCTGTCAGTATTCCGACAAGTAGCCTCAGACTTCCCCTACTCCATGTCAATATCTTCCTAGTCTTTCGTCTGTCCAACCTTGGCCAAAGTGCCCTAGAGGTCCTGCAGCTCGTTAGCGCCTCCCATCTAGAGTTCACTGCGTCCGCTGCACAATCCCTGATACGTGCTTTAATTCCGTTTAATGGCGGATTAACCACCTCCTCTACCATCCCGGCCGACGCCGATCCTAGTCTCGCCAGCTCATCGGCCTGTTCGTTACCGGGTACGTCACTATGCCCTGGTACCCAGCATAGTCGTACTCTATTTTGACTACAAATTACCTTATTAGGGCCCCTGTGATCATTACACAAGCACTCCGCTGCACTCCACTCAGTTCCCTTTGGATATACTTTTTGACTGTGGCTTTCCACCATACCAGTGCGCCGCCCCGTACGTCAGAATGGGTCTTGCAACCGCCGTATATAGCCAAGTTAGTTTCAGACCCCAGCTCTTTCCCGCGGCCTGTCTACACGCAAAAAGCGCGTTGTTAGCCTTTTTAATACGCTCTTCCAATTTAGCTCGAAAAATAATAAAATTCGAAAATTATCCATAATAATGTGTTACTAAGTATACTCGTAAGTTGATGTTATGTGCGGCTGTACATACAAATCCAAAGCTGATTCGATTATAAAATAATGACACAGATGTAATTAAAAGCTCAATATGTGAAAGATTTACAAAACTTTTCTAGGGTTTCTTTCAAAATATTTCGATAGAAGCCTCTCCATTAAAATTTTTCATCTTAATCGTATTATCCTTACGCATTACAGAACTTTTATTACACATTCCGTACTGTTACATTTCAACGTTCAAACACACATAAGTATCCGAGCATAACGCGAAAAGTTATCCTTGTCTGATACCTTTCAATTGAACGTATCTTTGGAATTTGCATAAAATCAACCAATTCGAAAAGGCTTTTCCGTATTACGTCGAAAAGGTTGTTACATCTTCGTCTCGTATAATCAATTATCTATTTATAGTTAGATAAATTCAGAGATGGAAACTTAAATGCTCCATAAAAGATAACGCTCCTCATAAAACTTAATATTTATCGCAGCGTCGTGATCCTTTTCCCTAAGCGCACACGCGACTAAAATTTTCAATCAAAATTTTTCTGGGAAAAAAACCGACTAATTCGCATGTTCGGCACATTCCGTAAAGTCAACCATATTATTTCTAAATAGCAAAAGAACGCGTTATTCCTGTGCGGAATATGGTGCCGTTGACAAAAATCCATCAGGTTCGTCTTTTGCCTTTAGTACGTTGCTGTACGCAAAGAAAGCAAAGCAGGCAAGCTTAGAGGCTTTACGGATTAACGCTTCCTCCTTCTGAAAGTACAAACAATTTATTTAATAACGTTAGGTTGAAGTGACAGCAATTTTGACGAATTCCAGACGAAATTCAATGGAGAAGGACGATAGTCAGTATTGTCTTGTACCGCCTTGTGGTATAAAATATTTATTCCAAGTTTATTATTAAATTAGTCCAAATTGTTTAAGGCTAAACGAAAACGGCCACTTCAAGTACATAACCCAACCTGCAGCTACATTGGAATTTGAAAGGCATTTGGCAATGTTTTATGCTCAAGGGTATCTAATATCTAATATATTCAGCTGATACACAAAAACCATACATACCATGGTTTAATAATATTATCAATAGTGTACGCAGTTAAAAAAATGCATAGAAATTTACATGTTTTGGATGGTAGGCAAATATTCCCCCCTTTTCACGTAAATTTACATTGGAATGTAATATTCAATTTTAATGTAATTTTAAATATTCGGTTAGTAAATTTCAATTCAAATCAGTAAATTTCAACTGGATATTCTCTTGAACTTACACTTTAAAAAAGTGTATAATCATATTTCTTACTTACTTACTCTTAATAAAACCCTTGGTAGGAATCGAACCCCCGATCAAAGTTTCTGGTTTCATTTTCATTTCAGTAGAAAACAAAATCGAACGAAGCGTCTAACTTCGTGTTTTTTTCTGTTGGCGTTCATATATTACATGTTTTTCGTCGTAAAATTCAAATCGATAAGTAGAATTACACGAAAAAGAACGTAATTTTCAATTCATATATAAATATAGTAAATTTTACACGAAACGGTGTGTAATTTTGTAAGCCGTTCCACGTAAACTGTACGGTTCAGTTGAAAAGTGCATGAATAATTTAATAATACCAGTAATATATCACCTTATGTTGTATACAGCACAATTTTTCAGAAAAAAAATGAATTTTTATATCCCAAGAAACGTACCAGATATGTTTTTGAAATTCTTACAGAAGTTAGACCCAGTTGACTAAAACGAACTAACTATGTAGATCCAGTTGTCCTCAAGCGGCAAGGTTTTGGGCGTGGGAGTGAAAGTGGTGGAGGGAGAAAGAGAGAGAAAGAGAGTAATCAAAAAGTTCTGATTTTTATTTCCCGAGAACCGAAAAGGATAGAAAGTTAAAACTTTAAGGCTGTCTAGATCCCCCAACGTACTACAGAAGTAATTGAAGCAGAAAATCAGTTAATATTTGCATTGAAGTGGAGAACTAGAACTGGAGGACGCGGTCACTGAACCGAGAAGGCTGGAGGCGGCACATACAGGAGGCCAAGGTCCGATTTGGACTGTAGCGCCATCGTAAGATAAGATAAGATTTGCATTGAAGTACGGAGGTGGAACAAAAAAATTGTCTATGAAAAGGTTTTTTTCTACATTTTCGGGAATTTCGTCAAACCTACTATGAAAACTGATTTGTATTTTTTTATATTCAACCTCTAAGTGAGTGTTATTAAAGTGGTTGTGTACGTTTTCACGAATTTCGACATATTTCTTAGGCTTGGTGAGATATTAAAGTCGTTTTGATGTCTACGTCTTTCGATATGCAGCCCCAAGGTTGTGTAAGAAGGTTGTGTAAGTTTTCACGAATTCCGAGAAATATTTCTTGTGAGATATCGAGTCAAACCATCAAAAAATTAACTTCAATCTAGACACAAGTCTGATGAGACACCAAAGCGTTTTTCACTTTAATGGACTTTCTAAATGATCACCAAAAAATCGATTTCATAATTTTTAGATATTCCACATCAAACCTAAGAAATATGTCGAAGTTTTGAAAAGCATACAACCCCCTTGAATTTCTGAAAATACTGAAATTTACTTTTTGGCTCTTATATGGGAAACCTTAGGAAGTAAAAATGAATTCGACATATCATCAGATTTAAGCAATATGTAGGAATATGTGAAAACATGTGCAACCTTCTTACACCCACTTGGGGGTTGAATATCTTAAAATCCTGAAAGAAGTTAATAGATAAATATGAAGACAGCACGAGAAAGTAAAAACCAATTCAATTACATATAAAGGATATGACGGAATTCATGAAAACTTGTTCAACCGTTTTATACCCTCTTAGGGTCTGAGAAAGGAAAAAACTTGAAAACAAGTCTTAGGCGATTATTACGCAAGCCCGTGAAAGTGAAAAGATATTAGATATTCGGGGATATGGCTGAATTCGTGAAAAAGTATACAACCCCTTTACACCTCCTTAGGGGTCGAATTTCAAAAATTTTTAAAAACGCTTTCTAGGAACTTACATAAAGAAGCCGTAGAATGAAAATAAACTCAATATTTGAAAAGACCTAATAGATATGACGAAAATCGTGAAAATATATGCGTTCCATTTTCACTGATAAATTTTTTCGCCCTCCCTTCCGAACGATATTTGAAATTTTGATATTTGAAATTTTTTTTATCGAAATTACTTTTCTAGTTGATCTACATATACATACCGAGTTTCAACTTTGTAGCATAAGCCCTTCTACAGATAGGAAAAACATCCCTCACCTCCGTACCATACTACCCCCATAAAAACATTTATTTTTCCAACATTCTACTGTTACAGCTCTATCTAAATACCATGTTTCAGTTTTATATCATTAAAAGTTTTAGAGATATAAAAATCTGAACTTTTTCCTTTTCACCCTCACCCTCTACACCCTCACCTCAAACTTTTTATTTTCTGCTAGGGGTCTATTAGGCCTACTTCTGGTAAAAATTTTAAGCATCTACTTTACACTGCTCTTGAGATATGAGATGTGATTTTTTTAGAAAAATTCGTATCCCCTCCAATTTCATGATCCACGGCCCCCTTAAAAAATTTTACTTTCATCAAACTTCATTTGTCAACCTTTATACACAAACCAAATTATATTTGTCTACTGCAATTGGTTCGTGAGATATCGTAATTTAAAGTTTTTTACCCCCCACCCACGTACGCCACTGCTCACACCCAACAATTTGTTTCCGATCTATTCTCCTAGTATACCTACAGATATTTATTGAATTTCAATTTTGTGACGTTAACCGTTTAGGAGATATAGATTTTAGAATGTGTTGATCTCGGTTTTTTTGCGTTTCCGATGCATTGCTTTTTCCCCCACTCCCACACCCCTTCACCCATATTTACAATTTTTATACAAATGGGTCCACTATCAAAGCTCTATATAAATTCCAAGTTACAGCCTCCTAGCATAAGCGGTTGCTGATATCTAAAAACCAAAATTTTCCGTCTAAAACGCTTCTCCCTCCTCCCCCTCACATCCCCACCCCTCAGAATTTGGTCACTTCAAGTGGCCTACCCAGGCTATTCATAAAAATAAATTCAATTTAATATCTTAAACCGTTTGGGAGCTACGAGCCTTCAAATGATTTTGCGTACGGCGGACAGACGGACTGAAAATTTTTTTTGCTTTTTTCGTGTCTACTAGTTATGAAATGTGAAAAAAAAAATTTCAGGGTAGGACATTTTTTATTTTTAAAAATCGATCACAATACTGTATTATTAAAAAATAATAAAGTAAAATTTTAATTTTTTTACGTTTGCTAAGATTGACTGATAACTCAGCTAAAAAAAAGTAATGTTCAAGTAAAAGCAGTCAAGACACGAACCGAAAAAGAATTAAGACACAGCTTTGTTATTTCTGACGTTATAAACTATTATAATTAGACGTAGACGTAGACGAAGCAAAGTATTCGAATACGACCTAAATCTGTCAAAAGTCTGGTCACAACTTTATAATTATTTGGGTAGAAGTCCGGAACGCGTTTAGTTCTGAGATACATTGTGCGTTACACTAACCTAAAGAAAAACCGTGACTATTTGGAACGTTATCTTTTTGGTTGTCAGTCGCTATAGTAAGTAAGTAGTCAGTAAGCTATACCACATCCCAGTTTAAGACGCGTTCCAGACCTTTACCCAAAAAATAATAAAGCTGCTCCCACACTGTTGAGAGATTTTTTTATGAACAACATTCTGACATCTTCTTTCAATCCAACCAACTTCTTTTCAGATGATTGTTCATTTGATAACGTCTACAGTTTCAACTCGATTGTAGAGGTACACCAGTCTTCGTATACCCTGTATACGTAGTCAGTTACTTGGTTCTTTAAATTCCAAACTCATCATCATCAATCAATTATTACTAGAGATGATACCAACGGGTATTTATTGTTTCCCTTGAACCTCATCGAAATGTCAAAATACTCAGCATCTACTACAGATTTTTCCACCGTCGCTGTAGCACAGTACAGTCGTTCAGCCAAACGCGACCACGAGAATACAGGCAATGGTAGATTCATTTAATTCTGACATTCGGATTCAATGCATCAAAAAAGACAAATCGATTTAGCCGGATTATTTTGATTGAGAGGTCAACATAAAAATTCTTGGTGTATACCGAATTCAATGCATTAAAGTGGTCATAGCTTAAGATATCCATTCTTAGAATTTCTCGCTAAGGACTTCACCATGATCAACATTTTTGCGCAATGAAATTCTGTTACGTTAGACTTCAGTATTTTTGAGTTTACATATTAGGCAATTCACTCATGCGAAATTCAAGATTAAATTCGACATTCTGTAAAAAACTGAGCATATAATTGATGCGATACAGTAGTCTCGATTATCCGAGTCCCGATTATTCGAGTTTTGTATTATGGGAGCCAACTTATGCCAGAATTTTATAATTTTAGAGGTCCACTGTTCTTCTGTCTTTTTCCAGCCACTGCCATTGTAGTCTGTATAATTAAGTTTTTGATTATTCGAGTTGGAGTCAACACCAACTGGCTCGGATAATCGAGATAGAGAATCTGCTGTATTTAGTTTTTCTTCGACTTCCGATCATAAGGATGTCAACGAAATATTATTGGAATTGGTCGAGGTTGCTGGGATATTAGATTATCTAAGAGTATGAAAGACCAGTTGAACTTCTAAAAAACGGTGGAAACTGTGTCGCGGAAATACTACACAAAATGATATGCACAATTTGGACAGAGGAAAATATACCCGACGATTGGCGAAAAAGCTTCATATGTCCAATTTACAAGAAAGGAGACAAACTCTGCTGTGAGAATTACAGAGGAATATCATTGTTGTCTACGTCCTACAAAATATTAACAAAAATAATTGAACGTCGTCTTAAGCCCTATACTAACGAAACAATTGGCCAATACCAAGGTGGATTCTCCAGATATTCTCGGTGAAACAGGTGCTTGAGAAAGGCTAGAAATATAACACAGATGTGAACCATATCTTTGTAGATTTTAAACAAGTATATGACAGGAGAGTACTGTACCGAATCATGCTTGATTTTGGAATTCCACCAAAATTAGTCCGACTAACGAGACTCACAATGACGAACACTGGATCCCAAGTAAGAATACAAACAGATTCCACAACCAGCTTTCGAACGGAATGTGGTTTAAAGCAAGGAGATAGTCTGGCCCCCATGCTTTTGAACTTGGCACTAGACTATGTTATCCGAAAAACCGCAGTCGACACCAATGGGACACTACTATTCAATTCCACCCATCTAGTAGTATACGCTGACGATATAAACATCCTTGCAAGATCCTTCCCTAGTGCTAAGGAGGTATTTATCAATCTTGAATCCGCTGCAAAAGAAGTCGGATTACGCATAAACGAAAGTAAAACAAAAGTAATGACGCAAACAAGAAAGAGAACGCCAATCAGACAGAATATAATAATTGCGGAGTACAATTTGGAGAGTGTGGACAACTTCATATATCTTGGGGCTAATCTAGCAAAAGACGGCAACGAAACGGACAAATAAAACGTATTATTCGGTACTTCCAATAATGAAATCCAAGAAAGTGCACAGGAAAAATAAGCTGCGAATATATAAAACTAATATACGACCTGTGCTCTGTTATGGCAGCGAGACATGGACATTGACACGAGCTTCCGAAAAAGCAGTCAACGCATTCGAAAGAAAGGTTCCCCGAAAAAGATTTTTATTTATTTATTTATTTATTTGAAACGAAAAATGTACAGAATAGAAATACTCCAATAACACATTTAGCCGAGAACAAACAAAAATGAGAATGAAAATGAATATAACTAATGAAAGATGAAATGAATATACGAATACAAAGTAATAGTGGATAGCAAAATTTAATAAATTAAAAATATAGATTTTAAGTAAATTTTAAAGGAGCGCAAAGAATGAGTATGAAAACTAAGACAATCATGGTTATACGCGCGAGGCAAACGAAGAAACGGGGAATTAAAATATGAATTTAGTGACGCGTATGGTACAATGAAGGTATTTTGAGATCTGGAACGAAGATTATTATCTCTAAATCTAAGCTCAGCATAGAGATTGGCGTTGAAAACAAATATAACTTTATACAAAAACAACATGTCTAAATAAGATCTTCTGTCCTTAAGAGGTGAAAGACCAAGCAGGTGCAACCTCATGTCATACGGGGCATCTACAAAATTGAGTCTACGAAAGAGAGATCTAGTGAAACGTCTCTGCACCGATTCCAGTGCGGTTATGAGATACATATAGTATGGGTTCCACACAACTGAGCAGTATTCAAGGTGACATTTGACAAGACTATTGTACAAGTTAATGTAAAGAGCCAAGTTACAGAACGGATATGCAGCTCTCAAAATAAAACCACATAACCTGTAAGCACGCTTGCCGATTTCCATAATATGTAAATCAAATTTTAATCGAGTGTCAAATATAACACCTAAATCCTTGAAGTTGAAGACTTCAAGCAGAAGGGAGTCATCAATGTGGTAATTAAACTGAAGATAAGAGGATTTATTTGTATAACACATCTTGAAACATTTTAGCTTATTAAGGGATAGCTTATTTGCAGAGCACCAGGAGGATAATTTATTGAGGTCATTTTGAAGAATGAGACAGTCAGCCAAAGATTTTACTGGTCTAAATAACTTCAGATCGTCAGCATACATTAAATAATCAGAATGAAATTCTGAGAGAAGATCATTCACGAATAAAATGAAAAGCAGTGGACCCAAGGTTGAACCTTGAGGAACACCGGATGTCGCAAGATAAGGAACCGATAGGCATCCTTGAAAGATAACCATTTGCTTACGATTATTAAGATAGGATGAGATCCAGCCTACTAGAGAACTACTTAGACGAAAAGAGTTCAATTTCTGAACAAGTGTATAGTGGTCAACTCTGTCGAAAGCTTTCGAGAAGTCAGTATACACCGTGTGAAGATCAAGTCGGTTTTCAAGGGTCCTTGATACTGAATTTGTAAAAGAAACTAAATTCGTCTCAGTGGAACGACCCTTGAAAAATCCGTGCTGATTAGGAGAAACAGAGCTGCAGACTTGTAAAAAGATGACTTCATGCAGTAGTTTTTCAAATATTTTAGAGAAACACGACAGAATAGAAATCGGGCGGAAGTTTTCAGCGTTGTGCTTATCACCCTTCTTAAATATAGGTAAAACATGGGAGATCTTCCATACTGCAGGAAATATTCTTTGATTCAGTGACATGTTAAATAATGTTGCAAGTGGTTCCGCCAGAATATGGCCCAATCTCTTAACAAATACATTGGGAATGTTATCGGGACCAGCACCACCATGACAATCAAGGGAATTAATAACAGCGAGAACCTCCGTAGGAGTGAAAACAGGTATTGAGTCACAGTCCATATCATCGATATCCTGCATTGACTGAGAAGCGGAAGAAGAATACACGGAGCTAAAATATAAGGAAAATAGATTTGCTATAGATCGGGGAGTAGAAGCAGTATCACTTTGGTAAGTTATGAATGATGGAATGGTAGTAGTCTTCCGTGAGGAATTGACATAATTCCAGAAAGGTTTGTCATTGCCCAAAGCGAGTGATGCATTCAGGCTACATACATACAGTCTAAAGGCTTTCTTAGTTTCTCTCTTAACAACTTTACGGAGATCAGTGTACTGAGCTTCATTAATCAGAGTAGGGAATTTCTTATAAAGACGTCTTGCCTGATCTTTATCTTTCAAAAGTTTAATGAAAAAGATTGGGACCTGTGTAGAAAGGAACGGACTGGCGTATAAGATACAACTATGAGCTGTATCAATTCTTCAAGGAGCCAGAAGCTTCAACGTTGCAAATGCAATCATTGCAAAATGTGCATGCAGTTTGTATTTTAAAGTCGATCCTTATCCACCTCAAGTGCCGTTCGCATAGTAGCAAACTTTGCTGGCACGCAAATGTAGTCCTGCAGTAACTAAAGGTGCTCTTACACGAGCGATTAAAATTGCTCAATTTGCAGCAATATTCGTAAATTTTGGTGTCATGAAAATATAAAGCAACACACAGCAACAATAGCAACATGAGATATGGATGAAGTTTTCATCAACTCCTTGCTGAATTGTGATGAGCGATATTGACCAATATCTAGCAATCCGGCAATAAGGGCATACATCCGGCAATAAGGGCAGCAGTCCAACCAGAGTTGCGTACACTGCCCAGAATTGTCATCGCATTGTCCGTCAAAACTTGTCGATCGGTATTGTTTCGGTACTGACAAACCAGCAGACCAGTGTCGCGCCAAGAATTGGCTTATTATTGGTGTGTAAGCTCTTTCGGCATTGGCTCGACGATCGGCTCTGTATTGGGCACAACTTGGTAGAAATATTTTTTGTTTCTCAACATATCAATTGATTCGGCTTCAACCCTATTACGAGAATGTTTCAAATTGGCCTAGTGGGTAGCGCAGCAGACTAATGTGTGACGGGACCATGGTTCGAATCCGAGAGTGTGCAAGGTGTGTAAATAAAATCAATTCGCATTTTTCAAAAAAGTAATAATAGGAAAAAAAATTCATAGTTTGAAGAAAAAAAAAAGGAAAACTATTTTTATACTCTAGATGAAATCATATAGAGTATTATAAGTTTAATCCAGCCCAAAAGTTTGTAACGCATAGAACCAAGCCTCGGACGAAAAAAAGTTATATATTATTTTTTGTTTATTTGTGCCCAAAAACCTCAAATCCGCCTGACGTCCGTCCGTCCGTCCGTCCGTCCGTCCGTCCGTCCGTCCGTCCGTCCGTCTGTCCGTCCGTCCGTCCGTCCGTCCGTCTGTCCGTGAACACGATAACTCAAGAACGCCTTCACCTAGGATCTTGAAATTTTGAATCTGGATGTTTGGTTGAATTTGTAAGGCTAAGTTCGTTAACGGGCAAAATCGTCCTACTCCTTCGGGTGGCTGCCATACAAAATGTCCTTAAAACACGTTTTCAAGAATATTGACCAATAACTTCGTAACGCCTAAAGATACGACTTTGAAATTTTGTATGTATTACTTTTTTAATAGTTGGAGCTAAATATATGATTATGAAGAAAATCCTGTTAGTCCTTCGTGTAGCTGCCATACAAATATCCTGTCAAAATGTATTCACTTAATTTACGAAACTCACTATAACTCAAGTAATCTTTTAGCTACAAATTCGGAATTTTGTACAAGTTAGTTTTGAGTGAAAAGGAAGTTTGAGTTTACTAATCAGCGAAATCCTTTTTCTCCTTCTGGTAGCTGCCATACAAAATATCCTTAAAATAAAACACGTGTTCAAGAATATTGGTCGATAACTTGAGAAGGGTTTAAGCTACGACATTGAAATTTTATATGTGTTATTTTTCCAATAGTTGGAGTTAAATATATGATTATGAAAAAAATCCTGTTGGTCCTTCGTGTAGCTGCCATACAAATATCCTGTCAAATAGTCTTCACTTAATTTACGGAACTCACTATAGCTCAAGTATTCTTTTAGCTATGAACTCGAAATTTTGTACAAATTAGTTTTGAGTGAAAACAAAGTTCAGGTTTACTAGTCAGCAAAATCGTTTTACTCCTTCTGGTAGCTGCCATACAAAATATCCTTAAGACACGTGTTCAACAATATTTTTCGATAACTTTTGAACGCTTCAAGCTACGAATTTGAAATTTTGTACACGCTCATTTTTAAATGGTTCCAAGGAAAAGGATAAATATGTAAGAAATCGATAGAGTCCTTCCTGCACCTTCCATGTGAAAGTCCTTCAAAAAGGACTTTTTTTTTCGATGACTTACCTAGTTCAGGATATGAAATTAAACACTGAATATTGTCTTTTAGGTTTGAATAGCAATCTAATGGCAGTCCTTAATAAAGGACATACAACATGCACACACGTAATTCTACTTTATCCCCAACTACAATATAAATCGGAGTTCAGTATTCATCTAGAGTATTATACGATTGGCTTGCAGCCGATCGTGACTGCAGTATGTTTTATTTTTGTTTCTTTTTTTTACTGACGCCATAAATCTGGCAGTCAGTATCGGGCCAGAGATTCACCAAGAGTAGGACCGGTGTGATCAAATCGACATTAGCTCGGAAATGATTTGGTCTAGGCCACATACTGGACCCGAAATATTAACCAGTACTGGCAACTCTGGCACCAGTACTAAGCCTGTACTGTGCCGTTCAACTTTTCGTACATGGGAAATTCATTCTATGAACAACACGAAAGCAAACTTGACAAACAAATCTAAAACTAAAAAGAAAACTTTGAAAGATTTGAATTCGAAGCCATTATAACACGAAACTTGACAAATAAATGCAAAACTCAAACAAAACTTGACAATTGAATCACTAAACGATGACAATTGCTCGGAATTTTCCAATTTAGTGGAAATACAGCAACTATGGGGCTAGTAATATCAGCAATCTATGAAAACATTGCCACATTGTCGAAATATTGCCGCAACTAGCATGATATTGCCCTGTATTGCTCCATTAATCGCTTCACTAGTTTTGGCAATAGTCGTCGGGCAATCAATTGCTTGAAAAATTGCTCGTGTAAGAGTACCTTAAGGATACTGTGAACGAACTATACATGGCTGGATGAACTGCACATTTAATTTTCATTGCCAATTTAATTTTTTTTTAATCGTTCCCCTTCAGTATATTGCTAGTTCGTTTATCAGATATGCTTAGCTAACGATCCGCTTATGAAAACCTTTTATTAATCTAAAATAATATAAAGGTCAATTTCTATAGGTCATGCATTAATTACACTCTGCAACATTTAATATCAGTGTAATGGAACTCAATTGCTGCTTTTCGATTAGTTTCAGGTCCTTAACATCGTTTGCGCAGTTAATGACTTTATCAACTACATTTTTCCATCCAAAAAGTTTTTGATAAAAAGTTTCTAATAAAGTCTTCGTTAAATTATTTTCGAAAGTAATTCATATTCATTTGGCAGAATTGCGTGAATAAAAGAAACAAACTTCTTGAAATTGCGGACCAAAACCATCTAGGTACATACTATTTTTGAGATCCATGAAAATTGAAATTTTCGCACATCATTGCATACAGATAAAGACTGGACCACAATGAATTGGAGTCCATACCTGATCTTAAAGTGATATAATATCCACACGTACGAATAAAACATGTCCGAGGTTTAATCCTTTAATCCGACATATGGCCATAATTCCTCGTTGAAATACTACACAGCTTGTGAATCTACCCGTCACATATGTACACTATAACCGTTGCGGTAGCCATCAGGGATGCTGCTGCAAATCTCATGACAATCCATGGAAACCATGTAAACACGATGGTCATAACTACACATTTTTCTTATTCGTACGAAAAAAAGGAGTGTCCATTGGCTAGCTAGCACTGTAATTTAAAGAAACCTTAAGATTTTTCACTGCAATAAATTACGCGACTTTATCCACGCACTTATTACCAGTACGTAAACTCCGCACGTACCGATCTCTCTCACCTAAAGTCTCGCGAAAAAAGAAAAAAAACTGGTAAGTAATCGTCTGTGAAAGAGTCCTTCAGATTAGTTTAATTTTCTGGTCGGAGGAATTGTTCGAACTTTCCAACCGACGTGAACCAGAACCGATGTTCAACTGATACTTGAAAGCTTAAAGGATTCTTTTCTAGTGGAAAATTTTACCGGCATTTGCTGTAGTTAGCAGCTTTGCATGCGTTCAGAGAGCGTTCGTAATCTGGAAAGAGCTGCAGGACCTGTTCTGCGCAACTATCTGACATCCTTATTACTAGCGCAGATTGCATACTCGACTCCAGAGCGGGAGAAACAGGAGCCATTCCTAACCGAAACACACTAACGAATAACGACGCCTGTTGACACGAAAAACGCATCCACGATTGCATACTCTCTCCGCGGATACGCCCGATTGTTATTTTCTTACTCGTTCAGTTTCCTAGCAACGGGAGGAGAGTCATTCGTCGTTTCGTTAAGTGTCCTCTCTCCGACCCCCAAATTGCGAGGAAATCCCGAAATTTTTCGTAACTCGTGTATCCAAGGTAACCGCAACCAGACATGGAGCGGAGCCTTCAACTGAACTGAAACTGCGTACAAGGAGAGAACTTCTGCAGGGACAGGGGACCACCTATCCAGCGAACGTCTTCAAATCAAACAAAGGATTTACGGGAAATTTTCCAGACGATAATGAAAAGCCACAGAGTAAAGGAGCAAAGTGCGAAATTTGGCTGTGATAAGCGTCCGAAAGAATCTAAAAGTTTGGAAAAGAAAGTTACCTTCTGGATATTTACTGTGAAGGTGCCATTTTATGTCTGAAGCACTTTTTCTAGCCATTAGTTCAACTGTGGTAAGAAGTTTCTTTAAGGTAGTGTCCTATGGACAATGCAAGGGGCAACAATTTCTTCAAAAATTCAATGGACTGCAGCCAAGAAGACACCATTTCATGTAGATCCGATTTTTTTATTTTCTTTCTTGCTTTATTCAGCAATTGAAGATGCTATTAAAGTAACTATCAGTTTTTAGTACCTAATTGCTTTTACGTAAGACGTTATTCAAAAGAAAATAAATTTCATTGACAGAGCAAACAAGGCTCCACAAACAATTCCAATTAACTACACCAACCAAACCACATGAAGCCACCAAAGAAACAGCTTCAGGAATTTCTATCTAGGAAACCTTTACTAATCAGAAATAAATTAATTATCAATTTTGAAAATTGTTCTTAACCGTTCTTTATTGTTCTTAGCTGGAAACGAAAACATTAAAAAAAATCTGCCAACAGTCTGGGCGCAACTTTATTATTTTATGGGTAGAAGTCCGAAACGTGTTTAATTATGAGATGTGGTGTAGGTTACTATGCGACTGACAACCTAAAAAATAACGTTCCAAATAGCTTCCTGGTTATTTCTTAGGTTGTCAGTCGCATAGTAACCTACACCGCATCTCATCACTAAACACGTTTCGGACTTCTACCCATAAAATAATAAAGTTGCGCCCAGACTGTTGGCAGATTTTTTTTATTTACTTAAGTATTTTTTATCAATAGAATAATTCATAGTAGTAAAAGCGAATTCGATCACTTTAAACCTAAGAGATTTTCGGAATCAGTGAAATCATGAACAATACGCCCAGGGGGTTTAATTGAGAAAAATACTTAAATCGGGTTTTTCCCCGACTACGTTTAAAGCTTATAGAAGTAAAAGTGAATTCCAAATCTCAATATACCTTAGAAATATATCAGAATTCGTTAATATGTACATAACCACTTTACACCCTCTTAGGGGTTGGATATCGAAAAATTTTGAAGATCGTTACTAGGCGCTAATATAAATAGCCCGCAGAAGTAAAATTGCTTTGATAGCTCGACACGTCTAAAAGTTTTAACGAAGTTTGTGAAAATGTGGATTCACGGACATTTTTTTTTACTCAACCTCAAAAAATTTGAACTTTTTTTTTGCTTTAATTACTCTAATAGCACATCTACATATACGTACTAAGTTTCAACTTTCTAGCATAAGCCGTTTCTGAGATATAAAAAACCACCCCTCTCCCCCGTACCTTGATACCCTTGTTAAAAATTTTATTTTTCTAGAATGTCTCCATATTGGCTCTATATAATCCTAAATTGTTAGCTTTCTATTCATTATGGTTTTTGAGAAATAAAAATCAGAATGTTTTCCGTTCTACCCTCTTTCACCATCACCCCCAACATCCACACCACCAACATTTTTTTCCCTACTAGAAGTTTACCGACCCAAACTCCTGTAAAATTTTCAAGATCATATCTGATACGGTTTCCGAGATATAAAAATTACATTTTTTGAAAAATTGCTGTCCCCCCACTTTCGTGCTCCACCTTCCCCCCCTCAAAAAATTAGTTTCGGTAGATTCCTCTTGTGATCCCATATACAGAAATTTTATCTTCCTGGTGTAATTGGTTCGGAAGATATTGTAATCCAAAGTTTTTCACCCCTCACCACCACACCCCACCACCCTTCTTAAAAATGTTAGCCCTTGTCTAATCTTGAAGTATCCCTAAGGACAACAACAAAGTTTCAATCTTTTGACATCAATTGTTAAGGAGATATCGATTTTAGAATGTTTCAATCCCGTCTTTCATCCGTTAAAAACTCATTGTTTTCCCCCCACTTCCACACCCCTTAACCAATATCGACAATTTTTTTGCAATTGAGTCCATTATCATAATACTACATAAGTTCCAAGTTTCAGCCTCCTAGCATAAGTGGTTCCTGAGATCTAGAAACCAAATTTTTTCGTCTAAAACGCTCCCCTCTCCTCTCCCTTTGTACCCCATCCCCTCGAAAATATACCAGTCGTAGGGGTTCACCCAATCTACCAACCATAAAAATTGCAATTTAATATCTCAACGGGTTTCGGAGCTACGCGCCTTCAAACGATTTTGCGTACGGCGTACGGCGTCTACGGCGGACAGACAGACAGTTTTTTTTTTTTTGGTTTTTTGGGACTTACTAGTCCTAAAACGTGAAAATACAAAATTTCAGGATAGCAAATTTTTTAGGTAGAAGTCCGGGACGCGTTTTATGCTGAGATGCGGTGTAGGTTACTATGCGACTGACAACCCAATATAGTCAGCGGGTAAATTTTATTAAATCAGTTTCAGGATCATGGTGGGGTGCCGACCCATCTTGCCTTCTAACCATCTATAAATCTACTGTGAGATCGGTTATGGAATATGGTATTATCGGTTTTCTTTTGGCGCCTGTGAAACTCACATAAGAAAGCTAGAGAGGATTCAAAACCGAGAAATTCGGGCTGGTGTCGGTTTAATTAAAACAACCCACATCGCATCTCTCGAGGTTCTGGCCGGCGTACCACCACTTTGTTTTCGGTTTCATTCACTGGTCGAAAAATTCTTTATTCGAACGAATGTACTGGATATCGCCATTCTACATGAAAGTTTGTCCGAACTAAGGGCTCGTAAACCATTGAACGCATTGAGTATGTTTTATCAGCAAGCATACGAGCTAAATATTAGAAAATTACAGATGCCGCACCGATTTCAGGACGACCTGAAAGTAGTTCAGTACACATCTACAACCCGCTTGGAAAATGACCGAAATAGTTAAGGGAGTCCCTAGCACAATGTTCCCTCAAGTAGCGAGAAAACTATTCGCATCTTTCATTGGATCCTTGCAAGAAAAGTCAATAATTTTCTACGCAGACGGCTCGAAATCAGTAGAGGGGACAGGAGCTTTTTACCTTAATAAATCCTGCCAGAACCAGTATCAGTATTCTCGGTGGAAGTAATCGCTGTTTATATGGCGTGCCGCAATATTGAACTGCATCATTCTCCGGGAAACTACTTAAGTTTATCCGACAGTCAACAATCACTCGCTCTAAGAAACATTGGCAAGTCTTCCCATACATACGTATTTAAATGCAAGAAGGTCCTCTTACAACTCGTAAGTGTTGGATACAAAGTACCACTGGCCTGGGTTCAAGCACTTTGCGGCATTCAAGGAAACGAACTAATAGACAAGCTAGCGCGCGAGGTGGTGTCCTTACCTTACACATACACGCTCTTCCCAAATCCGCTTCAACAAGCCTTCATGATGACTCCGAAACAAAGACTACTAGATACGAGTAGGTGGCAAAAACACTGGCAACAAGACGACATGGGTAGATACTGTCACTCCATAATTTCAATTACATGCATTACATGCATGGTTCCAAAGGCTGCTGGTAGAACCTAGCAGCTCAATGGTAGTTCTATTTTCTCGATTCATGGCCAATCATAATGGCCTCAGTACCAATTTGAACCAATTAGGAATTACTGCAAGTTCACTGTGCGCCCATTGTAACCAATATGAGACTGTCGATCACATCTTTTGGTAATGTTCCAAATACCCTTTAAGAACTACACTTCTTGCATCTCTGGCGACTTTAGGCTTCACTCCTCCTCTGTTTATACGTCATCGCAGTCTCTATCTTGCAAAACAACGACAAACCTCTTTTAGGTTGTCAGTGGCATAGTAAATCTCAGCATAAAACGCTTTCCGGACTCCTACCCAAAAAATAATAATGTTGCCCGTTTGCACAGTTTTTCCAGTTTGAAGAAGATATGAAGGATATGAAATATCGATAAAGCCAATGGGGGTTGAATATAAAAAATTCTGAAACCAATTTTTAGGCGATTGTATGGAAAGCTCTTAAAAATAAAAACAATTCGATATCTCATTAGACCTAAGTGATATATAAGAATTCGTAAAACGTAGTAAAACAGAATTCAATCTCATTAAACCTTAAAGATTCGTCGGAATTCGTGAAAACTTAAACAATACCTTACACACGTCCTAGGGTATTCAATATCGAAAATACTCGTAGCTTAAATTGGTTTTTTCCGATTATAATTCTGTGGTCACAGGGAATAACTTGGTAAGTCGAAAAATAGTAAAATGGGATAAGGTTACTGTGGTCATCTTCCACGACTTACACGCACTGTGAAAAAGTTATTGTTATATGTTATTTGATCACTGAGATGTCAACAAATTTATTTTTTTCACAAAAACTGGATTTACAGTAATAGTTCAATAGTAAAAATAGCAAAAAAGTGCTGCCCTGAATAGTTTCGTTTTTAGACTTACCTACTTATTCCCTGTGGCCACAGAATTAAAGATTTTAGAAGTGAAAGTGAATTTGACATCTCATTCAACCCAACCCCCAAGTTACAACGGCAACGCAGTCCGTCGCAGACTAGCTGTCAAAAAGTTGAGCGCGGAGTATTTCCGTGGTAGTTAGAACGAACGTAGACGAAGGCAGCCTAACGCAGCCATCAAGAAATGTTCGTCAACTCTGAACTTTTCCGTAGCCCGTAGTTAACCTCAAAATCGACAAGTGACTTTGTTATCTTTAACACATCGAATCGTTACTTGATATGACCGGAATGAACTAAAACTGGCTTAAAAACGTTTTTAGTTAGTTCGCTGCTTCGTATACACGAATACGAATACTTTTGGAAAAATTTCAAATTTATTTAAAACTCAAACTGACGTAGACAGTAAATAGTTATCTAACTTGCTGTTTTATCGACGCCGTCAAGCTGCGCCGTGATGCCTCATTCTACTTTGTATCTGACTCCAGCATAAGACATATATCGGAATTCAAAAAATGTACACAACCACTTTACACCCTCTTATTTTTTGGATATAGGAAAATTTTAAAAATTGTTTCTAGCTTCTTATGTAGCTTGCAGAAGTAATACATAGAAGTATAACTCGACATGCCTTGAAATTCGTGAAAATGTTAAAAAACCTTTTTCACCGACAACTTTTTTGACGCACCTCCGTACGCCAAAGAAGGTCTGCACTTTTTTATGCTTCAATTAATCCTGTAGTACATCTACATATACGTACTAGGCTTCAACTTTCTTGCACAATCCGTTTCTGAGATACAAAAACTACCCCCTACCTTGTACCTTGCTATCCCTATCAAACATTTTATTTTTCTAGGATGGCTCTTTAGTGTCTCTATATAGTCGCCTTTTATTCTATGCGGTTTTCGAAAAATTAAAAATTATAACATTTTTCTTTCGACCCCCTCCCACCATCAATCACCCGCACCACCAAATATTTTTCTCCGCTCGTGTACTGGGCTTAACCCCTGTAAAATTTTTAAAGCGACATCCGGTACGGTTCGTGAGATACAAATTGTTTTTCTTTTTTAAATTGCTACCCCGTCCCACTTCTGTTCTTTACTGCCCTCCACAAAAACTTTACATTGAACAGACTCCACTTGAAATTCCATAAACACAAACAAAATTTTAGATTTCAATTCGGAGAAGATTGTGGCCCAAAGTTTTTCCACCTTCATAACCTCATCACACCTCCCCCATTAAAATTTTCAGTCCTGATCTAATTGTGAAAACGTATGCAAGCCCCTTTCGCCCACTTTAGGGTTGAATTTCGAAAAATTGTGAACAGGTTTTTTGGCGAATACATAAAAAGCAATTTGATATCTCATCGGACACAAGAGATTTTGAAAAATTTGTGAATACTTAAGCAACCCTATTACACCCTCTTTCAGGTTGAATTCCGAAAAATCGTGAAATTCAATTTTACACCATTACATGAAATGCCCATAGATGTAATAATCAATTGTATATCACATCAGTACTAAGGGATGGCACCAATTATGGAATTAATTATATGCAATATGAAGGTTTTCCAACTGTCATGTCCTCAAGGACAGCGATTAATCAACAGTAGGGGATTTCGTGTTGGGGTTTCACACCAGAAACCGTACTGACGCCGGAAAATAACCAACATTTAATCAAATTTGCTTCTATAGTAGCTTACCATGAAAAAATTCCATTCTTAAAATTAGCGAAAAAATAAAATTGCTGTTGGCGGGTTTCGATGTCGCGCTCTTAGCGTTTAGCTCTATATATCCTGGCGTACAACCAAAAATTCCACCAAATTGGTTGAAATATTAGGTGATCTTCAGCGCCACCTCCTTTAGTATAGGGTTGCGATGGCAGGAAATTAGCTAAAGTTTAAAATTCGCGATCGTAAATTTGATTTCGAGTTCGCTATATAGAAATTATGCTCAGCAATTCCACCAGCTGTAAGGGTGTTTCGGATAGTAGGCATGATACACCCTCTGACGAGTCTATGCCCTCCGATGACGAAACAGCTTCTTCGGACCTAGTCCAACACAATCTTATAAAAACTGGAGTATCCAGTGAAGGTTTTCCAACTGTCATGTCCTCAAGGACAGCGATTAATCAACAGTCGGGGATTTCGTGTTGGGGTTTCACACCAGAAACCCTACTGACGCCGGAAAACAACCAACATTTAATCATATATGCAACCCCTTTACACCTTTACCACTTTATAAAAAAATTGTGAAATTATTACGACTATGTAAAAAATCGTTGGGGTAGCTTAGTGGCTAGAGCACTTGCCTTCGGTGCACCTGGTACCAGGTTCGAAGCTGCTTGGCGACAAGTAATTTTCGAGAATGGGATTGGGTGCCGTACTGACTGACTACCAGTTCACTCAGCTGCAAATGAGTACCTGAGTTAAAATTGGGGTAATAATCACCTAAATATGTATGTCGAAAATTGTAAACAGTATGCAACCCCCTTAAACACCATTTAGGGTTGAGTATCTAAAAATTCTAAAATTAACTTTTTGTCGATTATATAGAAAGTCTTAGGAAGTAAAAATCAATTCAATATCTCAACAGATCTAATAAATATGGAATTTGTGAAAATGTATGCCACCCCTTTCCAGCATTTTGAAGGTTGGATATCATAAAATCCCAAAATTGTTTTGTAGACTACTAAAAAAAATGATGCAGAAGTTAAAGTCAAATTGATATTTTATAAAACCAAAGGGATATAGCGATAATTGTAAAAATATATACAGCCCCCGTACACCCACTTGGGGCTGTATATATCCAAAAACACCTGAAAAGTGCTTTTAGATAAATGTAAAGAAAACCCGAGGAAGTAAAATTCGATGTCTTATTACTAAGGTTGCCAGATTGGGCTATTTACCGCGATTTGAGCTATTTAAGTATTGAATTCGCGGGTACAAATTTCAAAAAGCTACTTATAGCTTTTTGGGCTATACGGCCAACGCAAATTGTGTTTTCTAGTTAACAACAGAGCCGATTTACGAGGAAAAAATAGAAATATAAAAAAATAAATAGGAAACTGAATTTTAGTCGTCTCTTGTGTTAAATATCACAAATCCTGTTGTCACTAAATTTTCGGTTCTCGGTTCTCTCTAATGAAAAATAATACTTCACACGATATCTATCTGGTGTTTGTAAACTAAAATTCATTTAGAATCGGTTCATTATTTGTTGACTTTCTACAAATGATTCACTTTCTTTCAATTTAAGGACACCCATCGAAATATAACATGCAAGAGATAATAGATTTTCCAATATTGATGACTGTCGTAGAGTTCCATTTTTTCATAATTTATTAATTATTATTTTTGCTGCATTGGTAGGTTACATGTGATGCAAAAATTAAAGTTATTGTTACATGTGTACTCTGGCAATCTCACTTATTATTGGTATTAAAATTTCCAGAGAAAAACAATAACCTTGCAATATCGTAGGTAGGTCCATATACTTCTTGTATGTTGTTAAAAATCGTTGTGGCGCTCCGCCACGATTCCGCCGCCTCCTTGAGGGGTACAAAAAAGAACTCTTGGTTGAGTCATGAGGAAGAGTTTTATTTCCTGCGTTTACATATTTACAAGAAATAAATGAATATAAAATAATACTAAAAGGAACAATCAGTAATTACTTACATTTTAATGTGCCCTCTTCGGTTGTGGCGGCGAGAATGAATACCAGACAAGTACTTGCCTGCAGCCAACCCCGAAGGAAATTTGACATTTAACAAAGAACAAAAAAATGCCCAAATGGCCTTTACAAAATGCCCAAATGGCGGAATTTAGTACTGCCAATTCGGCGGTAGATATTTGAATCAAATTTTAGTTTAATTGATATCCGTTGGGGTTTACTCCTCGCCAACATATGTTCTAGACATTTCTCGTATGTAATAGTAACTTCTTGCGCATTCCACACAAACAGCCGAATATGCTGGAAATCTCTCGACTCACCACATGCAGTATATAAGCGCTAATCGGGAGGCGGCTTGATATTCTTTAGACTCAGTATCAGATCGCTTAAGCGAAGATGATTGTGAGGTACTTACATTATTAAATTTTGATATGCATCTTCTAACATAAACTAATATACATATATTATTAGTCATAAAAGCAAAAAGCCCTATTTTATTTTTGGATTATTCACTAAAGATTATGAAAATAACAAATCATTTTTCATGAATAATTTGATTATTACAGCTAATATTTTTTCAGACAAGACTTTTAAAATTGTGATTAATGCGAATTTATATATACATTACAGTGTTTCTTAAGAGTTCTGGAGCATCGTTTGTTGTCGAAATCGCAACTATGTTCAACACATTTAAGTAGGTCTGATAAATTTCAAAGTTGAGCGCGGTATTTGGGCTACAAGTCTTCGTGCGGGTTTTGGGCTACAAGTCTTCATGCGGGTTTTGGGTTATTTCACAAGCTCATTCGACGGGTTTTGCAGCCAACTATCTGGCAACTTTACTTATTACTCCTAAAAGATATGACAGAATTCGTGAAAATGTGTTCAACCCTTTGATACCCAACGAAGAGAAAAGGTTTTAGGCTTCTACAAAACAAGCCCAAAGTTATTCGATATCTAATCACAACTGAGGGATATGGCTGAATTCGTGAAACTATATACAACCCTTTTACACCACGGTTAGGGTCGAATTTAAAAAAAAATTCTGAAAACTCTTTCTAGGTGTTTATGTTGAAAATCAGTAGAATAAAAATTAATTCAATATTTCCGAAGACCTAAGAGATATGACGAAATTCGTGAAAATATATGAATTCTGTTCCGTACGCCAATGGATATAATTTTTTTCATCTAAATTGCTTTTTAAGTAGCTCCACATACACACACATAGATTTAACTTTCTAGCATAAGCCGTTCAATAGATACAAAAAACACTCCGCACCCCATACGACCCCTAATAAATGCCATATTTTTACAACTACAGCTCTATCTAAATACCAAGTTTCAGCTATCCACCAGTTTGAATTCTCGAGATATAAAAATCGGGACTTTTCTTTTTCGCTCTCCCCCACCCTCACCCCCTTCACGCCCCCCCTCGAAATTTTTTTTCTCTGCTAGGTTCTTATTAGGCCTACTTCTTGTAAAAATTATAAGAATTTATATTATATTGTTCTTGTGGTATGAGGCGGGCATTTTTAAAAAATTCTTATCGACCCTCCCCACTTCCATGCTCCACCAACGCCTTAAAAAATGTTCTTTCTAAAAACAGGGTAGCAATTTTTTTTAAAAAAATTATTTAGGTACGAATTGTAAAGAATTAAATTTCGAGAGAAGTGTTTACCCAAGTAATTCATTTCGGTGATGTATTCGATGTAATTAAATACATTTTTTCGGAGTTTTTATGAATTTCACTTTGATTGACTGTAATTATCCAAGATAATATTTTGTTGAGTACGAAACTTTATTACGACCTTTTACAAAGGTCCGTGTGTACCATACGTTGAACTAATATTTAGGTACATTTATAGTCGTATATCAGACAACGTTAATGCTACTTTCCAGGACGATGTAGGCGCTTTTAGTTTCAAGATAATGATAGAGAGGCTAATAAAAATAACTCACCCCTGCAACGTGACCTGGTATCTGCGGTAGAGGTCGGCGTTTAGCCTCTAGGTACTTTCTTTCTACTT
This sequence comes from Beris morrisii, assembly GCA_951812415.1. Taxonomy (NCBI): domain Eukaryota; kingdom Metazoa; phylum Arthropoda; class Insecta; order Diptera; family Stratiomyidae; genus Beris; species Beris morrisii. The sequence continues at coordinate 23,679,638 of OX638312.1, forward strand.
CGTTGCTCCCGGTTTTCGGCCACACACTGCCAGTGTCGTTGGGGTTGAAACGGGGGCTGGGGTTGTTCTCGTAAATATCCGAATGCAGATTCCCTGGTATTTCATTGCTGACATTCAAATGCTCAAAACTGCTTGTACTCGTTTCGTCCGAGCGTTTTGGTGTCCTTGTTCGATCCGGCGAGGACCAGTAGTTGACCCGGTCATAGTTATCGCTTAGTGCCGCCTTAGTTATCTGCGTCACGGAATGTAGTTGCATCTCTCCCCGTTGGTAATGATATGGTTGTGCTACATTCCCCGTTGTTCTTGTTAGCAAACGTTTGTCAACTTGTCCTTCCATCCCAAGAATATTGCTGCCGACATTATTGTCCCTGTCATGATGGTGGTGCTGCTGTTGCTGATGACCATTTGCTGCGTGACCATCACGATGGTCATGTTTGTCAGGATGTTGTTGCTGCCATTGGTGGTGTTGGGCGTATAAAATTACATTATTTACGCCGACATTATGTTGACAAGAATTTAATTTTATCGTAACATTGCTTAGTTGTTCACGTGTTGCGATGCCACTGCTCAAGCTTGAGGGTTTATCATTAGCACCTTTTCCCATCCCGGCAGAGATTGTTAAGCCTCTGATTATTTCAGCTCTTGTTGATTCAATTTCTGTCGATAGATTTACATTGGAAGTGTCGGCACGTCTCGAGTCCTTGCACCCATGGATCATCTTCTCATAAGGACCTATTGATGATAATGGCATGAATTCAGAAGACGATGATGGCTTCGTGCGCGGACGGGGAATAGGTTTGTCCCTAGGATTACTCTTAATATAATACCAGTCACTTAAGTCCTTTTGTTTTGCCTCCTGTTCGACTTTTTTCGCAATCAAATTTTGGTTATGTTCGTTACTGTCGTTATTATAAGTTTTTATGTGGCAATTTCCGCCTCCAACATCTTTAACATTATCTTCGCCGTTTCTATCTCTAGGCCTTCGTTTCACAGCCTCAGTGCTACTCAATACCATTTCGTGGAACACTTTCTTATCTTCAATCTCCATAGTGTCCATTGGAGGATGTTTCTCGTAATCATCTGTCAATTTCCAATTCTCGAGGGTACGGTTGTATTTGGCCAAGGATTCGTAGCTCGAACTGTACGTCCTTGATATTATTTTATCTGTAAGAGAAAATAAGGTTAAGATATTGAATCGATTGTATCATGAAATTTTGTATTTGTGAAAAAATTTAGATGTTTATGGAATGAACATAAGCAGAAAATTTATCGGGGAAGATAACAATTTCTCTTTCATTTCAGAATTGTCTTTATGAATTTGATAGGATAGTTGATCGTTATGTAATGTTATGTAATATGAAGCGATCCTAACAACACAGGAGAGCAGGGAATAGAGCTCAACAACGAGAATTGAAGACCTGCTTCACTTAGCACGGGGTGTAAAATACATGACATCAACTGACCAGCATTCTGGATTTTGGCAAATTCGAGTCCGAGAACAGGATAAAGATAAAACGGCATTCATCACTCTATTTGACACCTACTGATGCAACCGGATGCCATTTGGTCTACGTTTCAACGAATGATGACCAGAGTACAAACTAAATGCAGAAGCGTGAGGATACTCCCTTATTTAGACGACCTTCTTGTTCTCTCATCATCCTTCGAAGAACATCTACAGGACTTGTAGTTATTGCCGATTTTTTCATATAAATAAAACACATTTTTTTAAATACAAAGAATGAACTTTAATCAGTGATATATTTTCCATTTTTTTCGATGACCTTTTGCCATCTTTCTTGGAACTTCATAATTCCACGTTCAGTGGCGGATCCAGACTTTGCTGTTGGGGGAGGCGGCAATTTTTTTTCATTTGGCTATTTTGTTTGATCAAGTTCTGTGTGAATTTAGCTACATAGACTGCACTTAGCAAAAACGGGATCATTTTGTTTTCATCTTATTATGGGTCATTCCATCAAGAATCGCCAAAGTTGTGACCTTACCATCTCCGATTCTTTTGAAAATGAAGAACTAGTGAAAAAAATAATTGAAATTCAAGTTTTTGTTTCTATCTCATTTTTTAACTAACAAAAACAACAACAATCTTTAAAATAACCCCTACTTTATTATTCAAGGATAAAAATTACCAGAGATATTAATTTTCAAAGAGGACTCGGACATCTTTTTTGGGAAATATTTAACATACTATAACTAACAAAAAAAATGAGATAGAAACAAAAACTTGAAATCATATTTTTTTTCCACTAATTCTTCGAGTACACAAATTTTCAAAAGTATCGGCGATGATAAGGTCACACTTTTGGCGATTTTTGATTAAATCACCCTTTTTCTATAAAATAATTGAGAACGACTATAATGTTCTTCGATTTTTTTGACCCCAATCCCATTGAGATCCCAAGTAAATTTTTTGGTATGTTTTGAAAAGCAGTATAACCTACAAAATATAAAAAAATAAAAAAAAACCCGTTTTGAGATTTTCAAGGATAAAGGACAAAGTCATTATCCTTGAAAAAAATTTGAAGGATAATTTTTATTGCGACAACCTTCCCCTTTAAAATAAGCCATATTTTATTATTCCAGGATAAAAATTACCAGAGATATGAATTATCAAAGAGTACTCGGACACCATTTTTGCGAAAACTTTAACATGCTATAACTAAAAAAAAAATCTGCCAACAGTCTGGGCGCAACTTTTTTATTTTTTCGGTAGAAGTTCGGAATGCGTTCAATTCTGAGACGCGGTGTAGGTTACTATGTGACTGAAAACTCAGAAAAAAGTTCAGGAAGCGGTTAGAATGGGGTCGCGCTAGAATACTTACGCCGCTGCCACATACAACATATGAATTACATAATTGGGTCATACTCCGGGACGAGGTCTAAGTCGTAGTATAATATCAGTTGTTACGTGATTAGGAAATTTGAAAGGAGATTTGGTTTTGGGCCATTACATGAAATCGGAAATGCATTTGTAGGCGATAATATAAAAAGTCTGAGAAAGTGAAAACCAATCTGATATCTTATCAATCGTAAGAAATATGTCGAAAGCCTTACGTCCTATTGGAGCTGAATATCTAAAAACACTAAAATCAACTTTTGACGATTATGTAGGAAATCTTAGGAAGTAAAAATGAATTTGATATCTCATTAGAACTAAGAAATATGTAGGAATTTGTGAAAACATATGCAACCCCCTTGTACCCACTTAGGGGTTGAATATTAAAAAATCCTGAAATGAGTTTTTAGATATATGTAAAGAAAGTCCGAGGAAGTAAAAATTAATCCCATGTCTTATCACGCCTAAGAGATATGACCAAATTCGTGAAAACGTGTTCAACCCGTTTATACACTCTTAGGGGTTGAAAAGGGAAAAAATTTGAAAACGTTTTTTAGGTGATTATTAAACAAGCCCGTAGAAGTAAAAATATATTCGATATCTAATCAGACCGGAGAGATACGTCTGAATTCGTGAAAATGTATACAACCCCTTTACACCATCGTGGGGGACGAATTTCAAAAAATCCTGAAAACACTTTCTAGGTATTTATATGAAGAATACGTGGAATAAAAATAAATTCAATATTTGAAAAGACCTAATAGATATGACGAAAATCGTGAAAATATATGCATTCCATTTTCACTGATAATTTTTTTTGCCTCCCTTCTGTACACCAATGTATATTTGATTTTTTTTTTAATCAAAATTACTTTTCTAGTTGAATTATATATATTATATTATTATATATATTATATTATATACATACTGAGTTTCAACTTTCTAGCATAAGCCGTTCTATAGTTAGGAAAAACACCCCCACCTCCATACCATACTATCACTATAAAAAATTATATTTTTCCAACATGCTACTACTATAGTTCTATCTAAATACCAAGTTTCAGCTCGATGTCATTTTAGGTTCTCGAGATATAAAAATTGGAACTTTTTCCTTTTCACCCTCCCCCAGCCTCACCCTCTACACCCTCACCCTCAAAATTTTTTTTCCTGCTAGTGGTCTATTGGGCCAATTTCTGGTAAAAATTCTAAGCATCTATCGTACATTGTTCTTAAGATATGAGACGTGATTTTTTAGAAAAATTCGTATCCCCTCCACTTCCATACTCCACCTCCCTCTTAAAAATTTTTACTTTCAGCAAACTTTATTTGTCAACCTTAATACAGAAACCGAATTTCGTTTTTCTAGTGCAATTGGTTCGTAAGATATCGTACTCTAAAGTTGTTCACCCCCCACCTCCGTACGCCACTGCCCCCTCTCAAAAATTTGTTTCCGATCAATTCTCCTAGTATACCTACTGATGTATTTCGTGACATTAACCGTTTTGGAGATATGGATTTTAGAATGTCTCGATCTCGGCTTTTGAGCGTTTCGGACCCATTATTATTACCCCCACTCCCACACCCCTTTATCTATATCATAATTTTTTTTTGCAAATGGGTCCACTATCGATGCTCTATATAAATTTCAAGTTTCAGCAACCTAGCCTAAGTGGTTACTGAGATCTAGAAACCAAAATTTTCCGTCTAAAACGCTTCCCCCACCTCCCCCCTCACACCCCCACCACTCAAAAGGTGGCCACTTGAAGGTGTCTGCTCAGTCTACCAATAAAAAAAATTCAACTTAATAGCGCAAAGAGTTTGAGAGTTATAAGCTTTCAAACGTTTTGCGTACGGCGGACGGCGTACGGCGCACAGACGGACTGAACATTTTTTTTTGCTTTTTTGGTGCTTATTAGTCAAGAAACGTATAAAAAAAATTTTTCAGGGTAGCACATTTTTTTTTTTTTAAAAACCGATAACAATACTTTATTATTAAAATAATAAAGTAAAATGAGATAGAAACAAAAAATTGAATTTCAATTATTTTTTTCACTAGTTCTTAAAGTATAAAGCATAAAGTGTAAAGTATGAAAGTATAAATTTTCAAAAGAATCAGAGATGGTAAGGTCACAAATTTCGTCATTCTTGGCGGTTCTGGATGGAATGACCCTATTACCTACACAATATGTTGCCTTGTAGTCTTTTTATCATAGTGCGTTTACACTCACCCTTGAGGCATGCCTCGAGGCGAGCCTCTACTCCCTTCAGGCCATTGCAAACCGGTTTTCGTCGGCTGTGCTCTTTGCTGTGTTGAATGCAATTTACACTCAACATGCCTTTGCGGCGCAACTTGCCTATAAATGCGAAACGACAGAAATACGATGAGCTACGAATTGTTGGGTTACCACAGTTCATTGCATGTGTGAACACATATGGAAACGTGCGCCGGAGAAAAAGTTGAAGAATGTTAGACTCTTGCGACTGCACGAGCCATCTGATTGGTTGATTTTATGGTGGGGATAGAGGCGCGACTCAAACGTTGAGTGTATGATAAATCCACCATCATGGTTCTGTTCTGTGCTTTGCATTGCACCGTAGAACTACAGTAAATGCTAATTACAGTCCACATTGCAGTGGAGTAAAAAAAATCGGAGAACGGTTGAAGTAACGCCAATGTCCACGTTCGTACAACTTCTAATCTTTATAGACAAAAAAGTGAACCAAGTGCGATTTCACAGCGTCATCATCATTGAAAGTTTTACCATCAAAGGAGTTTTGCAAAGATCGAAATAAACGGTAGTCTGATGGAGCAAGGTCAGGGCTATATGGTGGATGTAACATCAATTCCCAACCAAGCTCCAATAATTTTTGACGTGTGACCAAAGATGTATGTAGTCTAGCGTTGTCCTGGTGAAAAATGACACCTTTTCGATGTACCAATTCTGGTCGTTTTTCGTTGGTCGCTGTATTTAATTTGTCCAGTTGATGACAGTACACATCCGAATCGCGCTGCGTTCTTTCCTTTACGGAAATAAAAAGAAAATGCTCGTTTTTGCACTCCATCTTAAAACTGACGCCAAACTAATACCTTTTAACAGAAATACGCGCAATTTGCTTCTAAAGCAAAGTAAGACTGACAGCTAACAAATATCAAAAGGAAAAAAATATATCATTGACAGAAGCCATTAAAAAATATGGCCAAAGACATCTATGTGTGAAATCGACAATTACTTGGCTGCCAACCTGATAGATTGTATTTGAAACCTTGAAGGAGTATCAACTTCGAATCGACAGGAAGAAGTGTCAGTTTTGCTGCCCAAGAATTCTTTTTCTTGGTCGCATACTGACTAAGTATGACATTAGTACCAACCCAGCTAAAATAACCACCCTCACCAACAGAAAAGCACCTCGCGATTTGAAGGAACTAGTCACCTTTCTACAAACATGTTCCCGGTACCGGTGATTCATCATGACTTTACTGAAGTAGCACGGTCTCTCACACAGCTCACGAGGAAAAACCGCAAATGGGAATAGACCAACGTGCAGCAAAATGGTTTCCAGAAGTTGAACAACTTCCCACAACAGCACCCATATTACAGTAAGCGATGAAAGCCTCTAAGATAGCTAATGGCACTCAAGTCTCCAACAGGAAGGCTGACCAGATAGGTCCTGACTATTGAATCCTATGACATCGAGATAAAATACTACCTCGGAAAATCTAACGTTCTCGCGGTTACATTATCTTGCCCGGCCAGAAGATGCACTCGAAACTGCTGATGCTGCAAGCTTCTCAGTGGATATTCCACATAGGTCCTCCAAAGATATGAACGACAAGCAACTGAAGGACCCTGACGTCAAAAAGATGCTTAGAAAGTGCGAACTTTAACGAAGACGTACGTCATGTTCTTCCAGAGGATATCTTCTACTAACGGCGTTCTTTATAGATACGTCCCAGACACTGACCATGCAGGCGCAAACCAGCCGTCGATACCCTCGCTACTCGGGAGCGCAGAAGGGGGCGACCAAAGACGAACGGAAATTAATAAAATAAAATAAAAAGAAGGGGAGATTGTAACAACAAATCTGACAAAGCTGGCAACAACGCGAGTTAGAAAGAAGCAGAGTAGAAGCTCATTGCAGAAAACGGTTAAAAAAGCTTTATTCAATAGGTACATAACAATTTTGTATTTTAATACAAACGCACCCTTAAACTTTTTATCTGGTCTGTTAATGTCAAAACGTAAGTCAACGTTTACAATTTTATCATGGTGAAGTTAACGAACGAGAAACGTTTGGAAATCATCTCAATTATTCTGTGTTTTATTTATTTAAATAAAATGTTATGTTGTTATGTCCCTACTGAATAACCTTAGTGTGTTTTAATAGGGTAGCAAAAATATGCTTTTTTTTTAAATCGAGCATAACATTTTTATTATAGATATTATAATGTCGCATAACAATTTATTTCCCCGTTATTTGTCGTAAAAAAAAATCAATTATGATATCGGCAGAATCTTTAAAAAATATATTTGTATAAAATAAAACATATACCTATACTTGATATGTATGTATCGCTTCAAAAACAATGCTTAAGTGTTATAATATACATAAAGCCCACTTTTGGCGGCTCAAGACTAATTTATGTCTTGTTTTTTTCGTCCTTCGGAAAACACCATTTGTTCTAATAGAGCGGATAACGCCTCTTCTCGTAGAAACAATCATACCCTTACAAAGCAATCAATTACAGAAATACGCTTGAGAATGTGAATTTCGAAATTTCCTTTTCCGACAACAAACCAAACTAGAGCCGAACGAAAAAGCAGGCCTTTTCGCAGATATATTCATATGTAGGTTGATATGTTCGAATACAAGGGAAATCCATTAATCATTACACACTGGATGTGCCATCCGTGCAAAAAGTGTTGACGCTTGCTATACACGCATGTCCTTATAACGATTATGTATTCCCTCGAGTTGAAGTAAAAGAATAGTTTTGTGTACCATGCGGGAATGAAATATATTTCTTCTCAACAAGCAAAAGAAAACTACTAAATTTTCTTTACCCTAAGTATTATTAAAGGACGATATTTCTTTTCAGCCGATTCTAATACTCGTAGAATCCGATAAACTTTTAAAATATTCCACTGTGCTGAGTGTTTTGCTCAGATAAAGTGTGTTTATTGCAAAATCATCACTAAGATATTAGATAAAATTGTTCCTTGTTGATCAGATGTTAAAGTTTTTGCTTGCTTTTACATGAAGAAAAAGGTTTGAATTCATATATTAGTTAGATTACATATTTATATTTACTTGTCTAAGCTAAACAAAGGATTTACGAATTGCTATCTCTTGAGAAATGCTTCGTATACAAGGGAAAACTAGTTTCTTTAACCTACCCTGAAAATTGTTATTTACGTATTAGGACTAGTTAACACCAAGAAAGCAAAGTCCGTCAGCCCGCCGTATACTATCCGCCGTTTCCAAACGCCTTTGAAGCCTGGTATCTCCCAAATAAGGTTGCCAGATTGGGCTATTTCACGTGATTTGGGCTATTTAAATGTTCAATTCGCGATACAACTACTTACAGCTTTTTGGGATATTCGGTCAACCCATTTTACAATATTTACGAGAAAAAATTAAAAAAATTAGAAAACTGAATTTCAATCGTCTCTTGGGTTAAATCTGCTGGTTTGAACGGCTCAAATACAACGTTTGCAAATTACATCTTATCACAAATCCTCTTGCCACTAAATTTTCGGTTCTCCATACATAATAACGAAAATTTTTAGTTCACACGATATCTATCTGATATTTTCAATTTAAGATTAATTTATAATCGGTTCATAATTTGTAGACTTTCTACAAATGAACCACTTTCTTTCAAGCTATGGACACTCATAGAAATGTAACATACAAGAGACCTACGTATATTGATGACTGCTATAGAGTTCCTTTATTTTTTGCATAATTTATTAATTACAATTTTTGCTACATTGGTAGGTTACAGACACGTGTTGCAAAAATTTCAGTCCATCCAAAGTTATTGTTACATGCGTACTCTTGAAAACCGAAAGAAAGATTCCAGAGAAAAACAACAACCTTGCAATTTTATAGAGAGCTCTATATAACATACCTCTCGCATGTTCTAGACACTCCCCGAATAGAATAGGTAGTTCTTCCGCGTTCCATACAAACAACCGAATATGCTGGAAGTTTCTCGACTCAACACATGCAGTATATAAACGCCGCAGATCCGGGGAATAAGTTTTTTTTACTGCGACGGCGAAACGACGATCTACGCGAAAGTGTATTTTTAAAGTGATTTTCATCGATAACAACGATGAGGTTGTAAATTAAATCGAATTGTGCTTTACTTGAAAACCGGTCAAAGTTATTTTTAAAGATTAGTTTTACCTTTAATTTGCACCTAACATGTTTTTCAAATAAGATTTTGAAAATGGTGATAAATACGAATATGTATATGTATTCACACAATATTTGCATTATAGTGTTCCTTAAGAATTCCGGAGCACAGTTCGACGTTGAAATCGCAACTGTGTTCAACACGTTTAAGTAGGTCTTTAAAATTGTAAAGTTGAGAGCGGTATTTGGGCTACAAGTCTTCGTGCGGGTTTTGGGCTATTTCATACAACTTACTCGGCGGGTTCTGCAGCCAACTATCTGGCAATCCTGCTTCCCAAACCCTTTGAGCTACATATTAAATTTTAATTTTTTGTTGGATACATTGGAAGTAGTGACTTTTAAGGAGTGAGGGTGTTATGAATGGGCAAGGTTTGGATAAAACATGTTGGTTTTATATTATGATATATTTCAGGAAATTGCGTGTTGGAACTTACGTAGATCTGTGAGAAAGAAGCCATTTGTGAAAAATGGGTGAAGCTGAGATTAAAATATTCTAAAATGAGCAATGACTCCTAAACGGTCAATGTCACAAAGTTGAAACTTGGTGATTGTTTGTAATGGATGTAAAACTTTGAGGAACGTCAGTGACGTACGAGAGAGGGTGTGTAAAAACTTTGCACTGCGATATCTCATAAACCAATTACACCGGAAAAAATCTGCCAATAGTCTGAGCGAAACTTTATTATTTTTCGGGACAAAGTTCGAGAAGTGAATCACTTGGAGGTGCGATAGAATGCTTACGCTGCTGTCACGCTTAACACATGAATTACAGGACGCGAGACTTGGTTAAAGTCAAAAAGCGTCATCGATTATTTCAAGGCAACCAGTTTTCTTGTAAAGTTAATTTTGTCACTAGAATAGCTCATTAATAATCAATGGCGCAACAGCCCAAATTGGGCCTAGGCCTTGAAGTAATGCTAGAGTTACTTCATTTCTAGACCAACGGAACAGTAGGAGGTGAAGGGGTCCGCCACACGCTCGTCCGTGATTATTACCCCTATTTTAACTCAGGTACTCATTTGCAGCTGAGTGAACTGGTAGTCAGTCCGGCAGCCAATCCCATTCTCGAAAATTACTTGTCACCAAGCAGATTCGAACCTGGTACCAGGTGCGCCGAAGGCAAGTGCTCATTGAATAACTTTTAATATACGAACTGCGCATATACGTAAACATATTGAATGTATTGACCAATTATTCATATAAATACAGACGACGCGAATTTCGTAATATTTTCGTAAAAATGTATATAACCCCTTTACACTCGTTTCGGGGTTGAAAATAAAAAAATTCTGAAAACACTTTCTGGGCAATCTGACCCCCCACCCCCCGAATGCCAATGGAGATATTAAATTTTGTTTATCAAAATTCTCGTAATTTTAGTACATCTACATCTAGACGCACCAAGTTTCAAAGTTAGAAGAAACACCACCAACCCCTTTACCATATCACACCTTACTAAAAAATTTTAGCACGTACCACAGCTATACCTCTACTTAAATTCTACTTTATATCTTTAATGGTTCTAGATATAAAAAATCGACCAATAGTCCCGGCGCAACTTTATTATTTTATGGGTTGAAGTCCGAAACGTGTTTAATGCTGAGATGCGGTGTAGGTTTCTGACAACCTAAAAAATAAAGGTCCAAATAGCCTCCTGGTTATTCCTTAGGTTATCAGTCGCATAGTAACCTACATCGCATCTCAGCATTAAATACGTTTCGGACTTCAACCCATAAATAATAAAGTTCCAGACTGTTGGCAGATTTTTTTTTAATTTTAATTACTCTAGTAGCACATCTACATATAGGCACTAGGTTTCAACATTCAAGCATAGACCGTTTCTGAGATATGAAAAATCACCCCCCATCCCCGTACCTTGCTACTCCTATAAACAATTTATTTTTCTTCAGCCTCCTAGCATAAGCGGTTCCTGAGATGTAGAAATCAAAATTTTTCATCTAAAACGCTCCACCCTCCTCCCCCCTCACACCTCCACCCCTCCTCCCTCTCACACCCCAACCCTCCTCCCTCTCACACCCCCACTTCTCCAAAAGGTACGACTCGTAGGGGTTTCCCATTCTAGCTACCATAAAAATTTCAACTTAATATCTCAAGGTGCTTGAGAGCTACGCACCTTCAAACGGTTTTGCCTACGGCGGACAGGCGGACATTTATTTTGCTTTTTTAGGGTTTACTAGTCCTAAAACGTGAAAATTTCAGGGTAGCAAATTTTTTTGGAAATTTCAGGTCGATCACAATACTTTATTATTAAAAAAAAATAAAGTAAAATCTGCCAACAGTCTGGGCGTAACTTTAATATTTTTTGGATAGAAGTCCGGAACGCATATAATGCTGAGATGCGGTGTAGGTTACTATGCGACTGACAATCTAAAAAATAATAATTAGGCTTTACTCCAAAATACTCCACACCAAAATAAATTTTGATAAATATGACGAAATTCGTGAAAATATAATATAAAATACATTCGCCGTGTCGGAAGAACAGTGACGCAACTGCAAAAAATTCTAATTTTTTTCGGAGAAACAATATCATTTTTGACAATTGCCCACAAGCCATTCGAGCTTAGTAATAGTTACTATAGACAGCTTAGATCAAGAGCACGTTCGTTTAAAACAACGGGGAACGATTTTATGCAAGAATAGCAAAACCACAAAATATTGAAATGTGAAAACAAAAAATTTTCAAAATTGCAGTTGCGTCACTGTTCTTCCGACACGGCGATATGTAATCGATTTTCACTAAATATTTTGTTTTTTAAAACCTAAAACACTTCTCTAGTTTATCTACAAACAGTCACCAAATTTCAAATTTCTAGCATAAAACGCTACTGAGATAGGAAAACTGCGACCCCCCTCGGTACCATACTAATGCTAATAAAAAGTAAGAAGGACGTGGCTCTAAGTAAATTCTAAGTTTCAGATAGGGTTTTTTTCCTTTCCACCCTCACCCCGGAAATTTATTTCTTATATCTCAAGAACTTTTTAAGATATAATATAATCTTGGAACTTATACGTGAGATACGCCCGACAGACCCTAGCGTACATACATGCAACATTTATGGTAAAAAAGAAATTCTGTCATATCTCAAAAACCACCTATGACAGAAAAATTAAACTTGGAATTTAAATGAAGCGTTTGCTATCGCATATTTATTAATAATACGAGTAGAATAATACCGAGGTGAGGAGTATACGAACGAATTCTTCCATATCTCTTAGGTCTGATTATATATCAAATAAATAAAATGGGCTTCAGTCCCAAGTTCTAAAATGGAAAATTTACATATGGTAATTTACCTAAAGTTCCAGGTACGGAATTAAGAACTAATATTGACCTTCACTTTCAAATAGCAACTAAACGATAGTCCTTAAAGAAGGGAAAACTACATATGCATTTCTTATTCTACTTTATCTAAATTCAGTATTTCGTTTTGGAATTCCACGCAAAAACTAATAAAGTTGCACACAGACATGATGATATTGTTGCGAGCTAGGGGTTCGCCGGGATTTCAAGTAAAACACAATTCGGTTAAAATAAAAATAAGTGATTATTTATTAATCGCACTTTAAATTCTATTCGCACAATAATTCGCACTGTATGGCAGTACCGCCCGCTTATACCATATATCGCTTAACTCGTTCACTTTCGTTCTCTCTCCACACGGTCGCGTATACTCGCTGGCTATCGCAGTCGCGTAATCAAAATTACTGTCTCTTTGCTGAATGCTTCACCTGCTTATATACTACCCGGTTGCAGTCTAGGATGTGCTTGAACGTTCGTTCAGTTCTGGAATCTTCTCGAAAGCTTCAGAGCCTTCGATTTCGATCATCGTTCAGTGGTGTGTGCAGAAGATTCAAGTGAGCTTGAGATCTTTCGACTTTGGTGGTTCATGTACAGGGTTCTAGTACCTTGGAGAGCATTCGATAAAGAAGGGAGATAGAATCGTGTTGTCTCGCCTTATCTTCAGCTAGGTTTCTGATTGGGTTATTTTGCAACTAGGTATTCGGTTGTTGTTGTTTTCATTATGTGAAACGATCGAGTTGCACGGTTGCGGGGTTGCCAGGCTTACATGTAACAATATTAATAATAAGTATTCGATTTATTAGTTTCTGTCTGAAAAAACTGAAAAGAATTAAAAAGAACAATTTTAGGACCAACATTTTTTTTATCTAAACTACGAAACCTAGTACAAAATTTATAAGAGCTGGCTATATGTGTATTTATTCAGGAGTTACTAAATAATTTAGATCCAAAAATGCTAATAGATAAAATTACTGGATCCACTCACTGCAATCATCAAACCCAATAAAACTGATAAAATATATTAAAAGCTTCAGCAGGTTGTGCCATATTGAATACTTTAATACCGGAATTCACCATAAAGGATTCCGAATTCCACTCAGGTTTTTAGCAAAGTGCTCATACATACCCAAAATACTATCGTCACATAGACAAATCCGACTAGGAAAAGAAAAATGGATAAAAAGGAAAATCGTTATCACGCACAGCACAAGATGCGGATTATCTTCGGATGTTATTGAGAGCGTCGTATTGTCAGCCGTCCATGCATTCTGCCATTTCATGGCTTTTTGGGTTCAACATGATCCTTAAGAAAATTGTTTGTGGTCAAGATATCAAAAGACATATGACATAGCGTCCCATTGGGCTACAAGCCTTATAGAAAATTCGACCTGTTTGACATCTACATGACCCCATATTACTTTCTGGGTTGCGTTCTGATGGCCTTGGGAATTAAACTTATTACATGTTTCAGGATTTGTTCTTTTTTTCGATTGACTTCATCTTTATGAACGATATCTTAAGGGAATTGACTTCATCGATATAAATTTTGATCACATGGAAAAGCTCATTATATAATTGTTGGGAAAGTGTGGTTAGTAGGATGATATAAATATTTTATCAACTATAATACGTATAGTGTTAAACCATACATTTGGGTCGTTTTCGACTTTAACTTCATAACATTCATTGTGTATTCATATACACGGCATACGAAAACAACAACGAAGGTTCCGACTGCTGCTATTTTCCCAAGTTGTTAACCTGCTCTGCATTGGATAAGGGTGCGAAAGAACACACATGCACAAACCTTAGCTACATCAAATTTAAATTAAATATATATCCTTAATAGTGGGCAGGGGTGTGAAGGAGGAGGTCGGTAGAGCGTTTTAGACGAACAATTTTTAAATCACACGAACCGCGTATACTAGGAGGCTGAAACTTCGAACGTACATGGTAGTGGAGCCAGTTTCAAGAAATGGTCGATATGGTGGGAGTGGGGGAAAACAGTTCGTCAGAAACGCTAAAAAGCGGAGATCTTGGTGTAAAACATTTTGGTGGTAGGAGTGTAAGGGTTGAGAGTTGAGGACCCTGAAAAGAAAACCATTCCGATTTTCATATCTCGAGAACCGTCATATATGTATTAACATAAGTAGAGCTGTAGCGGTGGCACGTGGGGTGCTTTTCCGATCTCTGGAACCGCTTCTACTAAAAACTTTAAACTTGGTGTGTATTTGAAGATGAACTAGTAAAGTAATTTAGAATAAAAATGTACTGCAGACACGTTCGGCCGCAAGCCATTCGCATGATACTCAAAATGAAATACTGAACTCCGATTTATATTGTAGTTGAGGATAAAGTCGAATAAGGAGTGAGCATGTAGTTTCTTCTTTATTACGGAGTTTCGTTTAGTTGCCACTTGAAAGTTAAAGACTGCTGTCTTCAGTGTTCAATCTCATTAATGAAACTAGGAAAATCGTCGAAAGTAAAATTTTGCTTTTTCAGTGACTTTAACATGGGAGGTGCAGAAAGGACTCACTCGATTTCTAGCATACTTGTCCTTTTAGCGGGAATTATTATAAAATAAATGTGTGAACAATTTTAAATCCTAGCTCGAAGTGTTCAAAAGCTATCGGAAATTATTCTTGAACACGTATCTTAAGGTCTTTTTATATGGAGAATGAGAAGAAGGATTTTGCTTACTAGTAAACTAGAACTTTGCTTTTATTCAAAAGTAATTTGTACAAAATTTGGAATTCGTGGCTGAACCATTTCTTGAGTTATAGTGAGTTTCGTAAATTGACTGAAGCCATTCTTACAGGATATTTGTATGGCAGCTGCACGAAAGACTAAAGAAGTTTTCTTCATTATCATTCCTTTAGCGTCAACAATTGAAAAATCATCACATACAAAATTTAAAAGTCGTAGTTTAAAGGGGAGGGAACACTTACTGCGCGCCATAAGGTTAAATCAAAAACAATAAAACTGCATGTAAATCTTTTCATCTTTAGGTACACAAAACTTCCGCGCACTTTAACTTTTTGATTAAAAAATTATAACTTCAACCAACTGCTCTATCGATCAGATTTTAGTAGAGATGGGTTGATACCGATATATGGTGATATCACCTAATATATTCATTACGTAGTATTATAATATCTAAACTAATACGTGATTATTACTAATATCTACTGCATCATGGCGAGCTGGTGCTTATTGGAAAAGAATCTTCATGAAATGATAATCGAATGGAGATTTATATAATAACTATATTTGGTGAAGTTAAGCTAAAGAAAACATTGTGGTATTTGAATTTTGAATGTCTATTTGATTGCGAAAATGCACTATTATTAGCTTATTGCAGAATATCTAATTGCTGAAAAAAATTGTAATACGGTATAGACACTATGAATACAAAACCGAGTATACATGAAAATCAAAACCAAAAAAAAACCAACAGAGATGTTAAACGTTACGGAATTACCCCATCTACCCTTGCCCAAACTTACGAGGTGCGAAATCACACAGATTTACTCTACTATCCTTTTCATTGTCCGATTTACTCGTATGTAAGTTCTATTCAATCCCATTGTTATTTTCAAATCTAACAACACTCACCCTTTCATCCTTACATAACGCATAGATTTAGCGATTTATTTATCCTTTACTTACTAATTTACCAAACTACTGTTCTTTTCCTCTTACAATAATTGCATACATTGTCATTCATATCTTCAAAGCAGACATTTACCGATCGTTCTTTTCCTATGGATTCATGGGAGATAAGTGCGGCTTTTCTGACGACTCTACAAACTATCCTTTTTCCTACCTACTAAAAGTACAAATATTTCTATATATTCCTTGGTTACTTAGTATGAGCTAAAATAAATAAACAGATTTACCCTTCGGTCCTTTCCCATCCGATAAATATTGAATTCGTTGTTTAAATCGATCATAATCTTCCCTTACTCATTTACACTTTCCTTATTTAATGTGTAGGTGGTTCTTAAATTGCCTTTCTTCTTTTTCTGGAATGCCCTCAATATAGTCGAAAATTTTTAGTTTTCTATCCTTTGCGGTTCTCGAAAAATAAGAACCACATATTTTTCGTTTTCACCTACTCCCGACATCAACCCCTACAATCCCACCTTCAAAATCGTTTTCCCTGCTAGAAGTCTACTGGGCTAACTCCTGTAAAATTTCTAAGATCATATCTGGTACTCTTCCTGAGATATACAAATTTATTTTTTTGAAGGGAATAGCCCCTCACTTTTGTGCTTCACCTCCTCAAAAAGTTCACATTCAGAAGACTCCACTTGTAATCCTATACACAGAAACCAAATTTTATCTTCCTACTGTAATTGGTTCGGAAGATATTGAAATCCAAAGTTTTCCACCCCCCCACCATCCCCTATAAAATGTGTAGACCCTATCTAATCTTCCATTATTCCTTAAGGTAACCACAAAGTTTCAACCTTCTGACATCAACCGTTCACGAGATATGGATTTTAGAATGTTTCAATCCCAGCTTTCAAGCGTTTCGGACACATTGTTTTTTTTTTTTAGCAATTGGGTCCACGATCATAGTTCTACATAAGTTCTAAATTTCTGCCTCCTAGCATATGCGGTTCCTGAGATCTAGGAACCAACATTTTTTGCCTAAAACGCTCCCCCACCCTCCCTTACACATCCACCACCCAAAAGACACGCCATCACCATCCATCGGTCCCATGATATAATATTGGAATATTCCCTACCATATATTAGGTCAGATATCCATATTCGTATGTATTCACTGATATCACATATTC
Source organism: Beris morrisii (assembly GCA_951812415.1). Classification (NCBI taxonomy): domain Eukaryota; kingdom Metazoa; phylum Arthropoda; class Insecta; order Diptera; family Stratiomyidae; genus Beris; species Beris morrisii. The sequence goes on from OX638312.1 coordinate 23,697,048, forward strand.
GTATAGATTCGCTGATATCAAATATTAGTGAATATAAAATATTCGTGAATATAAAATATTCGTGAATATAAAATATTCGTGAATATAAAATATTCGTGAATATAAAATATTCGTGAATATAAAATATTCGTGATTATTTATTTTAGCTTATACTAAGTAACCAAAGAATATATAGCAATATTTGTACCTTTAGTAGGTAAGCAAAATGGTAGCTTGTAGAGTCAGCAGAAAAGCCGCACATACCTCCCATGAATCCATAGAAAAAGAGACGATCGGTAAATATCTGCTTTGAAGATATGAATAATAATGTATGCAATTTATTGTAAGAGGAAAAGAAGAGTAGATTGGTAAATTAGAGCAATTTGGATCCAAGTAAATAAAGAATAAATAGATCGGCAAATCCATGGTATGAGAAAGAGTCGATGGGAAATTAATATCATGATATTCGAATATTTGATATCGGCATATTCCTAATATCTAATATATCCAAATATTAGTCATATAATAGCAAATACTAATATATTTGTCTCATCTCTAGATTGTAGTGCATACATTCGTCTTTAAATGAAACAAAAATTATAGCGATGGTCTCTCCATTCGGAAGTTATGTTTTCCTAAACGTACAAAAACATGATTTTTCGGGAAAGCGGTTTAAAGTTACGCATTTACTAGTGTGAGATACAGAAAGACTTTTTTACAATTTTTTTTAACCCACTTTGGCTTAGCCAAATTTTATGCTTTATATCTTAAAATGTTCATATATAGTTGTATTTTATAAAAACGTAATAAAAAAAATAATTTTTTTTTGTAACTGCTCCCTCCCCTTTAAACCGTTCTAAAGTTATGGGCCAATATTCTTCAAGAAGTGAAGGAATTTCACTGACTTATAAACTGGAGCTTTATTGTCCATCAAACCTAATTTGTACAGAATTTCAACTTCGCGGCTGAACGATTTTTTGAGTTTTAGTGACTTCTATAAATTGTTTGAAGATATTTTTTTTTCGTAGCTTAAGGGGTTTTTAGCCAATGTACTTGAACACGTTTTTTAAGGACTTTCTATATGGCAGCTGCCCGAAGTAGTAATACGATTTTGCCCGTTAACGAACTTATCCGTACAAATTCGACCAAACATCCAGATTTGAAATTTCAAGATCCTAGGTCAAGGCGTTCTTGATTTATCGTACTTACGGACAGACAGACAGACTGACGAACGGACTAACAGACGGACGGACAGCAAGCGGATTTAGAGTTTTTGGCCCCAAATAAACGAAAAAAATTTATTACTTTTTTTCGTCTGAGGCTCCTCCATTCTATGTTTTTGGGCTGGATTAAAAAAACTATGGCTGTTCATAATAACAATTGCAAAACTGAATTTCATAGCTACTTCATTTAAATTAACTGAAATACTAAGCCTATTATTTTGTAGCTATTTCGGCACATTTCCTATCTCGTTTTCTAATTACTATGTCGTGATTTCAACTTTCCTGTTTTATCACCTGCGTATCCTGTTCATGCTATAATAAATCAATAAATTTGTGTAGCTTCCACATTTCGATGATTTATGAGGAACTAGGTGTAAACTTGAAACCTACACACGAACATTAAATCATTCCTATGGAAATAAAGAGAAGCGTTGGCTATTCGAGTTCTTACCATAAAATCCGAAATATAACTCCATTACGTCTTATTCGTATAAGAAAACTTGCCGACATAGCTCACATGTAGGACGAACGAGACTCACTTCAGGAGGAGTTTGATTAATTTAATGACTTCCTGGAAGTACTAAGTACATTAAGTTGAAATGAGTTTCCTATTTCAAATCACGGACTACAATCTTATTTTTCGCTCATCTCACGACACTCCACTGCATCATCTGATGTATAATTGGATTAACTACCCATGTAACGTGTTTAATTTTTATTAACGTGCGCCTAATGAGATAGAGATGGGAGATTATTGTAAACAAAAGATCATTAATGCCGGTGATAGTAACTCGAGTATAAGGTAATCACATCACATCGTACACATAAAAAACTTTTCTGATGATTTCGAGTTTTTATTAGATTTGATTTCGTCCTGAAATCTGTTTGGGAATGAAGAATTTATCTCACGGAACATAGTTCGAGAAGCGATTAAACAAAAAGGGGTGATAACCGACCCTTAAAACATCACTTACGTTTTTGAGTCGTATGGTGGGTGAATTGACATTAGGTTTTTTTTAGTTAACCATATCAACTTGAAATTTTCAGTCCGTCTTGTTTCCGCAGAATACATTGAGAATAAGTTGAATCAAATTTTAGGCAGAGGATGGTCGCGGACAGGGTTGGCAGATAGTTGGCTGCAGAACCCGCCGAATGAGCTATATAAAAGCCGAAACGCTTGAAAGCCGAGATTGAGACGTTTTAAAATCTATATCTTCGAAACAGTTAATGTCACGAAATTGAAACTTAATAACTGCCTGTATGTATACTAGGAGAATAGACCGAAAACAAAATTTTGAGGGCGGTCAGTGGTGCGTATGGGTGCAAAATTTTGGATTACGAACCAATTGCGCCAGATAAATGAAATTCGGTTTTTTGTCGACAGGTGAAGTTTGCTGAAAATAAGATTCTTCAAAGGGGAGGTGGAGCATGAAAGTGGGGGGATAAGAATTTTTCTAATAAATAACGTCTCATATCTCAAGAACAGTTTAAGATAGATGCTTAAATTTTTCAAGGGAAATAGACCTAATAGACTACTATAGCAGGAGGTGTAGGGGTGAAGGTGAGGGAGGGTGATTAAGAACTCAGATTTTTATATCTCAAGAACACATAATGATGGATAGCTAAAACTTGGTATTAAGATAGCGTAAGTAGTAGCAAGTTAGAAAAATATAATTTTTTATAGGAGTTGTATGGTACGCGGGTGGCGGGGTGGTGTGTTTTCTATCTATAGAATGGCTCATGCTAGAAAGTTGAAACTTGGTGAGTATATGTAGATCTATGAGAAAAGTAATTTAGATTAAAAAAATATCAAATATCCATTGGCGTACGGAACGGTGACCAAAAAATTATCAGTGAAAATGAAATGCATATTTTTTTCACGAATTTTATCATATCTCTTACTTCTTCTGATATGTTGAAGTAATTTTTAGTCCATGGATTCTTCATATAAATGCCTAGAAAGTGTTTTCAGCGTTTCTGGAAATTCAACCCCGAAGGGGGTGTAAGGGGTTGTGCACATTTTCACGAATTCTATATTGCTGAATTCGTGAAAATGTACAAGTTGATTAGATATCGAATAACTTTTCCCTTCTAGTGTCTTGTTACATAATCGCGAAAAACTCGTTTTCAAGGGTGTTACCTTTTCAACCCCTAAGGGGGTATAAAAGGGTTGAACACGTTTTCACGAACTCCGTCATATTTCTTAGGACTGATAAACATTTAATTGGTTTACTTCCTCGGGCTTTCTTTATATTTGTCTTGAAACCAATTTCAGGATTTTTGAATATTGAACCCTCAAGTGGTGTAGGAGGGTTGCATATGTTTTCACAATATTATACATATATCTCTTTAGGTTTGATGATATATCAAATTGGGTACAACTTCTGCAGAGTTTTTATATAATTGCCTACAAACCGCTTTTAGTATTTTCTGATATCCAACCCCTGAGGTAGTGTAAAGGAGTTGCACACATTTTCACAAATTCTTACATACACATATTTCTTAGATCTGATGAGAAATCGAATTTATTTATTCCCGTAAATTTGCCTTTTGTTTCATCAAAACCGGGCCATGGTAGGGTTTTTTTTATGAATGATTCATATTTATCAACGGACGGGTTCCCGCAGCTACCAGCGTCATACTATTGATGAATTTAATGCAAAAGATATGTAAGTAATTGTTGCAAAAGTCTTTAAAGTTTAATAATACAGTAAAACCTCTATATAGCGACCACCCAAGGGACTGTGTAAAACTGGTCACTTTATTCGATTGGTCAGATTATAAAAATAGATTAACAAATAAAATGGCAACTTTAGGCAAGTGGTCAAGATAGGAAGGTGTTCACTTCTTCAGGTTCTACTGTATTATATTTTCTAGAACATTTCTGCTGTTGGAACACAAGATGCTACATTGACCATTAAACGAATGAAGACCCATTTACTACTATGACTTGACGTTGGGCTTGGTTTTGCCAACTGCTAGAAACAAATTTTTAACCAACTGCATATCCTACATCCAAATTCACCAACCACTCATGCAGAACGTCCCTTTTACTGGCGCAGGAAGTTTTATTTTAATCAACAAAATTGCTCTACCCCACCCTCATTTGCTCTTGATTAGTTCAAAAACAAATATATTATTAGGATACCCCTACCGTATGCTTCAGAAAAGGATACGCTGGAACTAAAGAACACCTATCTTGATACAAGCTGAATAGTCTTCCAACTTAACCTAATAATCCCATTACACTCCAATTCCTCCACAAACGATGCTGAACGAAATTTCATAGCGCACTCTATCCGTCAGAAATAGAGTTTCGTGTCCTGTTGCTTCAGTACACACGAATTCTAATTTGTTACAAGTTCTCCAAAATATGCCATCCGTAAAATTGATTTTCTAATACTTTGAAGGGAACGAAATCCGTTTTATAAAACGCAAATTGTTATATTTGACTTCGGTGACGTAGACGAGAAAACGACGAATGGAATGTATACATAAGAAATCTTATTAAACGTACTCGTACTCGTACTCGTATATTATTAAAACTATTAGTTGCACAAAACACATGCGAAGGACTTACTAGGATGTTGTGCTGTCGGGGATGGCAAACTAGAAAAGCTTCCACTGCTCACGGAATCCAATAACCCATCTAGACTTATTGCATCGGTTGAAATGTAAAACGAATGATCGGTGTTGCCAAACTGTCGTATTAAACGCTGAAAATAAAGTATAAATAAAGTGAACAAAAAAAAATTAGTGTGAAAGTAGAAGAAATTCATTTTATACTCGTAGAGACGGGCAGATAGCAAGACATAGAGTTGCACACTGGCTCCTAGAGTTTCTATCTTCAAGAATTGCAAAAAGTTTTTCAAACTAAATTTGTCCAAAGTTCTCGTAATGTAAGTTACACGTTGACGGGTTTTCAGATATGAGTGGGTCGTTTGGAAGGATACTGTGCCATACATAGGATTTAGCGCAGAGGATACTAGCACCATGTGAAATGTTGATAACCTTTATATTATCTGACATTTTGGCTGCAGTTCATACTTTATATGAAACGATCTAAGAATAAAGTCAATTAAATCTTATGAAGATTCTAGAATAGAATTATTACTCGTAGTTGCTTTTGCTATGCTAACTAAAGAGTTATTCAATAGGTACATAACAATTTTGTATTTTAACACAAACGTATCCTTAAACTTTTTTGCTAGTCTGTTAATGTTAAAACCGCAGTCAAGGCTTACATTTTTATCATGGTGAAGTTCATGAACGAGTAACGTTTAGAAATTATATCAATTATTCTGTGTTTTAAATACAAAATTGCTATGTACTATACAGTAAAAAAATCCATTGAATTTTACATCTTTTGGATAGTAGACAAATACACCACATCTTTTCAAGTAAATTTACATTGAGATGTAATAGTCAATTTCAATGTAATTTTCAATTTGCAATCAGTAAATTTCAACTTCGCTCGTAGTCACTGCACCACCGAAGGAGTTTCATTTTCATTTCAGTTGGAAACAAAGTCGAACGGATCGTCCAACTTCGTGGTTTCATATATTATATGTTTTTCGTCGTAAAATTACATGAAAAGAATGTACTTTTCAATTCATATATAAATAAATTCTTTGGAATTTAGTGGTCAACAAACTACTATTGAGACTGGAAGGGGCGGGCTGCAGAGTGATTGCTTATGCAGATGATGTTGCAATTGCTGTCTCAGAAAAGCACCTCAACACGCTTAGTGAGATATTGCAGAATGCTCTCTCTATTCTCTCTAAATGGGCATCTGAATGCGGGTTGGGCGTGAACCCACGCAAAACAGAATTAGTCCTCTACTCTGAATGGTACTAGTCTAGTTTTCACCGACAGTGCAAAATATTTGGGTCTTATTTTGGGTAAGGAAAACAACAGTTGCGCTTTACTCGTGCAAAAAGGCCATTGGCAAAAAATGGGGTATGCAACCCCGAAAAGTTCATTGGCTCTACGTGTCCGTCATCAGACCGATACTAATCTACGGTGTTGTTGTCTGATGGATGGCTTTAGACAAAGCGGTTAACCGCACCACCCTAGGGAAAGTACAAAGATCAGCATGCATATGCATCAGCGGAGCTCTGAGAACAACTCCCTCTGCAGCACTAGACATGATATTTAATCTTCCACCCCTAGACATTTTTGGCAAGCAAATGGTATCCAGTGCAGCCATTCGACATAGAGCCTCTACACAGTAAACTGACATATATGCTGGTCACTCAACAATCTTGAATCACTTCAACAACATTCCTGAAAGCACCGACTACATCCCTCCTAGTTAGGATTTTGACAAAAATTTCCTAACAACCATCCCAATCCGTCTAGAATGGGAAAGGGATTCGGTACTGACGGAAGAGTCCGCCCACATATATACGGACGGCTCCAAAACTGAAGGCGGGGTAAGTGGAGGTGTTTTCTCTGACATGCTTAACATTAGCAGCTCCTTCCCCCTTCCGGACCACTGTAGTGTCTATCAGGCGGAGCTTATGGCCATCAAGGAGGCCTTGTCCTGGATGAGGTGTAATGTAATATATACCAGGGATATTAGCATTTTTACAGACAGCCAAGCGGCAATAAAATCCTTGGAATCGGCCTCGACTACATCAAAGGTAGCCGCAGAATGTCGATCATCTCTTAAGGAGATGGCTGAACAGTTCAATATTCTTCTGTGCTGGGTGCCAGGACACAGGGATATTCCAGTGAACTGTATAGCTGACGAACTCGCTCGCGCGGTACTACTCTTCAGATTATGCCGGAACATCGGAATCTCGGTGTGCCTCTCTCTACATGTAAACTGCTACTGGGATTGGACTCAATTGAGAAAACCAACTCAAGATGGGCAGAGGGTATTACATGTCAAACTGCGAGACAGATCTGGCGGGAGCTGGATCTAAAACGCACTAAAAGGCTGACTTTGCTCTAAAGGGCGAGTACTTATTAGCACCACAGTCACTGTTCTGACCGGACACTGTCTGATAGGTCGACATGCTAAAAGACTCGGCCTCTTCTCAAACGACTTCAGTAGAAGCTGCCTAAATGAAGAGGAGGAGGAGAAAGTCCTTCACCTTCTCTGTACCTGTCCAGCTCTATCCGCTAGAAGAAAAGCTCATCTTGGATCTTACTTCTTCAACTGGTGACCTTGGTGAACTTGGTGACCTTGCCGCAATGGAGGTTGCGAGAATCCAACGCTTCATTACAAGCTCTAAATGGTTCGACGAGTAGGACTGGATTCGATGATCCTGTGGTAACACAACGGACCTTTTAGGTCTAAGTGTGTCCGTGTTCTCACGGGCAGCCACGCGTACCTACCTAATATAAATGTAGTTAATTTGACACGAAATGGTGCGTAATTTTCTAAGCCTTTTCATGTAAATTGAAAATTGTACGGTTCAGTTGAAAACTACATGAATAATTTACTAATACCAGTAATTTCGTGTAAAAGTGATTGAAATGTGTACTTTTACTTGAAAAAATGAAATATACTGGAAATTTCCAGTAAAAATTGGATTGAAAATTCAATTTAAAACAGTGTACCTATTGAAAAACCCTTTAGTTTTATAGTTGTTCAGATATTAAGTTATCTGTTATTTGCGTACAAATTAGAAAATGGTTGGCATAAGAAGAAAAAACTAATAAATATTGATTGAATTGAAAAAAATTTAATTGGAGTAATTCAGTTATAGCTCAATTACATCGCCAGATTTCGACAACTAGATTTCAAAATCTAAAAAAAGCGCTTACATTGCCCTGAACAGATTTGTTTGTTTCATTATTTAGTATCAAAATTGGTAATTTATTAAGATTACGAGGGCGGATTGATAATGACGTGCAAAAATCAAGAAGGAGTGGGCAGGTTTTTTTTTACCTGGACCATCCTTAAATAGATTACCTTCTAAGTTTAAGCCTGATACCTCGTTTAGTTTTCGAGAAGCAGCCGTCTAAGCAAGTCGACTTATAAAAATTTTTAAAAATGGATAAAAATGTATTTCGTGTGTTGATTAAACACAATTTTTTAAAAGGGAAAACAGCTAAAGTAACCAAAGAAAAATTAGGTAAGCATTATGGGGACTCTGCACCATCGATCCGAATGATTTACAAATGGTTTTCTGAATTCAAATGTGGTCGTACGAGCACACAAACCATACCAAGTCCAGGTCGTCCAAATGAGGTCACCACCCCAGAAATGATCGATAAAATCCATGATATCGTGATAGAAGATCGTCGAGTAAAAGTGCGTGAGATAGTTAACGTAGTAAGCATCTCATTTGAACGTGTTTGGAATATTTTGAAAAACCATTTGGACATGAGAAAGCTATCCGCAAGATGGCTGCCGCGTTTGCTCACAATCGACTAAAAACGCAATCGTGTGACAACTTCGCAGCACGGTTTGCAACTGTTTTAACGTAATACAAATGAATTTTTTCGTTGATTCGTAACTGTTGATGAAGCATGGATTCACCACTATACTCCAGAAACCAAACAACAGTCAAAACAATGGAAGGATGTCGGTTCAAGGAGGCAAAACCGTTCTATCGGCTGGAAAGGTTATGGCGACAGTTTTTTGGGATTCCAATGGAATGATATCCACCGACTACTTGGAGAAAGGAAAAACAATGACGGGAGCAAATTATTCTGAGGTATTGGTTTCATTGGATGTTGAAATCAAGGCAAAACGGCTTCATTTCGCGAAGAAAAAAGTGTTGTTTCACACGTCCGTTGTTGCAACGGCAAAACTGTTTGAATTACGGTACGAATTGCTCCCTCACCAACCGTATTCTACAGATTTGGCACCCTGCGACTTTTTATTATTTCCAGACTTGAAAAAATGGCTTGCTGGAAAGAGATTTACCACGAATACTGACGTCATAAGTGAAACCAACGCCTATTTTGAAGGGTTGGACAAATCATATTATTTGGAAAGGATCAAAAAATTGGAAAAACGCTGGACTAAGTGTATCGAGCTAAAAGGAGACTACGTTGAAAAATAAAATAAATTTTTCCGGATAAAATTATGTTTTCTCAATTTTTGCACGTCATTATCAATCCGCCCTCGTATTAAGATCTTACAATTTTCAGTAATGGAAATTTATCAAAAAATAAAAATATTTAATTTCAAACCTTGCAATTTAAAAAATTTATTTAAAGTACGTGACAGTAAGTGGTGTAATGAGGACGTGGTCAAACTTAAATATCAGGGCTGTCCAGGCCAATATTAGGGGATTTCCACAAAAAATATTCATTCAAAGAAATTTTATGCTATGTTTCCACTACCCCTAAATTTTGCGATTAACAGAACTGTTCCACACATTTGAAAATTTAACAGCAAACTGTTGTGTCAAAATTTTGAACTTATTTTGTAAAATTTTACCAGTTTCAGTAAAGGAAATTCGTCTCGCATCAGTAGAAATCAAATAATTAAATTATTTAATTCCAAACCTTGCATTTCCAGCAAATAATTTGAAAAATTTATTTGAAATATGCGACGAAGAATATTGCGGTGAAATGTGAAAATGGTAAAACATAAATTTCAGGGTGGTTTCAATAGATTTTCAACTAGATTTCGTCGTAATCGCGTGATTTGGCAATCTCAATTTCGTATGGAAAATCTAGTAAATTTGCGAAATCGCGTCCGTTTTCTAGTTTGGCTTATTATTTTCGTTTTGTCTATATTGATTTTCAGTACAATTTTTTGACCTCTTCGTCTAAGTTTAAGAATATCTCCTTGGCGTCATTAAAAGAACTCGAAATAATATTGATGTCGTCAGCATAAGCCACCATTTGAAATGATTTAAATAGCAGTATCTCTCTGGTTTCAACTTAGATTTTACTAATGACATGTTCTAGTGCTAAGAATATACTTAAATAAATAGGCACTTTCCAAAAAGAAAGTAGTTTTTAATAATGATTGCACGGTACGGTGGTGGGTGAAGTTTTTTCTTCATCTCAGCAACGGCGTATACAAGAAAATTGAAATATGTATAGTATATGTATATTTACCGGAAAAGTATTAATTAAAAATTTTTTTTTAAATTTGCATTGGAGTACGGAAGGGGGTGGAAAAAAGTTCGAGTTCCTTAGGTAAATGCCCCGAAACGGATTTTGGGATTTTTTGATAATGAACTCATAAGGAAATGTAGATGGATTGTTCTTGTTCTTTCTATAATATATAAACACATAAACACAAACTCATGGATTTTTCAATATTTAATCAGTAAGGCGTTCTAAACATTTTCACATATATCCCTTAGGTCTGATAAAATGCTGAGTTTTTTTTTATTTTAATGTATGAATTTAATGTATTTTAATGTATAGGGTGTTTTTTTAGGTGCATGAGAACTTAAAATTATAATAAAAGACAGAAATATTGTTAGAATGAAATATTTTTATTATATTCTGGTAGATAATTTAATGGCATCTATTTTTTAAATATGATTTCCGTCATATGTCTGCCGCGGCTACGAGTTACATGGTCTATTCGATCAGTGCAATTTTTGACTACTTTTCAAATAAATCTGGCCGTATGGCGTCAATAGTGGCTTGAATATTGGCTTCCAATGCTTTAAGAGTTGCTGGTTTGTCGGTATAAACGCATGACTTAATATAGACCCATAAAAAGTAATCCAAAGGCGTTAAATCGCACGAACGAGGGGGCCAGTTAACAGAACCACTTCTGGAAATCAAGTTGTCACCAAATTGATTTTGCAATAAATCGATTGTTAAGCGCGCTGTATGGCAAGTTGCGCCGTCTTGTTGGAACCAAATGTCGGCGATATTTAGCTGATTAATTTTTGGAAACAAAAATTCAGTCAGCATGGCCGATTATGTTGACCGTAAAATGGACGAAGTGCCCTATGAACTTCGCGAACAGATTTATTTTTTTCAAAGTAAATTTCCACAATTTGGAAGCGTTCTTCTGGCGTTAAACGATTCATGATGACTTGTCAAACCTTACTGAACAGAAATGTCAACACAGTTTGACATTCTCAGCTGTCAAACCACGGTTATCGATATCGAAAGTTCTCATGCACCTAAAAAAACACCCTATATAATCATCTAAAAATTAGTTTCAGATTATTTTAATATCCCTTTATTATTTATTTGTTGGTTCAGCCTGTATAAGCCTTACTGTTTCTCGAACCACGATCTGAGTGCTCTTTTGCTCCTGGCTCTTAACCACTCCCTGGGCCATATCTAATCCCTTAAGAAAGAAGATGATTTTACCTATATGAGTCTTCGTCAGGTCCTCATATGTGAGAATCCACCGGGAGTCTGCCTTCTTGATATGGCAACTGCATCACAATCACACAGAAGGTGTACAGTGCTTTCAGATGTGGTTTTACAGAATCGACAAGCATCTAGTGATACTTTGCCGATGATTTTAAGGTGATAATTGAGAAAATAATGTCCTCGAAAATATCCCTGTTTAAGAAAAGGAATTCCGACGCTCTCTAACTTGAGAATGTCAGGAATTTCTTTGATTGTCTAAGTCCTGAAAGTAAGTTCCAATAATCTTCCACCTGAAGATTTACCCACTTTAAAATACCATCCTTAATGAAGCCTTTACCTAGTATCCCTTAGAGGTTATGTCAATATTGCATCCCCTAAGTATCTAACAATAATTAAACAGCGCAATGAAAAGGCGGGTTGCTAAACTGCATCTGCAATCCTGTTCTAGTGTAGAAACATTGATCTACCCAAAATCTGTACATTAGCGGGCTTATCATACTAATAACCAAATCACCAATTTCCAAACTGTAATACTGGAAACTACGGAAGTTCGATATTTAACAAATTAGGTACACAATATTAATTTTCCTAATACCTTTATCACATTAACTGTTAAAAGCAATGAAATTATTAACAGGACATCCATTTATTACCTTTACTTCAAAACGGGAAAGCCAACTAATAGCACAACATTAATTCTGATTCTTGAAAATTAGATGCAAAGCTACAAGCCTTTAATTATAATTTGACAGTGCTATACCGAAAAGGCATTTATACCGCATTTTGGGTGGATATAGGTGTCCCTATTTTCAAACTTCTAATATTATATTCTATTGTGTTGGTTTTGTCCTACCAGACAGATAACAATCGACGGAGGTACGGAAATTAAGGTTACGTACAAGCCACTAGTCACCCAACTAATGTGACCGAAGTCCATATACCAGATCGCCACAGAATTCGGTGATTTCATGTATGAAAAGACTGGACAGGTGAGTCTGCATGACCACATTAAATACCTGCAAAATACTCCAATGCATGTATAATAAATTTGAGTTGAACATCTATAGTAAGGTAAGCTTCTAGCTAGTCTTTCACAGAACCTATGCATATGAAGAAGTTTGTGCAACTCGAGCAAAAGCATATAAACCATGAAACGAGTATGTTTGTAATTTATGAACGTCATTTGAAAGTGCCTCACAATGTTTAGAAATGTTTTAAGAATAGATGGCGGACACAACAATCGTATAGCTTTGGTTACGATTATCTTTATGTGAAAACTAATTTGTGGAATAATATTCCAATTTCATGCAATTTGAAATTAATTTTTTTTTAAATTTTGCGGAACACACCCAAATCAATTGGAAACATTTTAAAGGAAAAACACTAACAAATCAAATCGACAATAATGATGAGAAGGTATCGATAAACTAAAATGGAATTCAATAATTTTATACATTTTGACGACCAAACTGCAGTCACTTGTAATTTATGGAAAGAGCTAGGTTGACGGAAACTCACCAACTTACAAACAATTCAAGAAATTTATTGAGTGCCACCATAGAGGTGTTAGCAGGATATCAACTTCAGACATCGGTTTCGTCAAAGCAAACCCATAACATCCATTCTCAAAGTTGAAATAACTTCACCAAAAGTTGAAATAACTTCACCAAAAGTTGAAATAAATTCACCAAAAGTTTCCAAACAGCTTATCCATGCTGTTAAATGAACAGTAAAAAAAATTAATTGAATTTTACATCTTTTGGATAGTGGGCAAATATGACATACCTTTTCAAGTAAATTTACATTGGGATGTAATAGTCAATTTGAATGTAATTTTCAATTTTCGGTCAGTAAATTTCTATTTGCAATCAGTAAATTTCAACTTTGAAAGCAGGAAATTCACTGGATATTCTCTTGAATTTAAAAACATACTGCAGTCACGATCGGCTGCAAGCCAATCGTATAATACTCTAGATGAATACTGAACTCCGATTTATATTGTAGTTGGGTATAAAGTAGAATTACGTGTGTGCATGTTGTATGTCCTTTATTAAAGACTGCTATTAGATTGCTACTCAAAACTAAAAGACAATATTCAGTGTTTAATTTCATACCTTGAACTGGGTAAGTCATCGAAAAAAATTTCCTTTTTAAAGGACTTTCACATGGGAGGAGCAGGAAGGACTCACTCGATTTCTTACATATTTATCCTTTTCCTTGGAACCATTCAAAAATAAACGTGTACAAAATTTCAAATTCGTAGCTTGAAGCGTTCAAAAGTTATTGGAAAATATTGTTGAACACGTGTCATAAGGACATTTTGTATGGCAGCTACAAGAAGGAGTAAAAGGATTTCGCTGATTAGTAAACTCAAACTTCGTTTCTACTCAAAACTAATTTGTACAAAATTTCCAATTCATAGCTAAAAGATTACTTCAGTTATAATAAGTTCCGTAAATTAAGTGAAGCCATTTTGACAGGATATTTGTATGGCAGCTACACGAAGGACTAATAGGATTTTCTTCATAATCACACATTTAGCTCCAAGTTTTGGGAAAATACTACATACAAAATTTCAAAGACCTAGCTTAAACCCTTCTGAAGTTATCGGCCAATATTCTTGAACAAGTGTTTTAAGGACATTTTGTATGGCAGCTACCAGAAGGAGTAAAAGGATTTCGCTGATTAGTAAACCCGAACTTTGTTCTTACTCAAAACTAATTTGTACAAAATTCCCAATTCATAGCTAAAAGATTACTTGAGTTTTAGTGAGTTTCGCAAATTAAGTGAATTCATTTTGACAGGATATTTGTATGGCAGCTACACGAATGACTAATAGGATTTTCTTCATAATCATATATTTAGCTTTAACTATTGGAAAAATAACACATACAAAATTTCAAAGTCGTAGCTTAAACCCTTCTGAAGTTATCGACCAATATTCTTGAACACGTGTTTTAAGGACATTTTGTATGGCAGCTACCCGAAGGAGTAGGACGATTTTGCCCGTTAACGAACTTAGCCTTACAAATTCAACCAAACATCCAGATTCAAAATTTCAAGATCCTAGGTGAAGGCGTTCTTGAGTTATCGTGCTAACGGACAGACGGACGGACGGACGGACGGACGTCAGGCGGATTTGAGGTTTTTGGCCACAAATAAACAAAAAATAATATATAACTTTTTTTCGTCCGAGGCTTGGTTCTATGCGTTACAAACTTTTGGGCTGGATTAAACTTATAATACTCTATATGATTTCATCTAGAGTATAAAAATATGCTACCCCCCTGTCTAGTAGACACGAAAAAAGCAAAAAAAAAATGTCAGTCCGTCTGTCCGCCGTACGCCGTACGTCTACCGGTGCACGCAAAATTGTTTGAAGGCTCGTAGCACCCAAACCCTTTGAGCTATTTAGTTGAATTTTTTTTCGTGGGTAGACTGGGTATACCCCTTTAAGTAGACACCTTTTGGTGGGTGGGGGTGTGAAGGGGGAGGTGGGGGAAGCGTTTTAGATGAAAAATTTTGGTTTCTATATCTCTGCAACCGCTTATGCTTGGAGGCTGAAACTTGGAATTTATATAGAGCTTTGGCAGTGGACCCATTTGCAATTGCCGATATGGGTGAAGAAGTGAAGGAGTGGGGGGAAAAATAATGCGTCCGAAACGCAAGAAAGCCTAGATTGAGACATTCTAAAATCCATATCTCCTAAACAGTTAATGTCACGAAATTTAAACTTAATGAAAATCTGTAGGTATACTAGGAGAATAGATCGGAAACAAATTTTTGAGTATGTGCAGTGGCGTACGGAGGTGGGGGGTGAAAAACTTTAGATTACGATATCTCACGAATCAATTGCACTAGAAAAATAAAATTCGGTTTCTGTATTAAGGTTGATAAATAAAGTTTGATGAAAGTAAAATTTTTTAAAAGGGTGGTGGAGCATGGAAGTGGAGAGGATAAAAATTTTTTAAAAAATCACATCGCATATCTCAAGAACAGTGTAATAGACCCCTATCTGAAAAAAAAGTTTTGTGGTAGGGGTGTAGAGGGTGAGGGTGAAAAGGAAAAAGTTCCGATTCTTATATCTCGAGAACCGATAATGATATAAAACTGAAACTTGGTATTTGGATAGACATGTAGTAGTAGCATGTTGGAAAAATATATTTTTTAAAGGGGTAGTATGGTACGGGGGTGGGGTATGTTTTTCCTATCTATAGAACGGCTTATGCTACAGAGTTGAAACTCGGTATGTATATGTAAATCAACTAGAAAATTAGTTTAAATAAAAAAAAATCCAAATATCCATTGGCATTCAGAAGGGGGGCGAAGAAAATGATCAGTAAAAATGGAATGCATATATTTTCACGATTTTCGTCATATCTAGTAAGTCTTCTCAAATATTGAATTCATTTTTATTCTACGTCTTCTTCATATAATTATCTAGAAAGTGTTTTCAGGATTTTTTGAAATTCGATCCCTAAGAGGGTGTAAAGTGGTTGTAGACTTTTTCACGAATTCTGCCGTATCCCTCAGGTCTGATCGATATCGAATAAATTTTCACTTTCATGGGCTTGCGTAATAATCGTCTAAAACTCGTTTTAAAGTTTTTTCTTTTTCAGCTCCTAAGCGGGTATAAAAGGGTTGAACACGTTTTCACGAATTCCGTCATATCTTTTAGAAGTGACAAGAAATTGAATTGGTTTTTATTCCTTTCAGGATTTTTGGATATTCAACCCCCAAGTGGTTGTAAGGACGTTGTATATGTTTTCACAGATTTTTACATATTACTTAGATCTGATGATATATCGAATTCATTTTCACTTCCTAAGGTTTTCTTTATAAGCGCCAAAAAGTGAATTTCAGTATTTTTAGGTATTTAATACTAAGGGGTGTAAGGCGGTTGTATGCCTTTCAAAGATTCGACATATTGCTTAGGTTTGATGTTGATATTAGGTCGCTATTCACTTCCACAAACTTTTTATATAATCGCCTAAACCAATTTCTCAACCCACAAGGGTTTACATATGTTTTCACTATTTTGGCCATCCCCTAGTTCTGATGAGATATAAAATTTTTATATTACGGCATTTGAAGTAATGACCTAAAAACCAATTTCACGATTTTTCAAATTCCAAGAACCAAGAGGGTCTAAAGGGTTTGCTTACGTTTTCACAAATTTTTCAAAATCCGTCTTGTCTCCTGAGATATCAAGCTGCTTCTTATGAAATCGTTTAAAAACCTGTTTCACAGTTTTTTCGAAACTCAAACCCCAAGTGGATGTAATGGGTTTGTCTACGTTTTAACAATTCGTCACATCTCTTAAGTCTGATAAGGCAGCAAATTCGTTTTTATTTCTATGGGCTTTTAGTGTTCATAACGAGGGGACCACAATGGATCCACAGTGATCTCTCGTGAAGGACTGTGGCACATTGCTTCAGTCCACCCTTCTCAACCTTGTGTACATAATATACCGAAATTCAAATAGTCTACACGGGCTTTTTTAATGTTTAATCGGCTAAAAATCTCTATTTTAAATATTTTTATCTTAAGAACAAAATTCATTTTCCAAGAAATCTAATAATCTCGAAACCTCATGATATACTCCGACTTTGACCGCTCCCGAACTTTGACCCAAAAATAATAAAGTTTCGCCCAGACCATGCAGATTTTTACAACTTTCCTTACAAAAAATGCAACATTAAGAACTCATATCTAATTTGTGAATTATTCCAAGTTTCAGTTTTGGTTTCTTGTTCCAAGTTACATATTTTTAGTCTCACTATGGTTTTAATTATACATTTTGCTTAAAAGTATGTATGCATATAAATATCTTCTCATAACATATCGAACTTTACCTAAAATTAATCCAAGCTTAGTTACTTACTTCCTTACCAACATTATAACACACAGGTTGCTGTTTAATATTACATCGCCCGACGTTTATATCAAATATTTTTAATGTAAATTAATCCTTACTTCAGCGAATATAACGTATCAGGTCCACATATTTGCAACCATAAAATACTTCACAGTCCACATATGAACCTCTCTCCTGTAAATCCCATTTGGGAAGTTAATCCGCCATCACGTCCAATATACTGCCTGTCGATAAGTCGAACATAAAATTGGAGAAAGGTGCCGATTACGGAATCAGACTCCCGTCAGAAAATCAATAGGCGAGTTTGGCCCAAACGCAATGAATCAGCCAGACCTGATTTGAAAATCGATTACAGGTATTAAGCTAAAATTTATGATCGAATATGTAAGGCTATGTGCTAAGGCACATAGCAATGTTTCCGAAATGCACCCTAACTACGATTTGATGGAATGATTTATGGCAAGTCGGTGCAACTAAAGCTTCCAGTGATTTATAAAGTTCTGCAACGAAGGACTGCTGGCTTTGTGTATTTAAACAATTAACTCCTGTATTTGAATTTTATTAGTTGCTGATCGGTGAAACGATTTGCCCTGGTCCACTGATACGTAAAAGACACATTCTGTAGAAGAATGATAATATGTAAAATTTAAAAATTTTGAGTTAAATATGTCAGAAGTATCAAAACCAATTTTTTCAAAGGAACAACAGCCCAAAGCCTCAGTTACAATGGCTCCGATCCGATCCGGCAAAAAAAATTTTCTAGGTACAATGAATCCGTCAAAGCTACACTATCGAGGTGTAATTTTGATTTTCAGTTAGTCGAAAGAGGTGGTGAAATTCAATAATTAACCTCTTAGTGTCGGAACGGACAGAAGTTGAAAGCTGGTCAACTTAACCCCTCCGTTTTGTGTCTCGGCTAATCAACGGAACGATTGTGACTAGTCGTTCCGAAATTCCCTTTAGATGTGTGTCGGATGGAGAAACTCAACACTGTCCGTTTTCCAGATCGGATCGGATCGGAGCCATTGTAACTGAGGCTTAACTGTGGTACTTTTAATTGTCAACAGGTCATATGAATCTATATATTTATTTTGTCTACTGCTACTCTAAGATGCCACGTGATCTTCCCTACATACTTTCCCTCATGACAAATGAAAATAATCAACTTAAAAAACATTTTCGCTTAAATAAAACTCCTCACGCAAACCTTGTCTTCAAAAGTATGATCATATTCCATAAGAGCAATAAAGTTATTAGAAGGTCGTCTACAGGGTATAATTGCTTAAAGCAAATGATTATAAGTTACATATCGAATAGATATCAAATTCATTTTTACTTCCTAAGGATTTCTATATAATTGTCAAAAAGTTGATTTCATGATTCCTAGATATTCAACCCTAAGTGGACGTAAGGAGTTGCGTATTTTTTATAGCTTCCAACATATTTCTTAGATTTGATGAGATATCAGATTGATTTTCTCTTCCACAGACTTTTTATATAATGACCTAAAAACCAATTTCACGATTTTTCGAAATTCAACCCCCAAGTGGATGTAATGGGTTTGTATAAATTTTCACAATTCGTCATATCTCTTAAGGTAGAGTCGTCTGGTTTAGAGGGTCAAAAAATCGTCGAGTAGGTGTGGGCCGCGGCGGACGCGCGGTAGGGTATGGAGAGGTATCTTGGTCCTTCGATGTAATTATAATATTTAGAAAAGGTGCAAAGGGGCTGTCTGACAATGTAGTGGGTTCGTAGAAGTACCGAGTTGAGCTGTTACAAGGTCGTACTTTCAGCTAATTTCTGGAAATCTTGTTTTTGTGATTTTTCCTAATTAGCGGGCGTGATAGCAAAAATACTATTTCACCTATCGACCCAAACCAAAGTTCATTTTCTAAAGTATTAAAAACTATTCTAAGCGAACTAAAAACATTAATTAACATTAACATTAGTAAACACCAAAAAAGCAAAAAAAAATGTCCGTCTGTCCGCCGTAGACACCGTACGCCGTCCGCCGTACGCAAAATCGTTTGAAGGCGCGTAGCTCCCAAACCCCTTGAAATATTAAGTTAAAATTTTTATGGTGGATAGACTGGGTGAACCCCTACGACTGGTATCTTTCAGGGGGGTAGGGGTGTGAGGGGGATGAGGGGGTTGGGCGTGTTTCAGACGAAGAATTTTGGTTTCTAGATCTCAGTAACCACTTATGCTAGGAGGCTGAAACTTGGAACTTATGTAAAACTATGATAGTGGACCCATTTGCAAAAAAATAGTCGATAAAGGTTGAGGGGTGTGGTAGTGTGGGGAAAACAATGAGTCCGAAACGCTTGAAAGCCGGCATTGAAACATTCTAAAATCTATATCTCCTGAACGATTTATGTCAGGAGGTTGAAACTTTGCGGTTGTCTTAAGAGATACTAGGAGATTAGAAAATGGTTAACATTTTTAAGAATGGTGGTAAGGTTTGGAGGGGGGGGGGAAAACTTTGAATTACAATATCTTCCGACTCAATTATGCCAGGAAGATAAAATTCGGTATCTGTATATAGAATTACCCGTGGAGTCTAGTGAATGTAAAAGGTGAGGTGAAGCGCGTAAGTGGGAAGACAATCATTTATCAAAAAATAAAATTTTATATTTCAAAAACCGTATCAGATATGATCTTGAAAACTTTACAGGAGTTAGGACCAGCAGACCTCTAGCGGAGAAAAAACTTTTGAGGGTGTAGGTGTAGGGAGTGATGGTGCGAGAGGGTGGAAATGAAAAAATATTGATCTTAATTTCTCGAAAGCCACAAAGGATAGAAAGCTAAAAATTGACAACTGTATAGAGCTACTATAGAAACATTCCAAAAAAAAAAATGTTGATAGGGGTAGCAGACTTAAGGCGTGTGGGGGTGGTTTTTCATATCTCAGAAATGGCTTATGCTAGAAACTTAGTACTTATATGTAGATGTGCTACTAGAGTAATTAGAGATAAAAAAGTTTAGATATTCATTTGTGTACAAATTGGAGTAAAAAAAATTTCCGTGAAAAGGGTTTTCCCACATTTTTCAATAAATCTTCTAGACATCTCGAGCTATCAAATCAATTTTAGTTCTGCGTGCTCTTAATATAAGCACCTAGTAATATTTTTCCAATTTTTTTGATAACTAAACCCAATGGAGGTGTTTAGCAGATATGTACTTTTTGACGAATTCCGATATATTTCTTAGGTCTAATAAGATATAGAATTCACTTTCACTTCTAAATGCTTTGAATGTAGTCGGGGAAAAAACCGATTTAATTATGTTTTAATATTAAACTCCCTGGGGAGTAAGACATTGTTCAAGTTTTGACGAATTCCGAATTTTTTTAGGTTTAATGAGATCGAATTCACTTTCACTTTTATTGAATCATCTATTGAAAAAACAAATACGTAAATAGATAAAAAAAATCTGCCAACAGTCTGGGCGCAACTTTATTATTTTATTGGTAGAAGTCCGAAACGTGTTTATGCTGTGATGCGCTGTAGGTTACTATGCGACTGACAACCTAAAAAATACCGTTCCAAATAGCCTCCTGGTTATTCCTTAGGTTGTCAGTCGAATAGTAACCTACACCGCGTCTCAGCATTAAACACGTTTCGGACTTCTACCTATGAAACCATAAAGTTGCGCCCATACTGTTGACAGATTTTTTTTTATTTCATCTACATTAAAAATATATGTTAATTAAAAATAATTTTGATTTCAACGTTTCAGAAAAGAATTATGCACTCCATTTTTTCCCGCCAACTCGAGACTCCAGCGGCGAGGAGGCGGTACTTTTCAAATGTGCGTTAAAACACATTCAAAATTTTAAAAAGTTTCGTTGTTTCTCACCCTATAAAAAAATCGCCGAAAATCATTTTTTTTAAGGCCTCTAAATTAGACGACTGCCTTAAGTCTGATGAAGCAGGAAATTAGTTCTTACGAGTATGAGCCTTTAGTGTAAATAATATACCGAAATTAGAGTCGTCTACATGGAGTTTTTATATGTTTAATCGGCTAAAAATATATTTTTTAGATATTTTTACTTTTTATAACTTTCCGAAAGCCTCCTAATCTCGAAGCAACTGATATAATAATACTACGTTTTTGACCGTGTCCTGGAGTATTACCCAATTACGTAATTCATGTGTTAGATGTGGCAGTGGCGAAAGCATTCTAGCGTGATCCCATTTTAACCGCTTCCCGAACTTTGACCCAAAAAATAATAGAGTTTCGTCCAGACTGTTGGCAGATTTTTTTTTATATTACGACAACCTTTCCCTGTAAAATAAGCCCTATGATAAAAATTAACAGAGATATGAATTTTCAAAGAGGACTCGAACACAATTTTTGCGAAATCTTTAACATACATATATCTAACAAAAAAAAATTAGATGGAAACAAAAAATTTAAATTATATTTTTTTTTCACTAATTCTTCCAGTACACAAATTTTGAAAAGAATCGGCGATGGGAAGGTCACAAATTTCGTAATTTTTGCCGATTCTTGATGGGATGACCCTCATAGGCATTTTCATGTAATTGCCTTAAAACTAATTTCCTTATTTTTCAAAATTCAACCCCCAATGGGGTTTGAAGGTGTTGCTCAGAGTTTCTGAAATTTTTTCTAGTGTTTTTCCTAGTTTTTTAATAATAAAGTATATTGGTATCGACCTGAAATTTAAAAAAAAAATTGCTACCATTAAAAATGTTGGTACTTTTACGTTTTAGGACTAGTAAGCCTCAAATAGGCTTGTGTAGTTCGCGAACGAACTAGTTCAGAAGAGCGTTCCCATAACTGAAATGAACTATATCGCTCCTAGTTCGTTTTTCATTCTCGTTTAGAACTCTGTGAGACAATATACTATACTAGATCTAGTGTCTTTTTTTGCTCATCACGTTTTACTAGATCTACTGACCTTTACCTTTTTTATTTATGCTTATCATCTTCTACTAGATCTACTGACCTTTTTTTGCTCATCTTCTACTAGACCTACTGACCTTTTTTGTTTGCTCATCACCTTCTATGACATCTACTGTCTTCGAACTACGACTACTCATCACTGAACTCCACTGAAGTAATGAACTATGAACTAAAAGAACGAACTAGTTCGCGAGGGATCGGAAATCGGAAATAATCGCTCACTATGGTGAACTAAAATACGCAAGCCTACCCAAAAAGTCTGTCCGCCGTATACACCGTCCGCCGTACGCAAAAGCGTTTGAAGTCTCGTAGCTCAAAAAGTTGTTGAGATAATAAGTTGTAATTTTTATGGTGAGTTGATTGATTGAACCGCTACAAGTGGTATCTTTTGGGGAGTGCGGTGTGAGGGGTGGAGTGTGGGGAGCGTTTTAGACGAACAAAATTTCGGGGGTGCTACAGAAAAGGGTAACGTTGAAATAGTTTTTCGAAAAATCTGAAATAAAATTCTCTGCTCTTTTAATAGATATATTAGCTAAGTCGTGACGAGTTTATTTAACAGTATCTTGAGGCATTTATTTTGGTGAACGCTAGCCTTTTTGACACAGATTGGTGACCAAAAGGGTTAAGAATTGGTTTCACAAGCGCACTTTGTAAATCAGAACGTTGTTTTCAACGGAGAACTTTGATTTTCGGTTTATTAATGGATACAAAGTGTGAATAGTTTTGGAAAGTTTTCAGCAGGTTTCTTCAGTAAGCTTCAGCTTAAACTAAATCTGTCTAAAATAAAGGAAACTTGATACGGAGTGCTCACGCCATGCAATTTGCGTGATAAAATTCAAGACTCTTTTGGTGAAACCGATAAAAAAAATTCAGTTAGTAATTTTTGCAATTCAGAAAAAAATAGCTAACTGTCCGCGTAAGTCCAGTAGATTTCAACTGAAGACCGTAAACTGGTTTGTTTGACATGAGAACCACATTTTTGAAAATTAAACAACGCGTCCTACACTTCTTTGTATGTTCCATTTATAAATGCAATGTATTCATGGTAGCTGATCTGATACTCTAGTGTCTAGGGTATGAAGTACCTTCCGATATACCTACTCACAAGGACGTATATTTACATATATAACATAGTAGTTAATTTCAAAATGATGACTTACCTGAAGTGTTTCTTCTGACTCGCAGCTCTCGTCGCTGCTTGAAAAACTCGATGAAGAATACTTTCTGCAATTTCCACCGGTCCGAAGTGGATTATGTTTGCCCGGATAAATGCTTCGGCCTGGCTCTAAGGAACTTGATACGAGATTCGGTGGAGGACTAGCACATCGTCGTGTAGGTATCCGGGCACGTCTTACAGGAATTCGTGAACGAAATGATGCAGACTTTCGTAACTGAGACATTGTAAACTCATCTCAGCTGCTTTAAAATCTTATCAGACTTTATATCCATTTCACCTGGAAACTAATTTACAAAAATCCTTGAATTAGTTTTATATTGGTTGAGAGTAAATCAAATATGTTAATTTAATATCAGGCATCTGCAAGATTAGGATCTACCCAGATATAAAGTACTTGGATATTTGGTCAATAATGGCAGCCAGCATGCCAAGAATGGCGCGGGAGTGGCAACCAGCACTGACCCATTGCTGGATGATAACTTGGGCCCGGTACTGGTGTTGTATACTGGCCCAGTATTGGCGACCGATACTGGCGTCAGTGCTGGCAGTTCCTATGGTCTCCGCGCTTATTGCAAGAAGATGAAAATATTTCCTCTTTTCCTAATTATTTTGTCATATAAATTAATCGTCCTAACTTACCCTGGTATCAAAACTTTGAAAAAGAAAAGAAAAAAAGTACTTGTAAAAGCTCTGGTACGACATATAGCCTCAACGTGTCTAAATTACGTAACGTCCAGTTCAGTAATTTTGACTGTATCGTTTTACTACCAGAGTCATTTATGTGAGTTGCCACTTTCTGTCGAAATATTCGCAGCCTCATGTTCCTGTGAGGCATTAATTGACAAGTCATCGTTGCTCTGGAACGTTTCACTAAATTTAGCATTCATTCTTATCAGTCACTGTTTCTGTAGGATTTTCTGTTTCCATGTCTACTTGATTTTTACGGTTTTTATATAGGATCCGATATTTTTAATAATAATAATAACATAATAATTTGACATGTTTTTAGCACAAACGTTAAAAATGTAACGTAAAAAGACGTCGTATAAACTCCAGACAATTCCCTTATACCTGAGCGAGCATACTGACGTATATATTGAAAATAAATCGTGACATGCATACGACAAAAGATTGTACGTTAATGCTTGGCAGCCAGCATTGGCCACCCGTGGCATACAGCTGGCACGCTAACGCTGGCGGCCAACGATGGCCCAGAGGCTAACCAGTGATGGCTCCCAACGCTTGGTAGTCAGCACTGGTCCAGCCGTGGCATACAGCTGGTACGCTAGACTCGACAAAAGTTCGCTATCCATCTCTGGCTTTCAACACTTGGCAGCCAGCACTTGGCACAAGCAATGGTCCTGTGGTAAGTGTTGGAAAACCCTGTATGGGGAGTAGCTACACTTCATCTAATAGCTCACTTATTGCCGTAGCGCATAAAAAACTTAGATGGGGATGTCAAAGCCGTTCGAGCATGAAAGAAGAAACGTACGAAAGAGCTCAATACCTTCTTCATTTCAACAATTTATTTTTGAAATTTCGGTATCAGTTTAATTCATTTAAACTGGCAAATTCGCAACTCAAAATGTATAATATGATTGCGTCTAAGATGATGTAATGTGCCGTTGAACACAGGTATAGCCACCAACTAGCGCGTTAATTTCAAAATGGTCGTAGAGATGGTCAAAACAGTTCATTTTGGTGAAGTACTTCCGAACTAGTCGTTCACTTTGAAGAGTTGTTCAGTAAAATATAATACTTCAATTGAACTGTTCATTTACTCCATGCAATAAGATATCGAATTTCTTTTTACTTTCACGGATTTTTTAATAATAAAAACCAAAAAAAATTGCTGTTGGCGGGTTTCGATGTCATGCTCTTAGCGTTCAGCTCTATATATCCTGGCTTACAACCAAAAATTCCACCAAATTGGTTGAAATATTAGATGATCTTCAGCGCCACCTCCTTTAGTATAGGGTTGCGATGGCGGGAAATTAGCTAAAATTTATAATTCGTGATCGTAAATTTGATTTCGAGTGCGCTATATAGAAATTATGCTCAGCAATTCCACCAGCTGTAAGGGTGTTTCGGATAGTAGGCATGATACACCCTCTGACGAGTCTATGCCCTCCGATGACGAAACAGCTCCTTCGGACCTAGTCCAACACAATCTTATGAAACTGGCGTATCCAGTGAAGGTTTTCCAACTGTCATGTCCTCAAGGACAGCGATTAATCAACAGTCGGGGATTTCGTGTTGGGGTTTCACACCAGAAACCCTACTGACGCCGGAAAACAACCAACATTTAATCAAATTTGCTTCTATGGTAGCTTACCATGAAAAATTCCATTCCTAATAAAAACCAATTTCAGAATTTTTTACATTTAACCTCTTTACAGCTGGTTCTGTACATTTTCATGTATTCCGTCATATCTCTTATGCCGGTTTTCTCGTGTCGAAAAAAACAAATCTCAGACTTTTCACCAACTTTTTACAAATTCGTGTTTTAGAATCAAGCCATTTTGATTTTTACTATTTATTTTGTTGCAAAAAACAGTGAAAAAAGAACCAGTTTTTCATGCCTTTTCGAAAAAAGTTCGCCATTTTGTTATTTATTCATGAATATTCATATTTCTATTCCCGGACATAATCACAGTTGTACTGAACACAAACCTTTTGGATTTTACATTATTATTTTTTAGTAATGAAGTTTTGTGATCGACCTGAAATTTCAAAACAATTTCCTACCCTGAAATTTTGTATTCTCGCGTTTTAGAAATAAAGAAAAAATGTCCATCTGACCGCCGTCGGCCGTACGCAAAATCGCTTGAAGGCGCGTAGCTCACAAACACGTTGAGATATGGGGTGAACCCCTACGACTAGTATTTTGGGGGGCGAGAGTGTGAGGAGAAAGGAGCAGCGTTTTAGACGAAAAATTTTGGTTTCTAGATCTCAGGAACCACTTATGCTAGGAGGCCGAAAGTTAAAACTTATGTGGAACTATGATAATGGACCCATTAATGGTAGAAAGGGGTTGACGGGTGTGGGAAAGGGAGTGGGGGAGGGGGGGGGGTGAAAAATGCATCCAAAAAAGCTTGAAAGTTGAGATTGAATCATTCTACAATCCATATCTCATGAACGATTCATGTCAGAAGGTTGAAACTTTGTGGTTGTCTCCTAGAATAACCAGGAAACTATTTGGAACGTTATTTTTTAGATTATCAGTCGCGTAGTAGCCTACATTGCTTCTCAGCATTAAACGCGTTTCGGACTTCTACTCATTAAATAATAAAGATACGCCCAGACGGTTGGGAGACCTCTAAAAAATTTCCTAAAATTAAAACTTTTTTTTGAGCCGCGCTTACAAACGAGCTTACAAACAAGTGTGTGGGTGTGTGAAGTGGGAACGGGGGCTAATTTTTGTAGAAAATCGAGTTTCATAACTCAAGAACCATTTAAGATAGGATCTTGGCATTTATACAACAGAAAGGCCTAATAGAAGCCTACCGCTGCTTACAATTTTAGTGGTAGGAGTAGGACGTCTGAAGCTAGTGAGGAACAAATACAAAAGCTGCCGAGTTTTTAAATAAAATGCCGAAATTTTGCATTTATAAAGAGTTGTAGTACTGATACGTTGTACAAATATATTTTTTAATACGATTCAGGATGTTTTTGATATTTCACCTCCTAAGAGGTGCAGAGTGCTCTTATACGATTCCATGTATTCCGTCATAGCTTTTATATAATTACATATAATCGGCTAAAAATCAAATAAAATCATGTTTTCACGATTAGAAATGGAATCACTTAGGAATCAATTTCAAACCAATTTCGATATTCAATCCCTAAGTGGATCCAATTTTCACGAAATCCGCACTACCTCTGAGGTCTGACTAGATATCGAATTGGTTTTTACTTCACGTGTTTTTCATGTAATCGCCTTAAATTTGGTTTCATGATTTTTTGATATTCAACCCTTAACGAGGTGTAAATAGCCGCCACTGCTGGCAGATTTCTTATTTCAATAACTTTTAAATAATTTTTCAAGCATTGGACGGAATATACATATTTGGAACTTTTATAAATATTTCTTTGGTCATATTCGGTACTCAACATGAAGAATTAATTTAATTTTTTGGATATTATTTATCTATCAGCTATTGGCAAATAAACTTATGCAGAACTTGAAATTCTTAGCATGAAGAGTTCTGTAGTCGTTCCCAATATTTGTGACCGCGTATTTTAAGATGTTTTGAATGGGATTATTTTCGTTTATTTCAGTTAAGGCCGTGACACAATAAAAGCAGCGACAGCAGCGTCGAAAGTGCTGCTTTCTGCTCTGCTTTAAGAATTAAAATAAAATCAGTAGCAGAGAAAAATGTGTCCATACTAACTGCCAACGAAAGCAGAAGCAGAGAAAACTGTGTCCACGCTAACTAACAACAGTCAAAAGTATTTTAGACCCTTCTTTGAGCGGACAACAATATTTTATTTCAGTTGAGTTTTATGAGTTTTTAATTTAAGGGGTTAGGCCACTCTATAGGCTGAAAAAATAGGCATTTTGGGGATTTGTTTCAGAAAAATTACAAAATAAATCGAGATTACATAAATGGGTGTTTATAATACATATTGTTGTGAGCTAGGGGTTCGCTGGGATTTCAAGTAAAACACAATTCGGTTAAAATAAAAATAAGTGATTTCTTCGCACCTTAATTCTATTAGCACAATTATTCGCACTATATGGCAATACCGCCCGCTTATCTATATCGCTTGATTCGATCACTTTCGCTCTCTACCAACACGGTCGCGTATACACGCTGGCTGTCACAGTCGACGTAATAAAAATTACTATGTCCCTCGCTGAAAGCTTTATCTGCTTTTATACCACTTGTCTGTAGTCGAGACTGTTCTTGAATCTTCGTTCGGTGGTGTGTGTAGAGGGTTCTGGAAAGCTTGAGAGCGTTCCATTTGATCTTCTAGGCTGTTCTAATACATTCGAGTGCATTCGATTAGAGAGGAGATATAATCGTGTTGCTCCGCTTTCCTTATTTACTCAACTAGGCTTTTGATTGGGTTACTTTGCAGCTTAGGTATTCGGTTGTTGCTGTTTCCCTATTCGTAATCGATCAAGTTGCGCGGTGGCCAGGCTTACACGTAACAATATTATTGACTATGTACAGTAATTTTTTGAAGCGATTAAATTCAAAATGGCGGCTGTGTAGCGTTTTGCGGTTTTTCCAGGGTCCACGGCCGGACCCACAGCGCCTGTAATTTTACTTTATTATTTTTTAATAATAGTATTATGTATTGTGTTATGTATTATAGTATTGTGATCGACCTGAAATTTCAAAAAAATTTGCTACCCTGAAATTTTGTATTTACACGTTTTAGGACTAGTAAACACCAAAAAAGCAAGAAAAAAAAATGTCCGTCTGTCCGCCGTATATGCCGTACGCCGTCCGCCGTACGCAAAATCGTTTGAAGGCGCGTAGCTCCCAAACCCGTTGAGGTATTAAGTTGAAATTTTTATGGTCGGTAGATTGGGTGAACCCCTAAGGATGGTATCTTTTAAGTGGGTGGGGGTGTAAGGGGGGATGAGGGGGGAGCGTTTTAGACGAAAAATTTTGTAAAAAACTTTGGATTACAATATCTTCCGAACCAATTGCACCAGGAAGATAAAATTTTGTTTCTGTATATGGCATCACAAGAGGAGTCTAATGAATGTAAATTTTTTTGAGGGGGGAGGTGGAGCAAGAAAGTGGGGGGATAGCAATTTCTCAAAAAATGTAATTTTTATATCTCAGAAACCGTGTCAGATATGATCTTGAAAATTTTACAGAACTTGGGATCGGTGGACCTCTAGTAGGGAAGGGAGTCTTTTTTCGGCCATAATCTTTTGGGACATCATTTTTGAAGTCCTATGGAATAATTTAAAATAAAAAAAAATCGATTTTTCGAAAACTCTAGAGTATATGGAAACAATTTTGACACCTTTCACACTTCCATTGCGGACAACATTCCCAATTCTCAAGGGATTTATGTTGCCAGTACTGAACCAGAAGCATAATTTTAGAAATTAGAACGAAAAAGCAGCAGTGCTTTCGTCGCTGCTTCTGCCACTGCTTTCATTTAAACAGACGTCATTATGATCCTGTGCTTTCTAAAAAAAAATCTGCTTCTGCCACTGCATCTGCTTTTATTGTGTCACAGCCTTTATAGTGCGTTCCATAAAATGACTACATTAATTTTCTAAAACTCTTGTAAGGGAGTTAGACGAAGGACTATTACGTTTTCACTTATTTTGGTTTTCTTTACATAGAAATGTCGGAAAAGCAGCTTATGTCCGATGTATGATTTAAAATTTCTGGTTTGAAGCGTTTTGGTGTCTTTATTATTTAATATTCGTGAAAATGTGCTTTAAATACACTGTAAAGAAAATTCATTGAATTTTACATTTTTTGAATAGTAGGCAAATATGCCACACCTTTTCAAGTAAATTTACATTGGGATGTAATAGTCAATTTGAATGTAATTTTCAATTTTCGGTCAGTAAATTTCTATTTGCAGTCAGTAATTTTGTTAGCCTTTTCATGTAAATTGTACGGTTCATTTGAAAAGTACATGAATAATTTACCAATACCAGTAATTTCGTGTAAAAGTGATTGAAATGTGTACTTTTACTTGAAAATATGAAATATACTGGAAATTTTAAATAAAAATTGGATTGAAAATTCAATTCTTTTTAAAACAGTGTACTTTTGTACGAGAGCTTCCCGAAGAAGTTAATGTACTTGGTCTTAAAATGCTATTTCTAAAATGCAGAACAAATTTAAACTTCACAGGTCAACACATTTCCGAGTTCGCGTACATTCGACAAAGTGACGAAAACAAACGTTATTAATTTTTTTGTTCGTTAATGAACAAAAACTATTGCATTTTTTCCTGAGTTCAAAACATTTCAAACTTTTACGGAATTTAAATTTATAACATATTTCACCTACAGGACAAAAAACTATGTCGCCTTTTGACTGATAAATAGCGCTTCAAGTGAATTGTTTTTAGCCACTTGGTTATATTGCGACTTCCACAGACTTGGATTATTATTAAACTATTGCAAAGTAGCAATAACTTTAATACTTGTGTAATAAACTTAAGATAAAGTAGCGAAGGGTGTTTTCAAATTAAGGAAAACTGTTCGGTATCCATAAAACTTATTTTTAAGTGTGTACTAGTTCGATGTTATACTTAAACTCTTAACACTCTGGCATGTGAGTAAATTCATCGTAAAAGGAGTGATACCCTTGGATATTTAACAAAATATCTTTGCGATCTGAGTATAGGTGTAGAAGATGTTTCCTACGAGTACTTCTTGTATCTGTAGAAAGAAGTACCCATAAAACTAAGAGCACTGTGAATGCAAACAGTCGTTTACTAGAGCACTTAAAGATCACATCCAGAATTCAGCTAAGTACTTGAACAATATAAAACAAAAAATTTTTTTTTGTGTTTAATGCACAGGTACTGGCACAAAGTTCACATGGGGGCATATATCAGTATAACGCTATTACGTGCAATTGCAAAAAAAAAATTTTTCGACAAAAAACAATTGTTCATTGGTGGACATGACCGTACATATATTTTGGAGTACGGAATATACGAAATATCAACATAAAATCGATTTTTGCATTTTAACGTGAACGTGCACCTGCATATGAGTATGTCGAGTATAACCAGGTACTTCTGATCTGAGGAAGATACTTGTACCGTGTACAATCTGCAGTCGATAGTGTCGAAGTAGGTGTATAGACTGAATAATGTTCGAATGGACGCAGAACGGATATTTTTTTTAGCAAAGCAAAATAGTAAAGCCGTGTCACAATCCAAAGATCACACCCATTGATTTCTAAAGTACTCTGTGCGTGCATAGTATTGAGAGCAAATTCTGATACTGGTCTGTCATTTCAAAATATCCAGGAATTATTGATGCGATTTCCTTCGAATTTTTTGTATAATGGGAAGTTGCTGTGTGGGAAAAAAAGTTTCGGTGAGTGAGTATAATGTTTGTACGAGTAGTTCCTACTATGTGGCTTTTACTTACAGTCTCCAATGCAGTTTTTTTCATACTTCTTCTGGTTAGTTGAGCATAAGTTCATAATTTGCAACTAAGTTAGTATAATAAAGTATTCCTAAATAGCAATTACTGAATTGAATATATATTGTAGCTTTGTGGGCGGAATACTACTGTGTTGAAGATATGAAAGAGAATTTTTATACTCTAGATGAAATCTGAGAATATTATAAGTTTAATTCAGCCCAAAAGTTTGTAACGCATAGAACGGAGCCCTGGAGGAAAAAAAGTTGTACATATATGATTTTGTGTTTATTTGTGGTCAAAAACTTAAAATCCGCTTGACGTCCGTCCGTCCGTTTGTTCGTCTATCAGTCTGTCTGTCCGTGCGCACGATAACTCAAGAACTCTTAGACCTAGGATCTTGAAATTTTTAATCTGGATATTTGGTCGAATTTCGAACAGTGTTATTGCCTGGAGGACGACCTTAGACAAAGCGGAAGGGTCCGTCTACATATGTATACGGACCCCTCCAAAACTGAAGGCGGGGTATTTGGAGGTGTTTTCTCTGACAGGTGTTTTCTTAACATTAGCAGCTCCTTCCATCTCCCGGACTACAGTAGTGTCTAGCAGGCGGAGTTCATGGCGATCAAGGAGGCCTTGTCCTGGCTGAGGTGTAATGTAATATATACTAGGGATATTAGCATTTTCACAAACAGCCAAGCTGCAATAAAATCCTTGGGATCGCCCTTGACAACATCAAAGGTCGCCGTAAAATGGCGATCATCTCTTAAGGAGAAGGGAGAACAGTTCAATATTCTGGGTACCAGGACACAGGGGTATTCTAGGGAACTGTATGGCTAACGAACTCTCTCGGCGCGGTACTACCCTTCGGATTATGCCGGAACATCGGAATCTGGGTGGGCCTCTCTACATGTAAACTGCTACTGGGATTGGACTCAATTGAGAAAACCAACTCAAGATGGGCAGACGGTATTACATGTCACACTACGAGACAGATCTGACTGAAGCTGGATCCAAAACGGTCTAAAAGGTTGACTTTGCTCAAAAGGGCGAATATCAGCACCACAGTCGGTGTCCTGACTGGACTTTGTGTTATAGGTCGGCATGCTAAAAGATTCGGACTCTTTTCAAACGGCTTCTGTAGAAGCTGCCTGGATGGCAAGGAGAAGGAGACAGTCCATCATCTTCTCTGTACTTCTCCAACTCTATCCACTTGAAGGAAAGCTCATCTTGGAGTTTACTTCTTCAAAATACTTAATGACCTTACCGCAACGGAGGTCGCGAGAATCCAACGCTTCATTGCAAGCTCTAAATGGTTTGACGAGTAGGACCTGATTCGATGATCCTATCTTAGCAAAACGGACTTTTTTAGGTCTAAGTGTGTCCGTGTTCACACGGGCAGCCACGCGTACCTACCTACCTTCGTCGAATTTATAATTCTAAGTTCGTTAACAAAAAAAAGTCATTAAAACACGTGTTCATAAATATTGACCAATTACTTCGGAACGCCTAAAGCTAGTATTACACTGTATGCCAGGCGGTCAAATATTTGACCATAAAAATTTGACCGCATTTGATGTCAAATGTCCATTTGGCACGCTGCCCGATTGCGATATGATATTACACTATCTGACACATTTGACAAAATCGTAAAATTTTCTCTTCGTGTCAAACGGTCAAACGCCCTGAACACATTTTGAAATCCTTTTTCGTATCTTGGGGGGTACCCGATTCTCGCTTTCATTGCTGTTCACAGCTATCACATCGGCTGCCAATTCGTTGGCAGACATCGCACAAAAAAAAAACCGAACTCCAGTACTTAAAATAATTAATTAATTATTATTACTTATTTCTATTTGTTTAAGAGATTGCCACAAAAAATGTAATGTTCACGAATGACATTTCCCATTTGACCCATTTGACACAATTGTTTTTCCAGAAATCGCAAACGGTCAAATTTAATCAGATTGATGGTCAAACGGTCAAATGAAACATTTTGTCAAACAGCATTTGACCATTACACTATCTGGCACCATCTGACAGCATTTGACAGGGAAAATGGTCAAATATTTGACCGCCTGGCATACAGTGTAATACTAGCTTAAAGGTATGACTTTGGCCAATTCTTTATTTGCCATCACGGAAGCCAGTGAAGAACTACTAGTACCAAGAAATATTAGGCTCTTTTTTATTGAGCAAAATTGGTAATGGTTTTTAGGTATCTATGCAGGGTCGTCCTAAGATCTTCGGCGCCCATGGGTTACTAAAAATAATGCGCCCCGTCATAAGAAAATACATTTTTGATGGCTAGTAAAAGCTGGAAATACAAAATATGAAAGTGTCAGAATTAGAAAAACTCAATTTATTACCATTAATTATAATAAACAGAAATATAGAATTTATACAAAATTCAAAAGAACGATATGAACAAAAACAAACTTTATAGTAAACAAAAAACAAAAGTAACTCACATAGATATTTATTTTCCTAGCTTTTTCTTTTGCAAATTGATTAATAATATCACACGTATTTAAATTAAATAAGTCACTCTCTATGGATTAAATACTGAAATCATTTAATTTGCTCTGTTCCTTAGAAGACCGTAAATAATTTTTTATCTTTTTCAGTGCTGAAAAAGATCTTTCGCCGCTACAATTTGTAGTGGCAATACTTAAAAAAATGCGCAGTGATGTGGCCACGTTAGGAATTGTGGACTCAATTTTCGAGCTAATTATTATTATTAAACTAATTTGCGAGGTAGATATATTTTCTCTATTTTTCAATAAATATACAAGTTTAAAATGAAGGCATTCTTCAATAAAATTATTTTTTAAATCATCCATATACGTTTCGCACAACGTTGCAGCATTCTTTCTAATTGAGTCTTAATTTAAATTTTTTAAATTGGCCAGAAACCCAAATTTTGAGTAAATGTCATTATAGGTATGCTTTCTCGTTTGTACTTATGCTAGAAGTTTATCAATAATAGCATTATATATATTTATGCGGAATTAGTTATTGGCATCAAATTTAACTTCTTCTGATGTATTTTCATCGAATTGTTTTTTTCTTTTCCGTATTCGTTTGTACTCATCACATCCCGATAATTTTATATCTTCGGATTTGTAAAGTTTAAATGATTCTGTATTTCGTTTCGACTGTACAAATTTTTCTAAAGAAGCGTATTATCCAATAATGCTTTCAATTGTAGTATCAACTTTTTGAAGTTATATATTAGTTTTATCTATGATTCTTTATCTATGATTTCTTCTTCTATTATGCTACCATAATAGCAGTTACCAGTGAGTTGAACTCATTTAACAACCCCTCAGCTT
Source organism: Beris morrisii (assembly GCA_951812415.1). NCBI lineage: Eukaryota > Metazoa > Arthropoda > Insecta > Diptera > Stratiomyidae > Beris > Beris morrisii. The sequence continues at coordinate 23,731,924 of OX638312.1, forward strand.
TAACTTTTGTTCCAGGCTTTTGAAAATTATCTTCGAAAAATTGCCGCCCCCAAAAGGCTTGCGCACCGGGGCTGTAGCCGATTTAGCCCTTTGGTTAGGGTCGCCCTGTATCTATGGAGGTAAATTGGAGTAATATATACTGAAAAAAATGTTGGTTATCATATTGAGAATCGGTAGTTCTTAAGCTGAAATCATCATATTGACAAACAAAATTTTTAATATGACAATTGTTTCATCATATTGTATCGACGTTTTACAACCAAGTTGTCAATATGACGAATATTAGTTTTTAAATTTTTTCGTCGTCAATATGAAAATATGAATATTGTCAATATGAAAACCGAACCTGTATGATATTTGCAGTAGTCAATATGAAAAGCACGGTTGTCCATATAAAAACCACGGTTGTCAATATGCAAACTTCGGTTGTCAATATGAAAATCGCAGTTGTTAATATAAAAACACAAGCTGTACAAAAATATTCTCTTAAGCTGACAATTGTCATAGTCAATATGAAAACGACTGTTACTGATTAATATGAAAACCGCAGTTGTTCGGTGGCACCGATATGTTTAAGTCTTTCAATTAAAGTGTGTTGTAAGACTGGTGACAATAAGTGAATATCATTTAAATTAAAAAAAAGCTAACCAGTTCTCCTCATCAAGTTTTAGAGCGGAATTTATTTTAAGAGTAAAAGACAAGAAAGTCTCAGAAGCCCTTAAAGAAGTTGCTGATAAGGATTATTATTCAGGTAATATAAACTGCAAAGTTAAAAGTCTTGGTTATTCCTTTTTATTTTCTTGCTCTTTTCTGATGTTGCAATATTATTTGTCCTCAATAGAATACACTGCATAAGAGCATAAGAATAATGCTAGAGGGAAGTCGATGCAGAAATTTTCGATAAAGGACTCCCAGCAGTCTTTTTCGTTTAAAGCAGAAGCAACGAATCAGTCATTTCTAGCATCTCGTGGGGAACTGATCAATATAAAATATCACAAAATGGGAGATCTTCTGGTATTTTAAAGAATTTTTTTTACTTTATTTTAAAATAACTCAAAAAAGCGGGTTTCACCTAAATTGTTTTCAATGCTTGACGCTTTAAAAAAAAAATGAGATCAAACCTAATTTTTATCATTTTACTTTATTATTTTAATAAAAAAGTATTGTTAACGATTTTTAAAAAAAAACATACTGCAGTCACGATCGGCTGTAAGCCAATCGTATAATACTCTAGATGAATACTGAACTCCGATTTATATTGTAGTTGGGGATAAAGTAGAGTTACGTGTGTGCATGTTGTATGTCCTTTATTAAGGACTGCCATTAGATTGCTACTCAAACCTAAAAGACAATATTCAGTGTTTAATTTCATATCTTGAATTGGGTAAGTCATCGAAAAAAAATGTCCTTTTTGAAGGACTTTCGCATGAGAGGTGCAGGAAGGACTCACTCGATTTCTTACATATTTATCCTTTTCCTTGGAACCATTCAAAAATGAACGTGTACAAAATTTCAAATTCGTGGCTTGAAGCGTTCAAAAGATATCGGAAAATATTGTTGAACACGTGTCTTAAGGACATTTTGTATGGCAGCTGATTACACCCAGAAAAATAATATTTGTAAGATCTAAAAACTGGCGTTGTAGATTCAATGAAATTTAATTTTTCGTATAAACTACGAACATTTTCGCAAAGGTTAATCAATTTCCTTACATTCAACGTAGTGCTTCGTATTTTTCACGAAAATAATTTTACGAACTGATATTAAAATATCGTTCACACAAAGAAAATATTTTCGTAAAAACTATTAAAAAGTTGCGTTGTCACAACGGAATGTTCTTGTTGAAATTACGATGTTCTGCCCTGTAGTTTATAAAACGTAAGAAAATGTTGTAGTTTCTACGAAAAAATATCGTACATATGAAGATAACATTTTCGTAGAAACAATTAAAAAGACGCGTTACCAAAACGAAATGTTTTTGTAGATTTTACGATGCTTCGCACTCTAGTTTATAAAATAGAAGAAAATGTTGTAGTTTCTAAAAAAAAAGTTGTTGGTAACGGTAATATCGAAAGGTTGAGTGATGCGCATTCGTTTACCAGTAATCGGCTGATGTGTATGCAGAACTACAAAGTATTGAAAATAGTGATGTGTAAAAATAAAATTTTAAACAATTGTTATTGTGAGTGATATTTTCAGTTTGATAATGGAAAATTTTAATGAAAATCAAGAAAACTCTCTAACGCTGGACGAGTTTTTTTTAAATTTAGACGGCAATTTGAATGTCTCCGAACTTGAGAATATCTCTGTGAAAACAGTGAATACAGTGGAGGAATCTAAAGCCTTAATAAACCTTTTAAAAACACTACACGGTGAAGTGTTCTTGAAGGAATTCCTAGGTAGATACCTATACATATCAATAGTTCAGTGAATTTAATTTAATTTTTTATGTGCTTTCCGCTTACGTAGAGTGCGGTATAACGACCGAAAGCTTGAAATTTATCACATCAACTCATTTAGACAAGATATGTCCTATAACAAAGTTTGGTGCCAGAATTATTCTGGAACATAACTTGCAACAATGGCAAATGCAATTCGTGTGTTAAATTAGGTACGTGGTAATGTATTCGACTAACTTTGACATTTTTTTACAGACTACCTATAACTCGACATCATCTGATCCAGCAAGTCCAGCTTCTTCGATTGAATCGACACATTCTATGAGTTCTTCTGTTAATAGTTGGATAGATCGAAACAATTTTTCAGACAGTGGAACTTCATGTCATGAGGTAATATAATATGTAAATTGCATCAATTTGTTTGAGTCTTAGTTGAATTAGTTTTTCAGTTATTAAAAAGTATTCTAAATACTTCAAAAGAACAGCTCATCACAGAATTTTACAAAAAAAACGGGACTTTAACAAACAAAAACAGACGAGAATTGGGAGAGCTAATTGCATATACTCTCGTAGTTAAAAAAATATCTGCAAAACCATCATTTTGTGGAAGGATTGCTGATCAAATTAAGATTTTGTTCCCAACTGAATGTCAAGTAAGTATTCAAACCAGACTAATAGGCTGTTCTAATGATCTACTGTTAAGCTCTGAGAACTTTAACAGACAGTTCTAATATAAAAGCCCCAGTTAGAGCTTGACTGGAGATTGTAAGAACACCACTCAATGTAGATATAAAAGTCATAATTATTTAATTCAATACATAGGAATATTATTACATTAAAAAACATAAAAAAAGACCAGGTGGAATTTTGTATAACAAGTATCATAATGTTTTATAAAAATTGCGTTCTGAAGGTCTCATAAAACGCCATATAACTAAATTTAAAGAAAAAGCAGATACTAACATAAATTTAGGTATATTTTACAAAAGTCTTAATTACACACAATGCTTAATTTAAAATAAATAAATATTTTTTTCAGAATTTCCTTCCAATATAGAGGATGAAAACAGGCGTTAATTTACAAAATTGCATATCTTGGAATTGTATTGATTATTGTGGAACAAAATATGAAGTAGAAGATTAAATTTATATCAAAAATAATGATTATACCTTTAGAATTATTGAAATTATTATAGAAGGTAATAAAGAATTTTTTTTTATATTGTCAACAAATAGAGATTTTAGAATAGAAAACACACTATGCTAGTTATCGAATTGGAGCATCCTTAAATAAGTTTGAAATGCATAAAATCGAAAAAATTAATTTCCCACCAGTACTCTGTACTTCTCCCATAGGAGAAATATTTTTAAGACCTAAAGTTTTCTTCTCAATATTCTTTATTTCTACGATTTATTGTAACGTTTAATATAAGAAATAATTTTTATAATACAATGGATTACAAAATAATAAATAATATTTTTTCAAACATGTCTTTTTATTTTTACGTAATAATATCTAATAAGAAACTCGTTTATGGATTCGTATACTTAACGCTGAGTTTCGTTGAAAATACTGAAATTGCTCGTTATTAATATTACACCAACTTGTCGAAAATACGAAAAATGGTTCCGAAGATTTTACTATTATTTCGAAGCGGCAACAAACTTTTCGTGGATTCATAATTAACGCTAACTTTGGTTGAAATAACTACAATTTTCGTCGTAATCATTAAATATTTTCGTTAAAACTACGAAGTATTTTTTCGAAGCTTTAGTTATTTTTTTTCGTAAAAACAAGAAACTTTTTGTAGATTCATAATCAACGACAATTTTCGTTATTATTATAAAAAAATTTCGTAAAAATAACGACAAATTTTTTTGTAGATTTTAAAACATTTTTATCGTTCCAACAACAAACTCATTCGTAGGCTCGTTTTTAACGCTATTTTTCGTTGAATTACTGTAGTTTTTCGTAATTATCATTACATATTTCTCCGAGTGTAGTAAACTCAAACTTCGTTTTTACTCAAAACTAATTTGTACAAAATTTCCAATTCATAGCTAAAAGATTACTTGAGTTATATTAAGTTCCGTAAATTAAGTGAAGACGTTTTGACAGGATATTTGTATGGCAGCTACACGAATGACTAATAGGATTTTCTTCATAATCATATATTTAGCTCCAACTATTGGAAAAATAACACATACAAAATTTCAAAGACATAGCTTAAACCCTTCTGAAGTTATCGGCCAATATTTCTAAACACGTGTTTTAAGGACATTTTGTATGGCAGCTACCAGAAGGAGTGGGACGATTTTGCCCGTTAACGAACTTAGCTTTACAAATTCAACCAAACATCCAGATTCAAAATATCAAGATCCTAGGTGAAGGCGTTCTTGAGTTTTCGTGCTAACGGACAGACGGACGGACGGACGGACGGACGTCAAGCGGATTTGAGGTTTTTGGCCACAAATAAACAAAAAATAATATATAACTTTTTTTCGTCCGAGGCTTGGTTCTATGCGTTACAAACTTTTGGGCTGGATTAAACTTATAATACAAAAGCGTACAAAGCTCTACACACTTCTCGCATGTTCTACACATATACGTTGGAAATCCCTCGAGTCAACACATGCAGTGTCCTAAGGGTGTTATACTGGACAGTGCCCCAATCTGCAAATTCCCGTGTATGGAAAACCATCTATGAAATTTAATTAAGATTGCAAAAGATTGCGAACTGAACTGAGTGGAGTGTCGGTAATAAAATTCGCAGTTCGATGGGATTTTCGAACACCAAATATCGATTTGAATGCAACGCTATCTTTTTGACGATTATGTGAACGTTGATTATATTTCGAAATCAACTTGGCGTCTTTGGACGCATAATGTCGCAAGCTGAACTGAGTGATTTATGAGTCAACTGAACGATCGGACTGATCGGACTCTTAAGCTCAGTAGAGCTTGTACACTGGCTCTGTTTTTACTGCGAACGGGAGGCAACGATCAGTTGTACTGGAAAATGAAGGAGTGATTTTCAAAAAAAAACTAGCCGAAGAATTGACAAGTGCAATAACAATGGAATTAAATAATAATAAAACGATTGATTATTACTTTATTATTTTAATAATACAGTATTGTTTTCGATTTTAAAAAAAAAAAAAATTTGCTACCCTCAAAATTTTTTTTTTCACGTTTCATGACGAGTAGACGCGAAAAAAGCAATAAAAAATTTCAGTCCGTCTGTCCGCCGTACGCCGTACGCCGTACGCCGTACGCCGTACGCCGTACGCCGTACGCCGTACGCCGTACGCCGAACGCAGTACGCCGTACGTCGACCGCTGTACGCAAAATCGTTTGAAGGTTCGTAGCTCCCAAACCCTTTGAGCTATTAAATTAAAATTTTTTTTATGAATAGACTGGGTAGGCCCCTTGAAGTGGCCAAATTTGGAGGGGTGGGGGTGTGAGGGGGGAGGAGGGGGAAGTGTTTTAGACGGAAAATTTTGGTTTCTAGATCTCAGCAACCGCTTATGCTAGGAAGCTGAAATTTGGAATTTATATAGAGCTTCGATAGTGGACCCATTTGCAAAAAAATTGCCGATATAGGTGAAGGGGTTTGGGAGTGGGGGGAAAAATAATGCGTCCGAAACGCAAAAAAGGTGAGATCGACACATTCTAAAATCCATATCTCCTAAACGGTTAATGTCACAAAATTGAAACTTAATGAATATCTGTAGGTATACTAGGAGAATAGATCGAAAACAAAAATTTGAGTCGGGGCAGTGGCCTACGGGGGTGGGGGGTGAAAAACTTTAGATTGCGATATCTTACTAACCAATTGCACTAGATAAATAAAATTTGGTTTCTGTATAAAGGTTGACAAATGAAGTTTGTTGAAAGCAAAATTTTTGAAGGGGGCGGTGGAGCATGAAAGTGGAGGGGATAAGAATTTTTCTAAAAAATCACGTCTCATATCTCAAGAACGGTGTAAGATAGATGCTTCAAATTTTTACCAGAAGTAGGCCTAATAGACCCCTAGTAGAAAACAAAATTTTGGAAGTGTGGGTGTAAAGGGTGAGGGTGGGGGAGGGTGATAAGGAAAAAGTTCCGATTTTAATATCTCGACAACCTATAATGATATAAAGCTGAAACTTGGTATTTGGATAGAGCTATATTAGTAGCATCTTGGAAAAATATAATTTTTTATAGGGGTAGTATGGTACGGGGGTGGGGGGTGTTTTTCCTATCTCTAGAACGGCTTATGCTACAAAGTTGAAACTCGGTACGTTTATGTAAATCAACTAGAAAACTAATTTAGATAAAAAAAATTTCAAATATACATTGGCGTTCGGAGGGGGGGCAAAAAAAATTATCAGTGAAAATGGAAGGCATATATTTTCACGGTTTTCGTCATATCTATTAGGTCTTCCCAAATATTGAATTCATTTTTATTCTATGGATTCTTCATATAAATACCTAGAAAGTATTTTCAGGATTTTTTAAAATTCGAGCCCTAAGGGGGTGCAAAGGGGGTTGTAAACTTTTTCACGAATTCTACTATATCCACGTCTTATCAGATATTGAATATCTTTTCATATTCATGGGCTTGTGTAATAATCGCCTAAAACTTGTTTTTAAGTTTTTTCCTTTTTCCACCTAGGAGGGTATAAACGGGTTGAACACGTTTTCACGAGTTCCGTCATTTCTTTTAGAAGTGATAAGAAATTGAATTGGTTCCTACTTTCTCGTGCTGTCTTCATATTTATTTATTAACTCCTTTCAGGATTTTTGAACATTCAACCCCCAAGTGGGTGTAAGGAGGTTGCATATCTGGTGATATATCGAATTCATTTTTACTTCCTATGGTTTCCTATGTAAAAAAGCCAAACAGTCAATTTCAGTATTTTAGATATTCAATCCAAAAAGGTGTAAGGAGGTTGTATGCTTTTCAAAGTTTCGACATATTTCTTAGGTTCGATGAGATATTAGATCGCTTTTTATTTCCACAGACTTTTTATATAATCGCCTACAAACCCATTTCTCAATTTTTCGATATTCAACCCCCAAGGGTTTGTATATGTTTTCACAATTTTTGCCATTCCTTAATTCTGATGAGATGTAAAATTGATTATTACGGCCAACCAATTCACGATTTTTCGAATTTCCAGAACCAAGGAGATGTGAAGGGTTTGCTTACGTTTTCAGAATTTTTTCAAAATCCGTCTTGTCTCATGAGATTTCAGGTTGCTTCTTATGAAATCGTCTAAAAACCTGTTTCACAATTTTTTCGAAATTCAAACCCCAAGTGGAAGTAATGGGTTTGTATACATTTTAACAATTCGTCATATCTCTTAATTCTGATAAGGCAACAAATACGTTTTTGCTTCTATGGGCTTTTAGTGTACATAATATACTGAAATTCGAATAGTCTACACGGACTTTTTCAATGTTTAATCGTCTAAAAATCTCTATTTTAAATATTTTTATATTAAGAACAAAATTAATTTTCCATAAGAAATCTAAAAATCTCGAAGCAACTCATGATACACTCCGACTTTTACCGCTCCCGAACTTTGACCCTAAAAATAATAAAGTTTCGCCCAGACTATTGGCAGATTTTTTTTTTTAATTCATCGAGCTATTTTCTTACTTAAAATATGCTACGCTGTCAAACGTTTGACTAAATAAATTTGATCAAAAAATATGTCTAATTACCGTTTAACTTGCTGACTAAAAATCTATCTGGCACTGTATGATACTGCAGTCGTCAAATGTTATATTTTTGGCAAATGAGGCACATAAAATTTGAAGGAAATACTGTTCTGTAGATTTACAGGCGTCGACATTTTGATATGAATTACCATAGGATTTATCAGATCGGGGTCGTAGTAGATTTACACGATACAGAGAATCCTTTAATTCAAAATCCCAAATCACGACAATCCAAATCTTGAAGTCCTGAAACACAAAATCCACACATCCAAATCCCTAACTCAGAAGAATGTAAAATGAAATCATAGAACTAAAAATACCTAAAGATAAAATCCCGAAACCTAAAATCTCTAAGCTTAAAATCACCCCGCACCAATGGTGCTGTGTCAAGTGTAAAAAGCACCGATGACATAGAATACATGTTTATTTTTGGAAGATTTTGTATTTTGTGATTTTATTGTGGGCCCAATTTGAATATATTTTTTTTGCAACCTATTCTTCAGCTCCTTGTTGAAAGCGAATATTTTGTTATTTATCCAGGTTGCGCAGCAAAAAATTTTGCTAACCATGTACGGTACTTACATGCCTATCCAAAGTGACAAAATTGAAGCACAGGGGGGCCAGGAAATGTTAAAAAACTTGAACAATACCTTACATCCCTGGGGCGTTTAATATCGAAAAATGCTTGAATCCGGTTTTTCTTCGATTAAATTTAAAGCCTTCAGAAGTGAAAGTGAATTCGATATTTCATTAGACACAAGAAATATATCGAAATTCGTGAATATGTATACAACAACTTTACACCGCTTAGGAGTTGAATATCGAAAAGTTTGGAAAAACGTTTCTAGGCGCTTCTATTAAGAGCCTGCATAAGTAAAATTAATTTAACATACCCCGCCACCCCCCTTTTCAAATTTAGGTCCCAGTATAGACTCCTAGTATTTCTTAAGATAATCACAAAGTTTCAACCGTCTGACATCAAGCGTTCTGGGGAGATATATGAACTTTAGAATGTTTCAATCTCAGCTTTCTAGCGTTTCGGACGCATTGTTCATCCCCCACCTACACCCCTCAACCAATATCGACAATTTTTCGCAAATGGCTTCACTATCATAGTTCTACATAAGTTCTAAGTATCAGCATTAGCGGTTCGTGAGATCTAGGAACCAAAATTTCTTGCCTGAAACGCTCCCGCGGTTCCCCCTCTCATACTCACCACCTCTCAAGATACCTCCCGTAAAGGTTCACCCAATCTACCTACCATAAAAATTTCAACTTAATATCTCAATGAGTTTGTAAGCTACGGGCCTTCAAATGCTTTAAATCTTGACCATACGTTGGTTTCAATTATTCAAATTCTGGACTCAAACGTCTGACACTGGTCTCACATCTTTTAGCATAACCGGGAAATGATATTGTCAAACATAATCTAAATTCCATTTGAACTTCTCAGTTTATACAATTTCATGGTGAACCGTCAAATTAAACCGCCTCTACATATTAATTGTCTTATGGTTAGTTCTTGAAACATCCGTACATTATCATCTTTCCGATCGGCGAAATATCGTATATCCGACCCGACCGTTTCACAGTTTTAATTCCTTCTAACTTTAATTTTCTTAAACTTATTTTCTTCTTTATTTTTTAACAAATTTTACTCAATTATTTCAACAATAAAATATTTAATTTCAGACTGATTCTCACTTACCGCTGCACTAGTTATTAAAAAAAATTAAACGTTAATTCCTACCTAGCCAAGACATCAACCGAAAGTTTCTTCGTACTGTGCTGCAGCGCCACAACGACGCATTTCCGCTTCACTTGACAATAAGGAGAATAAAGCCGTCCGCGTAAGTGGTGTGGAACTGTGAAAAGCGTACAGGAAAATGGCATTTGTTGAGTGATCCGGTTCGAACGGCCACAGTTGGTCATTTTGCATGTTTTATACATTTGCGGAAATTGTTGTGTAATTTTTAAGTGATCAGTCAGTGCGTGTGTGTGTTGCGGACAATTGACAAGAAAATGACAAGGGTGAGTTTAGTTTAAGTCGCAAAAATGATGATAGGAAAAAAGTGTTAGTACTCGTAGCGCACGGAGGGAGCTCTGCTGACAGATCACACCGCTTTTTTCGAATGGTGAAAACAAAATGGCCGCACAATTGACGATTTTCATACGTTGTAACAGGTGAAAAATGGGATGATTTTTGTAATGTTTATTTTTATTTTACTGGTGCAGCTATGGGAAGCTTGGGAAGCTGTTACGGTAGTTACCAGTGTGACCGTTTTGATATTTCTCAGGGTAGCAAATTTGGGTAGCAATTCTTAGCTTGGGTAGCAAAAATATTTTCTAATACTTGTTTTAATTAAATGGAACTAGTTACGTCATTATATGCTTATCTGTATATCCACTACAAATTTAAAATGTTTAAAGAAAAAATAATATTTTAAAGTATGAACATTTATTTAGGAAAATCAAAATTTACACAAAATGCACATTTTGCCCTTCGCTCGAACGAGTGATAGATTCGAAAAAGATGCGTAATTCGATTGCGATTATCTATGCGGTACGCGCTAGCACTATACTATATTTCTCAGTTCAATACTTATTATTATTATATTCTATGACGCTAGCCTATGAATATACTAGCGCATATATTTAAGTGCCAGGTCTTCTATAGCCATATGGCACTAGTGTATGTATTATAATGTGGCGGTTAAGTTATGACTGTTACTTTGTTGAAGAAACTTGTGGATTAGCTTGAAGTCATGGGTGTTACAGACTGTTCCTGATCTTCAAGTGGGTAAGGAGTTTTAGTAAAATGTCAGGGCTGGAAACTGACAGGAGGTCTTCAATTGGAGGAGGGCGATACTGGAAGAAGGCCTTGGTGTGAGTGCAATGTAGAAGGATATGCTCCATTGTTAGCGGCTGCTGGCAAGCTACACATCCAGGCTGTGGAGCTTTGCACATGTAGTAACCGTGAGTTAGTTTCGAGTGTCCAATTCTCGCCCGCGTGACTGCCACCGTCAGTACAATACTATTAGACAGCTATCGATGGTACGCGATTTCGAATGCAAGATCAGAGGCGTGCATGAATTTTACATTTGATATGGTTTGTCAAAGTATCATATTTTTGGCGTACACAAGTTTTATAACGGCTAATTTTGCCAGGGTAGCAAATTTAGTTATGTAGTAACATAGTAGCAAAAAATTGTCAATAGTAGCATTATGCTACCTTCGTAGCACTTGTGGTCACACTGGTAGTTACCGATGTGCGGTGTGTGCCATGACACATGGTAGATTAGGAGCGCAAAGCGTTGTAATGTATTCAGGAAAGCAAATCGTTCAGGGCTGATAAATTATAAGTTTGTATTGGCCGGGTGTGTTCCAAGGGTTACCAGATTTTATGTGGAAGGAAACCTGGGTAGCATGAGTACTGTGTGAATTTTCGCCTGGACCGGCCTGGATTAATTGAAAATTTGCACAAAAAACTGAAATGTGCAATTTAAAATAAACACAACTTTTTTTTATCACTGTACCAAAAGTCCATAGGAAAAAAAACACCACCTGGTGTTCGATGGAGTCCATCCTTTTGCGGTGTTATTTGACACCCAAATAGTGGTGATAAAAATAAAATTGTTAAGGATAATTTATAATTTCCCAGTAACGGTGTAAAACGGACACAAGCGGTGTATTTTTCGTTCGTTGAAGGTTTTACAGAAACACCCGGCCGGTGTTGATTCGGATGATTTTTTTTATTTTAGGTTATAATATTAAACATCGATTGGAGCATTTTTATGCCAAAAATTATTCATTTTGGAGTATTTTTAAACATGCAAAAAGTCCTTTTTCGGGGTGATATTACTTGCCCATAACTACTATATTCGTATAATTTTAATTTAAGTGAAAACTAGATGAATACTGAACTCCGATTTATATTGTAGTTGGAGATATAGTGGAATTACGAGTATGCATGTTGTATGTCCTTTATTAAGGACTGCCATTAGATTGCTACTCAAAACTAAAAGACAATATTCAGTGTTTAATTTCATATCTTGAACTGGGTAAGTCATCAAAAACAAATGTTCTTTTTGAAGGACTTTCACATGGGAGGTGCGGAAAGGTCTCACTCGATTTCTTACATATTTATCCTTCTCCTTGGAACCATTTAAAAATGAACGTGTACAAAATTTCAAATTCGTGGCTTGAAGCGTTCAAAAGTTATCGAAAAATATTGTTGAACACGTGTCTTAAGGACATTTTGTATGGCAGCTACCAGAAGGAGTAAAAGGATTTCGCTGATTAGTAAACTCGAACTTTGTTTTTAATCAAAACTAATTTGTACAAAATTTCCAATTCATAGCTGAAAGATTACTTGAGTTATAGTAAGTTCCGTAAATTAAGTGAAGACGTTTTGACAGGATATTTGTATGGCAGCTACAAGAAGGACTAATAGGATTTTCTTCATAATCATACATTTAGCTCCAACTATTGAAAAAATAACACATTCAAAATTTCAATGTCGTAGCTGAAACCCTTCTGAAGTTATCGGCCAATATTCTTAAACACGTGTTTTAAGGACATTTTGTATGGCAGCTACCCGAAGGAGTAATAGGATTTCGCTGACTAGTAAAGCCAAACTTTCTTTTCACTCAAAACTAATTTGTACAAAACTCCGAATTCGTAGCTAAAAGATTACTTGAGTTATAGTGAGTTTCGTAAATTAAGTGAATACATTTTGACAGGATATTTGTATGGCAGCTACACGAAGGACTAGCAGGATTTTCTTCATAATCATATATTTAGCTCCAATTATTGGAAAAATAACATATACAAAATTTCAAAGTCGTAGCTTAAACCCTTCTTAAGCTATCGACCAATATTCTTGAACACGTGTTTTAAGGACATTTTGTATGGCAGCTACCCGAAGGAGTAGGACAATTTTGCCCGTTAACGAACTTAGCCTTACAAATTCAACCAAACACCCAGATTCAAAATTTCAAGATCCTAGGTAAAGGCGTTCTTGAGTTATCGTGTTCACGGACAGACGGACGGATGGACGGACGGACGGACGTCAGGCGGATTTGAGGTTTTTGGCCACAAATAAACAAAAAATAATATATAACTTTTTTCGTCCGAGGCTTGGTTCTATGCGTTACAAACTTTTGGGCTGGATTAAACTTATAATACTCTATATGATTTCATCTAGAGTATAAAAAAATTAGCTACCCTGAAAATTTTTTTTCCACGTTTCATGACTAATAGACACCAAAAAAGCAAAAAAAACTTCAGTCCGTCTGTGCGCCGTCCGCCGTCCGCCGTACGCCGTCCGCCGTACGCCGTCCGCCGTACGCCGTCCGCCGTACGCCGTCCGCCGTACGCCGTCCGCCGTCCGCCCTACGCCGTCCGCCGTACGAAAAACGTTTGAAAGCTTATAGCTCTCAAACTCTTTAAGCTATTAAGTTGATTTTTTTTTTGTTGGTAGACTGAGCAGACCCCTTCAAGTGGCCACCTTTTGAGTGGTGGGGGTGTGAGGGGTGAGGTGGAGGAAGCGTTTTAGACGAAAAATTTTGGTTTCTAGATCTCAGTAACCGCATAGGTTAGGAGGCTGAAACTTGGAATTTATATAGAGCATCGATAGTGGACCCATTTGCAAAAAAAATGATAATATGGGTAAAGGGGTGTGGGAGTGGGGGAAATAATAATGCGTCCGAAATGCTTGAAAGCCGAGATCGAGACATTTTAAAATCCATATCTCCTAATCGGTTAATGTCACAAAATTAGAACTTAATGAACATCTGTGGGTATACTAGGAGAATAGATCCGAGACAAATTTTTGAGAGGGGGCAGTGACGTACGGGGGTGGGGGTTGAAAAACCTTAGATTACGATATCTCACGAACGCATTGTACTAGAGAAATAAAATTTGGTTTCTGTATAAATGTTGACAAATAAAGTTTGCTGAAAGCAAAATGTTTTAACGGGGGCCGTGGAGCATGGAAGTGGAGGGGTAAGAATTTTTTTAAAAAATCACGTCTCATATCTCAAGAACGGTGTAAGATAGATGCTTAAAATTTTTACCAGAAGTAGGCCTAATAGACCTTCAGCAGAAAAAAAAATTTCATGGATGAGGGTGTAGACGGTAAGGGTGGGGGAGGGTGAAAAGTAAAAAGTTCCGATTTTTTTATTTCGAGAACCTATAACAATATAAAGCTGAAACTTGGTATTTAGATAGAACTGTAGTAGTAGCATGTTGGAAAAATATAATTTTTTATAGGGGTGGTATGGTACGGGGGTGGGGGGTGTTTTTCCTAACTATAGAACGGCTTATGCTAGAAAGTTGAAATTTGGTACGTATATGTAAATCAAATAGAAAAGTAATTTTGATTAAAAAAAAATTCAAATATCCATTGGCGTTTGGAAGTGGGGCAAAAAAAATGATCAGTGAAAATGGAATGCATATATTTTCATGATTTTCGTCATATCTATTAGGTCTTCCCAAATATTGAATTCATTTTTTTTTTCTACGGGTTCTTCATATAAATACCTAGAAAGTGTTTTTAGGATTTTTTAAAATTGGACCTCCAAGGTGGTGTAAGGGGGATGTATACATTTTCACGAATTCAGCCGTATCCCTCAGGTCTGATTAGATATCGAATAGCTTTCACTTCCACGGGCATATTTAATAATCACCTAAAACCTACTTTCAAGTTTTTTCCTTTTTCAACCCCTAAGAGTGTAAAAACGGGTTGAACACGTTTTCACGAATTACGTCATATCTCTTAGGAGTGATAAGAAATCGGATTGGTTTTTACTTCCTCTGGCTTTCTTTATATATATCTAAAAACTCATTTCATTTTTTTTTGATATTCAACCCCAAAGTGGGTGCAAGGGGGTTGCATATGTTTTCACAAATTCTTACATATTTCTAGTTCTAATGAGATATCGAATTCATTTTTACTTCCTACATAATCGTCAAAACGTTGATTTCAGGATGTTTGTTATTCAACTCCAATAGGACGTAAGGCTTTCGACATATTTCTCAGGATTGATGAGATATTAGATTGGTTTGCACTTCCACAGACTTTTTATATAATCGTCTTCAAACGCATTTCCGATTTCATGTAATGGCCCGAAACCAAATCACGAAAATCCTTCTAATGGCGGAACAACTGATATTATACTAGGACTAGATCTCGTCCCAGTGTATGACCCAATTATGTAATTCATATGTTATATGAGGCAGCGGCGTAACTATTCTAGCGCGACCCCATTTTAACCGCTTCCCGAACTTTTTTTTTGGGTTTTCAGTTACATAGTAACTTACACCGCATCTCAAAATTAAACCGAACTTCTACCAAAAAAATAATAAAGTTGCGCCCAGACTGTTGGCAGATTTTTATATTAACAACTGCGATTTTCATATCAACGACGTGCATTTTCATATTGACTTCTGCGATGTTCATATCAACAATTTGAATTTTCATGTTGATAACAGCGATTTTCATATCAACGATGTGGGTTGTCATATTGACAACTGCGATTTTCATATCAACAAGATGCGTTTTCATATTGACAAGTGCGGTTCTTAAATTGAAAATCAAGATTTTCATTGCAATAATCAATTTCACAACTCACAAAATTAACTATCGGACGTTTTTCGTATTGACAACTGCAGTTGTTGGATGAAAAATTACTATTTTTTCATCAGTATGACAACCGTAATTGTCGATATTATGAAACTTTTTGGTTGATTGTATTAATCACACGAAACTTTCTAACTTCATTTCCATGACTGGAGTAGTTACGATTGCAGTAGTAATTTAATTTAGTTTCTTTCTTCTAAAACGCCCAATGTCCTTAACTTCAGTAACTCATTCACAATTAAACTTATCCAACCGAAAGCAATCCTTTACAAGTATCACATGTCTTTCATACTCGTAGCAAGTATAAATGAAATGTTTCGCCTCGGTGAGGTATCACCATTCCCATTTTATCGGGATTCTCTTCGTCACGTTCGAAATTCTGATAGGGTCATAAATATCCTATCATTTAAAATTGTCTAGTAGAATTTTATTGCTGTGCCAGAGCGAATATATACGAAACCCCGGGTGTGCCAATATTTTTTTCAATTTATATACCCTAAGCAATATGAGTGAAAAGCTGATTGAATGAACTCGTCCTTGTCTATACGAAATTCATTCTCCTGAATCACATTATTAGTACTAGATACAAGGTACAGTCGTAAACCAACCATTCGTTAAAAAGTTGTAATTTTCAAAAATCCCTTAGTCCTGGTGATGGCTCTACCAAACGAAAATTGAATTCCAGTTGAATTAATTTTCACATCAATGCTATATCGACTTTTCTACTTTCTCTAGATTTTCCACATTTTTTAAGAGCCTACTGGACCGTACGCCATCGAATCAGTATGTGGATTGTGGAGCATAATAAAGTAAAATGTGTATACGAGTAGACCTGAGGCGTATTCCATCTCATAGAGACGAGTATGTTACGGATGATTTTGTTTCTTATTTGCGGTTACGACTGAGTTATCTGTCGTCTGTAGAAGTATCTTGTTGCTTCGAGAATTGATAAGTTTGTAAATTGAAACTGGCTTCCAATATATTCAAGGGTATATCGTAGATTCGGTTCATTCAATAAAAATGTGCGTGTCACTGAATAATTCTACTCAATGTCTCGAACTTGATATACATGTAAGTAAGTTACGGTAGCCCATAAATCTTCTAATGCTTGAAGAAAAATTTAATAAGAATCTCATCTGAAATTCTGCAATATGAAACAAGTAAGGGCGGAAGCATTTCATGCTTCTGTATGTTTAGGATATTATCGTCAATAATCGAAAGCATACAACAATAATAATAAATATGAAACGTTTAGCTTTTTATAAATTTAACGTTTCCTTTAATCCTTCCAGTTTCCTTTTCTTTCATAGCCCAACCTCAGAAATCTATAGTCAATGGCGCAACAGCCCAAATCGGGCCCAGGCCTCCTGAAGTCGTCGCCTCCAAACATCTCGATCCAAAGAGTTTTTGTTTTGGAGGACGCCTCCAGCTTCTAATTCTACTTTATTATTTCGAAAAATTTTTTTTAATAGTAGACAAAAAAAATTGAAGTCCGTCTGTCCGCCGTATGCCGTACGGCGACCGCTGTACGCAAAACAATCCGTTCGAAACGCTCGAAAGCCGAGATTAAGACATTCTAAAACCCATATCTCCTAAACTTCAAATTGAAATTGAAACTTAAGGATTATCTGTAGATATACTAGGAGAAAAGATAAGAAATAAAATTTTGAGTGGAGAGAGTGGCGTGCGGGGGTGCGTGGTGAAAAACTTTAGATTACGATATTTCACGAACCAATTATGCTAGAAAAATAAAAATCGGTATGTATACACAATAATCAATAAAAGAAGTTTGATAAAAGCAAAAAGGGGACAATGGGGAATGGAAATGGAGGGGATAAGAATGTTTCTTAAAAATCTCGTATCATATCTCAAGAACGGTTTAAGATAGATACTTAACATTTTTATGGCAAGTAGGGCAAATAGACCCCTGGTGGCGAAAACGGTTTTGGAAGTGTGGGTCTAGGCGGTGAAAAGAAAAATTACCGATTTTTATATCTCGAGAACCCGTAATGAAAGATAGTTGAAACTTAATACTTAGATAGAGCTACAGTAGTGGCATGTTGAAAAAATATTTTTTATGGGAGTGGTATAGTACGTGGGTGGGAGGTATTTTCCAATCTATAGAGCGACGTATGCTAAAAAATTTAAACTTGTTAGATGTATGTAGATCTACTAGAAAAGTAATTTTGGTTGAAAAAAAAACCCATTGGCGTACGAAAGGGGGGCAAAAGAATTGATTAAAAAAATTGGAATGCATATATTTTCACGAATTTCGTCATATCTCTTAGGTATTCTTAAATATTGAATTAATTTCTATTCTCCGGATTCCTTACATAAATACCAAGAAAGCGTTCTCAAAATTTTTGAAAATTCGACCCTTAAGGGGGGCACTCCTTTATTGGGTCCAAAAAATTGATTTTTTGGAAATAGTCTTAATCAAGATTATTCTCTGAAAAAATTTCAAGTCGATATCTGCAGTGTTTACGAGTTACAGCTCATAAAGCGGAGGGGTCGGGTGACGAGTATATGTATAGCATTTTAATGTTTCCAAAACTTTAAACGCGTTTTCCTCGAAACATCGTTTTTCGATTTTGCGTACACGATTGAGAAAATTCTACTGAACCGATTTGAATTTATGACGGCTCATTTTATAGATAATTAAATTCTCTACTAGATGACGTTAATCGTTTTTTTTCGTATTTTAAAGTCGATTTTTTTAGCGAAAAATGCACTTTAAATTTAAAACTGTGTAAAAACATGCAATTACTCGACGTCATCTAGAAGCTAGTACCATAAACTTTACAAAAACTTTTTGTTTTTTTGGTTCAGATCAAAATTAAGGACGCCAGAGTGTACGCAGCAAGAAATGAGGCGATATTAACATCCATCCATTTTACTTTATTATTTTAATAATAAAGTATTGTTATCGATTTTTTAAAAAAAAAATTTGCTACCCTGAAAAATTGTTTTTATACGTTTCATGACTAATAAGCACCAAAAAAGCAAAAACAAATTTGAGTCCGTCTTTGCGCCGTCCACCGTCCGCCGTCCACCGTCCGCCGTACGCAAAACGTTTGAGGGCTTATAGCTCCTAAACCATATGAGCTATTGAATTGAAATTTTTTTCTTTAATAGACTATGTAGGCGGCCCCTTATAGTGGCCACTTTTTTGGGGGTGGGAGTGTGAGGGGGGAGGTGAGGGAAGCGTTTGGTTTCTAGATCTTAGCAACCGCTTATGATCGGAAGCTGAAACTTGGAATTTATATAGAGCTTCGATAGTGGACCCATATGCAAAAATATTGATGATATGGGTGAAGGGGTGTGGGAGTGAAAGGAATAATAATGCGTCCGAAACACAAAAAAGCCGAGATCGACACATTCTAAAATTCATATCTCCTAAACGGTTCGGTTAATGTCACGAAATTAAAACTTAATAATCATCTGTAGGTATACTAGGAGAATAGATCGACATTTTTGAGAGGGGGCAGTGACGTACGGGGGTGGGGGTTGAAAAACTTTAGATTACGATATCTCACGAACCAATTGCACTAGATAAATAAAATTTGGTTTCTGTACAAAGGTTGACAAATAAAGTTTGCTGAAAGTAAAATTTTTTAAGGGGGCGGTGGAGCATGGAGGGGGTAAGAATTTTTTTAAAAAATCGCGTCTCATATCTCAAGAACAGTGTAAGATAGATGCTTAAAATTTTTACCAGAAGTAGGCCTAATAGACCCCCAACAGAAAAAAAATTTCAGGGATGAGGGTGTAGAGGGTGAGGATGGGGGAGGGTGAAAAGTAAAAAGTTCCGATTTTTATAATTTGAGAACCTATAAGGATATAAAGCTGAAACTTAGTATTTAGATAGAGCGATTATAGTAGCATGTTGGAAAAATACAATTTTTTATAGTGGTAGTATGGTACGCGGGTGGGAGGTATTTTTCCTAACGATAGAACGGCTTATGCTAGAAAGTTGAAATTCGGTACGCTTATGGAAATCACCTAGAAAAGTAATTTTGATTAAAAAAAGATTCAAATATCCCTTGGCGTTCGGAAGTGGGGCAAAAATAATGGTCAATGAAAATGGAATGCATACATTTTCACGATTTTCGTCATATCTATTAGGTCTTCCCAAATATTGAATTAATTTTTTTTGTACGGGTTCTTCATAGAAATACCTAGAAAGTGTTTTCAGGATTTTTTGAAATCCGACCCCCAAGGTGGTGTAAAGAGGTTGTATACATTTTCACGAATTCAGTCGTATCCCTCAGGTCTGATTAGATATCGAATAACTTTTCACTTCCACGGGCTTGTTTAATAATCACCTAAAACTTGTTTTCAAGTTTTTTTCGTTTCCAACCCCTAAAAGTATATAAACGGGTTGAACACGTTTTCACGAGATCCGTCATATCTTTTAAGAGTGATAAGACATCGGATTGGTTTTTACTTCCTATGGCTTTCTTTATATATGTCTAAATACTCATTTCAAGATTTTTTGATATTCAACCCCAAAGTGGGTGCAAGGAGGTTGCATATGTATTCACAAATTCTTACATATTTCTTAGTTCTAATGAGATATCGAATTCAATTTTACTTCCTAAGGATTCCTACATAATCGTCAAAAAGTTGATTTCAGGATGTTTGTTATGCCTACAAGCGCATTTCCGATTTCATATAATGGCCCGAAACCAAATCACAAAAAACCTTCTAATGACGTAACAACTGATATTATACTAGGACTAGACCTTATATGTGGCAGCGGCGTAAGTATTCTATCGCGACCCCATTCTAACCGCTTCCCGAACTTTTTTTTTAGGTTTTCAGTCACATAGTAACCTTCACCGCATCTCAGAATTAAACTCGTTCCTAACTTCTACCCAAAAAATAGTAAAGTTGCGCCCAGACTGTTGGCAGATTTTTTTGCTTAGATTTATAACCATAAGTGTAATAAATAATTATTTGGTCAATAATCATGAATACGAGTTTTAAGGACTATTGAATGGGAGGTACCCGAAGGAGTGAAGGAGTATGCCTACCTCATTAATGTAATTAGCCTTGCATATTCTATTTGACAGGTGGTGACAAAATTTCAAGTTACTAGGTTAACGCGGTGTTGAGTTATCGTCCGAACTAACGGACGGGAAGCATGCTGTTTTTGTGGTTTTTTTGGACACAATTGAACTGAAAATAATGTATAACCCTTTTTCCTCCAAAGTTTCGAGTTATGCGCTACAAACTTTTCGGGCTGTATTAAACTACACGATTTCATGTAGAGTATCTATAAGAAGGTTTCTGTGACAGAATTCCAATAGTAGGATCACACATTTTACTTTATTATTTTAATAATAAAGTATTTATAACTGATTCGAACTACGGAGACTACACAGTATTACTTTATTATTTTAATAATAAAGTATTTTATTTTCATTTAGATGTAACTAGTAGGAATGAAATCTCATTGTATACACTCCCGCATACACATTTAATTTTTTTATTCGTAAATTATAATAAAGTACCATTCACTCACCCATACGTAACTCATACGTACTCGTAACTAGTACATTCTTCTCATTCTGTTAAATTCCAAATTATATGTTTACAATATATGGCATACTTTAAACATGCACTCAACATTTCTGGTATAAACTGTGCTCGCAATGCTTTCTTTATGATATAGGGTAAAATAACCAATTACCGGCCACTTAACTTTTTTTTACCTTAAAATTCAGTAGTAACTTGTGTAAAGTGGCAAATACACGATACAACAGTTGTCCCGACGTGTGTTGTTGCGATATCTGTCCAACGATAGTATGCACGGTACACATGAAACATGATACGATTTGTTTACAATTTTCTTGCAATATGCATGCGACCGCAGGTTTTCGGTTGAGAGCGTACAACAGTGCGATATCGGTCCAACCGTCGTTCATAAGAGCTACTATAGAGACATCCCAGAAAAATAAAATTTTTGATAGAGGTAGCAAGGTACAGAGGTGAGGGCTGGTTTTTCATATCTCAAAAACGGCTTATGTTAGAAAGTTGAAACTTAATACCTATATGTAGATTTACTCCAAGACTTCAAAACTAGTGAAATCGCAATTTCGATAAAAATGTGACTGATGACCTTTTAGCATGAACCCATTCAATTGTAAAGATAATAATTTTCTTTTCCCGTCTGATCTCTACAAAAAATTTATAAACTTTTATCGTATATAATAACTGTAATTAATAAATAAATAAGTAAGTAAGTAAGAACTCTATGAAGCAAAATGAAAAAAAAAATATTTTCTGACAAATAATTTGACTGTATTATTTTTTTAATAGATATAAATTCCGTTCATTTTCTAGTGGTATAATTCCAAATTAAGTTTTCATTATAAAATAGCTATGTAAGTAATAAATTTACATAAATAAATATCTACGTAAATAATAAATTTAAGTTACGAAATGAAATAATCTAATGAAAAATAACAAAATCTCATTAAATACTGATAGTATGGCACTTTGATTCTGATAATTATTAGAGCTAACATATTTTACAACAGCTTGTGAATATGAATGAAAATTTGTACATTTCAGGTGATACCGTCTTGTACATTTATCGCGCCCAACATTTTTTAAGGATTCATCCTCTACGTCACTTATACGTTCCTCTTGCTACTTTCAGAGGATGATGTTAACGAGCAGAATCGGTGATAAAGTTACATATGTTTTCCGGATTTGTTCAGTGGGCGTTGCCGAAGAAGAAGATCTAGACGATTATGGCATGGTAAATGGTTCTTAAGGACTTGGTTATTGAAGTTAACTAAGTTGTTGAAATTTACAAGTCAGGATAACTACCTATTTCAAAAATTCTACCCAATTTTTAGTAATTGGACGTAATAAGAAACGGTGATTTTGTTTCTGGCCACGGTCGGCTAGTAATTACAGCTAAAATCTTTTTAAATAAATAAAAAAATATCACAAATTTTGGTTAATTAATACTATTTGTCATCTACTAGAAAAGTATACTACAAAGCCCGAGTTAGGGATTAGATTAGATTGATAAAAGGGGTTGGTCTGGTTACCCTCTGTCACTGAAGCCACAGTTGGGCCTATTGTGACGTCCTTGGAATTAACTATGATTCCTCTTCAATCCCTGCGCTTTCAATGAGGCTTAGTATTTTATAAAGAGGAATGGTCAAAAGAATTCCGATAGTTTCATGAAACCCTGACCGAAGTGACGATGTCTTTTGTGAGCCAAACCCTCACATTCACAGAGGATGTGCTCTGGTGTTTCGTCTTCGTGATCGCAAATTCTGTATATTTCGCTCTCGGAAAGACCAATCCTAAGCAGATGCTTCCCCATGTATCAATGTCCAGTCAGAGCTCCCACTAGGTTACGGGTCTGGTGTCTGCTTAATTTCAGATACTCAGCCCGAAGTCCTTAACATAAATCAATATTTAGCTATTTTTTTTTGCCTCATCTTGTAAAGAAATTCCAAGAATTGCACACATCCACGCGTCAGATTAATCAAGTGTAGGCTTGTGTAGTTCGCGACCGAACTAGTTCAGAAGACCGTTCCCATAACTGAAATGAACGAACTAGTTCGCAGTCAGTCCCGCTCCTAGTTCGTTTTTCATTGCCGTTCGGAACTCTGTGAGACAATATACCGTACTAGATCTAGTTTTTTTTTTTACTTATCATCTTCTACTAGATCTACTGACCTTTTTTTTGCTCATTTTCTACTACATCTACTGCCCCCTTTTTTATTTTGATCATCATCTTCTACTAGATCTACTGTCTTCGAACTACCACTACTCCTCACTGAGCTCCCCTGGAGTAATGAACTATGAACTGAACGAACTAGTTCGCGAGGGATCGGGAATCGGAAATGATCCCTCACTATGGTGAACTAAAATGCGTAAGCCTAATCCAGTGACTACTGAACTTGACAATTTTTGCAAACCACTGAAGTGCATGTGTTAACCTTTTGTGGGTTTCGGTGTAATCAACTAAAATAAGTTCAATTTCAAATGTTTCAGATATAACCAACATAGTGCATTTTTTGAGAGTGTGGCCTGGAACTGGGGGTGGCCGAAATAAGACTGCTTTACCCTATCCTTTTTTATGCAAAGTTAAATTGGAATAAATTCTGAATATTGACGTACCATAAAAATTGCTAGCACAATTCACTCTATTCAGAGTAGTATTTCATATACCATAGTTCTGCTATTCTAGACAATCAGGAAAAACATTTAAATACACCGACATACCCGTAGCTTCCGTAAATAGTCATCATCTTCTGGGAATGAATGCTAATTGCAAAAAGTAGTTCAAGGAAACGTTCGAAATAGTTGCAGAATATGAATTCTGAATTACATTATACAAAAAAAAATTTAGTCAAATTTTAGCTTTAGATGTTGGTGATATAAGCTATATACAAAATAACTCTTTTGTATCTACCCGACGAAATAATGAAAATAGGGCAGAGTAGTATGGCAATGAATTTCAATGAAATTAAAAACAAAAGCTCGGAAACTAATTAAAATGGATTTCTTGTTAAGATAGATGAATATCGTTATTTTACTACACCCACATCGCCCTTCAGTTTAGTGGTGATCATGTAGTACGGTGTACACCACCCAATTCAAAATTTCCCAACAACAAGCGCAGACTTTAGACATGTTGAAAATTATAGTTTGTACCGAGAAAATACATCGAATTTTCTTCAGAATCCTAATAAAAATTGTTGCTGATTTCTCGCCACCAAAGTGTACAAAATCTGAACTAATTTTTGTTTCGAAATGTCTTTGAATTCGTTTGAATACTGGTCGAAATTTTTTTTAAATCTCTGCGATAATTCGAACCGAAATCCTTCCAAAATCCAGGCACCTATTCGTAACTCTACTTCGTTCCGACATCTGTCAAAACCTTCATATAGTTTTCGACACGGCTCCCAGACGAAATCCGCTCAAAAATCGGTATTCGGTGGAGCAATGCGTACTCGGAACTTTTTACTGCCACTTTACTGCCAAATAAACAGGACAGCCTGTTGGGCGCCTTTTAGACTATGTGCTCACTAAATTGCATGGGAGTTTTTAAACAATTTCATTAAGTTCGTTTTGATAACGCCAGGCAAAAAAATGGCATTTTTTGCGAAGTTCCTTGGTGTAAGGTATGTATGATTTCAGGGTGCATAAATAAAATTAGAACTACAACTTTATAATTTTTTGAGTAAAAGTCCGAAACGCATTTCATGCTGAGATGCGGTATAGATGATTACTAGGCGACTGATAACCACAAAATGTTCCAAATACCCTCCAGGTTATTCTTCTGGTTGTCAGTCGCATAGTAACCCACACAGCATAAAACGAGTTCTAGACTTCAACCCATAAAATAATGAAGTTGCTCCTAAACGGTTGACATACTGTAGATGAACAATAGTATACAAATCGTAAAGTACCAAGGAATTACTACCATGTTATCTGCGTTACAACAGAAAAATTTATTTATCTATCTATCACGAATCATGAGCAAATGAAGCCAAAAAAACAGTTCGCTGCCGATTTTGTAGTTGGTGGTGTACGCACTTCAACAAGTTGTTTTGCTTATAAATCTGTCGCCCGATAGTTGAGCAATTATTTATATGTACAGTCCCTGGGCAAATTATAAGCCGCACCCAGAAATTTTTAAAAATTTTACCTTTACGGAGTAAAATTAAGACTTTCTGTAGAAGGACTCTACTAAAATGAACATTTTTCCATTTTGCAGGCTATTAGGTAAATAAAACTCATAACTGCGATAAAATTTTGTAGGACACGTATTTTTTAAAAAATATATAATGAAGCAAGGGAAAAAACTCGAAGATTTTTTTTTATGCTTAATATTTAGTATTTCCTCCTTTAGCAGCAATTAAAGCCTGTATTCTCCTCGGCATTCTGTTTATACATGACTGCACAATTTCCTGAAGGTCCGGACTATGGTTCCAAACATCTATTATTTGTTCTATCAGCCGGGTTTTTGTTGTAATGACCTCTTTCGCTACCTCTCTTTTGATTAGTGCCCAGACATTCTCAATTGGATTCATGTCAGGAGAATTGCCTAGCCAATCTAAAAGGAGTACATTTTCCTCGCTCAGAAAAGTTTTGACAGTTATTGTTCCTTTGAGGACCCAAGTATTCATATTTTGAACTTTTCCTTTAATTCGTCTTACAGAAGCCTCAGAAATATTTAATCTCCGGGAAATTTCTCGATTCGAAAAAAATTTTGGCATCGGTCAAGGCCTTCACTTCGTGGATTTTCTCTATCGTGAGATCTCTGGCTCTACCCATTTTTTAAATTTTAATTAAACTTAACACAAAACTTAAATCGCTTTGAAACACTTCTAAATTACAAGACATTTCATAAACATTCAAAAATCCTGCAATAGTGAGGCAAAAACCAAAATACGTCCTTATTGCTCAAAACCGTCGCGGAGACTGAGTCAGGTAGCCCCATTTGTTTTAATTTATAGACAAGCGAGTCCTGTGGAGACTGCAACGTTGTCGGTGATACCAAATAGATAACAGAAATACGAATCTAGGTAGAGCGGTGTACGCATCCCAAACATCAAATAAAGCGCTTTAGAAGGATCTGAATCCAGTTATTTTGCCAGGGACTGTATATGTAAAATTATTATATGTATAATAAATTGGCAATCGTCGAGCAGTTTCACTATTAGTCGGGTCGGTTTCGCATCGATTAGCGTACGTCGTTCCATAGACTTCCATAGGCTATTATCTTTACAACTAAACTATTGGTCGTTTAAAGGGCTCAAGTCAAGATATACTTTATGATTTTTTTTATAATAATACGTAGTGCGCAATAGCGATAGGTTTATACCATACTCTCAACTGTCATTTCAATTTATATCGAGTGGAATTATCGGTCGACTTAGTTGTATGGAGTGCGCACGGACGCCGACTAAACAATTAAGTCCCATAGAAATGTGTGTGCAGCTCGATCCAATTGAATAGTTGAACAACTGAATAGTCTAGACTGTAGTATGCGTTAGTTCATAGATTTGTTGAGCAACTTTAAGGAACGATTGCTTACGCTATTAGCTCTTCACATGGTTTTTAACATCTGTTTCAATCAGTGCAGAAAAAACCAATTTAAATCACAATGAGTCGATCCAAACAAACTGAGATACAGCGCCAGATAATAAGTTCACCGGCTGAATCACCCCGCCTCTTCTTAAAGTTACCCGTGTACCGTTGTCAAGTATTTTTTCTATATCATCTTTAATGCAGCAGAGACGTACGACATAATCTGTTTTAGTCTTAGAAACAGCATTACAAAACGAAATTAATAAATTTTGTTCAGCACTAAAAGTAATTACCAGGAAACTTGTGCAGATCATAAAAGGACAACATTACGGCTACCTTTATGGGCCAATAAAGCACCTCGAAGCAGAATGCCCTGCAGACACAGATTGTCAGAAGTTATAAAATTATGCCTTGGTACTGTAGTCGTAATTTAAAATTACAAAATTTTTGCACAGCACGAAGAATCGGAATGGACGAACTTCTGAAGGGCACGTGCTGCAAGGGACATTTCATTTTAATTGTAAGTTCTTTAACTTTTCCAGGTTAAGCCCGTAGGTAATACTTGATGCCATCAAATGCCCAAAGGCCACCACCAGAACTTTACGTACGAAATTAGTAGAACAGACTGTGAATACGATCATTGATATAAAAACAATGTTTTCTTAATTTGATTAAGACTTGGCACACAGAAGAAGCAATAAAGAACCGGAAATTTATGTTTCAGATTACAATGTTTACCCAGTAAAGCACTATTTGAAATTAATTAGGTTAATAATTTTGAAAGATAATAAAAAGAATCTACCAACAGTCTGGGCTTAACTTTATTATTTTTTGGGTAGAGGTCCGAAACCCGTTTAATGCTGAGATGCGGTGTAGGTTACTATGCAACCAACCCGCTTACAACCCGTTTCGGTTGGTTATTTGAAAATCCTGAAATTAGCTTTCTGGCAAATTTACAGGAAGAAATAAATTCGAAATTTCATCAGATCTAAGAAATATGTAGGAATTTGTGCAACTCCTTTACACTACCTCGGGGGTTGGATATCAAAAAATACTAAAATCGGTTTGTAGGCTATTATATAAAAACTCTGCAGAAGTTATAGCCAATTTGATATCTCATCAAACCTGAAGAGATATATAATATTGTGAACTTGTATGCAACCCCTGTGTAAGGGGGTTGAGGGTTGAATATTTAAAAATCCTGAAATTAGTTTCAAGCTTTCTTTAGCCCGAGGAAGTAAAAACCAATTTGATGTCTATCAGTCTAATAAGAAGACTAAGAAGTATGGCGGAATTCGTGAAAACGTGTTCAAACCTTTTATACCCTCTTAGGGGTCGAAAAGGTAAAACCCATGAATACGTGTTTTTCACGATTATAAAACAAGACCGTGGAAGGAAAAAGTTATTCGATATCTAATCAGATCTGAATAATATGGCTGAATTCGTGAAAATGTACACGACCCCTTTACACCGCCTTAGGGGTTGAATTTCAAAAAACACTGAAATCACTTTCTAGATATTTATATGAAGAATCCGTGGATTAAAAATTACTTCAATGTATCAAAAGACCTAAGAGATATGACGATATTCGTGAAAATATATGCATTTCATTTTCATTGATAATTTTTTTTTATTATTCTGAGAAGATAATATGACTTCCATCCACAAGCCACAACAGTCAAATTTGTGGTAAACCGGAATCATTTCGTATAAAGTTAATAAATTCAATTTAAATATAAATTAAGGCGGGGGTTTTGACCATCTTAGCCCCTCTCTCCCATCCGCTCAACGCTACTGGAGTAGACATACTACAACATTTCATAAATATTCTTGGTCGACAAAATCAAATAAATATTTCGAAAAACTTCCTTCCTATAGATTCAGTTAGATATTACAAATGATGTTTTCCCAAACGGACGTCCCTCCATTAATTCATTACCCAGACAGGTCATGTACGTTACTTCGATTTAAGAAGACATTTATTAGAGTCCTGGAAAATAGTACTTTATTTCCACAGACACGATCTAGTGCCTTCGGTACATCACCCTTTGATAATAGCAACATAGCGAAAAGCTTTCGAAGATGGTGAGTCGGTTCGGAGCAAACTATTCTAGAATGGGAAAACCTTTATAATGGAATTGTACAACACGAAAATACTCTTACACTAGGTAGTCCATCGTCAGATTGATTGATTTTGATAGTCTGCCTGCAGGAGAAGCTCTATATTTACAACGTTGTTATGAGCCACCCCTCCCCAGTACCGACATATTTGTTTGCTTTTAACACCTACAGGTGGAATTAAAAGTTTTAATAAATGGAGTAATATATTATTTCAAGAATCTCAAATATTTGGAGTTAAGAATGATACTTAAATACAAATTTGTCATCATATAAAACAAGAATATTGACCGATATTCACAGTCACGATAAAAATGGCTTAATTTTAAAATAAATAGTTTATAGCGCAGTGAAATAATAGCATACTCCAATGCTAAAGTCGGCTAAAATTAAACTATAGAGTAATGTAATATACAGAAAACCAAATGAGTCCTTCGTGTAGTTGTATAAAAAAATTCTGTTAAAATGTTTTCACTCAATCTACAGCACTCACTATAACGCAAGACGAAATTTTACACAAGTTAGGTCTGAGTGAAAATTAAGTACGACTTTATTAGTCAGCGCAATTCCTCCACTCCTTCAGACAGCTCCCACACAAAAAGACTCTTAAAAGACATGTTCACAAATATGTGACGATATCTTGAAGCTTAATATTTCAAATTTTGCTAAATTTAATATATCAATGGTTTCAAATAAAAGAATTAGTGGGTAGAAAATCGAGGGGGTCACTTGAGTAGCTGAAATACACAATTATTTGAAAAATATATACATTTTCTTTTGAGACCCGCTATAAATAGAGAAAGTAGAAAGTCCAAAGATCACAGGAAATCGTTTTGAGTTAAAAGAAAAGTTGGGTCTGTTACTGCGCGAAATCCCTTCACTAGATCGGGTAGCTCTAATACAAAATTTCTTGACACGCGCGTTCACGAGAATTGGGCAAAAACCTTCAAAACGATTTAACCTACAACTACACAGCAAAAAAATCCATTGAATTTTATATCTTTTGGATAGTAGGCAAATATGCCTCACCTTTTCAAGTAAATTTACATTGGGATGTAATAGTCATTTTACTTTATTATTTCAATAATACAGTATTGTTTTCGATTTTTAAAAAAAAAAAAATTTGCTACCCTGAAAATTTTTTTTTTCACGTTTCATGACTAGTAGACACGAAAAAAGCAAAAAAAATTTTCAGTCCGTCTGTCCGCCGTACGCCGTACGTCGACCGCTGTACGCAAAATCGTTTGAAGGCTCGTAGCTCCCAAACCCTTTAAGCTATAAAATTGAAATTTTTTTTATGAATAGACTTTGTAGGCCCCTTGAAGTGGCCAAGTTCATTGGGGTGTGGGTGTGAGGGGGGAGGAGGGGGAAGTGTTTTAGACGGAAAATTTTGGTTTCTAGATCTCAGCAACCGCTTATGCTACGAGGCTGAAATTTGGAATTTATATAGATCTTCAGTAGTGGACCCATTTGCAAAAAAATTGCCGATATAGGTGACGGGGTTTGGGAGTGGGGGGAAAAATAATGCGTCCGAAAAGCAAAAAAGGTGAGATCGACACTTTCTAAAATCCATATCTCCTAAACGGTTAATGTCACAAAATTGAAACTTAATGAATATCTGTAGGTATACTAGGAGAATAGATCGAATACAAAAATTTGAGTGGGGGCAGTGGCGTACGGGAGTGGAGGGTAAAAAACTTTAGATTACGATATCTCACGAACCAATTGCACTAGACAAATAAAATTCGGTTTGTGTATAAAGGTTGACAAATGAAGTTTGCTGAAAGCAAAATTTTTCAAGGGGGCGGTGGAGCATGAAAGTGGAGGGGATAAGAATTTTTCTAAAAAATCACGTCTCATATCTCTAGAACAGTGTAAGATAAAAGCTTAAAATTTTTACCAGAAGTAGGCCTAATAGACCCCTAGCAGAAAACAAAATTTTGGAAGTGTGGGTGTAGTGGGTGAGGGTGGGGGAGGGTGAAAAGGAAAAAGTTCTGATTTTAATATCTCGACAACCTATTATGATATGGAGCTGAAACTTGGTATTTAGATAGAGCTATATTAGTAGCATTTTGGAAAAATATAATTTTTTATAGGGGTAGTATGGTACGGGGGTGGGGGGTGTTTTTCCTATCTATAGAACGGCTTATGTTACAAAGTTGAAACTCGGGACGTTTATGTATATCAACTAGAAAACTAATTTAGATAAAAAAAAATTTTAAATATCCATTGGCGTTCGGAGGGGGGGCAAAAAAAATGATCAGTGAAAATGAAATGCATATATTTTCACGGTTTTCGTCATATCTATTAGGTCTTTCCAAATATTGAGTTCATTTTTATTCTACGGCTTTTTCATGTAAATACCTAGAAAGCGTTTTCAGGATTTTTTAAAATTCGACCCCTAAGGGGGTGCAAAGTTTTTTCCTTTTTCAGCCCCTAAGAGGGTATAAACGGTTTGAACACGTTTTCACAAGTTCCGTCATTTCTTTTAGAAGTAATAAGAAATTGAATTGGTTCCTATTTTCTCGTACTGTCTTCATATTTATTTATTAACTCCTTTCATGATTTTTGGATATTCAACCCCCAAGTGGGTGTAAGGAGGTTGCACATCTGGTGATATATCGAATTTATTTTTACTTCCTAAGGTTTCCTATATAAAAAAGCCAAAAAGTCAATTTCAGTATTTTAGATATTCAATCCTAAGAGGTGTAAGGAGGTTGTATGCTTTTCAAAGTTTCGACATATTTCTTATGTTCGATGAAATATTAGATCGCTTTTCATTTCCACAGACTTTTTATATAATCGCCTACAAACCCATTTCTCAATTTTTTTATATTCAACCCCCAAGGGATTGTACATGGTTTCAAAATTTTTGCCATTCCTTAGTTCTGATGAGATATAAAATTAATTATTACGGCCAACCAATTCACGATTTTTCAAATTTTAAGAACCAAGGAGGTGTGAAGGGTTTGCTTAAGTTTTCTCAAATTTTTCAAAATCCGTCTTGTCTCATGAGATATCAAGTTACTTCTTATGAAATCGTCTAAAAACCTGTTTCACAATTTTTTCGAAATTCTATCTCTTAATTCTGATAAGGCAGCAAATTCGTTTTTACTTCTATGGGCTTTTAGTGTACATAATATACTGAAATTCGAATAGTATACGGGGACGAAATACGAGGTTTGTTAAAGATATGAAAAGCCATTTTTTCCCAAGGGTCCCCCCTTGAAATTTGTAAAAAATATGAAAAGCAATTTTTC
This sequence comes from Beris morrisii, assembly GCA_951812415.1. Classification (NCBI taxonomy): domain Eukaryota; kingdom Metazoa; phylum Arthropoda; class Insecta; order Diptera; family Stratiomyidae; genus Beris; species Beris morrisii. Next base: position 23,764,120 of record OX638312.1, read on the forward strand.
CCAGGGGCCCCCCTGGGGAAAATACGAGGTTTGTTAAAAATATGAAAAGCCATTTTTCCCAAGGGTCCCCTCTTGAAATTTGTAAAAAATATGAAAAGCCATTTTTCCCAAGGGTCCCCCCTTGAAATTTGTAAAAATATGAAAAGCCATTTTTCCCAGGGGTCCCCCCTGGGGAAAATACGAGGTTTGTTAAAAATATGAAAAGCCATTTTTCCCAAAGGTCCCCTCTTGAAATTTGTAAAAAATATGAAAAGCCATTTTTCCCAAGGGTCCCCCCTTGAAATTTGTATAAAATATGAAAAGCCATTTTTCCCAGGGGCCCCCCCTTGGGAAAATACGAGGTTTGTTAAAAATATGAAAAGCCATTTTTCCCAAGGGTCCACCCTTGAAATTTGTAAAAAATATGAAAAGCCATTTTTCCCAAGGGTCCCCCCTTGAAATTTGTAAAAATATGAAAAGCCATTTTTCCCAGGGGTCCCCCCTTGGGAAAATACGAGGTTTGTATAAAATATGAAAAGCCATTTTTCCCAAGGGTCCCCCCTTGAAATTTGTATAAAATATGAAAAGCCATTTTTCCCAGGGGCCCCCCCTTGGGAAAATACGAGGTTTGTTAAAAATATGAAAAGCCATTTTTCCCAAGGGTCCCCCCTTGAAATTTGTAAAAAATATGAAAAGCCATTTTTCCCAAGGGTCCCCCCTTGAAATTTGTAAAAATATGAAAAGCCATTTTTCCCAGGGGTCCCCCCTTGGGAAAATACGAGGTTTGTATAAAATATGAAAAGCCATTTTTCCCAAGGGTCCCCCCTTGAAATTTGTATAAAATATGAAAAGCCATTTTTCCCAGGGGCCCCCCTTGGGAAAATACGAGGTTTGTTAAAAATATGAAAAGCCATTTTTCCCAAGGGTCCACCCTTGAAATTTGTATAAAATATGAAAAGCCATTTTTCCCAGGGGTCCCCCCTTGGGAAAATACGAGGTTTGTATAAAATATGAAAAGCCATTTTTCCCAAGGGTCCCCCCTTGAAATTTGTAAAAAATATGAAAAGCCATTTTTCCCAAGGGTCCCCCCTTGAAATTTGTATAAAATATGAAAAGCCATTTTTCCCAGGGGTCCCCCCTTGGGAAAATACGAGGTTTGTTAAAAATATGAAAAGCCATTTTTCCCAAGGGTCCACCCTTGAAATTTGTAAAAAATATGAAAAGCCATTTTTCCCAAGTGTCCCCCCTTGAAATTTGTAAAAATATGAAAAGCCATTTTTCCCAGGGGTCCCCCCTTGGGAAAATACGAGGTTTGTATAAAATATGAAAAGCCATTTTTCCCAAGGGTCCCCCCTTGAAATTTGTAAAAAATATGAAAAGCCATTTTCCCATTTTCACAACAACCTAAAAAATAACGTTCCAAATAGCCTCCTGGTTATTTCTTAGGTTGACAGTCGCATAGTAACCTACACCGCATCTCATCATTAAACACGTTTCGGACTTCTACCCATAAAATAATAAAGTTGCGCCCAGACTGTTGGCAGATTTTTTAATGTAATTTTCAATTTTCGGTCAGCAAATTTAAATTTGTAATCAGTAAATTTCAACTTCAAAAGGCTTATATGAGTTCTTCACAAATGAATATGTTATTATTATTGTTATAATTTCTATTTTTTAGATTTACCTAAACTCCCAAATACGGAGTTCAAAATAGTGGTATATTGTCCTTTTCGTTCGACAACTATATGTGCAGTTGATAATCGGCTTTATTTCATACTACAACATAAATCTAAGTTCGGTATTCTAGAGTATTGAAGTATTATGCTATTGGCTTGAAGCATATCATGACTGCGATATATTTTACTTTATTATTTCAATAACACAGTATTGTGATCGATTTTTAAAAAAAAAAAAATGGTACCGTCAAAACTTTTCTTTTACGTTTCATGACAAGTAGGTACGAAAAAGGCAAAAAAAAATGTCAGTCCGTCTGTCCGCCGTACGTCGAACGGTGTACGCAAAATTGTTTAAAGGCTCGTAACACCCAACCCCTTTGAGCTATTTAGTTGAATTTGTTGTGGTAGGTAGAGTGGGTAGACCTCTTTAAGTGGACACCATTTACGAGGTGAGGGTGTGAAGGGGGAGGTGGGGGAAGCGTTTTAGACGGATAATTTCGGTTTCTAGATCTCAGCAACCGCTTATACTAGGAAACTGAAACTTGGAGTTTATATAGACCTTCAAAAGTAGACCCATTTGCAAAAAAATTGCCGATATGGGTAGAGGGGTGAAGGAGTGAGGGGAAAAATAATGCGTCCAAAACGCAAGAAATCGGAGTTTGAGACATTCTAAAATCCATAACTCCTAAACGGTTAACGTCACGAAGTTAAAACTTAAGAAACATCTCTAGATATACTAGGAGAATAGATCAGAAACAAATTTTTTAGTGGGGCAGTGGCGTACGGGGTTGGGGGGTGAAAAACTTTAGATTACGATATCTCACGAACCAATTGCTTTAGACAAATAAAATTCGGTTTACGTATAAAGGTTGACAAATGAAGTTTGCTGAAAGTACAATTTTTTAAGGGGGCGGTGGAGCATGAAAATGGAGGGGATGAGAATTTTTCTAAAAAATCACTTCTCATATCTCAAGAACAGTGTAAGATAGATGGTTAAAATTTTTACCAGAAGTGGACCTAATAAAACCCTGGTAGAAACAAAAGTTTTGTGGGTGAGGGTGAAGGGAGGTGAAAAGGAAAAGGTTTAGATTTTTATATCTCGAGAACCTATAATGATATAAATCTGAAACTTGGTATTTAGATAGAGCTATAATAGTAGCATATTGGAAAAATTTTTACAGGGGTAGTATGGTACGGGTTTGGGGGGTGTTTTTTTATCTATAGAACGGCTTATTCCACAAAGTTGAAACTTGCTATGTATATGTAGATTTACTAGAAAAGTAATTTAGAAAAACAAAATATTCAAATATCCATTGGCGTTTGAAAGGGGGGCAAAAAAAATGATAGTGAAAATGGAATGCATATATCATATTTTCACGATTTTCGTCATATCTATTAGGTCTTCCCAAATATTGCATTCATTTTTATTCTACTGGTTTTTCATATAAATACATAGAAAGAGTTTTCAGGATTTTTTCAAATTCTACCCCGAAGGGGGTGCAAGGGGCTGTACACTTTTTCACTAATTCTGCCATATCAACCAGGCCTGATAAGATATCGAATATCTCTTCACTTTTACGGGCTGGCGTAATAATCACCTAAAACCTGTTTTTAAGTTTTTGCGTTTTTCAGCCCTAAGAGGGTTTAAAAGGGTTGAACACGTTTTCACGAATTCCGTAATTTTTTTTAGAAGTGATAAGAAGTTGAATTAGTTTTTACTTTCTCGTGCTGTCTTCATATTTATCTATTAACTCCTTTCAGGATTTTTGGCTATTCAACCCCAAGTGGGCTTAAGAAGGTTGCATATATTTTAACAGATTCCTACATATTGCTTAGGTCTGATGATGTATCAAAATCATTTTTACTTCCTAAGGTTTCTTATATAACCGCCAAAAAGTCAATTTCAGTACTTTTAGATATTCAATTTTAAGGGGTGTAATGGGGTTGTATGCATTTCAAAGCTTCGACATATTTCTTAGATTTGATGAGATATTCGATCACTTTTCACTTCTACAGACTTTTTATATAATCGCCTACAAGCCCATTTCTCAATTTTTGGATATTTAACCCCCAAGGGTTTGCATATGTTTTCACAATTTTTGCCATGCCTTAGTTTTGATGAGATATGAAATTATTTATTTCTATAATATTTTAAATATTTTTATTTTAAGAACAAAATTAACTGTCCAAGAAAAGTCATAATCTCGAAACAACTGATGATATACTCCGACTTTGACCGCTCCCGAACTTTGATCCGAAAAACAGACCATTGGCAGATTTTTTTACTTCAAACTATTTTTTATAGAATGTGTTAGGGAGATTTCGCTCTCTAACGAACTCGACCTTACAATTTATATATCTAGCTATCATTTATCTAATTTCAGTTATAATTCGACATTTTGCCTCAAAAAGTTCTAATGTTGTAGTGGGCTCTAGGAAATAAACACACAAATTATTCGATTTTCAGACCTAGTCCTGGACAGTTTTCAAACAAGACTTTCGAGGTGTATAGACTGTGTACCCTAAATGACAGTACCCAAGGCAGCGATCTGTTCCATTGGCAAGCAGTAGCACTGGACTTACTGACGAGTGCATTCAAAATAGTTAGGATGCTTAACTTCGATGTAAATACACACTTTATTTTATTATTTTTTAATAATAAAGTATTGTGATTGACCTAGTTCAGTTCAGAAAGGGGGCAGCGCTAGCAACCACTACGTTCTCTAGGCACCATATGGGCCCATTGTGATCCCTTCAAAATCTCGTGGGCGCTCATACCAGTCAAAAACACTCTAAATCCCTGCAGAGTCTGACCAGTTTGTCATGCCATATCGACCTCAAATCCTCAATGTTGTCGAAGAACAGACTACCTACCCATCTGATTCGCCTTCTGGCGATCCCTGGGCATTCACACAAGATTTGTGTGAGGTCCTCTACAGCGTACAGATTGTGGCAGTACCTGCACACGTCTCGGCTAGCCCTAATCGCAAGGCAACTTTCCTCAGCATTCGATAACCCATCAGTGTTCCGACGAGCAGCCGTAGTTTTCCTCTATCTCAAGTTAATATACGAGTATTCCCAGTTTTTTGACTATCCAGCTCTAGCCCTAGATATACTGCAGCTTGTCAGCCCTTACCACCTAGAATTGGCCGCCTCTTTAGAACGCTCACCAATTAGTGCATTGATGCCGCGTATCGGTGAGCTAACCTCCTCCTCAACTCTGTCATTTGCCATTTGATGCCGATCCCGCTCTCGCCAGCTCATCCGCATGATCGATCTAAAATTTCCAAAATACAGTCGAACTTCGATAACTCGAACTGCGATGTGGCGCATAAAAATTTCGAGTTATCAAGACTTCGACTTATCAATAATAACTGTACATATGCGTGTACTTTTTTTGTGAACGAACATTTCTGTATTTATTTCAGTAAATATATGTAACATAAGTGCCTTAATATCTAAGTTTAAGAAAAAATAACAAAAATATGAAACAGTACATTCAACATATATGCACATATGTACATAATGTACCTATTTGTATATGTATGTATGTATTTACTATTTTATTGTAAAAAAGTTAGTTATTTGTGACTGACGACTGGATTTCTTATTTTGGTTTTCAAAAAAAGCTTCAATTTTATTTAAACTACTATACAGTGAATCGGTTTTAGATATACGAATCCAATATCGTAGGTATGAATTTCATAAAAAACTCGCTATATTCAAAAACCACTTCTACTTAACAATATTATTCATATTTATTATTATATTTATTCTTGGATCTCATACAATCAAAAAATATCTGATGCAAATTTCGTTATGTTTAAAACAAATTTCTACTTTAATTTGTAGCATAGAAAACATCTTCTAAAGTTCTCGTAAAATTCAAAAATATTCTCAAAAAAAGCTGTTTACATTCAAAAATAAATCTTCTTTAGTTTATAAACTTGAAGAAAATCTTGTTTCAATTTCGTAAAACTCCAAAATATTTCATGAGAATCTCGTTGTTTCAAAAACAATTTTCAATTTATTTTGCTAAATTGGAAAAATCTTGTAAAGCTCTCGTCAGATCGAAAGAACAATAATTGTAAAATTTAAAAATGTCTTGTTATTTTCAAAAGTCAGTTGAGATTTGGTTCGTTAATTTTAAAAGATTCTTTAATATTGTTAAAAAAAAACATTTGACAAAAAACAATTGACAAGTAAAGTGCTTTCGGTAGGATAGGAAGGAATTATTTTTCTGGAAGGGGCCAGAATTATTTTTCTGGGAGGGTCCAAGCCGAGAGCTATGGGGGGTCCCGGCCCCTCCTGGCCCCCTACGGCGCGTCTATGCGTACTTCACAGCTACATCTTTATTTCTTGAGCCACTTTCCACTTCCTTTATAAGCTTAAATTTTTGATCAAAAGACAAAGTTTTTAAAGTACGTTTTGATGACATATTAACACACGTAAAAATGTCTTCAATGTAATAAATGAAATAGGCACAGTATTTTTTACATACTTGTAACTAACTAGTATGTCAAGCAAGTGAACTTAGCATGCGCATAAACTGAACTGCCTGCATACGTCAAAAAAGACAGGTTAAAATCGACCGTAATTAGGGGATTCCCCCAAAAAATTCAACTTATCGAAGTTGGGGCCAAATATTTCATTCGAGTTATCAAGATATTCGAGTAATCGAAGACAAATTAACACACATTCCCTACTTTTGACGCTATTGCCAACCAACTTGGTTCGACTTATCAAAAATTCGAGTTATCGAAGTTCGATTTATCGAAGTTCGACTGTAATTGCTACTCTGAAATTTTGTATTTTCACATTTTAGGACTAGTAAACCCCAAAAAAAGCAAAGTGTATTTGCCGCTTTATACGAGTTCGATCGGTCATTGAACAGTATAGTTGTATCCGAAAGACGATAGGCGACGGTTTTTTTTAAATATTTTCCCATTAATGAGCAAAAATCTCATATGAAATCTTTTGTTCGTGCTCCGGTTCTACATTAGAGATTTAATCCGGACTAAAATAAAAACTTTATGACGGATAATAACACGTCGCGAAACAATATTCTACACAAGTACGTAAACGACCTTATACAAGCAATTAGAGCAACACTCAACATGCCATTAGAGGCTCCTAATGATAATACTTCAGCGACACAGCCAGGACAATTCGTCAGCTCATTACGCTGAAAGAGAGATAGGAAGATACCAGGTATGGCTTACATATTCAACAAGCTTTTCTGATAATCCAGGTTAAAAAGCACTGAACGCATGGTCTATCTACCAGTGTACCACACATGTGGTTGGATTAACGACTCTATATGTAAGTGGAGCTGTGACCTAAAGTAAATTTCTGTATTATCTGCAAGGTGTGCAAAGATAGCGGTTTTAAAGTTAATTGCTTTATGGTGCTGTCAATTACAGGGTAGTCTAAGTTAATAATAATGACAATCACACCAAAATTGTATTTGTGTAGTCACGGGTTAGACCAACTATTGGAATTTTTCATAGAATAATGACATTTTGCCATTTTTCAGGTAGCATCAAATTTCCGCGGTCATAAAAATTTTTGATTTTTATCTGCAAAAACTGATTCAAGTTCGATAATCTGATGCTGCACGGTCTGGACTATATGGTGGATGGCATGACATCCCAACTAACTTCCAATAATTTTTACCGAGTGGCCAAAGATGTGTGTAGCCTTGTATTGTCGTAATGGAATTATAGATGGCGTTAGGGATCGTGTTAAGCAACCTAGGGACGCCATTTTTTTTTATTTAAGGGTTGGTTAGTTGTTAACATTAATCAGTGCACATCGTCACAAATTTCATTCAACAACATACGTTTGTCCTGTGCAGATCATGTCTAGTTTTTTGCCAGAAAAAGAGCATATGCGAGAAGGTCTGCTTTTTTGCTTCCATTTGAAGAAAACGGCTGCTGAATCGCATCAAATGCTTGTGGAGGCCTATGGTAACAATGTTTTAGCGGAATCAACGTGCAGGGCTTGGTTTCGTTGATTCAAGGACGGCGATTTTGACCTGAGCGACAAGAAGCGCGAAAATCGATCCAGGAAGGTTGAGGACGATCAATTGCAGGCTCTTTTGGACGAGGACGATACCCAATCGTAAAAAACGCTTGCCGAACAATTGGATGTTACTCAAGCAGCCATTTCCAAGCGTCTACGTGCCATGGTAAAGGTTCAAAAGATCGGAAAATGGGTGCCGCATGAATTGAACGACAGGCAGATGGAGCGACGCCAAAACACATGCGAAATGTTGCTCGCCAGACACAGAAGAAAGTCGTTTCTGCATCGGATTGTGACTGGCGATGAAAAGTGGATTTATTTCGATAATCCAAAGCGCAGAAAATCGTGGGTTGATCCCGGTCAACCATCAACATCTACCGCAAGACCAAATCGCTTCGGACGGAAGACAATGTTGTGCGTACAGCAGGGTATCGTCTACTATGAGCTCTTAAAACCTGGTGAAACTGTCGATGCCCACCGCTACCACCAACAATTGATCAAATTGAACCGTGCTCTGCGTGAACAAACGCCGGAATATCAACATCAACATTTTCCTCCGTGACAACGCACCATCGCACACGTCAAAACTGGTCCGCAACTACTTGGACACACTCAACTGGAAGGTGCTACCCCACCCCGCTTATTCACCAGACCTGGCCCCTTCTGACTACCACTTGTTTTCGTCGATGGGACACGCGCTCGCTGAGCAGGACTTCGGTTCTAATGAAGACGTCCGAAAATGGCTTCATAAGTGGTTTGCTTCGAAAGAGAAGGAATTTTTTTGGCGTGGTATCCACAAATTGTACGAGAGATGGGAGAAATGTGTAGCTAGCGAGGGTGAGTAGTTCAAATAAATTTGTTTTTGTTTTCTTTGAAAAAAACATGTGTTTTTCTGATTAAAAAACGATCGTTTTAAGGTTATACACCTGTATACGGCGTTGATGTTATGAGGATGGAAGAATTCCGTTCTCGTTCCCTACCTGAACTCTTGCAATTCGTGAGGAGGACGAAAAAGTTTGGGTAGAGACTGGGGGACTTGAGTACAATGGGCCATTTTTGCCTGAGTGCTCAAGATACACTGCTTTGCTGCGTGTCTTCCGCCGCATCAAACAACAACAAGCTCGAACTTTGTTTTTACTCAAAACTAATTTGTACAAAGTTTGAACTTCGTGGCTAAGCGACTTTTTGAGTTATAGTAAGTTCCGTAAAGTAATTTACGACATTTTTACAGGATTTTTGTATGGCAACTACATGAAGGACTCATGGATTTTTTTTCATATTCATATGTAGAAAGTAAATTCCAAAGTCGTAGCTTAAACCCTTCTAAAGTTATCGGTCAATATTCTTGAACACTGTCTTAAGGGCTTTTGTATAGATTGATAGCTACTAACTAATAAACTCAGTATTGCTTATGACTTAAAAGTAATTCCTGAAAAATTTGTACATTCTGCTTTAACGCGTTCTTTAGTTAAAGGATTATATAACTTGAATACATTTTTGAAAGACTTTCGTAGGCTGCTGCACGAAGAACTCATTCTATTTTCATTATATTCGGAAATTTCAAGTTCCTAACTTAAAGCATTCGACCAGCAATCGTGAATGCGAGGTTTAAGGACTCGAGGTACTCGAAGTAGGGGAAGGATGTCGCCATAACAAACTTAGCATTACTTTTTCATTTTACAAGACAAAATTTCAACTTCCTAGGTCAACGCGTTCTTGAGTTATAGTGCAACGGAGTTTTGGTCCATAGCTGGACATAAAAAAAATAATGTCTGAGGCTCGGTTCTATGCGTTACAAACTTTTCGGGCTGGACTAAACTTATAATACTCTACGATTTCAGCTAGAGTATGTAAATATGTTAGATTAAAATGTTAATGGTGTATCATAAATTTGGTTCTTGTTGTTGTGGTAACGAAAACCAATGACCTTCTCCTCTATAGAAATTCGGAAGCCCTATAAGACATAATAAATAGCAATAAATTAATTAAATTATAATTTCTAAGAATACAACTTACACAACAATATCAATTATTTATTTGTGGCGGTCGTCTTCTGTTGGGAACTCATCGCTACGAATGGGTCGAACGTTCTAAAAGATTTCTTCTAAGGAAGTTCCGGTCAGTCGAGTGTACGGACTGACCAATCGGGAAGAAATGAGATAATCAGAGTGACCGCAGTACCGGCAAATACAAATCGAGAGCTCGGTTCCTGTACCAGCCGAAAGTCAATAGGTAGATTCGAGCGAGCACATTATGTGATTTGAATAAATTACAAAGCTCAAGTTCTTCGTCGCACACGCGTTTATGGCAGAAACTTTTCAACAAAGAAAACCGCATGTTCCGGACTTGTACGGAACATTGATGGCAACTGGGAATTCCAATTGCCAACACGTTTACGTGTTGATTATCGTGAAAGCCAATTGAGTGTGGACTGGAGCTAGGTTGAACTTAAATTTTTGCCATCTACGACACTATGCAAGGATACACTCCGAAGGAAAAGGACATGTGCATATGTAGTTAAAGGACATGAATTTTACAAAATGTGTTCGTCTGCCATTGATTGGGCAGCAATTACAATTTGATTACAAAACCAATCCTTCCGTCTGACTTATGCCTTTTGGAGTTTGGTTAAACCTTTCTTAATTACAGTAAGTATGTGTGTATGTATGTATATGGTTATCAGCCCATATCGGATTATTCGGATTTAGACAGTGGAGGTTCAACTGAAATGAATAGTTAGAAGTACGTATATTACATTTGTAGTAAACTTATATGTACACAGTAAAAAAATCAATTGAATTTTACATCTTTTGGATAGTAGGCAAATATGCCACACCTTTTCAGGTAAATTTACATTGGGATGTAATCGTCAATTTGAATGTAATTTTCAATTTTAGGTCAGTAAATTTCAATTTGCTATAAGTAAATTCACTGGATATAAATACACTCTAAAAAAATGTTAAATTAGCATTCTTTAAGATACACTTATTTCTACTTCTAATATCATTTCTTACTTATTTAGTCCTAATAAAACCCTTGGCTGTAGACAAGAATCGAACCAGCGATCAATTCTGGTTTTGTCCGCGTAAGTTTGGCGCGCGTAGTCACTTCGCCACCGAGGGCGTTTCATTTTTATTTCAGTAGAAAACAAAATCAAACGAAGCGTCCAACTTCGTGGTTTAATATATTACATGTTTTTCGTCGTAAAATTCAAATAGGTAAGTAGAATTACACGAAAAAGAACGTAATTTTCAATTCATACATATATAAATATAATTAATTTTACACGAAATGGTGCGTAATTTTGTGAGCCTTTTCATGTAAATTGTACGGTTCAGTTGAAAAGTACATAAATAATTTAATACCAGTGATTTCGTGTAAAAGTGATTGAAATGTGTACTTTTACTTAAAAAAATTAAATATACTGGATATTTTAAGTTAAAATTGGATTGAAAATTCAATTTCTTTAAAACAGTGTAGGTATTTAAAACTGAGATACAAATTTTGTTGAAGATAATAACTACAAATTTATCCGGAGCATTAGAATCCTGCTGAACTAATAAAAGGAGCAGTCATGCATTTTAGTTTGTATATCTTGAATATTAACATCACATTAGCACCGATATTAAAATTAGGATCATATCGAGATCCTGCGTTAAATTTTTGTTATTTGTATATTTGTAAACTATGTTTTTATTCGAATTGGGTTAGTTCACTATACACAGCTATATACAGCTACATAAAAGTTAGTTCTTTTTGATTTTTGATTAAAACAATTGTTAATGAAAATTGAAGTTGATTTTAGCTCAATTCTATTGCGACAACATTTCCATGCTATTCAGGAAAAAAATTTGCTAATAGTTTGTCATATAAAGCCCGCACTCAAAGAAAAAATATGATTATAGCCACCATATTTTGGGAGAACCTTACTATGATTGAGGTTATAGTTGCCACAACCATGTTAAAACATGTAACACAGTTGTACTAACTGAATGTATGTTTATAATAACTATAGATCTATAGCAAAAATTTTACAACTTAGTTACTAGAACTATGGTTATGTTTTTAGGAAACATATAATGTTTGTCTCAAACAAAATTATGGTTGTGGAAACCTAGGTGTGTGATTCACGCAACCTTCTTTTTTAATAGAACAGTTACGCCAATCATAAAAATCATGTGACATGGTTACTTGAAACATAGTTATGTTTTTAGAAAACCTTTTATTTTTGGCTTAAACAAAATTATGGTTGTAAAAACCTAATTGTGTGATTAACGCAACCATGTTTTTATACTCTAGATGAAATCATATAGAGTATTATAAGTTTAATCCAGCCCAAAAGTATGTAACGCATAGAACCAAGCCTCGGACAAAAAAAAGTTATATATTATTTTTTGTTTATTTGTGGCCAAAAACCTCAAATCCGCTTGACGTCCGTCCGTCCGTCCGTCCGTCCGTCCGTCCGTCCGTCCGTCCGTCTGTCCGTGAACACGATAACTCGAGAACGCCTTCACCTAAGATCTTGAAATTTTGAATCTGGATGTTTGGTTGAATTTGTAAGGCTAAGTTTGTTAACGGGCAAAATCGTCCTACTCCTTCGGGTAGCTGCCATACAAAATGTCCTGTTCCAAAATGTCGTGTTCAAGAATATTAGCCGATAACTTCGGAAGGGTTTAAGCTACGACATTGAAATTTTGCATGTGTTATTTCTCCAATAGTTGGAGAAAAATATATGATTATGAAGAAAATCCTATTAGTCGTTCGTGTAGCTGCCATACAAATATCCTGTCAAAATGTATTCACTTAATTTACGAAACTCACTATAACTCAAGTAATCTTTTAGCTACGAATTCAAAATTTTGTACAAATTAGTTTTGAGTAAAAAGAAAGTTTTGCTTTACTAGTCAGCGAAATCCTTTTACTCCTTCTGGTAGCTGCCATACAAAATGTCCTTAAAACACGTGTTTAAGAATATTGGCCGATAACTGCAGAAGGGTTTAAGCTACGTCTTTGAAATTTTGTATGTGTTATTTTTCCAATAGTTGGAGCTAAGTGTATGATTATGAAGAAAATCCTATTAGTCCTTCGTGTAGCTGCCATACAAATATCCTGCCAAAACTTCTTCACTTAATTTACGGAACTTACTATAACTCAAGTAATCTTTTAGCTATGAATTGGAAATTTTGTACAAATTAGTTTTGAGTAAAAACAAAGTTCGAGTTTACAAATCAGCGAAATCCTTTTACTCCTTCTGGTAGCTGCCATACAAAATATCCTTAAAACACGTGTTCAACAATATTTTCCGATAACTTTTGAACGCTTCAAGCTACGAATTTGAAATTTTGTACACATTAATTTTTAAATGGTTCCAAGGAAAAGGATAAATATGTAAGAAATCGAGTGAGTCCTTCCTGCACCTCCGATGTGAAAGTCCTTCAAAAGGGACATTTTTTTCGATGACTTACCCAGTTCAAGATATGAAATTAAACACAGAATACTGTCTTTTAGTTTTGGGTAGCAATCAAGTGGCAGTCCTTAATAAAGGACATACAACATGAACATACGTAATTCTACTTTATCCCCAACTACAATATAAATCGGAGTTCAGTATTCATCTAGAGTATTATACGATTGGCTTGCAGCCGATCGTGACTGCAGTATGTTTTATTAGAACGATTACGCCAATCATAAAAACCTGTAACATAGTTACTAGAAACATAGCTATGTTTTTAGGAAACATGTTATGTTTGGCTCATTCAAAATTATGGTTGTGGACACCTAGGTATGTAATTCAAGCAACCTTCTTATTTAATAGAACGGTTACGCCAATCATAAACATCATGTGGCATGGTTCCTAAAAATATATAATGAAAGTAAAAGTATTTTCCTCAGGAATAGTATTTTTATTTCTCTATCTTATTTCTTATGACATATTATAAATTACATTATATTTTCCATGCCTTCCTTTCCAACTTTACACGTTCAATAGGTACTGATATATATTTATTTCTCTCAGGAATACTTGAACTTGAACGAAGCGAACTTACACCGCGAACGACACTTTTCGCAATGGGAGAAATGATAATTCGAATGCTTCTGAGTAATCGCATCGACATAATTAGTTGTAACAATTATATTATGGTTGCGATAATCATAATATGTTTAATTTCATGATTGTACTTACCATATCTCATAAACATCTATAGTTGCACTGATTACGAGTATATAACAGTCATTATAATTATAGTATGTAGCAATCATAACATATGAACTTATATGATTGTACTCACCATACCTTAATAAATTCTAATGTCACACTGATCATATTCATGCTTATCACAATCACAGTATGGTTACGGCAATTATAATATGTCAACTAACATTGTACTGACCATCTCTAATCAAATGCTATAGTTGCACTGACCATTCAAAGTTATGTCAATTATAGTATGGTTGCGACAATCATATCTAATATCTTACCTTACATGATTGAACACACCAAGGGAGTCCTACAAGGAGACACCCTCAGTCCATTATTATTCTCGCTATTCTTAGCTGATTTTGACGATTTCCTGAAAAATATGGACATTGATGGAATTAATATCGATGGCTTTCATAATATATCTTCACTTTTTTATGCGGATGATTTGGTGCTCCTGGCAGATTCTCCCATTAAACTTCAAAAAACTTTATCCGCGTTGGAACTATATTGCCAAAACAATAAACTTACGGTTAATACAGAAAAATATAAAATTCTAATTTTTAAACGCGCTAGAAGACAGCCAAACAACATGGAGTTTACTTACAAGGGGCTCAGCCTAAAAATCGTGAATCAGTTTGAATATTTAGGTGTTACCTTTAGCAGCTCAGGTCTCTTCCGCAATTGTAGCGAACATATAGTTACGAAAGCTAACTCCGCAACGGCCAATATTAAGATAGTGTTGCGAACTAGGGGTTCGCCGGGATTTCAAGTAAAACACAATTCGGTTAAAATAAAAATAAGTGATAATTTCTTTATCCGCACTTTAATTCACAGAATTATAATCGCACAATAATTCGCACTGTATGGCAGTACCGCCCGCTTATACCATATATCGCTTAACTCGTTCACTTTCGTTCTCTCTCAACACGGTCGCGTATACTCGCAGTCGACGTAATCGAAATTACTGTGTCTTCGCTGAGAGCTTCACCTGCTTATATACTAGCCGGTTGCAGTCTAGGATGTTCTTGAATCTTCGATGCTTGTGGAATCTTCTCGAAAGCTTTAGAGCTTTCGATTTCGATCTTCGTTCAGTGTAGAACCTTCTCGAAAGCTTTAGAGCTTTCGATTTTGATCTTCGTTCAGTGGTGTGTGCAGAAGATT
The DNA here is from genome assembly GCA_951812415.1 of Beris morrisii. Taxonomy (NCBI): domain Eukaryota; kingdom Metazoa; phylum Arthropoda; class Insecta; order Diptera; family Stratiomyidae; genus Beris; species Beris morrisii. The sequence continues at coordinate 23,779,162 of OX638312.1, forward strand.
CAAGTGAGCTTGAGATCTTTCGACTTTGATTCTAATTGGATTCTAGTACATTGGAGAGCATTCGATAAGAAGAGAGATACAACCGTGCTGTTTCGCCTTATTTCTGGTTGGGTTATTTTGCAACTAGGTATTCGGTTGTTGTTGTAACGATCGAGTTGTACGGTTGCGCGGTTGCCAGGCTTACACGTAACAATAGTAATGATGAAATCGCAAATGCAGTAACATCATTCACGGATGCATTTATATCAATCAGTTATTCTTAATATATTATTATACTCGTCGGAAGTCTGGTCATTAAATTACCCTGACACTATAGAGAAAACCCAGGTTAAATTTATCAATATCTTTATATTATTTGAACAACTCAACCCCAGGATACGTGATCCGGCGTGAGTTTAACTTAAGTAGAGTTATAGTTTCTTCCGTTAAAAGAGCACTGAAGTGGCTTTGTAAACTATTGGACATGGATAATGATAGGCTACCGCGAATTTGTTTCAATAGACTTTTAACACTAAGTAACTCAGATAATAACATAGCTAAATATAATTGGGCCTCCCAATTAAAGGGGTTTTTCCTCATAATAAATAGAGAAAACCTATGGAGAAATCTAAACGCACGTGAAATCAGACAAAATTTAGTCAGTTTTATAAATGACCTTCAGCAGCACTATCACACTATGGATTCTGAATCAATAGCCAACTCTTCTTATACAACAATTTTCGGCCGTTTAATTCATGGTACGTTGCTTGATCTCTATGTGCCTATAAGAAAAATAAGAGTTGCATCTCAATTACGTACAGCCAATGATCGCATTATCACAGTATATACCAACGGCAATGCGCACAGAATAGACCCAAACGAAGTATGTACTATATGCAATTTAATGAAAAACGAATCGTTATTCCACATACTTATCGAATGCCCAATCTATCAATGTATCAGAGAGCGTTATCTATAAGTATCTGGTCACTTCAAAGCCTCTTAACACGGAAAATTACTGTGAGTTTTTGTTGAATATTGCCAATTTGTACCAGTTAAATGACTTATTCTTTCTTACCAATGGTATACTACGTATAAGATCATTTATCATTAATGAATAACATCCACTGGCAATTAAGATTTACTTTGTTATAATAAAATGTTTCTTTTCATATTATCTATTATACTTTTTCTATCTTTTATATCAAACTTATTCATTTCAACTTTTATCATTTTAAATATATTATCATACGGAGTAACATACTATATCTTCATAGTTCATAGTTCATATATTTTATTCTTATTATAGTTACATTGCTGATATACAAAATTCATATTCATAGTTTAGAGATTAGGCTGATCTAAAGCCTTTACAACTAAGGTTTGTTTTGGTTGATGCACTTGGCAGTAAGATGTTTGATATTATTCATGAATTAAGGAAAATTAATGTAAAAAAACCTTATGTATATAATTAACCTAACTTAACCTATCGTATAACTAACTAAATAATAATAAAACGTAATATAATAAAAGAAAAGAAATAAGGAGAAAATAATAATAACAAGGATAATAATAATAATAATAATAATAAACTATGTGAGGTATGCAACCAGTGGATTTGATATATATTGGCATCTGCTGATAAATGTAGATTTAGCTCTATTGGCCATTACTTCAATCATTGAAACTTCCGCATTTTCGTGTAGACGTATTGTAGGGTAATAAAAGGGTTTGTTCAGGATTAGTTTCAAACATTTATTTTGCATAGTTTGCAGTTTTTTCTTATGAATGTTAGCACAATCATTCCATACCGGAGCACCGTATAAAATAATAGGCTGCATTACCATTTTGTATATTAATAATTTGTTTACATTAGATAACTGAGATCTTCTATTAATGAGTGGATACAACGAATGGATACAACGAGAGATTTTGGAGCATGTACTTTCAATGTGTGCGTGGAATGTTAGTTTTTTGTCCAAAATGAGACCTAGATACGAAACTGTGCTGGACCATTCAATTGATTGGCCATGAAAGTTTAAAGGCTGGTTTGAGAGATTTCTTCTATGGCGTTTCCTTGTAAAGAAGATTGATTGGGTCTTGTCAGGGTTAACTTTGATTTTCCATTTGTGGTAATACTCGTAGAGTGCATGTAGTTGTTCTTCAATGTTACAAGTTATGTCCGACCGATTTTCCGAACTTGAGAAAACACTGATATCGTCCGCGAATATTGCCATTTCACAATTGTCGTTCAGGGGTAAATCTGCGGTGTATATATTATAGAGGGTGGGGCTGAGACAGGATCCCTGGGGTACGCCGGCAGGGATTTGACGAGTGGCAGAAATCGTGGATTTAACTTTCACAGCGAAAGTTCTTTGGATGAGAAACGATTTAATTAGCTTGATAATATACACTGGAAAGGAGAAGGTGTGGAGTTTGTACAATAGAGCTTCATGCCAAACTGTATCAAATGCTTTCTCTATATCGAGAACCACCATACCGGTAGATTCTTTGCGTGAAAGAGAGTTTTTAATAGATCTTGTAACTCGATAGAGCTGGTGAATAGTTGAATGACCGGGTCTGAAACCAAATTGAATATTAGGTAAAATGTCAGTATTACACAGGAATTCGTGAATACGATTTAGGATGATACGTTCGAAGATTTTACCTAGTACGGGGAGTAAGCTGATCGGTCGGTAGCTCTTGGGAGAGGAAGGGTCTTTTCGTGGTTTGAGAATGGGTATTACAATAGCCTTTTTCCATTGACCGGGAAAATGACCCAATTTTAAGCACGAATTAAATATATGTGTTAAATAAATAACGACCTTTTTAGGTAGGTTTTTAAATATAATATTTGGTAACAGGTCGAATCCAGGCGCTTTATTCGATTTTAATCGTTTAAGAACTAGAAATAGTTCCCGAGGAGTAACGTAATCGCTTGGTGTTAAGTCGACGTCCAAGGAATCGATAGTTTTAACCATGGTTTTAACTGTAAGATTAGTGGTTGGATTACCAAGATTTTCGGAAGCATGGTGAGCGGCAAGAAAATTTTCAGCGATCAGTTCGGCTTTGTCAAGATCGGTGGTTTTAAGATGGTGACCGGGGGCTAAGAGAGGAGGGATTTGTTGTCTTCTACGCTTAAAAATTTTATTAAGCTCCCAGATTTTTTTAGAGCTTTTACCGAGTTCAGAAAGCATTGTATTCCACTTTACGTTTCGTTGAACGAAAAGCCTGAATTTGATCATTTTCGATAGTTGATTAATGCGAGTTTTTGTAGCTGGATTTCTCGTTATTTGCCATTGTCTTCGTAGGTTATTACGATTTGTGATAATATCTTTGGTTTCGCTGTCTATTGTAAGCTGGTAGTTGGGAATGAATGGTTTTGTTTTGGGTGTACTGTATTCAATGGCTCTCCAAATATTGTCAATGGTGTTATGGATCATAACGTCGATTTGCTCGGCGTTTACTATAGAGCTTAGATCTAGGTTATTCAGTGCCACATGACGTGTAAGATACCTAATAAATCTCTTCCAATTAGTTTTGCGAAAGGAATATGAATTGTTCTCGAAGGGTAATAAGGGAACATCTTTTTCGATTGCAAACAATACTGGAAGATGCGGTGAAGAAAGAGCGTAGGTGGTTTTCGGTTGCGAGATTGGAATTATTCCATTACTAATTATGAGATCGAGTGTTGAATCAGTACCTCTTGCTGATAGGAAAGTTGGTTCAGTTGGAGTGTGAATGAAAAAATTTCGATTGCACATTTCGTCGAATAGAATATTGCCAGCCTTATTAGCTCTGAGACAGTTCCAGTGCCTATGCCTCGCGTTGAAATCTCCACAAACTAGATAACTCTGATTGAGTCCAGTTAGCAGCTTGAAATAACTAAATTTACTAGTACCGTAACTTTACTCCACATTGCAATTATATACTTACATTTACGGTATATTACTATAGAAACTAGATTAAGACAAAGCAACAGTCACGTATTTTAAGCATTTAAAAAAAAAAGAAAAAGCTGTCACTCATTGTAATAAGCCTCGCGGCTTCAGATGCAATAAACATATTATTATTATTATTATTATGATTGAACACACCATATCTGGTATGGTTGTGGGAATTATTTTATCAAATTTCATGGTTCCACTGATCATAGAATACTGTTGTCATAATTATAATATTTTTCTACATGAGAATAATTGGTACAACAATATTAAATTTCAGTGCGGATATATGTTTAATGCAACCATACTATATTTTTACGAATTATATGCTATGACTAGGAGCATCATATAGGTACATGATCATTGGAAACATATCTGTTTTACAATAGTTAGAAGAACTTTAATATAGTCAATGCAACCTTGGAATAAACATAGTTATTCTTTCAGTGCGTGTATACGAAAAACGTATGTAACACTTTACATTCCCTTCGGCGTTAAACATGAAAAAATCGTAAAGTTTTAGGCGATTGCTTTAAGAGCCCATAGAAGTGAAAACCAATTTGCTACCTCATCAGACCGGAATTTGTGAAAACGTATACGACCGCATTACAGTAGTGTCACTAGATACGCAACACTCTACCTAGGAATTGGCAGATATATCTAAATCGGTCGTCTCTGTACTAGAAATTGCAATTTAATCTCAAAAAAATCGTCTGTTCATGTACTAGTTCGCCAGTTTTTGAACTAGTTCGCCTAACTATCAAATTATATATGACTATCGTTTTTGAAGTGTGTTAGTGCGAAGATGTGAAGAGTCGGAAAAAAATTTTCGGTTCCCTTCCATGACTCCAGTACTTCTTTTTCTTTGATATGCGCGTAATTGTGGTTTTCAGTGATAAATTTCCGCATTTCTTTCATTTCTTTTAAGGAACTTTACAATTTTACAGCGAAAAGTCAATCATTTCGAATATTTATAGTGCGAAATCTCATGAAAATGAAAAAAAAATAATAAAGTAAAATTAAAATTTATTGAATGAGATGAGTCTTTCATGTAGCAGCCTAAAACAGTCTTTCAAAAATGTATGCATGGTATAGAATCCAATATAACTCAAGATCGCATTAAAGCAGAGAGTAAACATTTTTCAAGAGTTAGTTTTAAATCACAAGCAAGACTGAGTTCATTAATTAGTAATATCCGTCAACTCCTTCAGGCAGCTGTCATACAAAAGTCATTAAAACACATGTTTGCCAATACTGAACAATAATTTCAGAACGCTTTAAGTTACGAAATTCAAATTTTCTATACGTAGATTTTATAATATAATAGTTACAGCTAAAGTTATGAATATGAAAAAAAAAATTCCATGATGTATCCTGTACAAATGTCCTAGCAGAATTCGCGGAACTCACTGTAACTCAAGAAATCGTTTAGCCACAAAGTTAAAATTTTGTTTTGAGTGAAAACAAAGTTCAAGCTTACTTGTCAGCGAAATCCTTCTACTCCTTCGGGAAGCCCCCATACAAAAAGTCGTCAAGACACGTGTGTTCAACAATATTTTCCGATAAATTTTGAACGCTTCGATCAACGAATTTTAAATTTTGTTCATATTAATTTTTAAATGGTTTCAGGTGAAAGGATAAATATGCTAGAAATGAAGTTAGCCCTTCCTGCATCTCCCAGGTGAAAGTCCTTAAAAAAGGAAAATTTTACTTTCGGCGATTTAGTAAGTTTCAGATATGAAATGAAACACTTAAGGTATTGTCTCTTACTTTTCATTAGCACCCAGATGAGAGTCCTTAATCGGAGTTCAGTATTTCATTTAGAGTATCATACGATTGGCTTGCAGCCGATCGTGACTGCAGTATGCTTAGAAGTCCTGAGTTAGTTATAATAAGGCAGGGTAATCACAATAGGCCCACTGAGGCCGCAATGTGAATCGAGATTTTAGATCGTCCTCCACCATCTACAATCTTAATACAATCTACAATGTTTAGAATTACATTTTTCGGACCCATATATGTTGTTATTTCTTACCATTTCTATCTCATTATGAAGAAGAGAGAAGCATTGTGAGACGCATATAGACAATGTTGGGAAAGAGAGCTGTGGCTGCGACCAACTGGGATGTCTCCGAGACAATAGGTTTGTTCTTTTTGCCAGATTAAGTTAACATTTTAGTGTAGCTTACACTTTCAGTATAATACACCTTACACTGAAAGTGTAGGGTGTAGATCGCGCAAAAAGAACGGGTTAGTGTAGAAAAGTGACAGCTAAAATTCCGAACTTTTTTATTTGCTTTATTCTTTCACTTCTATCAATGCAAATTTATTGCCATTCAATATTCTTGCATGTATTCATTCAAAACAGTAGTTTCACACATTCAAAAAGTCAATTTTATCTGCATACAGCCATCAATTTTGACAGATGGTAAAGAAGAAGAACTTACAACTGCTCCCGACCCAGTGTAGGAAAGTGTACACTGAGTACACTACACTCGACAAAAAAAAACAGCCATCTCTGACGTCACACCGACAAAAAGAACAGCACTAGGATAGAAAGTGTAACCTAGTGTAGAAAGTGTATGCAAAAGGAACAGACCTAATGAGACATCTGGGCCGCGATTCTGACGACAATTCGCGAATTTCGCTTGCGAATTTTTCGCTAATTTCGAATGAGTCAAAATAGATATTCGAACATACCCCATTTCGAAATTGACTTCATTTGTATTTGCCCCACTAAAGTTTTGACATTTGTCGTTGACAGAAACAGTCAGTAAAAACGACTGTTTCTCCGCTAGAGGTCTACTGGGCCTAACTCCTGTAAAAATTTTAACGTCGTATATGGCACGGTTCTGGAGATAAAAAATAAATTTATTTTAAAAATGGCTGTCCACTTACTTTTGCGCTCCATCTCCCTTAAAAATTTTACTTTCAATAGACTTGACTTGTAATCCTATCTTCAATAATTAAATTTTATCTTCCTGGTATAATTGGTTCGGAAGATATTGTAATCCAAAGTTTTTTACTCCACCCCACATTTAGTCCTTGTCTAGGCTCCTAGTATCCTCTAAAAAAGCCACAAAGTTTCAACCATCTAACTTCAACCGTTCAGGAGATATGAATTTTAGAATGTTTCAATCTCAGCTTTCGAGCAATTCGAACGCATTGTCCTTCCCTCCATTCCAACACCCTGCAACCAATCAATCAGTCAAAAAAAACAGACAGACCTAATATTTACAACAAACACGAAACGAAAAATATACTGCAGTCACGATCGGCTGCAAGCCAATCGTATAATACTCTAGATGAATACTGAACTCCAATTTATATTGTAGTTGGGGATAAAGTAAAATTACGTGTGTGCATGTTGTATGTCCTTTATTAAGGACTGCCATTAGATTGCTACTCAAAACTAAAAGATAATAGTTAAGTGTTTAATTTCATATCTTAAACTGGGTAAGTCATCGAACAAAAATGTCCTTTTTGAAGGACTTTCACATAGGAGGTGCAGGAAGGACTCACTCGATTTCTTACATATTTATCCTTTTCCTTGGAATCATTTAAAAATGAATGTGTACAAAATTTCAAATTCGTAGCTTGAAGTGTTCAAAAGTTATCGAAAAATATTGTTGAACACGTGTCTTAAGGACATTTTGTATGGCAGCTACCAGAAGGAGTAAAAGAATTTCGCTGATTAGTAAACTCGAACTTCGTTTTCACTCAAAACTAATTTGTACAAAATTCCGAATTCGTAGCTAAAAGCTTGAGTTATAGTGAGTTTCGTAAATTAAGTGAATACATTTTGACAGGATATTTGTATGGCAGCTACACGAAGGACTAACAGGATTTTCTTCATAATCATATATTTAGCTAAGTCTATTGAAAAAATAACACATACAAAATTTACATTACAAAACCCTTCTGAAGTTATTGACCAATATTCTTAAACACGTGTTTTAAGGACATTTTGTATGGCAGCTACCCGAAGGAGTAGGACGATTTTGCCCGTTAACGAACTTAGCCTTACAAATTTCACCAAACATCCAGATTCAAAATTTCAAGATCCTAGGTGAAGGCGTTCTTGAGTTATAGTGTTCACGGACAGACGGACGGACGGACGGACGGACGGACGTCAAGCGGATTTAAGGTTTTTGGCCACAAATAAACAAAAAATAATATACAGCTTTTTTCGTCCGAGGCTTGGTTCTATGCGTTACAAACTTTTGGGCTGCATTAAACTTATAATACTCTATATGATTTCATCAACGAGTAGAGTATAAACAAACAGTTTCCTCAATTCACATATGCGAATTTCAATTTGAATACCTATTAAGGTCACGAAAATATTCGCCAACAGCCTTGCCTCATGAAACCGACAAATTTCCCTGTTTCGAAAATGAAGGGAAATATGCGGAATTTTCGCAATTCGCATGTCGCGGCTCCTCTACGAGATTCTCGCAGACGCGACCAACTGGGCACTGCATCTCAACCGTCAGACCGCTCTTATCTAAATCCAAACTAGCAGAATCTTATTCCACGTGTGTCCAACCTCAAAGGAAATTGAGCACTAGGTACTGTTAATTTAGCCTCAACCTTCGTTCTTCACAAAATTAATGTTAAGGCCTGCCTAGTACAGCCAAGGTGATTATCGTTCTCCCCAGTTCCCAATTTGCGCATGAAGTTGATAGTCTAAAGTCGGCCATAGTACCTATCTATTCTGTTGCACAACTAAAAGAAATTAAGAATTTCTTCATCTATCGATTCCACTACTTCTCCTGAGGACTGCTGGCTTAATTGACATTAATGATCGAACGTTTGTTCGCCTCCTTTAGTACAAAATCCGGATACGAAGTGCATTGAAGCAAAGCTGGAATTTATTTCTTTATCGTCAGTCGGCTTGACTAGCAATTATCTAAGACCCAAGATCTCTGCTGTGTACTACACAAACCGATATCAATTCGTTCTTCCCTTGTGAATGGGTTCTATTAGTGTCAATTGGGTGCTTTGTCTTTGGCTTGTGTGCATATCTCCCTGGACTATCTGAAAGTGCATTGTATCTTAAACGCCTATGAATCAAGAATTTCCTCATTAACTTTGTAAATTCGTTTTAATGAAAATTTCCGTGATATGAGTTGTGTATTTAGTAGATTTCAGTAAAAGTTGTAGAACAAAATAATATAGTTTAAAAAGGAACTTATCGTTCACCTTGACGTTCTCATAATGTGCGCTAAATCTGTGTTTCACATTATGCGATTTAAGGCAGTGACACAATAAAAGCAGAAGCAGACTTTTTTTTAGAAAGCACAGAATCATATGGCGCCTGTTTAAATGAAAGCAGCGGCAGAAGGACCGACGGAAGCAGTGCTGCTTTCTCGTTCTAAATTCTAAAATTCTGATTCTGCTTCAGTACTGCCAACATAAAACCCTCAAGAATTGAGAATGTTTTCAGCAATGGAAATGTCGAAGGTGTCAAAATTGTTTCCATATACTCGTATGTAATGATCATTTTAAACTTAACAAAATTAACGGAAACAAAATATTTTCGTCCGCTAAAAGAAGAGTCTAAATACTTGTGACTAGGGTTGTTCGATTTCGATTCAATTAATCGATTAATCGATTAATTTTTTAAAAAACATCTATTTTATCAATCGATATGAGTGATGTTGATTAATCCACATAATTGATTAGTTAACGTTAATTAGGCGAACAAATTTCAACAGTAGAAAGATTCGATGTTCGAAAGATTTGGCAATATTTTACTGCGGAATTAGCTGCAACAGAAAAAAATTGTGCATTCATGTAGATATCCAGCAACACACGTTTGGTAAAAACAACCCAGCAAGCAAAATGTCGCTGAGAAAATTCCTTCGTTGTAAAATTGTTGGTATTATTTTACTCCTGCTGTTTCTTTCAGTCTCAAATTCATAACTTTAAGAGCTCGCCCCTGAAATTTTAAAAAAAAAATTTTTTTTTTACAGGTTTTCATTTGTTATACTTTTAAGAATTGAAAAACAAAAAAAAAACAAAAGTTTTTTTAAAAAAAAAAATTTTAAGAAAATTCCACTAGGTTACAAAGCTATAGCCAAAGCTATAATGTGACCTGGCTAACTGCCGCGCCCCTCTCGACACCTGCGTTTCGTATTTATTTTGTTTGCAAAACCTGGGTTGCTTAGAAAACAAGGTCGTTTATAAGATCAAGTTTATAGGAAGATACAAGGGGAAGAAGGTGTACAGTACGAATCTGGAATGGGAGACTAGCCGTAAGTTCAAGTTGTACCAGAAACTTGAAACGCGTTTTTCTCGAAACTGTGTTTTTAGACAGTGTCAGCACGATAACTCAGTCAATTTTCAATATTTTTCAGCTTTTTTTTAAATTTTTAATTTTTTGGTTGGACAATTTTTTATAAATTATTGAACACATTTTTATACTCTAGATGAAATCATATAGAGTATTATAAGTTTAATCCAGCCGAAAAGTTTGTAACGCATAGAACCAAGCCTCGGACGAAAAAAAGTCATATATTATTTTTTGTTTATTTGTGCCCAAAAACCTCAAATCCGCTTGACGTCCGTCCGTCCGTCCGTCCGTCCGTCTGTCCGTGAACACGATAACTCAAGAACGCCTTCACCTAGGATCTTGAAATTTTGAATCTGGATGTTTGGTTGAATTTGTAAGGCTAAGTTCGTTAACGGGCAAAATCGTCCTACTCCTTCGGGTAGCTGCCATACAAAATGTTCTTAAAACACGTGTTCAAGAATATTGACCAATAACTTCGGAACGCCTAAAGCTACGTCTTTGAAATTTTGTATGTGTTACTTTTTTAATAGTTGGAGCAAAATGTATGATTATGAAGAAAATCCTGTTAGTCCTTCGTGTAGCTGCCATACAAATATCCTGTCAAAATGTCTTCACTTAATTTACGAAACTCACTATAACTCAAGTAATCTTTTAGGTACGAAATCGAAATTTTGTACAAATTAGTTTTGAGTGAAAACAAAGTTCGAGTTTACTAGTCAGTGAAATCCTTTTACTCCTTCTGGTAGCTGCCATACAAAATATCCTTAAAACAGATGTTCAAGAATATTGGTTGATAACTTCAGAAGGGTTTAAGCTACAACATTGAAATTTTGTATGTATTATTTTTCCAATAGTTGAAGCTAAACATATAATTATGAAGAAAATCCTGTTAGTCCTTCGTGTAGCTGCCATACAAATATCCTGTCAAAATGTATTCACTTAATTTACGAAACTCACTATAACTCAAGTAATCTTTTAGCTACGAATTCGGAATTTTTTACAAATTAGTTTTAAGTAAAAACGAAGCTTGAGTTTACTTGTCAGCAAAATCCTTTTACTCCTTCTGGTAGCTGCCATACAAAATGTCCTTAAAATACGTCTTCAAGAATATTGGTCGATAACTTCAGAAGGGTTTAAGCTACGTCTTTGAAATTTTGTGTGTGTTATTTTTCCAATAGTTGGAGCTAAATGTATGATTATGAAGAAAATCCTATTAGTCCTTCGTGTAGCTGCCATACAAATATCCTGTCAAAACGTCTTCAGTTAATTTACGGAACTTACTATAACTCAAGTAATCTTTTAGCTATGAACTCTAAATTTTGTACAAATTAGTTTTGAGTAAAAACGAAGTTCGAGTTTACTAATCAGCGAAATCCTTTTACTCCTTCTGGTAGCTGCCATACAAAATGTCCTTAAGACACGTGTTCAACAATATTTTTCGATAACTTTTGAACGCTTCAAGCTACGAATTTGAAATTTTGTACACGATCATTTTTAAATGGTTCCAAGGAAAAGGATAAATATGTAAGAAATCGAGTGAGTCCTTCCTGCACCTCCCATGTGAAAGTCCTTCAAAAAGGACATTTTTTTTCGATGTCTTACCCAGTTCAAGATATGAAATTAAACACTGAATATTGTCTTTTAGTTTTGAGTAGCAATCTAATGGCAGTCCTTAATAAAAGTCATACAACATGCACACACGTAATTCTACTTTATCCCCAACTACAATATAAATCGGAGTTCAGTATTCATCTAGAGTATTATACGATTGGCTTGCAGCCGATCGTGACTGCAGTATGTTTTTACTTTATTATTTTTTAATAATAAAGTATTGTGACCGACCTGAAATTTCAAAAAAATTTGCTACCCTGAAATTTACTAGTCAAAACACCAAAAAAGCAAAAAAAAAATGTCCGTCTGTCCGCTGTATACGCCGTACGCCGTACGCAAAATCGTTTGAAGGCGCGTAGCTCCCACACCCGTTGAGGTATTAAGTTGTAATTTTTATGGTCTGTAAATTGGGTGAACCCCTACAGATGGTATCCTTTAAGGGGTCGGGGTGTAAGGGGGGATGAGGGGGGAGCGATTTAGACGAAAAATTTTGGTTTTCAGATCTCAGGAATCACTTATGCTAGGAGGCTGAAACTTGGAACTTATGTAGTACTATGATAGTGGACTCATTTGCAAAAATTATCGATAAGGGTTGAGGGGTGTGGAAGTGGGGGGGGGGGAAACAATGAGTCCAAAACGCTTGAAAGCCGGGATTGAAACATTCTAAAATCCATATCTCCTGAATGATTAATGTCAGAAGATTGAAACTTTGTGGTTGCCCTTAGGTATACTTGAAGATTAGACAAGGGCTAAAATTTTTAAAGGGGTTGGTGGGGTGTGGGGTTGGGGGTGAAAAACTTTGGATTATAATATCTTCCGAACCAATTATACCAGGAAGATAAAATTTAGTTTCTGTATATGGGATCACAAGAGGAGTCTACTGAAAGTAAATTTTTTGAAAGGGGAGGTGGGTCACGAAAGTGGGGGGATAGGAATTTCTCACAAAATGTCATTTTTATATCTCAGAAACCGTATCAGATATGATCTTGAAAATTTTACAGGAGTTGGGGTCGGTAGACCTCTAGTAGGGAAATAAATTTAGTGGTGGGGGTGTAGGGGGAGATGGTGAAAGGGGATAGAAAGGAAAAAAATTCTGATTTTTATTTCTCGAAAACCGTAATGAGTGGAAAGCTAAAAATTTAGAATTATATAGAGCCACTATAGAGACATCCTAGAAAAATAAAAATTTTTATAGGGGTAGCAAGGGGTGAGGGGTGGTTTTTTATATCTCAGAAATGGTTTATGTTAGAAAGTTGAAACTTAGTTCGTATATGTAGATGTGCTATTAGAGTAACTAAAGCAAAAAAAAGTTGAGATTTTTATTGGCGTTCAGAGGTTGAGTAAAAAAAATGTTTGTGAATCCACATTTTCACGAATTTCGTTAAAACTTTTAGACATGTAGAACTATCAAAGCAATTTTACTTCTGCGGGCTATTTATATAAGCACCTAGTAACGTTCTTCAAATTTTTTCGATATCCAACCCCTAAGGGGGTGGTTTAGTGGTTGTGTACATATTCACGAATTCCTGAGATTTGGAATTCACTTTTACTTCTATAAGCTTTAAACGTAGTCGGGGAAAAACCCGATTTAAGTATTTTTCTCTATTAAACCCCCTGGGGTATTGTTCAAGATTTCACTGATTCCGAAAATCTTTTAGGTTTAATGTGATCGAATTCGCTTTTACTACTATGAATTATTCTATTGATGAAAAAAATACGTAAGTAAATAAAAAAAATCTGCCAACAGTCTGGGCGCAACTTTATTATTTTATGGGTAGAAGTCCGAAACGTGTTTAATGATGAGATACGGTGTTGGGTACTATGCGACTGACAACCTAAGAAATAACCAGGAGGCTATTTGGAAAGTAATTTTTTAGGTTGTCAGTCGCACCTACACAGCATCTCATCATTAAACACGTTTCGGACTTCTACCCATAAAATAATAAAGTTGCGCCCAGACTGTTGGCAGATTTTTTAAACTGCATACTAAAGTTTGAAATACTGTAACTTCTTAATTTTTGAAAAAAAAAATTCCCTCCATCACACTATTACTACTACATTATTTTACAAGATTATTTTTTATATTTGCAAAATTAGATTATTTCTGGTGAAGTTATGATGTCGACAAGGAGGCACCATTGTTTTCAGCAGTAGTCCATTTATACATTTATACCCAAAATAATGTTAATATAAAAAAAAATTATTTTATTTTTTTGTTATAGTTGAATAGTTAATAAGATATGTGAACTCAACAATTTAATTTTTTTTTCACCATATAACCTTTATAATAATTTTTAAAATTTACTCGGTTTTCAGCGCGCGCAGGGGTATGTGAGCTCTTAAACCAAAATTCTAAAACTCTTTTCCAGTAAAATTTAATGCACTTATCCAATTATATTGTGTCAATTATAAACGGAATCTACTGTACATACGAGTACGAGTACATACCAAAATCAACAAGAAAAGCATTTTAGTGAGAACTATACATTGAAAGGACATTATTGTTGAAGACCATAAATTACAAAAACTCGTTGATGAATTTAGACTGTTAAATAATTACTTGTAAAACAATAATTCTAATGTAGAACAAGTTACAGAAGTGTTTTGGCAAAATCTTTCCTCTGTCCAGATAGATGATCAGAAGGCTTTTGTAACCTTATGTAATTTTGTATTTAATATCTTGACCTTTCCACATTCATCCGCAAATGTCGAACGTGTTTTTTCAGAAGCTAATGAAAACCAAAGCCAGGAACTTAATTGAAAATTTAACGGACATTTAGCTCCACATGTAAAACAGGGAGAGGAAGATAGAAAAATTCTTCATATAAATATTACCGCTATATGTACGAAAAGAAAAGTTAAAATTTGATGTTTGTACAATGTTAAACGTATAATGAACCTAGATATTATTTCAAGTCAAATCTACCTATAAAGTCTACGTATACGTATACGACATCCTGCGACTTAAAAATTATGCGATTAATCGATTAATTGAGTGGAAGCAAAGATATTAGAATCTCTTTATATAAGATGTCCCAACCAATATAAAATCAATCCAAAAAGCTTTACGATTGGCGACCAAACTCTGGTGGCTATTAGAGCTTTTTATACTAATATTTGTAGTCCACTGTAAACATGAATCCAAAAGCTCTGTTTTATATTGTTTGGAAAGTAAACGTCACCGATTCCGAAATCGGTAAATTTGAATAAAACAGGATCTTTACATTTATTTGTCATTAGTAACTAGTTATGGAAGGCGAAAAACTGCAAGAAATAATTGAAAAAAATTGTGTTTAATATTTAACATCGGATTAAATATTCGTGGTCTTATTTGCTAATTCTAATAATAGAAAGTGTGTTATGTCTTTTTTTTTCTTTCACTCCCGGTTGAGCTGCAGAGACGGGCGTGGCGAAGGTATTGGGTACCAACAAAACTAAATGTCACAGGACAACAGTACTTGGGCGCAATTTTGCGAAAAATTTCGACAACCTGTCGCAATCGGCTTCAGATCAGCCTCACTCCTCGACAGTCCAGTGGCAAAAGAGGCTTCGGTCATCGTATTCCATTTCGAGGAATCCTCGTTTCCTGCAAACGCTCACTCGTTCTACATGCCAGCGTTGCAGTATTTGGTCCAATTGGCCTAATATTGGTATTGATTTTCTTGAATAAAGTTACATGGCCCTCTACTTAATGGCATGCGCCAACGCTGCTCCTTAGTCTGGTTTTCGCGCTGAATTATGCGCGGGTCGGTTCTCAGGTGTTGGTAACGTTATCATGTCTTTAAACGCGGACCTTCATCCGCTCAAGTTCGAGTGCCAATTCTTCCTCTCAGCAAAAGAAATACTTCAAAATGAAAAAAAAACTAATTTATTGAGCCAAACGTAAAGCAAATTACCTTAGCAGCCGTCGGCACGCGAAACCCATCTTCCCGGGTACCATATTCGAGCCTTGCGGGCCTTCGCTATTCTAAACGTAACAAGTGTTACGTAATGAAAATTTCTAAAGAAACGCATTTTTTAATGTTTGTTATGCCATGACCATCGGCGAGAAGTCTTAGATTTTATGTTGTTGGTTCTTCTGCGCAAGAATTGTTCATGGAAAACGAAAGAGTCAACAAATTTAAAAAGAAATTCTATACTGAGAATATTACATCAGTAATAACAATATTTTGATATACTGTCATATAGAAGTACTTCAAACACGTGGTAGATATCTTCAGTATGCTTCAGCCAGGAACTTGAAGTCTTTGAAAAGGGAAAGTTTTATAGGATTTCAGTGATTTGCCATCTACCTACAGTTTCAGAAATACTGGCATGTTTAGCTATCGTTTGGTGGCTACTTGAAGGAGAAGGTCATTATTCGCATTTTTAATTCAGTATTCTGTATTCAGATTCTAAATTCGTGTGTTCGGAAAAGAAGATTTGGGGTATTTGGCTACAATTGAACAAAACTCCTATAAACACCAAGTTTTCATAGGCCGAGCAGAACAATTCATTCTTGTAGTTTATCTAATGAATTAAATGATCATAGAAACGCTGGTTTCATTTGGACGTAGAATTTTTAGAACATTCTAGGAAATGAACAAAAATATCGCGAAATTTGAACTAGCACTATGAATATTACCGCCATACGCCTCATATTCACATATGTACTCGTATATAGCTAAAAATGATGTCCCATCCCATTGACAATCCGATACAAAAAACCTGCCTTGGATTGATTATTTGTTGTTAGTTGGCGAGCTTTCACTCCAACATACAGTGGGTCACAACATAAATTCTAAAACTTTCAAATAGCCACCGGAGTTGGATCGCCAATCGTAAAGCTTTTCTTTTTGCTTGGGACATCTTATAGTTTCTACTGTCTTTGGTGGAAGGCATCAATTAATCGATTGATCTTAATCGAACATTTTAAAATAATCGGTCTTGTAATAATCGATTGTTGAGCAATCGATTATGACTGTTTACAGTTAGCATGGACACATTTCTCTCACCCTCCGCTTTCATTGGCAGTTAGCATGGACACATTTTTCTCTACTTTTGCTTTTAAAATTCATTAGGCAGAGCATGAAGCAGCACTGCCGAGGCTGCTATCGCTACCGCTGCCGCTGCTTTCTGCTTTTATTGTGTCACAGCCTTTAGCGTTAAACGCAGGTGTATTCATCTATACCGCGCGCAACGCACTCAAGCGCTGCGATAGCTTCTGCTTCTCCGTCAATTAACCGCAGTCAATTATACAATGGATGATGTAGGAAAGTAGACAACTTTCTAATATGCCCAGCAGGCAGACCACAGCCATCGCGAAATTTCTACAAATTTTCAACGGACAGTGAATTTCATATGTCTGATAGAGATGGCATATAGTCAGCTATAAGAAATGGGCATTCTCTATTTTCCAGCTGCTATGCATAATTTACGGAAAGTACAATTTTATGTTATAAAATGTGCCAAAAGCAATATTTTTCATTACAAATCAGTTGTTAATTTCGTTCAGTAGGTAATCTTTTTCTAGCAATATTAGGCGTCTTGTCACACGAAGTGATTTTCCTGCACTTTTTTCAGCTGGAAAAAAATCAGTGTCATAACAACATTAGGCAATTTTCGCTTTTTAATTAAAATCACTGTTTAAATATATTCATTTACAGCATCAGCCATAAAACAATAACGTAATTTAGTTACTATAGTCATCACAATTGTGCAGAACGGCGCTGCTTGCACTAAAATCTTTTGAATGGTAACAACAATTTTGAATTTGTCTACTATGTAGTTGTTCCATACCAGATAGTGTTTGTTTATTTCATATATGCATAGTATTGTGTGGAGGTATGTACACTGCTGGTATTGACGATATTATGATATGAATACCAGCAAGGAATAACCCATAAAATATAATTGTAATTATAATAAATCAACTGTACGATTGTACATATCGAAATAAAAATTGAACCAGATCTACGAAATTAATATCGCAGATTAATCTGTTGTGCATCTACATTCAATGAAGTTTTAATGGCTGATACACGGATAATTTACGTTATATTCAAAAGTAAAAACAAATTGTACATATTTGTGATCTATGTACAGGTATAAAACTTTTATCTTGATTCTAATAATAAAATAAAATTAGTTCTGTAAAGTTGTTTTTTCATGGTTCTGAGAGATACATACTAATATCATATAATTCCTCGCCAGTAAACATATCGAATTTCGAAGTGAAAACAGTTTATCAGAATTATTTTCACATGGCTTAATTCACCATGTTGCGGATAGAGATGTAAATTATTGTCGTTCATGTTATGTTTATACTGTAGATGAAATCGATAAATTATTTTTACCATATACTTTAGACGAAAGGTTTGCATAGAACGAAGCCTCAAAAAAATATACCTATACATTATTTTTTCTGTGGTATTATTTGTTCTGTGATAACGTGAACAACCCGAATATCACTTGACTCTCCATCCATCTATCTAACCGAATGTGCGGTAACTCAAGGACGCTTTTACCTAGAAATATGCTTTTGAAAGAATTGGTAGTGCTCAGTTCGTAAATGCGAGAAAGCGTCCTAATCGTTAGAGTAGCTCACATACAAAATTAACACACATGCTCATGACTTAGTCTGTTAACTTCAAACACTATAAGCTGAACTCTGATGTTTTTACAAAAGCGTGGTATTGATCCAAAAACCTGCAGTTGGATCAAGGCCATGCTAGAACGCAGGAAAATAACTTCGACACTAGCCGACTCAACAGTCACAGTCACAGCTGCGAAAGGCTATCCGCAGGGTGGGGTACTATAACCCATCCTCTGGTGCTTAGTAGTGAACGACCTTCTTCAAGACCTAACTAATACGGTACAGGGTTACGCTGACGACCTTGCCATCCTTGTTAGATGTAAATTTGAAGCGACGGTTACTGATCTAGTTCAGAATACCCTAAACCAGGTAGCAACCCGGTGCACTAAAGCAGGATTGGGTATCAACCCAAAGAAAAGCACAATTGTTGCATTCACCAAAAGGAGGTGTAAGGACAAGCTATCTAAGCCTACTCTTTTTGGAGAATCCATAGAGTATTCTAGTGAGGTAAAATTCCTGGGTATTATCCTGGATGAAAAGCTCACCTGGAATGCTCATTTGGACAAAGTTCTTGAAAGGGCCAGAATCTCTCTCTGGACCTGCAGGAGCCTTCTCGGCAAAAACTGGGGACTGAGTCCAAAATTAACCTACTGGATGTATACCGTCGTTGCTAGGCCCATTATAACTTGCGCGGCATCCGTCTGGTGGAAGAAAACAAAGCAGAAAACTGCTCAGCTTAAGCTGACTAAATTACAAAGAATAGCATGCCTGGGTATTACTGGGGCGATGCGCACCACTCTCACAGCTGCCATAGAGGTGCTTCTTAACCTAGCACCTCTACACTTAGAAATACAGAAAGAAGCCAGATTCACCACATACAAACTTTTGAGCTCGGAGGACGAGTCAGAGCGCAAAATAGCTTGCCCAACTCTCTCCGCGGAACTCAACAAGGACCCGATACTAGCGATACCTCTTTCTGATTCAATGGTACCGAAATTTAATTTCACAAAGCCATTCAAAGTTGTCCTACCTGAAAGGGAGGATTGGGCCACAAATAAACCCACTCCAAAAACCAGGATCCATAATCTGGTACACAGACGGATCTAAAACGGATCAAGGTGTAGGAGCAGGAGTTTATGGAGTGCGCCCAAATGTGAAATTCTACTGTAGCATAACATCCACTGTTTCTCAAGCCGAGACTCATGCTATTGAACTATGCATTAGAGAAAATATCAGACGGGGCTACTAAAACCAACAAATATATATTCTCTCGGACAGCAAGGCAGCAATAATGGCACTTCAGTCTGTTCAAATCTACTCCAAACTTATTTGGAATTGCTTCCAATGCCTGATTGAACTCGGAAATAAGAACAGAGTTAGTCTCATTTGGATTCCGGGACACAGCGGCTATGAAGGTAATGAAATGGCCGACTTAATTGCTAGGAAAGGTTCAGAAGCTGACTTCATGGGACCATATCCATTCTGTGGGAGCACAGCCAGAATGAACATCCGAATGTGGCAAAAATCGCAAAGTGTCATTCACTGGGACTTGGCACCGGCCACCGGGCAACAGGCACTCAAAGCTTTTTATGCCAAAACACTAGGAAAAAAAGAACATCTGATTATCTAAAATTAAGCAGATATCAGACCCGAACCCTAGTGGGAGCTCTGACTGGACATTGTCACATGAGGAAGCATCTCAATAGGATTGGTCTCTCTGAGACGAAAAATTTGCAGAATATGCAATGACGAAGACGAAACACCAGAGCATATCCTCTGTAAATTTGAGGGTTTAACTCGCAAAAGGCTTCGTCACTTCGGTTAGGGTTTCATGGACCCATCGGAATTCCTGACCATTCTCCTTCGCAAAATACTAGGCTTCATTGAAAGCGCAGGGATCGAAGAGGAATCATAATCAAACCGGGGGGACGTCACAATAAGC
Source organism: Beris morrisii (assembly GCA_951812415.1). Taxonomy (NCBI): domain Eukaryota; kingdom Metazoa; phylum Arthropoda; class Insecta; order Diptera; family Stratiomyidae; genus Beris; species Beris morrisii. The sequence goes on from OX638312.1 coordinate 23,799,510, forward strand.
CCAACTGTAGCTGCAGTGACAGAGGTTAACCATACCAACCCCTATTTCCAAATCTAATCTAATCTAATCTGATGTTTTCTATGCCTCAATTTTGCACTAGTTGAAGCTGAGAAATGCCAAATGGAAAAAATTGGGTAAGTCCTTCGTGTAGCATTAATTTTCCGTGACCTGTAGTGATAGCAATATTAGTCGAAAGATCTAATAAATGTGTTAAGGGAAGATATTAAACCGGAGTTCAGTATTTCATCTAGAATATCATACGATTGGCTTGTAGCCGATCGTGACTGCAGCATGCTTTTATAAATAATATGTTTAAAATGTATGTATATATACAATAGCATAGTTTATGCAATATCATATAAACACTGACGAATAATTCTTTCAACATCTGACCCAAATAATCTCAACATCGCACACCTCAACTAAGTACCAGAAATACGTATGTACCAGTATCAAAATACGTATACACTTTCATTGTTTTGTTGCAATAAAGCAACGTCTCCGTTAACTTCATATTTTTATTACCTCAACATTTACCTGTCTGTAATAAATTTTAAGTGCAGATACTTAGCGTTAAAGACCATATTAAGTAGACCGGATGAAATCGCAGAGTGCATACTGCAAATGAAAGGAAGTAAACTTGAGAAGAAACAGAAAAAAAAATAATAAAGTCAGATTTAATCGAAACATAAAATTTTTTTCAAAATCGATAAAAGGAAATGTTCCAGTAAAGGTCACCACATTAGTCATCAAGCCGATCGGCTGTTCAGGTTCACCTACTTGAAGTTCAACATCCAGAAAAACGAGATCGTCAACGCTGGGAAGACTTCAAGCAGAATTAACTCTGCGGGTTGATTGTCGTCGGATTGGGACATGGGGCGTATGATGTGAGACTCCAACTCCATTCCTCAAAGTTCCACACATTCACTCGTACCCACCATGCATCAACATTATCGACTAATTGATAATATTTCTTCGATTCCCGGTGTAAGTCTCGAAGGCGCCTTTAAGTAGATATAACCTAGGTACTGCGAGAAACTAGTGCGTTTGTGTAATACCTTGGACGGCGCGGCGTCTTGTCTAGAAAAAACCAAAATAGAAAACCCGTTCTGCTAATCATGACCTTTTTTGTTTGGACTCCTCTTAATAACAGCATTTTGTCCATTAACCTGGGCTTACAACTTCTAAAGATCGTCTCTTACGAAAGTTATTACTCCGGGGAGATTGCTTTGATTGAACCGTAATACCACCGATGTCGCAAATCACAACAGGTTTTAGTATTATTTATTCCAATCATTTTCACATTTATAATTGAACTTTAATTATGTACGAGTGTACTAGAGTGTGTATTATACATGATTAATTAATTTCCAAAAACATACTGTATTACACTTAATCATTGTTGCCTACTTCATAGTAAATTGTTTTTAATTCCTTAAAATATAGATACTCGTAAATGTATCCAAGAAACACAAGAAAAACTACGGCAAAGGAGTTGATGATGTAACTCCTTATAAGTTCATCTCAATTTCATTTAGTTAGTTAAATACTTGACCTACAAACTGGATAGTCACTTCAACGTATTTAACTTAGCTTGCATTCAAATAGGAGACTGGAGGAATCGGGCCACTTCATAAGGAATGCCGATTGCACTTTGAGAGTTCAAATACAGCAACTATAGGGCGAGCAATACCAGCAATCTGTGATAATATCGCCACATTGTCGAAATATTGCCGCAACTAGCATGATGTTGCCCTGTATTGCTCCATTAATCGCTCCAGTAGTTTTGCCAATAGTCGTCGGGCAATCAATTGCTTGAAAAATTGCTTGGGTAAGAGCACCTTTATGGGCGATATCTAGCAATTCGGCAATAAAGGCATACACGACAAATTCAGTCTATGAGCATCTCATTGTTTTTTCGTTGGTCCAAGCCATGATAACACGAAAGCAAACTTGACAACAATCTGTCAAAACATTGCCACATTGCCGAAATATTGCTGCAACTAGTATGATATTGCTCTGTATTGCTCCACTAGCTCCACTAGTTTGGCAATCAATTGCTTGTGTAAGAGCTGCTTTAGGTCATTGTATAATTGAATCACCAAATTCGAAAAGTGCTCAAGTCTGTTTTTTTTCAAAATGTACTTTTTACCGTTTTCCTATCTTTACGTATGATCCATGAGCGAAAGAGACACATTTCTAATCGGTTTAGGAGAGGGGGTTCTTTTCTAATTACGTACTCACAGATCGTCTTATCATTTTCTTGAAAGATTTTGCAGAAACGTTTGTTTTACAGTTGTTAAAACAGTATTTTAATATTTAATAAATATTATTATTCAATTTTTTTAATTATTAATAATTATTTATTATTTAATTTTTGTTGGATTTCAAAGCTTGGTCGAAAATTAACTTCAAGACTAAACCATTATCTGACAGATGCTACGGAAAAAAATTTTTAATAAAAAGGTTTAAGGTTTCGTTTCAAGTGTTGAGCTATTTTACTTTATTATTTTTTAATAATAAAGTATTGTTATTGACCTGAAATTTTAAAAAAATTTGCTACCCTGAAATTTTGTATTTACACGTCTTAGAACTAGTAAACACTAAAATGCAAAAAAAAAATGTCCGTCTGTCCGCCGTACGCAAAATCGTTTCAAGGCGCGTAGCTCCCAAACCCGTTGAGGTATTAAGTTGAAATTTTTATGGTGGGTAGATTGGGTAAACACCATAGAGCTGATGGAGATGACAAGCCACCGGTTTTGTATAAAGCGCTTTGAAGCCAGAGAAGTGAGACAAAACAGGTTCGTTATATCAAATTGTTGTTGTTTTGCGTGTTTCAAGAGCGGGACATAATATAAATGTGAGTGAGAAAACACAGGTTCGTTATATCAATTGTTGTTGTTTTGCGTGTAAGTGAATGCGACGATGTCTGCCTTCAACTCAATCGCTGCTTGTCATATCCAGTATATATATATCTATTTTAAACACCTACAACTGGAGGGGTAGGGGTGTAAGGGGGGATGAGGGGGGGGGGGGGGGAAGCGTTTTAGACGAAAAATTTTGGTTTCCAGATCTCAGGAACCACTTATGCTAGGAGGCTGAAACTTGGAACTTATGTAGTACTATGATAGTGGACTCATTTGCAAAAAAATTATCGATAAGCGTTGAGAGGTGTAGAAGTGGGGGGGGGGGGGGGGGAAACAATGAGTTCAAAACGCTTGAAAGCCGGGATTGAAACAATCTAAAATCCATATCTCCTGAACGATTGATGTCAGAAGATTGAAACTTTGAGGTTTCCCTTAGGGATACTTGCAGATTAGACAAGGGCTAAATTTTTTAAGGGGGGTGGTGGGATGTGGGGTTGCTGGGTGAAAAACTTTGGATTACAATATCTTCCGAACCTATTACACCAGGAAGATAAGATTTAGTTTCTGTATATGGGATCACAAGAGGAGTCTACTAAAAGTAAATTTTTTCAGGGGGGAGGTGGGGCACGAAAGTGGGGGAAATGCAATTTCTCAAAAAATTTAATTTTTATATCTCAGAAACCGTATCAGATATGATCTTGAAAATTTTACAGGAGTTGGTATCGGTATACCTCTAGTAGGGAAAAAAAATTTAGTGGTGGGGGTGATGGTAAAAAGGGGTAGAAAGAAAAAAATTTCTAATTTTTATTTCTCGAAAACCGTAATGAATGGACAGCTAAAAATTTAGAATTATTTAGAGCCACTATAGAGACATCCTAGAAAAATAACATTTTTCATAGGGGTAGCAAGGTACTGGGATAGGGAATAGAGTTTTATATCTCAGAAACGGCTTATGCCAGAAATTTGAAACGTAGTAGTATATGTAGATGTACTATTAAAGTAACTAAAGCAAAAAAAAAGTTCAGATTTTTATTGGCGTTCAGAGGTTGAGTGAAAAAAATGTCCGTGAATCCACATTTTTACGAATTTCGTTAAAACTTTTAGACATGTCGAGCTATCAAAGCAATTTTACTTCTGCGGGCTATTTATATAAGCGCCTAGTAACCCTGTTTTTGGCTAATTTTCAAGAACAAACTGAGCCCAATTGTTCTGTCAAATATTTGTCCGTGTTTTTGGTGCGAAGGAGAGGAGAGTAGGAAGAAATTGTGGCGAAGAAAGGGGGCACCGAACTTAATCAGTTTTAGGGATGGAAAAAAAGATCAGGGAATCGGCCCGGGAATAGCAGTGTACTAACAGGTGTTAATAATAATTTTTCAGTACTATTGGCTGTGATACAATCTTTCAGAACCGCGAAGTTTCCTACAGAAAATCAACTAAAGTCTGGCAGCTTAGATGGTATTTGTGAACCTGATAAGAATGTAAACATTTTCTCAGGTTTAAATCCTTTACTAGTGACCCTTTTAAACACTCCGCAATGTTCACGATTTACATTAATATTCCGAAACCAATCATCAATGGCGCGACAGCCCAAGTCGGGCCCTGGCCTGCATTCCGAAACCAATGGCAACTGAAAAAATCATATAAATAAATTATGCCTTGAGTGGGAATTGAACCCACGCCATCGCCCGAGCAATGTTTTTAAGACCTAGTACACTACCACTGGACTACACACGGCCTGAATGCTACGGAAGAAGAGAAGATTCAGAAAAGACAGAGGGACAACCATGTTCTAAAACTGTTTGCGGAAATATTGTCGAATAGGCTCTAACTTGGGCTATAGTGCCAAGACTAATCCACACGAGCATATATATTTTACAAAAAGACATTTTACCTCAATAATAAGACGATAGATAGTATTCCGATTCTATTAGTTGATTACCTGTAGGACTTTCCAGAAAGAAAAACAGTTTTCACTAACACTTTAAGTTATAACTTTGCAAAAACTATTTAATTCCACCAACAACTACAGCATCAGCATAATGAAAAACATCAGATTTATTATTAATCACCTTTCACAGCCACACCACACTAACAAACCACACGATAAATCTTCTTCGACGTCAAAGGAACTGACCATAGTCGTGATCGGGCATATGGTCTTCTTCTGGAAGATCAACACAATAAGCGCCAGTTATAGCACGATCGCAAAAGATATTCCGCTACTAAACCAGAACGGAAAGTATCTTGGCCCGATATAAGATCACTTCCAACACTAGGACGGGAATAAAATCTACCTAAACCATTAAACCGACTTCGAATTGGACATATGGCCACAACACTACACTATGCGACTAAGACTCGAATCTCGAATTATTCACCGATCAAAAGACCCGAGAAGACTGAGTCCAACTAACTAGCCACTAAAGCTTGATCAACGTTCGCGTACTGAAGATTGAAGAATAAGAAAGGCGACGTAAGAACGGGTACTGGGCTATAGGTACTTCATACATGCATTGCAATGTAGAGAATCTTTAGGAAAGCCAATAGGTGGCCTATACCATAGCGCAACCCGCAACATATTCCAAGTTCCTATGCTATACAAGCGTCGATTACACGTGCCACTCATGTATTATTTCCTATATGCGCGCTGGTGCCCGCAGAACCGACTCGGGCTGGAACTAAAGACGGCGTCGACCTCTTGAGACTCCCGCTACGCATTGGCCGCGATCTCCTACTCCACTTCATCGAATGATTGTTTGGATGTACATGTAGTTAAGTACTAGTTTTAGTTTACGCATCTGTAGGACAGTTAGTACAGCGCTCTGGAGAAAACGAAATAAAAATAAACTTCCTGTAATGGACCGAATCGTCTGGTACTGGACCGTGCCATCCCGTCGACTTCTTCTGCGGTCTGGTGGTCGCTGCATTCCATCAAATTATCTAAAATTATGCCAAGTAGTAAAATCTAAAATAGCACTCCGGAGTTGTCTTACAACTTTTTATTTTATACGATGCAGTTCGTCTCTCTGGCCAGATTCAGAAACAAACTACGGAGCTACTGACCAATTTGTAGTGATAACAAAAGTGCAGAATATTTGCATATCTCTTAAATGAAAACAGGAAATAAAGTCCAGAAAATTATTAAGGCAGCGTTTCCGTTGATTATTCACAATTTTGCTAATGCCGCTTACTTAGCTACCCCTTAATTGCCACGTATTACGCGAAATTACACATCGGACAGACAATTGTGCAAATACTTTCATTCATTTTTAAGCCAGTTCTGAATGAAGTCAATCGAGAAGATATTTGGACCGCATCAATTGAAAATCAGGACTGACACGAGTTACAGCAACATCACACATTACTAAAAATAGCTGCTTGAAGACGACTACTAATTGCCCATATGTAGTTAATGGCTACGCCAGATTGAGTGGAATTAGGCCTGAAATAATATAATAAATATATGGGTGCTGACTGACATGACATGTTTTCTCTCAAGTATGGATGAAGGCCGACGGTCTTCACAATGTCATCCTACCAATCGAAGTAGTTAGTGATCTTGCAAATATTTGCCGTGGAACTAATAGCACTCACAGAAGTCTTCTGCAATCAAATAATTATTGTACAGTGAAATCTGCTAATTGAGAAACCCCATAATTGGTCCACAGCAGAGGGTTTTTCTAATGTAAATTTGCTTTCTAGATCTCAGCGACCGCTTACGGTATTTAATTTATATAGAGCTTTGATAGTGGACCCATTTTCAAAAAAATTTACGATATAGTTGTAGGGGTATGGTAGTGGGGAAAAACAATGCGCCCGAAACCCTTGAAAGCTGAGATCAACTCATTCTAAAATGCATATCTCCTAAACGGTTAATGTCACGAAATTGAAACTTAACGATTGTCTGTAGATACACTAGGAGAATAGATAACAAACACCATTTTGAGAGAAGTCAGAGTGGTGCTCGTGTGAAGAGTGAAAAACTTTAGATTACGATGTCTCACGAACCAATTGCGCTAGAAAATTAAATTCTGTTTGTGTCTACCAAAAACATTTTTAAAAAATCACGGCTCATATTCAAGAACATTTGAAATTTTACGGAAACTAGTTCTAATAAACCCCTAGCAGAGAAAAAGAATGGGGATCTGGATGGAGGTGGGAAGGGTGAAAAAGAAAAAGTTTCGATTTTTATATCTCAAGAACCCACAACGGTGAATAGCTGAAGCTTGATATTTAGATAGAGCTATAGTAGTGGCATGTTACAAAAAAAAATTTTTTTAATAGCACAGTATGGTACCGGGGTTGGGTTTTTCCTATCTACGGAACTGCTTATGCTAGAAAGTTGAAACTTGGTTAGCATATGTAGATCTACTAGAAAAGTTATTTAGATAAAAACATTTTCAAATATCAAATGGCGTACGGAAGAAAAATGATCAGTGAATGATCATAAAAAATTATCAGTGAATGATCATAAAAAATGATCAGTGAAAATGGGATGCATATATTTCACGAATTTCTATTAGGTCTTCTGAAATACTGAATTAATTTGTATTCTATGGATTCTTCGCATAAATCACTAGAAAGAGTTTTCACGATTTTTTGAAATTCGACCCATAAGTCAAGGGGCTGTACACACTTTCACGAACTCAGCCATATCCCTCAGGTCAAAATTATATTTTTCTAACTTGCTACTACTATAGCTCTAAATACGAAGTTTAAGCTATCCATCATTATGTGATGAAAGAAGTAAAGAAAATGCGAATTCATATTTGCATCTAAATATTTAAATAAAGCGAGCGCAGTATATACTATAGACCTAATTGCCATCTTTTCACTTCGTCTAAAGAACGTGATTTCTACCAAATTGTACAGGAATAAATGTTGCCTATGATATTAGAGTAGCAGACATTGAATCAATACTCATTTTATTCAAATTTGCGTTTTTACATTTTCGCGCTATTATTAACATTAAAATCTTCTTGATTACACCCAAATCTATTAAATTCCATGGGATCAAATGGAAACTGGGGCACCATAATTAATTGTTTCTAAGGGGTTTAGTCTTGTTTGGAATTCAATTTTATGATATTCTTTGGTCGCGTTTACGTGCACACCAGACCAGTTCATATAGACCGGTTTGGTATTTTTCGGTTTTGCATTTATGTGCGCATTTTCACAGTACTAGACTGATTTGGTTTCATTTCATCCGTATCAAAATCAATGCCAAAATCAGTCCAAATGGACTGGTTTGGTTTACGTTTATGCGTACGACCAAACTGGTTTTTTCGGTCAATTCAGACTGGTCTGGTCCGCACCGTAAACTAATTAAATAAATAGATTTTTTCTGGGATGTCTCTATAGTAGCTCTATACAGTTTTCAATTTTTAGCTTTCTATCCTTTGCGGCTTTCGAGAAATTAAAATCAGAATTTTTTCATTTCCACCCCCTCCCACCATCACTCCCTACAAACACACCCTCAACATTTTTTCCCCGCAAGAGGTCTACTGGTCCTAACTCCTGTAAAATTTTCAAAATCATATATGATACGGTTCTTGAGATATAAAAATTTTGTTTTTTGAAAAATTACTATCCCCCTACTTCCACGTTTCACCACACCCCTCATAAATTTTACATTCAGTAGACTCCACTGGTAATTCTGTATACGGAAATCAAATTTTATCTTCCTGGCGCAATTGAGTCGGAAGATATTGTAATCCAACGTTTTCCACCCACCACCCCCATACCTCAGCACCCCCCTTACAAATTTTAACCCTTTTCTAATCTCCAAGTATCTCTTAAGATAACTGCAAAATTTCAGCCATCTGACATCAATCGTTCAGGAGATATGGATTTTAGAATGTTTCAATCCCAGCTTTTAAGCTTTTTGAACGCATTGTTTTCTCGCACGCCCCTCAACCTTTTTTGCAAATGGGACCACTATCATAGTACTACATAAGTTCCAAGTTTCAGCCCCCTAGCATAAGCGGTTCTTGAGATCTACATAGACACCAAAATGTTTCATATAAAACGCTCCGCCCACATCCCTCCTCACACCCCCACCCCTCCAAAAGATACCACTCGTAAGGGTTCACCCATTCTACCTACCTAAAAATGTCAACTTAATATCTCAAGGGGTTTGTGAGCTATGCACCTTCAAACGATTTTGCGTACGGCGTACGGCGGACGGCTTACGGCGGACGGCATCTACGGCGGACAGACGGACATTTTTTTTTGCTTTTTTGGGGTTTACTAGTCCTAAAACGTGAAAATACAAAATTTCAGGGTAGCAAATTTTTTTGAAATTTCAGGTCGATCACAATACTTTATTATTAAAAAAAAATAAAGTAAAATTAAGGTTTTAAAGGAATTATGAGCAGTAGATGGTTGAGGTTTAATTGACCTCTTAATCTCGCGGAGTTTTTGTACATAATCACTAGGAGCCAAATCTTGTGAAATGTTTTCGTTGTTAACGAATTCATATGGCAACATAATATTTCGTCCATAAACAAGTTCGGGTGGTGTGGCATCAGCGTCTTTTCTAATGATAGAACGGAGTCCTAAAAGAATAAACGAAAGTTCACGGGTCCATTCAAAAATTGACATTTTACACATCAGCTAATCTTTAAGTACTCTGTGCCATCTCTCTACCATACCGTTAGCATTTGGGTTGTACGCTGTAATTCTATTTCTAGTCTTCAAACCCCTTCAATTTCGCCTAATGAACAATCTTTAAATATTAATTCACTTCAACAAGAGATCGTAAAATTATCGACCACAATTTGTAACGACTCAAATTCCGGGGTATGCTCAACGGGTACCAGTGTTCGTTACAAAATAATAATTTATTAATACTAATTGGTGACATATATTTCAAGTTGTTGATTTCCTTTGAGTTTTCTCCTTGCTCGCCTCCGCGAGTCTGCTCCTCGCCTTGCTTCTGATTGCTGCCTCTGTTCAACGTGATTCGATTTGTAGTCCTGCAGGTACGATTCCACTCGCCTTGCCTTGACCCTCTCTGCTCTGTGTTCTCCCTGTCTTCGTCTCTCTGTGTAACCTTTGCTCTCCCTGTCTTCGTCCTTCCCTGTCTTCATCTCCGCGTGGGGCCCTTGCTTTATTTTCCCTGTCTTCGTCCTTCCCTGTCTTCGTCTCTCTGTGTGGCTTCTGCTTCATCCGTCTCGGCTGCGCTGTGTCTGCTTGTCGTGGTGTTGGCGAAGTTCGTCGTGGCTTGCCGTAGCTGGTTTAAGCCCGCCTCCTGGCACGGCTCTGCTTGCGTTAACTTGACCCTGTTGCTAATCGTCAGCTCGCATGATCCGCTCGTCTTGGCTCGCTCTGTGCATCATTGCTGCTTGGCTCTACGCTCGCTATGTCCGTTGTATCTCTTTGGTACTGCTGCGCTCGCATCTGTTTCGCTGCTTTGTCTCGGAGTCGCTGCTCTCGTTCTGTCTTGGCTTCGCTGCTTCTGTCTGGGCTTGGTGGCATTAGTCTAGTTCTTCGCTGCTTCTGTCTTGCGCTTCGCTGCTTCTGTCTCGGCTTCGCTGCTTCTGTCTCGGCTCTGCTGCTTCTGACTTGACTTCGCTGCTTCGTCCTTCACTTTGCTGCTTCTGTCTTGGCTTCACTATCTCGTCTTACGCCTCGCTGTTTGCGTTTTGACTTCACTACAGACTTGACCTAACGGGTCTCGGACCTTCAAATAGGAGGTACAACCCTACTACCTTCTTCAGACCGAGAACCGTTTAGGACGACCATCCGCTCAGTACTTAGTCCGTTTCAGCTCTCCAAATTAATGGAGGTACAACCCCTAAAGCCAACTATAGGTTGAATCGGTCTATCTCAGTTCTCAATGTGGTTAAAAGAGGAGGTACAACCCTACTACCTTTGTCACAGACTGACTCGGTATATAGTCTCGCTGGGATTTTGTATACTTGTCGGCGGGTTAATCTGCTGCACTGCGTCGCCTGGGGAAAAGGATCAGCGCGACCACAACAACGGTCCCGCTGATCCTTTTCCAGGTCCGGGGCTATTTCACTTTTGGGGGCCCCTAACAACTAAGGCTTACGTTTTTTTTTAATTTTATTCCTAATCGGAAAAATATTTGAAAATTTTTATTTGTGTTTGTATCACATAATGCCAAAAAAAAAATTTTTGTTCACCAAAGATATCAGCTTTTTTCCATTGCGTGCCAATACCACAACTGCAAAAACTTTGCCAGACTCTCATTTATTTCACATACTTCATTATTTTTTAGAGGATCGCACTATTTTCAATAATTAATTTTTTTCCAACTATGACAATATAAAATACGTACCTGGCCTTGTTTTTCGGTTAAGTTGCTGGTTTAGGTTTAGGTTTAAACCTAAACCAGCAACTTAACCGACAAACAACATTAAGGCCAGGTACGTATTTTATATTGTCAAGTTGCTGGTACTGCACTATAAATTTCAGAAAGCTTTGGATCCATTGAATTTTTCTAAATCAAAAGATATTCACTTATTTCACTGTCAGCGAACTTATTTAAATAAACATCAAAATATCACCTTCTCTCTCACGATTATCATTGGTGGGTTGAATGGTAACTGCTCACTGCTTCTTTTCTTCGAAGTGGAGATCAACACGGATTTTACTTAGTTTTTGGGAAGTATATCATCAGGGTAGCCTTATATGATAAAAGTGGATTTTGAACTGAACCAGATGATCTCAAATCATGAAGACTATGGTAAAGAATTTTGAAAAGTTTGAAATATTTATCAATTCCTTAATTGCTTACTCATCTTAGCTCCTTTTAAAAATATGCTCATTTATATGGGAATATTTCGTGCTTTACTTTTAGCGAAATCATTTATTATTTCATCAAAGTCAATCGATTTTAGTACGTCAAACTCTATTGACATTAGAGAAAGTGAGTTCAAACGATTTTCGCCAATTGTATTACGCAAATAGTTTTTAATCCTTGCTAAAGTAGAGAAGGATCTTTCCCCTTCACAATTTGTTGCAGGTATAGTTAAATACATTCGCAACGAAATCCTTACGTTTGGAAACGTGTAAAGAATTGAACTACCGTCCTCAAGTAATTCGCTCATACGTGCGAGCTTAGTTTTTGCAATATTTTTGTTCTTAACAATTTCAGAAAATTGTAAGAATTCATAAACGAAACCAATCTTCAAATCATTGGGATATGCACTTATAAGAGCTTTTCTTCAATTTCTGCAATTGATAATTCGTTAAAAATCCAAATAAATTTTCAATGCTGTTGTACGCTGGGCTTCTCTTTTCTAATTCCTGATACAAACAGTCGATTATCGGCAGAAAGGTTTCTACGCGAAATTTTTCACGTGAAGAATATTCCGTTTCTATTGCATCGCCTTCATCAAAAAAACGTGCTCTTTTTCTTGTTCTTCTATTATATTCTCTATATTGATGATCATCCACAAGTTGCTTTGCTTCGGCCTCTATATTATTAAAACAATCTCGATATTTATTCAGAAAACCTGACAAAGACCTATATAGTTGACATACAGTCAGTAAATCAATATTAGCGCTCTGAAGCGATTCGCAAATTGCATGGAAGCGTTCTAAAATTTTGTTCCAAAAAACTACCATGACACCGGTATCGAATTCTTTCATTTTATTCAGAATGCCATTTGCTTCAGTTTTGGTTATCTGATTTTGGGTGCTATCACACGCCAAATTACTAAGAGTTGTCATTATCTCAAAAGCCCACGCCGGCTTCTATCACCTAACGGTCCTCCCGCGTCCGGTGTTAGATTGGCGGCAGTTGTGGGTGCGCTCAAATATCAGAGAAGTGCTGACTTCTGAACGCACTCGCAACGCCCAGCAGGGAATACAAATCTCGCCCAGCGGCAACTCAACAGGATTTAATTGTATTGAATATATGAAAATGAAATTTGTTGGGGGCCCCTTAAAATTTGGGGGGCCATGTGCTACAGAACCTTTTATTCCTATGGGAAATCCGGCCCTGTAGGTACCGTTATTACTTCAAATATATATTTTTTCTACTAAATCTGGGGATTAATTGGAACAATCCTTTAAAAGTTCCATATGACTCAGTTTCCGGGCCAATTCTGAACAATATTTTCATTGCCAATCTCCCTAACTCATTTTCCGCCGTTGAAATCATTTGCTGTCAAACGACTCGCTAGTATACGCTGCAGGAATGAACTCAACACTCTCAACTTGACTTAGAAAAGTTCCTAACAAAACCCTCGCCTTCTTGAAAAAATCAGGCATCCCCGTCAACGACACAAAATCGGTTTTCCTTTAAAATAAAATTTCTCCAACGGAATCGTGAAAAAAAAAACGAAATCGACATTTCTCTTATCAAAGAGATTTTGAAATTAAATTTTATTGCAATCATTGTTCTTTCGGCCGATAACTGTCAGCACTAAACCCGTCAGATGGTCTACTAATTTGTCTCCACACCTGGCGGTCATATTCTACATTTTGAGCAAAGACGGTTTCGGGAAAGAAAGCATACGATACCTTAGGCTCAAACCATAAAGTCAAGTCGTGAAAGAGACTCCTACTAACTGATGGGAGTATATGATTTTATATCGGCAATGCAGTTTCGAACTATATTCAGGGCGCATTTTACGGAGATTGGTGTGCCATCTGTCTGTCAAACATTCATATTAGAATTTTGCTTATGTCAGCGGACTGGGCTGTACCAAAAGGTATATAAACAGCTGTCAGTGGAAACAATGTCACTTTGACGGCACCACGCAAATAGACCGGACGGCTTGTTTGTTGTGTACATTTTTTTAATTTTCTGTACTGTGTGTCCTGAATATAATTGCAATTTTGCCATGCCGAAAGTACGAAGAAGTAGAAAGCCACCGCCGGACGGATGGGAGTTGATCGAGCCGACCCTCGAAGAATTGGAGCAGAAAATGCGGGAAGGTAAGTTCATCGTTGGCCTATTTTGGTCTGACCGTTACCCGCCCGCACTGCTTAAAAACCCATTCAACTTTTATTTTCAGCTGAAACGGAACCGCACGAAGGCAAAAGAATCAACGAATCGCTATGGCCCATCTTCAAGATACACCACCAAAAATCGCGCTACATCTACGACTTGTTCTATCGACGGAAAGCGATCAGTCGTGAACTTTACGACTACTGCGTGAAGGAGAAAATCGCGGACGCAAATCTGATAGCAAAATGGAAGAAATCCGGCTACGAGAATCTCTGCTGTTTGCGATGCATCCAGACCAGAGACACGAACTTCGGGACGAATTGCATTTGCCGGGTGCCTAAATCGAAGCTGGAGGAGGGACGTGTCGTCGAGTGTGTTCACTGCGGATGCCGTGGATGTTCCGGGTGATTGTCAGTAGGTAGCTGCGGTCGACTTTTTCATTTTGTTCTCCTCATCTAAGTAAAATATTCCTTTTTGTATGGTTATAACGAAGCAATAAAATAATTGTACTCAAATTCACCAAATGAGTGCTGTTTCTGTTCAAATTCAATTACAAGAACTGAATGCAGCTAATTTTGGCAATGGCATTCTCCACTTCTTACAGATCAAATGTTGAAAGCTATTTTTCGTTACTGCTTAGATCCCTGAGCGAGTCCTTGGTCTGCTGTTAGCTTTTAAGTATTTCTTAGTGCCCTTAATTCAAATTACAGTTTACAATCTCGGGTCTTCGTGGCTAAGCACTCTGGTCTACTAACATTAAGGTCGTCGCCTAGTCATGGGCTTAACACCTAAGTAAAAAACTTGTTATTTGAAGCAGGCTCTGGAAGAATTGAAAATATAAGTTTTCTTCTCATCAAATCTAAAGCATTCTTGTCCTTGGAAACTGGGAGATCCGATCTAAAGTATATTTCCAGTCGTTTATAGATTGTTTGAGGGCGGTCTTATTTCACTGGTGCTCTCTCTATCATATAGCGATAGTCCGCTCAACTTCCGTTGATGTAAGGAGATATTATCCAAAAGACATGAGTATTTTGTGGTCAGTTTTCGTTATGACAGAGAACATGCTCAGCAGTTTCCTTTCTTTACGTATTACGTTGCCTTCAATTTGTATGCAGATGCTTCTTCAGTTTATAGGACAGCTCACAACTAAAGCGATTCACTGGGTTCCGTAAGAATCACTATGAGCCCATCTGGTGCCTTGTGAGTGTGGCGGTCCTTAGCGCTGTGCCCTTTCCTAAACTAACTTAAACGAGTCTTTATTCGACAACAGTGAGATTTTATCGAACTGTTCCGGAAAAAAAATGAAAAAAATTTAACGTCTTGTTTTATTTGTCAAGACTCGAATCGTAATATTTGAAAATTCGAAAAAAGTCTGAAGTAAAACCTAAAATCGAGGAGAGTTTTTCTTATGCTCGTTATCGTCGAAGATTGTAATAAATATTTATGCTAGTCGCGACCTTGTTTTAACAAGGATATTACTGCAAAAATTGCTTCATCCGATCTAACAGTTGCGTTGAGTCATGGTAAGCCTTCACTATCAATAAACTTACTTTGGATACCATTTTTATGTTTATCGTTAACCAATTTCAACCACTCATTGGGCTGAATTATTCAATAGTATTAAAAACTTAAACCAGTGAAACTTCTGGTAATGTTTGTTCAGCAGCACACGCATTTTCGGTTCCATAATAATATTTCATAGGCTTTAAATATACATGTACTATGGTAATAGTCCGGGAGGCAGCGACACTTTTGATGTAATTATTCCTACAAAGCTGATTTTTTGTCATTTTGTTGTTTTTATATGGCAAGTAAACGGAACGGCAGTCTACCGCCCCAATGTGGGGGCAAACAATAATAACAATTGTTGAAACCTGTTAATAAATAATATGTAAATGCCTTATTCCTACAAGACTGAAATTTTTTTTGGTGGTCAATGATACCTAAAAATGCAGTATAATGATAGTCTACCGCGTCGGAGAGGGGGCCATCATGCGTCTACCACCCACGCAAGGTGTTAAAAAATTTCCTTTTTTGATTTATTCCTACAAGGCTTCTAAAATACTTTAGTTTATAAGACAACTAAAAAAGACAGTCTACCGATCATGTAAGGGTGCAAAGCCTTGATAGACGCAATGGAAAGCACGATCTCACGAGCGCAGCCGCTGTGCCGATCTGCTATAAGTCGCTCTGAATTATTGGATATACCGGGATTAAATTAATATCTACAAAGCTGCTTTTTTGTCTGTACGTACTTTAAGATAATTATTGTCAACTAAACGTGTTCTACCTTCGATACAATGCGGCTAAAACTTCGGTAGACATGGCTAAAGTTTTGGCGCAGACTCTGAATTATTGCATACCTATACAGAGTGTTTGGCACTCCGTCCGCCACCTTGTAAGGGGTTATTCCTTGATATATTTGGAGAAAAAAATTGTTCTTCAGGGTGGGTCCATTTTCAATAACAGTGGAGATACAGGGTGGTTAAGAAAAGTGTTTTTGACCGGTACCCTTACTCACTTAAAACGTTATATCTTGAAAACGAATAATCACAAGGCAAAGTGTTATAACTCGTTTTTTATGGAATCGAATTACCTTTCATTTGATGTAACAGTCTAAATTGTAACTGCATCCAATCTTGAGATATTTACTCGAAAACACAAATTTTTGCTACGTCAACCCAGTGATCAATATAGTTTTTCTCAGAAAACCCCATTATAAAATTATTACTACTACTACTATTATTATTATTACCTACAAAAGTTGCATACATATGTATGAGTTACGATTAACATTTTGGAAGTAATAGGTAAAAATACATATCGCATAAAAATTAAATATTTCAAAAGTCAGTGCATGTGCATGTTGATCTACACTACTTGCTTGAATTGAAAGAATTTAATAATGGTTTTTATGTTTTATTTAAAATTTTTTATTATAATAAATGTTCAAAATGGCCACCTTCATTTTGAATGCACGCTAAAGCTCGTTTGGCGAGTGTTCTCTTGGTATTCATATTCATCAACTGCTGCCTTACTTCTATTGCTGCCGCATCGATCCTGGTATTTATGTTGAAGGTTACTTCAACCGCGCACTTAAATACGCATGTCACCTTTTTTCGGGAAGTTATAGGGTTCGGGACCTCTCTTTTCTCCAAATAAACGCACTGTTACAGTTTATACACTTTTAATTATTATTACTTAAGTCTAACATTAATTTATACTATAGTTATTATATGTATTTTAAATATAAATTATAATAATTATTAAGACGCAGAGGGATAATTCGGTGACACGACACGGAGTTACTTTTGTATTGAAAAAGATGCGGTGGATATTATTATTTGTTAAAGGTCCGACGGTTTCCAACTGAATGAATCTATCACGATTCGGTTCTCCATGATACAGTACCGTACTCTCCACTGTTATTAAAAATTGACCCACCCCGAAGAACAATTTTTTTCTCCAAATATATCAAGGAATAACCCCTTACAAGGTGGCGGACGGAGTGCCAAGCACTCTGGATAGGTATGCAATAATTCAGAGTCTGCGCCAAAACTTTAGCCATGTCTACCGAAGTTTTAGCCGCATTGTATCGAAGGTAGAACACGTTTAGTTGACAATAATTATCTTAAAGTACGTACAGACAAAAAAGCAGCTTTGTAGATATTAATTTAATCCCGGTATATCCAATAATTCAGAGCGACTTATAGCAGATCGGCACAGCGGCTGCGCTCGTGAGATCGTGCTTTCCACTGCGTCTATCAAGGCTTTGCACCCTTACATGATCGGTAGACTGTCTTTTTTAGTTGTCTTATAAACTAAAGTATTTTAGAAGCCTTGTAGGAATAAATCAAAAAAGGAAATTTTTTACACCTTGCGTGGGTGGTAGACGCATGATGGCCCCCTCTCCGACGCGGTAGACTATCATTATACTGCATTTTTAGGTATCATTGACCACCCAAAAAAGTTTCAGTCTTGTAGGAATAAGGCATTTACATATTATTTATTAACAGGTTTCAACAATTGTTATTATTGTTTGCCCCCACATTGGGGTGGTAGAGTGCCGTTCCGTTTACTTGCCATATAAAAACAACAAAATGAGAAAAAATCAGCTTTGTAGGAATGGATACAAAATTTCGGTCGCTGCCTCCCGGACTATAATGTCAGCAAATCGTGTGCAGGAAAATCTTAAGATAAAATTGCATACCTAGAAGTACCTAGCACATGATTTGCTCAGACTATCATGTCTTCGTCGTCAAATGCCCGGTAACTTAATCCGGACATTACTGACCAGCTGATACGTTTTCCCATGCTCATGCAGACTATGCTGATAAGGCATTTATTTGTTATAAATTAAAGTGCATCACATTAATGAGGACCCATTCAATTGCAATTCGTTTTTCAATCAACAAGTGTTTTTGCTGTTCAAGTGCCGTAAGAATATCATGTCCTAAAAACATTATAGATGAAGGTGTGTGTTTTGGGATAGTTGACATGATACACCCTCTAATGAGTCAATACAACCCAATGACGAGACAGCTCCTTTGGGCCTAGTCCAACACAGCTTTGCACTGGCTTCTCCGATGAAGGTTTTCAACTGTCCTGTTCCTGTTGAAAGGGTTTTTTTTTTAGAAAAATGTAAAGAGAGCACGAGGAAGTCAAAGCCAGTTCGATGTCTTATCACTCCTAAAGCCCCGAACACAATGCTCCCGTTCCGTTCCGTCACGACAAGTAAGGTTATGTGATCCGTAAAAGTAGAATTTTGGTCAACTTTTCCGATCCGTTCCGTTACGACCGTTGTGTGCATTTACATGGCCAGCCCATAAGGTCTACTTTGACAGCTGAACGGAACGGAACGGGAGCATTGTGTTCGGGGCTTAAGACATATGACGGAATTCGTGAAAATGTGTTCAACCCGTTTATACCCTATTAGGGGTTGAAAATTGAAAAAAACTTTAAAACAAGTTTTAGGCTATTATAAAACAAGCTGGTGGAAGTGAAAAGTTGTTCAATATCTAATCAGACCTGATGGATATGGCTGAATTCGTGAAAATGCATACAACCCATTTACACCACCTTGGGGGTCGAATTTCAAAAAATCCTAAAAACACTATGTAGGGAATTATGTGAGAAATCCGTACACTGAAAATGAATTCATTATCTTAGAAGACCTAAGAGATATGACGAAACTCGTGAAAATATATGCATTCCATTTTAACTGATATTTTTTTTTGTCCTTCTTCCGTACGTCAATGTATGTTTCAAAATTTTTTTTAATGTAAATAACTTTTCTAGTAGATCTACATATACTCACCAAGTTTCAACTTTTAGCACAAGCCGTCATAAAGATAGGAAAAACATCCCACACCCCCGTACCATACTACTCCTATAAAAAATTATATTTTTCCAACATCATTATAAGTTCTCGAGATATAAGAATCGGAACTTTTCCTTTTTCACCCTACCTCACTCCCTAGACCCACACCACCTAAGGGTGCTAAGGGTCTATTAGGCCTACTTCCCGTGAAAATTCTAAACATCGATATCTTAAACTCTTCTTGAGATATGAGCCGTTATTTTTTAAAAAAAAGTTCATATCCTCCCAACTTCCATGTTCCACCCTTAAAAAATTTAATTTTTAGTAAACTCCATTTAACTATAGGCCGAACTATTTGTATACTTAATTTAATTTTTCTAGCGCAATTGCTTCGTCCACCCCCCCACTCCCACACCTCTCCACTCATTTCCACATTTTTTTTGAAAATAGATTCAATATCACCCCTATATATAAATTTCAAATTTAAGATCTAGAAACCAACATTTTTCCTCCAAAACACTTCTCCCACCAAAGGTAGCCACTTGAAACGTTACACTCAGTCTATCAACAAAAAAAAATCAACTTAATAGCGCAAAGGGTTTGGGAGCTACGTATAAGTCCTCAAATGATTTTGCGGACGGCGTACAGACGGACTGCATTTTTTTTTTGCTTTTGTGATGTCTATTAGTCATGAAACGTGGAAAAAATTTCAGGGTATCAAATATTTTTTTTATCGACAAAAATACTTTACTATTAAAAAAATAAAATAAAAGAGTGTATTTCATATAGTTTAGCGGCAGTGCATGTGTTTTCGAATTAAATTGAATCAAATTCTAAACTACTATCTATTAAATAGGTGCATAACAATTTTATATTTTAATATAAACGCATATAAACTTTTTTGCTGGTCTGTCAATGTCAAACCGTCAGTCAAGGCTTATATTTTTATCATGGTGAAGTTCACGAAAGAGCAACGTTTGGAAATTATTCTCCGATTGGGCTTTTGAAGAAAATTCTTAATTTCATGAAAAAATCATCTTCAGCGATGAAGATCATCTTTGGCTTAGTGGCTTTGTCAATAAAAACCCAAATGTGCTTCAAACCCAAATGTGCTTTAAGAGACTCCATTCCATCCAAAAAATCGGCCAACAGTCTCGGCGCAACTTTATTATTTTATGGGTAGAAGTCCGAAATGTGTTTATTGATGAGATGCGGTGTAGGTTACTATGGGACTGACAACCTAAAAAATAACGTTCCTCCTGGTTATTCCTTAGGTTGTCAGTCGCATAGTACCCCACACCGCATTTCAGCATTAAACACGTTTCGGACTTCAACCCATAAAATAATAAAGTTGCGCCCAGACTGTTGGCCGATTTTTTTTTAGTTTTAATTACTCTAGTAGCACATCTACATATACATAGGTACTAAGTTTCAAATTTCTAGCATAAGCCGTTTCTGAGATATGAAAAACCACCCCCCATCCCCGTACCTTGCTACCACTATCAAAAATTTATTTTTCTGGGATGTCTCTATAGTAGCTCTATACTGTTTTTAATTTTTAGCTTTCTATCCTTTGTTGCTTTGAGAAATGAAAATTAGAATTTTTTCATTTCCACCTCTCCCACCATCACTCCCTACACCTACACCCTTAGAATTTTTTTCTCCGCTAGAAGTGTACTGCTCCTAACTTCTGTAAAATTTTCAAGATCATATTTGATACGGTTCATGAGATATAAAAGTTTAATTTTTTGAAATTGACTATCCTCCCACATCCGCGCTTCACCTCTCCCCCCAAAAATTGTACATTCAGTACACTCCACTGGTAATTCTATATACAGAAACCAAAATTTTATCGTCCTGGTACAATTGAGTCGGAAGATATTGTAATTCAAAGATGTTTACCCCCCACCCCATACCTCACCACCCCCCTTAAAATGTTTAACCCCTTTCTAATTTCCTAGTATCTCTTAAGACAACTACAAAGTTTCAGCCGTCTGGTATCAACCGTTCAGGAGATATTGATTTTAGAATGTTTCAATCCCAGCTTTCAAGCATTTTAGACGCATTGTAATCCCCCCCCCCCCGCCCACTCGCACACCCCTCGACCCCTATCGATCATTTTTTTGCAAATGGGTCCACTATCATAGTACTACATAAGTTCCAACTTTCAGCCTACTAGCATAAGCGGTTCCTGAGATGTAGAAAGCTAAATTTTTCATCTAAAATGATCCCCCCTTCACCCTCCCTCACACCACCATCCCTCCGAAAGATACCACTCGTAGGGGTTCACCCATTCTACCTACCATAAAAATTTGAACTTAATATCTTAAGGGGTTTGAGAGCTACGCACCTTCAACCGGTCTTGCGTACGGCGGACAGACGGACATTTTTTTTTCTTCCTTTTTTGGGGTTTACTAGTCCTAAAACGTAAAAATACAAAAAAATTCAAGGTCGCAAATTCTTTTGAAATTTCAGGTTGATCACAATACTTTATTATTAAAAAATAATAACGTAAAAGTGACCGTGTAGTATGGATTTCATGCCGGAGGTGTGATTGGACCGTATTTTTTAGTCAATGGAAATGATCGCCATGTTGGAAGACTATTTTTGAATTGGATGGACTTGACATCAGTGATATGTGGTTCCAACAAGATGGTGCCACATACCACACAGCTGGTCAAACAATTGATCTATTGTTCTATGATTGATCTACGTTTTGTTCCTATTGAATAACCCTTACAAACAGCGACATTTTAGTTCGTGTGAACAAGTGGTGTTGATTGTGAAATTTCAATTGCCGATCGACATTAGATAACAGATATCACTATCAATTATGCAACCCAACCGACAAGCGACTGGTCGATCTACACCTCAAGGATGAACGAAAAAGACTCCACGAGCTTCAGGAACAGACGAGCAACGGGAAGCATCAGACTGGAAACCGATTGCATTGACAAAATTGAACAAAGGGAAGCAACGGGAGCAATAGGAGCAACGGGAGCAGTGGGAGCAACGGGAAACAAGACTGGAAATAGCTCGCATTTACAGAATTAAATAACGAGAAGCAACGAGAGCAACGAGAGCATCCGAAGCAACGGGAGGAACTGCAACAATAGAAGCAACGGGAACAACGGAATCAACTGCAATGCAATGTATCAACATACATGAAACATGACTAAGCCGTATATGAGTATGAATTTAAATTAACCACTTATGTAAATAGCTCAAAAATACTTAACCTGAAAATAATGTGCACCGTACTAATTTAAAACCAATTTCAACCAAACCAATCGGTTCTTTCTGTTGCTATTTAACGAAAAAACTTTATTTGTAATTTGGTCACGAAATGTCCTGAATTATGGCCTTGTTCAATGTAAACGTGGCCAATATACCTACAAAATTCTCGTATGTATGCCATGTATTCTATTTCGCAAACTTTAAATGCTATCTAAACAGAGTGAGATCCGTTTCTCTAATATAATCGGGATTGTATTCCTGTTGCTGTGCTTATTTGTTCCTTAATGGGCAAGCTACGGTTCAATATTAATTCGAACAGATGCGTTTTTTCATTACTTTACAGGTAAAATTCAATTGCTCTTTACATTCATCGCGCACAGAAAACGAATCAATTTGCATGAGGATCTCATTACATAAAATTTGGCTAGCTGC
Organism: Beris morrisii; assembly: GCA_951812415.1. Taxonomy (NCBI): domain Eukaryota; kingdom Metazoa; phylum Arthropoda; class Insecta; order Diptera; family Stratiomyidae; genus Beris; species Beris morrisii. The sequence goes on from OX638312.1 coordinate 23,822,293, forward strand.
ATACAATTCATATAAAGTTTTTGTGAGAAATTTGTCTAATTAATATTTTTGAAAAACATTTGCACAATTTGTAAAGCGTTTTCAAATCGAATATTGTCATCGAAGTGCAAGTGTATTTTAGAACTAATAAATAATTTTAATTTATTAAATGGCATACATTGGGATAAGTTCGTTAACTGGTGAAATCGTCCTACTCTTGATATGGCTGATGAATCGTTCTCACAAATATTGACCACTAACTTTAGATCCCTATAAGCAAGCAATTAAAAACACGGTACCTACCTATACGTTAACTTCCCAATAGTTGCACCTAAAAGAATTAATATTGAGAAAATCTCTCGCGTAGACATTCCAAAAGTCTTTGAAAAGTTCAGTGTTTGTATTGTTACATATAAACCTGGCAACCGCGCAACCGCGCAACTCGATCGTTTCACATAATGGAAACAGCAACAACCGAATACCTAGTTGCAAAATAACCCAATCAGAAACCTAGCTGAAGTATGTAAGGCGAAACAACACGATTGTATCTCCCTTCTTATCGAATGCTCTCCAATGTACTAGAATCCAATGAGGATCAAAGTCGAAAGATCTCAAGCTCACTAGAACTCTCTACATATACTACCGAACGAAGATCAAAATCGAAAGCTCTAAAGCTTTCGAGAACCATCCACACACATCACCGAGCGAACATTCAAGTACATCCTAGACTGCAACCGGCTAGTACTCGTATAAAAGCAGGTGAAGCTTTCAGCGAGGACATAGTAATTTTTATTACGTCGACTGTGACAGCCAGCGTGTATACGTGACCGTATTGGTGGAAAGCGATCGATTGCGTGTGAGCGAATCAAGCGATATAGATAATCGGGCGGTATTGCCATATAGTGCGAATAATTGTGCGAACAGAATTAAAGTGCGAATTAATAAATTGTTACTTATTTTGATTTTAAACGAATTGTGTTTTACTTGAAATCCCGGCGAACCCCTAGCTCGCAACAATATCTTACTAAAAGCCGGAAAATCGGTCAGTAAAATGATATAAATTTTACACGAATTACTTTCGAGTAAAAATTAGACGCGAGATCGTTGGTGCCCGGAATTTGCCACAGGTTTCACGAATATTGATCGATAACTTCAGAATGCTTTAAACATGATGTGAATGTGAATGATGAATTTGAAAATTGGCATACATCAATCGAGCAAGTCTTTCGAGTATCCCCTATACGAAAGTCCACAAAAACGTTGTTCATTCATTTCATCTTGCAGAACCCACTATATTAAATGAATGTAACGTCGAGCCAGACAGTCGAAAACTTACACGCCTTTTGTGCGAAATGCCATAAAATTTCTTGATTACGTGGTTTCGATTATTGCACAATTAATAACATATGTACAATCAACAGAGCCACCCATTTGAAATCTTGGGCACTGTAGTTTCTCACAGTTTCAATGAACAGAAAGAAGACTAAAAAATCTGAAAACGGTCTGGACGCAACTCAATTATTATTTTTTTGGGTAGAAGACCTAAACGATTTTCGGAATTCGTGAAAACTTGAACAATACCTAACACCCCCAGGGGTTGAATATCGAGAAATGCCTAGATCGGTTTTTTTTCCCGTTTATATATATTTAAAGCCTTTAAAAGTGAAAGGGAATTCGATATCTCGTTAGACCTAAGAAATATATCGGAATTCGTGAAAATGTACACAACCACTTTACACCCTCTTAGCAGTTGGATAACAAATAGTTTGAACAAATTATTCTAGGTGCTTATGTATGGTAAAGAGCTAGCAGAAGTAAAATTAATTTGATAACTCGACATGACTAAAAGATATAACGAAATTCGTGACAATGTGGATAAAACTCTTTTCACGAACATTTTTTTACTCCACCTCTGTACGCTAATAAAAATTTGAACTTTTTTTCTTCTACATACACGTACTAAGTTTTAACTTTCTAGAATACGCCGTTTGTGTGATCTCCCCACCCCCGTACTTTGTGATCCCTATCAAAAATTTATGAACCTGAAATTTTACCATCTGTAAAATGGAAAAAGTAAGGGTAAGTACGTTAATGGGTGATATCCTATCACTTCATCGGGTAAGACGGGAAGACAGTCCATTATGTTATATTCCCAACTACAATATAAAAATCTGCCAACAGTCTGGGCGCAACTTTATTATTTTATGGGTAGAAGTCCGAAACGTGTTTAATGATGAGATGCGGTGTTGGGTACTATGCGACTGACGCGATTTTGCGTACGGCGTACGGCGTATACGGCGGACAGACGGACATTTTCATTTGCTTTTTTGTTGTTTACTAGTCCTAAAACGTGTAAATACAAAATTTCGGGGTAGAAAATTTTTTTGAAATTTCAGGTCGATCACAATACTTTATTATTAAAAAATAATAAAGTAAAATCGAAGTTCAGTATTTCACCTATAGTATTAGACCATTGGCTTGCGGTATGTTTTTTTTTTTTGGTTTCTCCTGATGATGTCCAATTTTTCCAGCTTTAAATACGTCAAACGAGAAAGCTTGTTTTTGGATGATTGAACCTTTTATAATTACAAAATACCGATATACCTTTTCTCATAAAATATGTATAGGTATATCGGATTAGCCTCTGTAAGTTACCTTATCTGACGTAATATAAAAGCTGGGTTTGGTAGACGGCGGACAATCGGTAGGTGGGGTGGCTCGTTTTCCGATAAAATTCTAAATAGATATAGGTAGCATCGGTCATCTGGCCAAGGAGGTTCCGCAAACAAGTTGCGTATCGCTGTAAAAGGATGGGATCGGCACTTCTCAATTCAACTTTTACTGGTTTGTAACATATAGTGTAGGATCGGTATCACCCAGTCTCGGAATACAAAACGCATTTCCGTACCACCTTCCTCTCAAATATTTCAATATGTTCTGCTACTGTGGGAAAAAGGCAGAGCCATGCTGGGAAGCAATAGAATAGGTAATGATTGGTCTAATTAAAGTTTTATACAGGAGGAGTTTAGTAGATTTCTCCACAGCTCTAGATGGTAGAAGCGTTCGTAGCGAAGACGCGGCCCTTTATCATCCTTGCATGGACGTTAGACTTTAAACGATGATGGAAGGTAATTGCAAAGTATTTAATAGTGTCCTTGAGCGGAATGCGAACATCACCTACTTTAAGTGGCAGAGCTCTGAGGAACCGCTCGACGATGACCTTTGCCGCTCGCGTTACGAAAGCAAATTATTTCTGATTTACTTGCACATACTGTGAGTGCTCAATCGGAAAGGTATTTGAGTGTTACATCACTGGCATTCGGAACCTCTGTCTTAGCTTGAAAGGGAAGGGTATTGCTTGAAAAATTGACTATGTCATCCGCATACATAAAACTACCTGTACCTCTCGCAAGAAGCTGGTCACAACGATGTGGTGACTGCGGGAGCAAATTTTAATAAAAGAATACCCTTAATAAATAATACACATAGTGAGCAATTTAATGGCAAATTTCTTTCAAAGTTTTCTTCTTCGACCTTTCTTTTACTTCTTCCAATAATCGCGTGCCCTCGTAATCGTAACGCCCTTCTTGGTCTCATTTTCAAGGAAATTTTTTCTCCCTTTTCGAAGGAGCAACATCCCTTCCAATTCACAATTTCAGTTACCCTTTTTTTCTTATCATGCCCGTATACCTACGTACGTAGTCTTAGCTCACAGTCCTAGATAAGTAGCCTGACAGCGTCCATTGAAAGATGCCCTGATAAATTTATTTAAGTTGATCTGATAAGGAGTTGAAATCTTTGTATGTAGTGCGGAATAACAGCTTGCAGATATTGGGTTAATTGAATTTATTACCATAGCCGTATTACGTTATTGGGTAACTTCTTTAACGACAAAAGTTTTTTTCTTTTCTCAAGCTTCAAGTCGTCTTGTCTGCCAAAGTGTAGGGTATTCGTGTCGCTGTAGTATTTCTTTCCTTCACTCCTGAGCTAAAAACTTGTCCTTAAATTTTTGGTTTGAATTTGACCGTCTGTAGGGCAGTCGCTCGAATTGGCATGTACGGCAATCAAATTCCAAGTGAAGGCTCTAAATGCAATTTGGAGACGATTTAACTGCAATGCGGCGGGTCAAACCGAAAGATTGAAGGTCAAATTCGTGGCCGGTTTTTGTATACATTAAGGTAATTGGTTATAAATACATATTTCAATAAGGAGTAATTCGTGTAAACTAGGATTGTCGAGGTTTGACAACCTCTATACGTATTATACTAGTATCTCAGAATAAATTAAGACTGCTCATAGGTCAAACTCTTTGTAAGTGTGCATAGGTAGGATGTATTGTTATAAAGTTAGGAGCTTGAAAAAAACTGAACCTAACATCCACAGCCGCATGTTAATAACTACCTTTTCTATTTTACTATGTACCAATTTATATTATGATTTTACTTTATTATTACACAATAGATGAAATCTGAGAGTGATATAAGTTTAATCCAGCCCAAAAGTTTGTAACGCATAGAACGCAGCCTCGGAGAAAGATATATATTATTTTTTGTTCATTTGTGGCCACAAAACTCCAAATCCACTTGACGTCTGTCCGTCCGTCCGTTCGTCTCCCAACTATCAAACTACCTTCCATAAGGCCTTACCGAAGTTATTTCTCCTGCCTCGTTCTAACTTCGATAAGGGCTTACCAAACTTATTTGGCCATGTTTCAACAGCAACAGCTTAGCACGAACAGTTGTTATTAGGCCTTACCGAAGCTGTTCTAACATCCTTACGGAAGTGCACATTGCTTCCAAACGTCGGAAGCAATACTTCTATTAAAACTTTAAATTAGTTCGATGGGAGGCTTCGAAAAGGCCTTACCGAAACCTGAAAAAAAACGAAAGAAAAAAGAAAGTAATGTGCACAAATTTATTTTAATTGTTTTCCTTGTGGTACAAACCACAAGGAAAGAAAGAAGAATTCAACGATACTACGAATTCATTTTCCTGTAACTACCTATATAGGTACATTATTATTATTATTTGTTTGAAAATTGGAAATTGATTTTACTTACTTGCACACTCTCGGATTCGAACCATGGTCCCACGGTCATACGTTAGTCCTACCCACTAGGTCAATATGAAACATTCTAGTACTAGGATTGAAGCTGAATCACTTGATGTTACGAATTAGTTTCGAAGAAATTAATTGACCGCCATAATTGAAACGTTCTTGCCGACACCCTAGTACTGCCCGCCTTTCTTCTGCAATTTCCCGGGCTCGATTTCTTATTGCATCACGTTCTTTCGCTATTGGGTCATTCCATCAAGAATCGCCAAATCGCCTTGCCATCGCCGATTCTTTTGAAAATTTATGTACTCAAAGAATTAGTGAAAAAAAAATATAATTTCAATTTTTTGTTTCTATCTAATTTTACTTTATTATTTTAATAATAAAGTATTTTTTTTAGTTACAGTATGTTCAAGATTTCGCAAAAAAAGGTGTCCTAGTCCTCTTTGAAAATTCATATCTCTGGTAATTTTTATGCTAGAATAATAATGTAGGACTTATTTTAAAGATTGTTGTTAAGATATTGTTTCAATATAAAAAAAATACGAATAAAAATTATCCTTGAACTTTTTTTTCCAAAGGATAACGATTTTGTCCTTCATCCTTGAAAATCTCAAAATGCGGTTTATTTCTATTTTCTTTTTACATTTTATTAGTTATACTGTTTTACAAAACATGCCAAAAAATTAACTTGGGATCTTAATGGGACCGGGGTCAAAAAAATCTAAGAACATCAGTGCTTTTCAATTGTGTTATAGAAAAATTACAATTATAACGTAATTGAGAAGCTCTGATGTTCTTTGATTTTTTTGACCCCGATACCATTGAGATCCCAAGTTAATTTTTTGGTATGTTTTGTTTTGTTTTGACGCCGGAAAACAACCAACATTTAATCAAATTTGCTTCTATGGTAGCTTACCATGAAAAAATTCCATTTTTAAAATTAGCGGAAAAATAAAATTGCTGTTGTAAGGTTTCGAAGTCGTGCTCTTAGCGTTTAGCTCTATATATCCTGGCTTACAACCAAAAATTCCACCAAATTGGTTGAAATATGAGATGATCTTCAAGCGCCACCTCCTTTAGTATAGGGTTGCGATGGCGGGAAATTATATAAAGTTTAAAATTCGTGATCGTAAATTTGATTTCGAGTGCGCTATATAGAAATTATGCTCAGCAATTCCACCAGCTGTAAGGGTGTTTCGGATAGTAGGCATGATACACCCTCTGACGAGTCTATGCCCTCCGATGACGAAACAGCTCCTTCGGACCTAGTCCAACACAATCTTATAAAGACTGGCGTATTCCAGTGAAATGTTTTCCAACTGTCATGTCCTCAAGGACAGCGATTAATCAGCAGTCGAGGATTTCGTGTTGGGGTTTCACACCAGAAACCCTACTGACGCCGGAAAACAACCAACATTTAATCAAAAAAAAAACATTTTGAGATATTCAAGGATAAACGACAAAATCGTTATCCTTGAAAAAAAAATTTCAAGGATAATTTTTATTCGTATTTTTCTATATTTCGACAACCTACCCCTTTAAAATAAGCACTATTTTATTGTTCTAGGATAAAAATGACCAGAGGTATGAATTTTCAAAGAGGACTCGGACACAATTTTTGCAAAAACTTTAACATACTATAACTAACAAAAAAAAAGAGATAGAAACAAAAATTGAAATTGTATTTTTTGTTCACTAATTCGTCGAGTACATACATTTGAAAAGAATCGGCGATGATAATGTGTTTCGTAATTTTTGGCGATTCTTGGTGGAAGGACCCTATTGCGCGAGTATAACTTCCCGATCTTTTACTCTCATCCACGAATTCAGCATTTTCACAAGTGGTTTTTCAAATCTACGTGCTGACGTTTTCAATAAACCTCGACTAACTTCGCCTAGCAACTTCCCAGAGGTCTTATCCAGGGCTACCAAAAAAAATTTTCTGAAACCTCCATAAAGCCGTTGGTATTTACTTCCATAAGGCCTAAAAGAAGTTATTACCGAAACTATAAGTTCTGAAATGTTCAGCCTCCGCTTGCAAGTCCTACGGAAGCGAAATTAAAAATCCACAACCTGCGCTCAAAAGTCCTACTGAAACCTTATCGAAGTTATAGCCTCCGGAAAATCCAAATCCGAAATTTTTTTGATAGTTGGGCTGTCCGTCCGTCACTCCGGCCGTCCATCTGTCCGTACGCACGATAGCTCAAGAACGCCTTAACATATGATCTTGAAATTTTGAATCTGGTTATTTGGTCGAACTTGTAAGGCTAAGTTCGTTAACTGTCAAAATCGTAATACTCCTTCGAGTAGCTGCAAAACCAAAAGTGCATAAAACACGTGCTCAAGAATATTAACTAATAACTTCGGAACGCCTTAAGCTACGACTTTGAAATTTTGAATAGGTTGGTTTTTCAATAGTTGAAGGTAACAGTAGGAGTATAAAAAAGTTCCCATCAGTCCTTCGAGTAGCTACCATACAAAAATCATGTAAAAATATCCTCACATAATTTACGGAACTCACTATAACTCGAGAAATTGTTCAGCCACGGAGTTCAAATTTTGTAGAAATTAGTTTTGAGTGAAAATAAAGTTCGAGTTCATTACTCACTAAAATTCCTTCAGGTACCTCCCATACAAAAAGTCCTTAATACATGTGTTCAACAATATTTTCCGAACAATATTTTTTAACGATTCAATCTCGCCACATGAGGCTAGTGAGGCTGAGCGTCACCATTTTCTAGAGGAAAAAGTCATCAAGTTACTAGTGATTTTTTGTTTTGACAATGTAACTTAATGACTTTCCGTAGTAAACCGATGTTCTTAATCATATAGTTTTAGTCCGACAAAGTCGTGTTTTAATATTCCAATTCAGCCTCACCTGCTAAGAAAGGCACGAGCCGCCACTGATCTAGAGGCTTGTTTAATAATAAAGTATTGTAATCGACATGAAATTTAAAAAAAATTTGCTACCCTGAAATTTTGAATTTTTCGTTTTAAGACTAGTAAACCCCAAAAAAGAAAAAAAAAATGTCCGTCTGTCCGCCGTACGTCATACGTGTAGCTCACAAACCCGTTTGAAATTTTTATAGTGTCTAAATTGGCTGAACCTCTACGTACGGTATATTTTGGGGAGGATGTGATCTCAGGAACAACTTATGCTAGGTGGCTGAAACTTGGAACTTATGTAGAGCTATATGCTACTGGACCCATTTGAAAAAATGGTCGATATTCGTTGAGGGGTGTGGGAGTGGGAGTGGGGGGAAAAACAATGTGTCCGAAGCGTTTGAAAGCGGGGATTGAAACATTCTTAAAAGGATACTAGGAGATTAGACAAGGGCTAACAATTTTAAAGAGAGAGGTAGGGTGTAGGAATGGGGGAGCTAAACAAGTTTGGGTTACAATATCTTCCGAACCAATGTACCAGGATAATAAAATTGGTTATTTGTGTATAGGGTTATAAGTGGTGTCTACTCAATGTAAAATTTTTGAGAAGGGAGGTGAAACACCAAAGTGGGGATATATCTCAAGAACAAGAACCGTAGCAGATATAATCTTAGAAATTTTACAGGAGTTAGGCCCGCCCTGTAGACTTCTAGCAGAGGTGCTGGTGACGAGGGTAACGGTGGGAGGGGGTTGAAAGGAAAGACTTATGTTTTTTACTTTACCACCCCATTAAAAATTTAGTTCTTAGAACCTAAATACAAAGTTTCAGCATTAACGGTTCTCGAGATATAAGAATCAACATTTTTTTCAATTTCTCACATCTTCACAACTACAACCCAATCCCCGAATTTTTTTTTTTTTTGATAGGGGTTTTTTAGGCCCAAGTTACGCATAAATCTTAAACAGTTCTTGAGAAAAAGAAGTGATTTTTTAGAAAAGTTCTGAACCCTCCCCAGATTTTGATGTCGAAGGCCACTGGAACTAATCAAATCTGTTTCCGTTTCAACAATTCACTTTGGAAATTTCAGTATCAGTTCAACCAATTTAAACTTTCAAATTTCCAACTCAACGCGAACGCATTAAACAACGCGTTATTTCTCTTTTGTTGTGCCAAAAAGACAGTCAGTCGAGCTATTGTTTGTATTGTATAACGGCTAATGCCGGTAACAATGCTGTGTTGAAATTACCGCTTTAAATAGTGGTTATACCTGCGTATACTGCCATATATATTGCATCACATTAGACGCAGGTATGGCTCCACCTCAGCCTTAAATAGACAGACTTATTTAACGAACTTGCAAATAACTCGCCGCTTACTTTTAGGAGGGGTGGCGTTTTGATCCCGATATCCTTCCGTGCATTTAAAAACGATAACTAACATAAGTACCAGTCTACCCCTTTGCAATAATTTCTTAATCTTAGAAAAATAGTTTCAAAGCACCCGAAAATCCTATTCGTCAAGTGAATTCTTTCTTAAATCTATCCCTAGTAAATCCAAACTATGTTTGTATTTAATTCCATTCCAGCCACCACATAGAGAAAAGTCTACTGGAACAGTATATTTACATTCTTAACATTGTTCCTCTTTGTACATTAAATTTTCCGGTTTGGCTACTGGACGACGTCGCCATCGGGAATGACCAGCAAGTGAATTTGAATGGTGCCAATAGGAAATATTAAGGGTTGCGTGTGCCATTCGGGATATCGTCCCATCCCAAACGGATCCATAGTTAAATCAGGTTTGTTGGTTAGGATAAATTGGTGGTAGTCCAGAGTCCAAGGCAATTTAGCAAATTTGCTTGTGGCCTGCACTAAAATCTCTTGTTAGATGTCATGCTAATTGAGAATGAAAATTAATTGCTATTGGCCGCCTGGTTTATGAACGTACGAGGATGGTATTCTGACTTTCCCTAACTTGCCCGATATATACTCTTCTTTTAGCCCATATTCTGCCCCGGTTTACATGATTACGAGTAATCGAGTCGTTCATCATAATAACTGTATTGAAATCCGAAATATTATGTTATGGCTAAGAGACTAAAGCTTGTATTACACTGTATGCCACGCGGTCAAATATTTGACCAAATAAATTTGACCGTATTTGATGTCAAATATCCATTTGACACACTGCGATATTACACTATGTGACAAATAGGACACCATCGTCAAATTTTCTCCTCGTATCAAACGGTCAAACGCCATCAGGTCACATCTGTTGTAAATATTGGTGTATATATTACACTGTATGCCACTCCGAGCACCAAATTCTCTAGTTCAGATTAATTAACGAGACGTAAGTGAATTCAACTAAAAATAGGAGTGTTATAAGAAATGATATTGTTTTAATGTTTGCCGTTGTTGGTGAAGGTATTAAAAATTAATACAAAAAAACAGTGCTTTAGTTTAAATTAATTATTTATTTCACCGATCGCCACAAAAAATTAAATATTCACGAATAACACTTCTTATTAGACCCAAAAAACAGAATTTTTTTTTCCAAAAATCGCTAACGGTCAAATTTGGTCAGATTGATTGTCAAATCTCAAATGGTGTCAGATGGTCAAATGAAACATTTTGTCAAACAAAATTTGACCCTTACACTATCTGACAGCATTTGACAGGGAGCTAGGACCGAGGAGCTATTTCAATTATTTTCTTCAAAGCAAACCTGATTGCATAAAACACTGCTGATAAGACGACATCATTAGATGAGATAGGGGTGAAGGGCAAGCAATGGCGGTCATATTGCTTTTTCAAGAGGGGGGCCACTGACGTTCAGTAGGTACTGTAGAGAAACTAGATGTGGTGGTTAGCCGCTAGTAACTGTACTACTAGCAGTACTTCAAGCAGTAAGAACCGCAAAGACCATAACATTTGTACAATTTCCATTCTCACTGGAGAATGGAAATTGTACAAATGTTATGGTCTTTGCGGTTCTTACTGCTTGAAAATATCAACTTTTTTATTTTCGCATCTAATAATTAATTTAATCGCCAGATTTAGGTAACTAGATTTCAGAATCTCGACAAGCATTAACATCGCTCAGAAGACATTCTTTTGATATTTTTTTAATTTATCAGCTGACTATATGGTGCCAAAAATTTGAATCTGTTTTGTATTATTGTAAGTCTTTAAGCAATGGAAAATTTAATAGCATAAGAAGGAACTTAAAAATAAAATTATTTGATTCCAAAGCGTGGTGAACAAAATTTCAAGGTTGTTCACTTTCAGTAGAATTCGATCTTATTTTCGATAAAATTTAGAAGTCCAAAAATACTTTAAAATCACTCAAATGTATGAGAAATCTAGAATATTTTGATAGTTTTATCACAATCTTGTAATTTCGTCAATTCTGTTCTATATTTAATCAATGTAAACCAGCAGTTTTTAAAACCACTAGAAAAGTAGTGTATTCAATTTTTAATAGTTTAACTTTCATACATATTTGATGAAACCGAAGATTTGGCATTGAAATCCGAAGCCTGTATCGTAAAATCCAAAGACTTCAGGCCGACTACGAAGAAATGATCACCCCAGTTATTAAGTTATCCTACAATACTTAAAATCTACGAAAAGCATATTTTTCATCAATGTAATTTATTAAGCATACTCAATTAGTCAATTATTCAATTAGTCTCCTAAACTCAATATTAGATGACTGCCACCATACCCTTACCTAGCCTACTCTGCTTATTCAAAACTTATAAAAAAAACCGAAAATTCTCTAATACTATTTTAAATTGTAATAACTTCACGAGCAGTCTCTTATAGCTAATTTACATCGCAAGATTTTGGCAAGTAGATTTTGAAAACTCGAAAAGCGTGTACAACGCTCTGAAACATTTGTTTGATCATGACTATGATGTTAAATTTTTTATTATAATTTACTTTGTAAGATTTTTAAAGATTTTTTAAAGCTTGCATTGCTATCAAGTAATTTCAAATATTTTAATATTTTGTACAGGAAAGACAATTTCAGGGCTGTACATTAGGGTGGGTATTAATGTATGGTGAATCTGTCCCCAAAGATTTCGTTCGCGATTCCACACCCTGTAATGGTCCTAATTAGTGTAAAAACTATATGTTTTAAATTTTATCCCGATCAGATAAGGTTGTTAAAAAAATAAAAATTATTCCGAAAAAAATTGTCCTACCCTACTGTTCAGGCTGCTTTAATTAGCTTTTGAATTACCCTTTTTACACGATTAGATTTCAAATTGATTCAAATTTGGAAATTTAATAGAATCTTATCGAAATCTTGAGATTGCGCCAAATCGAGTTTTAAATCTTTGGATGTTAATCGGTACTCAAAAAATTAATATGTGGAGTAGTAGTAGTTACTAAAAATACTCTTAATTATCTTATAGCTAAGTTACAACACAAGATTTCAAACTGGATTTGCAGAAATTTAGTGATTTCGACAAAATTATTAAGGGCTCATATAGCCCTGAAATTTTAAAAAAATGGATTTTTTTTTTTGCAGATTTTTATTTTTTATACTTTTAAGAATTAAAAAAAAATTAGAATTTAGAAAATTCCACTCCATTACAAAGTTATAGCAATAAATGTCACCAGACATCGGTTTGGAGCGGCTTCCTGGCTAATTGCCGCGCCACTCTCAACAGCAGCGTTTCGCATTTATTTTGTTCGCAAAAGCCGGGTTTCTTAGAAAACAAGGTCATTTATAGGACTATCTGTGAAAAACACGAAGATATAAGAGGAAGAAGGTGTACAGTACGAAGCTGGAATGGGAGACTAGCCGTAAGTTCACGTTGTACCTACCAAAAACTTTAAACGCATTTTACTCGATACTATGTTTTTAGACATGGTCGGCACGATAACTCAGTCAATTACTTTATTATTTTTTAATAATAAAGTATTGTGATCGACCTGAAATTTCAAAAAAGTTTGCTACCCTGAAATTTTGTATTTACACGTTTTAGGACTAGTAAACCCCAAAAAAGCAAAAAAAAAAAAAATGTCCGTCTGTACGCCGTACGCCGTCCGCCGTCCGCCGTACGCCGTCCGCCGTACGCCGTACGCAAAATCGTTTGAAGGCGCGTAGCTCCCAAACCCGTTGAAATATTAAATTGAAATTTTTATGGTGGGTAGATTGGGTGAACCCCTACCACTGGTATATTTTTGAGGGGTGGGGTTACAAGGGGAGATGAGAGGGGAGCGTTTTAGACGAAAAATTTTGGTTTCTAGATCTCAGGAACCACTTATGCTAGGAAGCTGAAACTTGGAACTTATGTAGTACTATGATAATGGACTCAATTGCAAAAAAATGGTCGATATTGGTTAAGGGGTGTGGAAGTGGGGGGGAAAACAATGAGTCTTTAACGCATGAAAGCCGGGATTGAAACATTCTAAAATCGATATCTCCTGAACCATTGATGTCAGAAGATTGAAACTTTGTTGTTGTCCTTAGGGATACTTCAAGATTAGACAAGGGCTAAAATTTTTAAGAGAGGTGGTGGGGTGTGGGGGTGGGGGGTGGGGGTGGGGGGTGGGGGGTGGGTGGTGAAAAACTTCGGATTACAATATCTTCCGAACCAATTACACCAGGAAGATAAAATTTAGTTTCTGTATATGGGATCACAAGAGGAGTCTACCAAAACTAAATTTTTTGAGGGGGGAGGTGGAGCACGAAAGTGGGGGGATAGCAATTTCTCAGAAAATGTCATTTTTATATCTCAGAAACCGTATCAGATATGATCTTGAAAATTTTACAGGAGTTGGGGACGGTAAACTTCTAGTAGGAAAAAAAAAATTTGGTGATGTGGGTGTTGGGGGTGATGGTGAAAGGGGGTAGAAAGGAAAACATTCTGATTTTTATTTCTCGAAAACCATAATGAAGAGAAAGCTAAAAATTTAGGATTATATAGAGCCACTATGCAGACATCCTAGAAAAATAAAATTTTTCATAGGGGTATCAAGGTACGGGGGAGAGGGGTGGTTTTTTATATCTCAGAAACGGCTTATGCTAGAAAGTTGAAACTTAGTACGTATATGTAGATGTACTATTAAAGTAATTAAAGCAAAAAAAAAGTTCAGATTTTTATTGGCGTTCAGAGGTTGAGTAAAAAAAATGTCCGTGAATCCACATTTTCACAAATTTCGTTAAAACTTTTAGACATGTCGAGCTATCAAAGCAATTTTACTTCTGCGGGCTATTTATATAAGCGCCTACTAACGATCTCCAAAATTGTTCGATATCCAACCCTTAAGGGGGTGTAAAGTGGTTGTGTCCATATTCACGAATTCTGATATATTCCTAAGGTATATTGAGATTTGGAGTTCACGTTTACTTCTATAAGGGAAAAACCCGATTTAAGAATTTTTGCGTATTAAACCCCCTGGGGGTATTGTTCAAGATTTCACTAATTCCGAAAATCTCTTAGGTTTAATGTGATCGAATTCGCTTTTACTACTTTCAATTATTCTATTGATAAAAACATACGTAAATAAATAAAAAAATCTGCCAACAGTCTGGGCGCAACTTTATTATTTTATGGGTAGAAGTTCGAAACGTGTTTGATGATGAGATACGGTGTTGGGTACTATGCGACTGGCAACCTAAAAAATAACCAGGAAGCTATTTGGAACGTTATTTTTTAGGTTGCCAGTCGCATAGTACCCAACACCGTATCTCATCATCAAACACGTTTCGGACTTCTACCCATAAAATAATAAAGTTGCGCCCAGACTGTTGGCCGATTTTTTTTTAATATTTTTCAACTTTTTTTTTTTATAATTTTGATAACTATTTTCTCTATAGTCTATCGAGAGATTTTTTTAATTTTTTGCTTGGAAATTTTTTTATAAATTATTAAACGCAAATTTTTTTTTAAAAAAATGATTACTAAAGCTCGAAATACTGTAACTTATTTATTTTTGAAAAAAAAGAGAGAGACTATAACTACTGCATTATTCTACAAGATTCTTTTTTATTTTTGCAAATTGAATTATTTTTGGTGAAGTTATGATGCCGACCAGGAGGCGCCATGGTTTTTATAAGTAGTCCATTTAAACCCGTAAAACACAATGTTAATATTAAAAAAAAAAAATTTTTTTTTTTTTTATAGTTAAATAGTTAATAAGATATGTGAACTCAACAATTCAATTTTTTTTTCACCATATAACCTTTATAATAATTTTTCAAATTTACTCGGTTTTCAGCGCGTTCAGGGGTAGGGGAGGAGCACCAAATACTGGATACTTTTTGAGAATTTTAAAAAACAATGGAATTACATTCAAAACCTTTTATTCAACACATCAATAAAAATCAACAATTCAATAAACTTTGAAATAAAAACAAAAATAAATGATATATTTTCTTCAATTCCTCATAATAATTTTTTTTTTAAATGACATCAAATTTTTTAATATGAAATTATGTACCCCAATACTGGATATCCAATATTTGGGTCACTTATCTATACAGCTTTTTATACTGGAAACCTAGTATTGGGAAACATTTATTATACAGATAAACACTGTTCACAAACAAAGTCTATTTTGTCTGCGTCTGCTCCAGCACAAACTTCATGTCCCCAGCGATAGCATCTAATGCATCTTATCCACCTTTCACTGGAATTATCATTCGAATAAGCATTGTTGCAGTAGAAACATTCAGTATCTTCATCGTTTGCACCGCTATCCTCACTATCAAGCTGGAAATCATCATCGTCGCTGGAGGATGAAGAACTTAACTGCAAAAATATTCCTTTTCGATTCTGGCTCTTCTTGGCACATCGTTTACGAGTCACAGACGATCCTTTGGTTTTATGAGTAGTTGCCTGTTTTTTTTTCTTCAACTGACTCTTTAAGTTTTTCCTATATGGTGACCCAGAGATTAGTGTGGCTTTTCCTCCTTTATATGTACGCCTCGATTCGTTTCGTTTTAAGTTTGGTATGGAGCCTATATCTTCTTTCTAAAAATATCCCAAGCCCTTTATATTTCCGCCAGAGGGCTACCATTATTATACCACTTGACAATTCCCTTATGGTGTGCGTTTACAATAAATAAATCTTTCATTAAAATAGTAAATCCATTTTATTATAATACTTACGCGTAACTCATATTTAGTATACGATGTATCCTAATATTGGATACAACCCAAATACTGGATATCCAGTATTGGGAACAGTACGGTATCCAGTATTAGGGCATATAGAAAGTTTACACTAACACTTTAACACAAATTTCGCTATTGAGTGTAACTGATAAGAAATGTTAAAAACATGTTCTGGAATAAGTCGTAAAGAAACACGTAAAGCCACAATAATGAATATCAATACATACCGTATGTAAGAGCTGTTTGAAGGGAACCAATTTAAAAAGTTGTTGCGTGCAAGAACGCTTCGCGATTTTTCAGAAACAACTGACAGTAAATATGGGATTGCTAGCATCACATAAGTGACTAACTTCTTTTGATATTTCAGTTCCCGTCACTAAATTTAGATGGCGGTATTTAGATCCCATTTTAGCATGGTATCCAGTATTGCGCACCTATCCAATATTTGGCGCTTCTCCCCTATATGAGCCATTAAGATATACTATATTACCCATACATATGAATAAATTTGAAATCTACTCCGGGACTAGTTTTTGTGAGTTTGTGTGTGCTCTCTATGCCAATAGGATCGTGTTCGTATTCTATCCAAATCTTAAATATGTACATACCTTAAATTCAATATTGGGCACTTACATACATACCTCCTTATCAGAAGTGTTCGTTTTGTTAAATCAAATTGATTGAAGTATATTTATATTCGAAATTTAATAACTTTTGCATTGAAATATTTTAAATTAGCAGCC
This sequence comes from Beris morrisii, assembly GCA_951812415.1. NCBI lineage: Eukaryota > Metazoa > Arthropoda > Insecta > Diptera > Stratiomyidae > Beris > Beris morrisii. The sequence goes on from OX638312.1 coordinate 23,839,097, forward strand.
TGTTTTTTTATTAGGAGACAAAAGAAGGATTAAAGAAAGACATTAGGGAAATCAAATTTACTCACATAGTGGACACAATACGAGTATAGCCATGGCCCCACTCTATGACCGCCACTGAGGGCAAGTTGCCCCCTACATGACCGCCACTGTTCGATTATTGGTGATAGGAATTGCATGAAATCAAGATTTTAATCATCTGGTGCCCTTAACATTGTGAAATGGATTTTTTTTTAATTGTTCAACCTGATGCAATCTTTGAACTGTTAATAACGAAAAGAGTTGTCATCCACGTAATGTACAAAAATGTGGTACATGAGTCCCGACATGATAAACCAACCAGATAGAAATGAGTGCACTGGATTCTGTGCATGGAAATACTTCCGTAGTGTCACCATCGTTGCCAAAAATTTTGAAATTTATGGCCTAATATCGGGGTATGTGCATTTTCCGTTTGCATGGAACTGGGCCTCGATAAAGAACGCTCCGATTCGAATACTGTGTGCGAAGTAAGTGGAAACTGAGGTTCTCCTTTTTCAACAGCCGAATTTCGAATCTGCTACTTTTTCACCGGGAGCGCCGATGAAATGTTCTACATATACACAATCAACAAGGACATTATAAAAAAAAGTTATTTTTTTGTTTGGTGGTAGCTTCAATATTGAACATGAATTCTTATCTACCGCAGTGGGATGTTTTTATAGAGACAGGAAATTGAATTTTTTTTTCGGGTTCTCATATAACTGACCCACGACCATCAACCCCGTATGATATCAGATATTTGCGGACGAACAAAATGAAATTAAGATAAATAGTTTCGGATGCTGTGTAAACTGTTTTTCAGGCTGACATACAACGCTGTGATAGGACAGAAGCCAAGTGTATTGCACAATTTCATAATATACTCCTGATAGCCGCAGTTGTTCATATTTTCTTCATTTATTTTTACTTTATTATTTTTTAATAATAAAGTATTGTGATCGAACTGAAATTTCAAAAAAATTTGCTACCCTGAAATTTTGTATTTTCACGTTGTAGGACTAGTAAACCCCAAAAAAGCAAAAAAAAAATGTCCGTCTGTCCGCCGTAGACGCCGTACGCCGTTCGCCGTACGCCGTACGCAAAATCGATTGAAGGCGCGTAGCTCCCAAACCCGTTGAGATATTAAATTGAAATTTTTATGGTGGGTAGATTGGGTGAACCCCTACGACTGGTATATTTTTGAGGGGTGGGGGTACAAGGGGAGAGGAGAGGGGAGCGTTTTAGACGAAAAATTTTGGTTTCTAGATCTCAGGAACCCCTCATGCTAGGAGGCTGAAACTTGGCACTTATGTAGTAGTATGATAATGGACTCAATTGCAAAAAAATGGTCGATATTAGTTAAGGGGTGTGGAAGTGGGGAGGGGGGGGGGAACAATGAGTCTTTAACGCATGAAAGACGGGATTGAAACATTCTAAAATCGTTATCTCCTGAACAATTGATGTCAGAATATTAAAACTTTGTTGTTGTCCTTAGGGATTAGATAAGGGCTAACATTTTTAAGAGGGGTGGTTGGATGTGGGGGTGGGGGGTGAAAAAATTTGGATTACAATATCTTCCGAACCAATTACACCAGGAAGATAAAATTTAGTTTCTGTATATGGGATCACAAGAGGAGTCTACCGAAACTAAATTTTTTGAAGGGGAGGTGGACCACGAAAGTGTGGGGACAGCATTTTTTCAAAAAAATTAATTTTTATATCTCTGAAACCGTATCAGATATGATCTTGAAAATTTTACAGAAGTTGGGGTCGGTAAACTTCTAGTAGGGAAAAAAATTTTGGTGGTGTGGGTGTTGGGGGTGATGGTGAAAGGGGGTAGAAAGAAAAAGATTCTGATTTTTATTTCTCGAAAACCGTAATGAATAGAAAGCTAACAATTTAGGATTATTTAGAGCCACTATGGAGACATCCTAGAAAAATAAAATTTTTGATAGGAGTATCAAGGTACGGGGGAGAGGGGTGGTTTTTTATATCTTAGAAACGGCTTATGCTAGAAAGTTGAAACTTAGTTCGTATATGTAAATGTGCTATTCGAGTAATTAAAGCAAAAAAAAAGTTCATATTTTTATTGGCGTTCAGAGGTTGAGTAAAATAAATGTCCGTGAATCCACATTTTCATAAACTTCGTTAAAACTTTTAGACATGTCGATCTATCAAAGCAATTTTACTTCTGCGGGCTATTTATATAAGCGCCTAGTAACGATCTTCAAAACTTTTCGATATCCAACCCCTGAGGAGGTGTAAAGTGATTGTGTACATATTCACGAATTCTGATATATTCCTAAGGTATATTGAGATTTGGAATTCACTTTTACTTCTATGTGCTTCAAACGTAGTCGGGGAAAAAACGATTTAAGTATTTTTCTCAATTAAACCCCCTGGGGGTATTGTTCAAGATTTCACTGATTCCGAAAATCTCTTACGTTTAATGTGATCGAATTCGCTTTTACTACTATGAATTATTCTATTGATAAAAAAATACGTAAGTAAATAAAAAAATTCTGCCAACAGTCTGGGCGCAACTTTATTATTTTATGGGTAGAAGTCCGAAACGTGTTTAATGATGAGATGCGGAGTCTATTTGGAACGTTATTTTTTAGGTTGTCAGCCGCATAGTAACCTACACCGCATCTCATCATTAAACACGTTTCGGACTTCTACCCATAAAATAATAAAGTTACGCCCAGACTGTTGGCATATTTTTTGTTATTATATTCATTATGCACTGGATTATTCCTTTAAAAATAGAGAATATAATTATAATTATAATTTTCCTCGATTATTTTATTTCGAATTTACTGTAATTTAAGAAATAATGCACAGTAAAAAAATTTTACTACTCTCAGAGTTATTAGATTTGGTGCCTACTCTGAAAGCAGTAAAATTACCATTGTCAAATTTCTTTACGCACTCTTGTGATTTTTACTACTTACACTGAAACACAATAAATGCGGAAATTCACACATAAGTGTGGAAATCAATCGCTAAAAATGTGTAAATTTACTACTGGTATGGAAATTCAAAATTTTACAATGCGTAAAATTACACAAGGTGTGGAAAAACTGATATGTACTACATATATACTACAAAAATGTGACATGTTCATGTTTGCTTATTGCTATTATTAATTTATTGATAATATGAATGAATAAACTTCAAGTGAATGATCGACAGATGAATTCCCAGACGTATTTTGAAGGGCATAGGACACAGCAATAGCACACTGGAAAACTTTAATGAGACCAATCAACACATGATAATTGCAAAAAAAACAGGATATAGGTCAAAAAGGGTAGAAAGTATAAAACACTATACATGTTTATTATATAAATTTAATTTATTTGTTTTAATGCCACAAACTTTATACATTATAAACATTATTTTCTTTTTAAATCACGTCTTACACAAAACCATGAAACAAGTGAACAACGAAGCCGTCAAGTTCATACATATCACAAAAAACAAATTACTACGCATAAAGTATCAAAATTACATACAAAATGCGTAGTTTTATACAAAATGATAAATTTTACACATTAAAAGTGGGAAGTCTCATTCGGTGTTGTAATTTTACTTTCCAGCCACTAAATCCTTGACGAAAATCTGTAAAAATACAAACTTTTAAAAACTACTCGTAATTTTGTTAAATTTAATGAAAATTTGTAATTTAATTACAGTTAACAAATTTTTTATCGTAAAGGATAAAACCATGCGACTAACAATCTAAGGAATAAACAGCCGGCTATTTGGAACATTATTTTTTAGGTTGTCAGTCGCATGGTAACCTACACCGCATCTAAGCATTAAACACGTTTCGGACTTCAACCCATAAAATAATAAAGTTGCGCCCAGACTGTTTTGGCAGATTTTTTTAATATTAATAATTGCATTCGCAACATCACATTCTATGATCATATCATCAAAATTCTTAGCAAACAAGCTCGACATGATTCAGTAGATATTAATGATATTCTCGTATTAGTTTAGATATTATAATACCGCGGAACGAATATACCTACTCATATTAGGTGATATCACCATATATCGGGTATTAATGCTGTTATGACACTGGTTATTTTTGGCGCTTTAAAGCAGCTAGAAAATCAAAATAAAGAGAAATAGAAACTTTAACATACAATTTAGACATTGGTGTGAGAGAGACAGTCCGAACAGCTAAAATATGAGAAACTGTAAAAAAAAGCCGCAACTTAGATCATTCGAGCAGTGTTTCGCAACATTCGCGCAGTTCAAGCCAAGAAAAAGCCACTGGCTAGATTTTCCAGCCGCTACACGCTTTTTTTTAACAGTTTGTTATACATAAATTATGGAAAGTGTCATTTTATGTTGTGAAATACGCCAGATCCGGTATTTATACTCTAGATGAAATCATATAGAGTATTATAAGTTTAATCCAGCCCAAAAGTTTGTAACACATAGAACCAAGCCTCGGACGAAAAAAAGTTATATATAATTTTTTGTTTATTTGTGGCCAAAAACCTCAAATCCGCTTGACGTCCGTCCGTCCGTCCGCCCGTCCGTCTGTCCGTGAACACGATAACTCAAGAACGCCTTCACCTAGGATCTTGATATTTTGAATCTGGATGTTTGGTTGAATTTGTAAGGCTAAGTTCGTTAACGGGCAAAATCGTCCCACTCCTTCGGGTAGCTGCCATACAAAATGTCCTTAAAACACGTGTTCAAGAATATTGGTCGATAACTTCAGAAGGGTTTAAGCTACGACATTGAAATTTTGTATGTGTTATTTCTCCAATAATTGGAGCTAAATATATGATTATGAAGAAAATCCTGTTAGTCCTTCATGTAACTGCCATACAAATATCCTGTCAAAATGTATTCACTTAATTTACGAAACTCACTATAACATAAGTAATCTTTTAGCTACGAATTCGGAATTTCGTACAAATTAGTTTTGAGTAAAAAGAAAGTTCGACTTTACTAGTCAGCGAAATCCTTTCACTCCTTCTGGTAGCTTGAAAAATAACCAGTGCCATAACAGCATAACCCACCTTGTCGCACCAGAGTATTTTCTTGCACTTGTTACAATCTTGAAATTAGTGCCAAGAAACTGCAAACTTTTAGAAATTAACAAATTATTTGCTGTTTCTGGTCAGGTATTATCATCACGAAGAACTAGGATCAGCATTGTTATTAATTTGCAGTTGTAAAGGACATGCACGTGGCATTACCTAATCTTGTCAGCTATTTCAGAAAGCTACCTATGCAATTCAGCTGAGCAATAACGTAATTTCCGGGATAAGACGAACTAGTTTAGTGGATATTACACCGATAAAACAGTGAACACTTTATCATTCTATAACATATGTTAAAAGGATATAGGAAAGGAAAGTAAACCTCAATATTATTTCCGCAAGGAACGTCTGATAAAACATGAACACTTGTTATGCAAAGGTCTTATGTCTTATCTAATGGCTCTGAAGCCTCGACTACCTAACGACTTTACTTTATGACCTAAATACCTACGGTAATCCTCAACGCATGAGAGCTTTAGCAATTCAAATCGGTATGACTGTTCCAATTCATTCTCATAAAATTCGTCGAAATTTGCAATGTTCCCGGATTCTAGTTTTGGTACTCTCCCAACTTTCCCAACTTTCGCACTATGCCTATCTCCCACGCCATAGATTGTGTCACGAAACTGACACATATTTATTTTGCCCTGTAATCGCAAATCCCGGATCCAATTTATCTTAGTCGCAGTTTCATTTTCGACTCCCATTTTCCATACTTTAGCGGAATCCGCCATTAGTGCAATACACGCTGTTGTTAAGAGGAAAATACTGAAATTTATGAAGCAGTTACTTATGTATGAAATTCAACTGCGACTGTATTTCAACTGCAGTGGCGGCTCGCCACATGAGGCTAGTGAGCAGTTAATCGACGTCCTTACTCATATAGTTTTAGTCCGACAAAGTCGTGTTTTAATATTCCAATTCAGCCTCACCTGCTAAGAAAGGTACGAGCCGCCACTGCTCAACTGCATAATACCATTAGAATGAAATCTGAAGCACTACAACTTTTTTATTGAAGCGAAAATTCCACGTGAATTTAAAGAAACACTTAATATTAGCGCTGAAATGGCGCTGCTGCAGAGTGGCACTGGAGCGTTAAAGTGTTTCGCAGAATAATCAACTACATGAGCTTGTAGATTTCCAGATAGAAGCACTTTCCCAGTGAGTACAAAATCTTAAACGGGATAGAAAATAAATGTTTTCCTGTCAACGGTTCCTTGCTTTCGAAGACAATTTATTTTCTTGTCAATGATCGCACATGCAGAAAAAAGGCACCACTAATTTATTTCGAAATATTTCAAAAGTAAATTACGTGTTTAATTTTCCCAACCGCTCTCTCCTTCTTCGGCAATATAAGTGCATTTCTTCCTCCGACATAACAATCAAATTTAAAAACGATGAACCAGTTTCAGTTTCTTTTACAAGAGCCTGGCAAAGTATAAATTCAATTAGAAAAGTGATTTGCATACTAATTTTTCGAAATGCTGTAAAACTAATTTAAGTTTCAATTTTCGCATTGTTTGGTAATTCGAAAAAAACCTAAACTAGAAAAGAATCCCGGTCATAGGGCAGCGAAAAATTACGAAATTAATTAAAAATTCTATTCGAACTAGGAAAACATTCTTCTAAAGGGTTTTCCAATAAGGACTTGACAACTTTTTTTCAAAATAAAATGCAAACCATTTGAGATATTTCAAAAACTTTATTATCGGGTTGAAGTACAATCAAAACATTTATGAATGGAACTCGACTTCGTTCATATGGCCACCGCGGGCACGTTTGCAGCGGTCGATTCGTTGGACCCAATTTTCGATGACTCGGCCACACATTTCGGCCGAAATGGCTGCTATTTCGTGTTCAATGTTGGCTCTGAGCTCTTCCAACGTCGTCGGCTTGTTGGCATAGACCAACGACTTGACGTGGCCCCAAAGAAAAAAGTCCAGAGGCGTTAAATCGCACGAACGAGGCGGCCAATCGACTGGTCCATTTCTTGAGATAACACGCTCTTCAAACTTACTCTTCAATAAATCGATTGTAACGTGTGCTGTGTGGCTTGTGGCACCGTCCTGTTGAAACCACATGTTGTCCAAGTCCATATCTTCCAATTCGGGCCAAAAATAATCGGTAATCATGGCGCGATAACGATTACCATTCACAGTAACGTGACGATCATTATCGTCGACGAAAAAATATGGCCCTATGACGCCGCCAGCATGCAAACCGCACCAAACAGTTATTTTTTGTGGATGAAGTGGTCTTTCATGAAGCACATGTGGATTTTCACCGGACCAATAACGCATATTTTGCTTATTGACGAACCCACTGAGCCAAAAATGAGCTTCGTCACTGAAGATGATTTTGCGATGAAATTGATCATCTTGGCGCATCTTTTCCAGAGCCCAATCGGAGAACGTACGTCGCTTCAAATGGTCCATCGGCTTCAATTCTTGAGTCAGCTTGATCTTGTATGGGTGTAAACCAAGATCCTTACGCAAAATTCGCCATAACGTGGTCTGGGCGATGCCCAACACTTGAGAACGCCGTGGAATTGACTGATTTGGATCATTTGCTACGGACGTTTCAACGGCAGCGATATTTTCGACACTTCGACCAACCCGTTGTCTCACTGGCACGGCAACATCACACAACGAATATGTAGACTCAAATTTTTGCACTAAACTTGTTACTGCCTGTCTACTAGGGCGAGAATTACGACCGAAAATCGGAGTTAACGCTCTTAAAGTAGCGGTCACCGACTCCGAATTTCTGTAGTAAATTTTTATAATTTGCAGACGTTGTTCCTTCGTGTACTTTACCATGATAAAAATGTTAAGTTTACTGAATAAATTGACAGTGACAGTTCGATGATTAGTGAAAGGGTGCGTTCACAAATTGAATTCAAAGTTGTCAAGTCCCTATTGGAAAACCCTTTACGTGGTAAATTGTCAGAACATTACCGGCAGTTATGCTCCAGACAGTTTCAGTTTTATTGTGGAGTACAAGTCACGTTTCGAAATTTGAGTTAAACGTCTACTGGCCATTCTGAACCATTAGCTGGAGAAGTCACTTCTCTCTGTTAGTTTTATGGCCTAGTTATTAAACAAACGGTGCATAGTTTGGTAGCAACTCGAAGAGAGAGAGAGAGAGAGCTGTAAGTTATCATAACAAAATGATTTTCATGATGAGTTCATGATAAATTTCATGACGAACTTCATAATAAGCTTCACAGTCAATTTCATGATGAAATTCATCATAATTTTACTTTATTATTTTTTAATAATAAAGTATTGTGATCGACCTGAAATTTAAAAAAAATTTGCTACCCTGATATTTTGTATTTTCACGTTTTGGGACTAGTAAAACCCAAAAAAAGCAAAAAAAAAAAAATATGTCCGTCTGTCCGCCGTATATGCTGTACGCGGTACGGAAAATCGTTTAAAGGCGCGTAGTAGCTTCCAAACTCGTTGAGATATTAAGATGAAATTTTTATGGTGGGTAGATTAGGTGAACCCCTACGACTGGTATCTTTTGGAGAGGTATGAGGGGGGAGGAGAGAGAAGCGTTTTAGACGAAAAATTTTGGTTTCTAGATCTCAGGAACCACTTATGCTAGGAGGTTGAAATTGGTGAAAAACTTTGGATTACAATATCTTCCGAACCAATTACACCAGGAAAATAAAATTTAGTTTCTGTATATGGGATCACAAGAGGAGTCTACTGACAGTAAATTTTTTGGGGAGGGAGGTGGAGCACGAAAGGGGGGGACAGCGATTTTTAAAAAAATTTCATTTTTATATCTCAAAAACCGAACCAGATATGGTCATGAAAATTTTACAGGAGTTGGGGTCGTTAGAACTCTAGTAGGGAAAAAAAGGTGGAGGTGTGGGTGTTGGGGGTGATGGTGAAAGGGGGTAGAAAGGAAAAAAATTCTGATTTTTATTTCTCGAAAACCGTAACGAATAGAAAGCTAAAAATGTAATATTATATAGAGCCACTATAGAGATATCCTAGAAAAATTATTTTAGGGGTAGCGAGGTACGGGGTCAGGGGAGGTTTTTTATATCTCAGAAACGGCTTATGCTAGAAAGTTGAAACTTGGTACGTATATGTAGATGTGCTATTAGAGTAATTAAAGCAAAAAAAAAGTTCAGATTTTTATTGGCGTTCAGAGGTTGAGTAAAAAAAATGTCCGTGACTCCATATTTTCACAAATTTCGTCAAAACTTTTAAACATCTCGAGCTATCAAAGCAATTTTACTTCTGCGGGCTATTTAGATAAGCGTCTAGAAACGTTCTTCAAAATTTTTCGATATCCAACCCCTAACGGGGTGTAAAGTGGTTGTGTACATATTCACGAATTCTGATATATTTCTTAGGTATATTGAGATTTGGAGTTCACTTTCACTTCTATAAGCTTTAAACAGTCAGGAAAAAAGCGATTTAGGTATTTTTCCCTATTAAACCTCCTGGGGGAAAGTTTCAAATAGCCTCCTGGTTGTTCCTTAGGTTGTCAGTCTCATAGTAACGTACACCGCATCTCAGCATTAAACACGTTTCGGACTTTTACCCATAAAATAGTAAAGTTGCGAGATATTAAGTTGAAATTTTTATGGTGGGTAGAATGGGTGAACCCCTACAAGTGGTATCTTTTTCAGTGGAAGGGATATGAGGGGGAGGAGGGGGCTGGGTTTTAGATGAAAAATATTGGTTTCTAGATCTCAGGAACCGCTTATGCTAGAAAGCTGAAATTTGAAACTTATATAGAACTATGATGGTGGACCCATTTGAAAAAAAATTTTCGATAGGGGTTGAGGGGTGTATGAGTGGGTGGGAAAACAATGCGTCCAAACCTCTAGAAAGCTGGGATTGAAACATTCTAAAATCCATATCTACTGAACGATTGTTGTTAAAATTTGTAAAAGGAGTGGTGAGGTATGGAGGTGGGGGAGAAACTTTGAATTACAATATCTTCCGACCGAATTATGTCAGGAAGATAAAATTTGGTTTCCGTATATAGAATTACCAATGGAGTCTACTGAATGTAAAATTTTTGAGGGGGGGTAGTAAAGCGCGGAAGTAGGGGGACAGTCATTTTTCAAAAAATTAAATTTTTTTACCTCAAGAACCGTATCAGATATGATCTTGAAAATTTTACAGGAGTTAGGACCAGTAGACCTCTAGCGAACAAAAAAAATGTTGAGGGTGTGTTTGTAGGGAGTGATGGTGAGAGGGGGTGGAAATGAAAAAAATCTGATTATAATTTCTCGAAAGCCACAAAGGATAGAAAGCTAATAATTGACAACTGTATAGAGCCACAATAGAGACATCCCAGAAATATAAAATGTTTTATAGGGGTAGCAAGGTACGGGGGTTGGGGGTAGTTTTTCATATCTTAGAAACGGCTTAAGATAGAAAGTTGAAACTTAGTACCTATATGTAGATGTGCTACTAGAGTAATTAAACCCAAAAAAAAATTTGATTTTCATTTGTGTACAAAGATTGCAGTTAAAGAAATGTCCGTGAAAAGGGTTTTTTTCCACACTTTCACGAATTTTGTTAAATCTTTTAGACATCTCGAGCTATCAAATCAATTTTACTTTTGCGGCCTCTTAATATAAGAGCCTAGAAACATTTTTCCAAAGTTTTCGATATCTAACCCCTGAGGGGATGTAAGGCGGTTATGTACTTTTTCACGAATTCCGATATATTTCTTAGGTCTAATGAGATATAGAATGCATTTTAACTTGTAAATGCTTTGAATATAGTCGGGGAATAAACCGATTTAAGTATATTTTGATATTAAACCCCCTGGGGAGTATGATAGTGTTCAAGTTTTGATGAATTCCGAATTTTTTTTAGGTTTAATGAGATCGAATTCACTTTCACTTCTATTGATTCATCTAATGAGAAAAAAAATACGTAAATAAATAAAAAAAATCTGCTAACTGATAATAATCAGGAAGCTATTTGGAACGTTATTTTTTAGGTTGTCAATCACATAGTAACATACACCGCATCTCAGCATTAAACACGTTGCGGACTTCTACCCATAAAATAATAAAGTTGCTCCCAGACTGTTAGCCGATTTTTTTTATTTATTTATTATTTATTTTTATTTTTATTACAAAAACAATACTTTATTATTAAAATAATAAAGTATTATTATTATTATTATTATTATGTTTGCGGCTGAGTAAAGGAAATCAGTTCCACGGTAAACAAACACACACACATTTGAAGTTGGATGAATTCTTGGATCTCTTCCATTTATCCTTTTAGTGTACCTACCATTTTTCAATCTTGCGTCCTGATAATAAGTCCGAAAACACAAAAACTGTCTTCGAGTAGGAGAAGACACCCTTCACCAGCTTACATAGTTGAAATGGTTGAAAACTTTGTGTTTTTATTACATGGAATGAATGTTAGGCAGTTGAAATTTATTTCAACTGTATTATGATGTTATATCATCATCAATGGCGCGACAGCCCAGTTCGGGCCCTAGCCTCCTGTCAGGTTTCTGGACTCTTTTTTCTAGTGATGCGTTGTCGGCGCTTCACTCAACCCCCGACTTGGAGGACCAGTCCTACTTATTTATTACACCCCGGTAGGGAAAGGGTGGGAGTTTTCAGCTGACTATGACATGTTGGCGTTCTCCGAGCTATGCTGCGAGTCCAACTATGTCATACTTTTTACCTACTTGGGGTCTCCAACCAAAACTAGTACACTGGATGTACACAGCCATAATAAGACCAATCTTAAGCTATGGCGCGGTAGTGTGGTGGGAGGCGACTAGAAACTAGTATCTAACAAGTATCTAAGCAAGCTGACAAAAGTACAGCGCTTAGTATGCATTGGGGTCATTAGCGCACTCAGAACCACTCCCACGGCGACACTGGAAACTATCCTCCATCTGCTGCCAATGGACATATATATCAAAAGCATAGCTGCAAAAGGTGCTCTCAGACTCAAAGAGTTAGGTTACTGGAGAACTAGAACGACTTCTTGGAGTGTTATATCGATAGGGAAACGGACTTCACTATGCCAGAAATAGATTTCGGTTGGGAATTTTCTATCAAAATCCCACACAGGGACGACTGGAATGAAGAACGCTACCTAGACAATTTCTGGCACAGGCGCGGAGGTATTCTCACGGAAACTCGATGCCAATGTATTTCAAGCGGAAATCTTTGCAATACTTCAGGCTTGTAAAATTATTGAGGCAAAGGTGTATGCCAGCCAAGCAGCCACTAATGCCCTTAGCTCGAACACAACACGATCAAAACTAGTGTAGTTAGACAATGTCGTGGTATTCTTAACACTAACGGCACACGGCACAAAATTACTCTCTGCTGGGTGCCAGGCCACTGTGGAATCTAGGGGAATGAGCAAGCTGATGAACTCGTTCGAGCAAGATCCAGCCTAAGCTCACTAGTGGAGGACCAGCACATTGCTATTCCCCATTGGATACATAAAACAGTCTATCGACTCACTATGCTTGCAGTGGACAGGCATCTGGTCAAACCTAACTACATGCTCAATATCAAGAACTCTTTGGCCTGAAGAAGTAAGTATATCCTGAGCCTGAGCAGAAAGGATGCTAGCACACTAATCGGAGTGCTCACAGAGTACTGCCTGGTCGGTAGACACGCTAGACTACTGAAAGCCAAGGCAAATGATCTCTGTCGTGGCTGCGGTGACTGTGACAATTGGAAGAGTCAATCTTCCACGTCCTATGCGAGTGTCCGGCCCTATCGGGAACGAGAAGACGGAACCTCGGCGCTTATTTCCTCGATGACCTCGGTGATATCGATAAGAGGAAGCTATGTAACATAGCAAACATTATAAAATCTAGTTTTAGGTTCCAGGAGTTATTCATACTCAAACGGGGAGCACAATAGACGAACAATAACGTCTAAGTGAAGGAGGATGATGGCATCATCACCCCATATACCATACCATACCATTTAGCCTACTTCCTGAGACGCACTGGTGTTACTGGCCATTCAGGTTAACTCCATGCTCCCTCCTCCTTTCTCAACCGGGCTTGGGACCGGCTATGGCGGAGTTATGATTTTATACTATAAAGCTATATTCAATGGAAATATTCTAAGTATCGGGGTACAAACATAACTAACACGATTCCGAGTGTGCAGCATTATTAATATCCTCAGAGTATTATAATGAAAACCAGGGATCCTAGATATCCGAAAAACAAATTTTATTGATCTGACAATCTCCATCCCTAAGTTTTTCATCAATCTTGATGTCGGAAAATTGACTGGAAAATTATATAGTAGCTCCATTAAGGACTTTCTTTCCACGTCAGTGAAGTTGGGTGGGTGGACTGAAAAGATGCACTGGATTATTATTTTACTCGGTAGACATGTGCTGTGCACATTATGTACATACATTCAAGCGAGTACATATGCTGCTGTGCAAGCATACATTCGCTTTGACAATGTCGTATTGTTGCTGTGCAAATCCCAGACATATTAGGCAAGCAATACGGTGCTACTTACAACAACTCCAAAGATAACGAAAAAAGCGCTGCTCAAAACGTGATGTACAACATTGGTGACAGTATAGCGTACGGTTTGATCCGCACACATTATTCCTGCCATGGTAGAGTGTTGATGTACACATTGTCCTATTGTCTGCATATATCAACTCAAATATAAAAATTCTTCCCATCTTCCCCAATATACAAACCCAACATCCTTCCGTTTCGCCATACGAAACAGTATGATAATTTTTTTAAATTTCACAGATTTTATTCGGATCATTATGCAAATCGGTCATCTCTGCCAGGATCCGGCACCGTTCAAAGGTTAAAGTTTTGTAGCACTGCATTCAGGATTGGTGTTGTAGGATTGCGATTGCACAGAATAGAAATGGTAATGAGGCCATTAGGAGGTAATGGTGGGAAGTTTTTATTTTTACTACAGCAACATTGTTGCGAAATGCAAAGTTAATTTGGAAAATTTAAACAGTTTCTTCTCGATATATGTACATATGCATGAACACATGCTTGTTTCCTTTAAACATCATTTAGTCTGGTTCGTTTTAAAGCCGATTCAACAATCGATTGGAAAGAATCAGCTTAAACAATCAAACGATCGGGTTTCACAATTATATTCACGTTACATTTTGGTGACCCCCGATTTCGAACTTTACTTGTTACAATCACAGGATTATTTTTTCCACGATATATCCAAGCAATTTATTAGAAATCGTCGAAAATGTATTCTTGATGTTTGATGCGGGGGAAGCGAAAATGTCTTACTTGCCAAAAATAAGATATTAAAATACAGAATCTTTATAAAGGGTGTTACAATAACTCGTTCCGAAGTTAAATCAAAATTAGCAACAACTGGATGATAATAATCAATGGCACAGCAGCCCAAATTGAGCCTAGGCCTTGAAGTAATGCTAAATTTACTTCATTACTAGACCAACGGAACACTTGGAGGTGAAGTGGTCAGCCACTGTGATTATTACCCCGATTTAACTCAGGTACTCATTTACAGCTGAGTGAACTGGTAGTCCGCCACCCAATCCCATTCGCGAAAATTACTTGTCGCCAAGCAGATTCGAACCTGGTACCAGGTGCGCCAAAGGCAATTGCTCTAGCCACTAAGCCACCCAGACTACCAGATTACAACTGGATGATGGATTTAATGAAATTTTTATTAAAACATACTGCAGTCACGATCGGCTGCAAGCCAATCGTATAATACTCTAGATGAATACTTAACTCCGATTTATATTGTAGTTGGGGATAAAGTAGAATTACGCGTGTGTATGTTGTATGTCCTTTATTAAGGACTGCCATTAGATTGCTACTGAAAACTAAAAGACAATATTCAGTATTTAATTTCATATCTTAAACTGGGTAAGTCATCGAACAAAAATGTCCTTTTTGAAGGACTTTCGCATGGGAGGTGCAGGAAGGACTCACTCGATTCCTTACATATTTATGCTTTTCCTTGGAACCATTTAAAAATGAACGTGTACAAAATTTCAAATTCGTAGCTTGAAGCGTTCAAAAGTTATCGAAAAATATTGTTGAACACGTGTCTTACGGACATTTTGTATGGCAGTTACCAGAAGGAGTAAAAGGATTTTGCTGATTAGTAAACTCGAACTTTGTTCTCACTCAAAACTAATTTGTACAAAATTTCGAGTTCATAGCTAAAATAATACTTGAGTTATAGTGAGTTCCGTAAATTAAGTGAAGGCTATTTGACTGGATATTTGTATGGCAGCTACACGAAGGACTAATAGGATTTTCTTCATAATCATACATTTAGCTCCAACTATTGGAAAAATAACACATACAAAATTTCAAAGACGTAGCTTAAACCCTTCTGAAGTTATCGGCAATATTCTTGAACACGTGTTTTAAGGACATTTTGTATGGCAGCTACCAGAAGGAGTAAAAGAATATCGCTGATTAGTAAACTCGAACTTCCTTTTCACTCAAAACTAACTTGTATAAAATTCCGAATTCGTAGCTAAAAGATTACTTGAGTTATAGTGAGTTTCGTAAATTAAGTGAATACATTTTGACAGGATATTTGTATGGCAGCTACACGAAGGACTAACAGGATTTTCTTCATAATCATATATTTAGCTCCAACTATTGGAAAAATAACACATACAAAATTTCAAAGTCGTAGCTTAAACCCTTCTTAAGTTATCGACCAATATTCTTGAACACGTGTTTTAAGGACATTTTGTATGGCAGCTACCCGAAGGAGTAGGACGATTTTGCCCGTTAACGAACTTAGCCTTACAAATTCAACCAAACATCCAGATTCAAAATTTCAAGATCCTAGGTGAAGGCGTTCTTGAGTTATCGTGTTCACGGACAGACGGACTGACGGACGGACGGACGGACGGACGGACGGACGGACGGACGGACGTCAGGCGGATTTGAGGTTTTTTTGCACAAATAAACAAAAAATAATATATAACTTTTTTTCGTCCGAGGCTTGGTTCTATGCGTTACAAACTTTTGGGCTGGATTAAACTTATAATACTCTATATGATTTCATCTAGAGTATAAAAATGTTACTTGATCCATGGCAATTAAGTATCAAAAAGAATGTCATTCAAATGCTCGCCACGGCTCCTACGGCACACATCGACCCGTTTGTCCAAATTTTTGATGACATCACTGCGTAATTGCTCCTCAATTAGACCAATATGCTCCTTAATTAGACCAATTTTTATCTCGTCCTTCAGTTGTTGAATGGTGGTGGGTTTATTGGCGTAAACCTTGCTTTTGAGAGAACCCTAAGGAAAGAAGTCCAACGGAGTCAAATCGTATGGCCAATTGATTTCGCTGTTTCTGGAGATTATTCGCCCGGGGAACTTCTGCTACAATAACTTCATTGTTGAGTTGGCTGTGTGGCACGTCGCACCATCTCGCTGGAGCCACATATTGTCGATATCTAATCATCCAATATTGGCCACAAGAAGTCAGTGATCATGGCACGGTACCATTCCTTGTTCACTGTGACAGAGTTGCCAGCTGCATTTTCGAAAAAAACGGACCAAAAATACCAGTGCAAAATACACACCACACAGTGACTTTTTGGGGATTCATTGGCTTTTCAAAGATTTCGATTTAGAGATCCCTTAGATTTTCATCAGCCCATATTCTGCAATTCTGCTTTTTGACGTAGCCACTGAGATGGAAATGAGCCTCATCAAAAAAGGAGATTTTAGTCGCAAATCCATTATCAACTTGGTTTTGTTCATGCATCCAATTGGCGAACGTAATGTATATTATTTACATTAAAAGCCCATACAAGTAAGAACCAATTTCCTTTCCCACCATACCTAAAGGTGCTCATACACGAGCAATTTTTCAAGCAATTAATTTCCCGTCGACTATTGCCAAGACTAGTGGAGCGATTAATGAAGCAATACAGATCATGCTAGTCGCGGCAATATTTCGGCAATGTGGCAATGTTTTCACAGATTGCTGGTATTGCTCGCCCTATAGTTGCTGTATTTCCAATAACTTGGAAAACTCCGAGCAATTGTCCTCGTTCGGTGATTCAATTGTCAAATTTGTTTTGAGTTTTGTATTTATTTGTCAAGTTTCGTGTTATAATGGCTTGGAATTCAAATGTCTTATGTTTTAGATTTGTTTGTGTAAGCCCTTATTGCCGAATTGCTAGATATTGGTCCATATCGCTCATCACAATTCAGCAACGAGTCTATGAAAAGTTGATCCACATCGCCTGTTGCTATTGTTGCTGTGTGTTGCTTCATATTTTCGTGACGTCAAAATTGACGAATATTGATACAAATTGAGCAATTTTAATCACTCGTGTAATAGCACCTTTAGTTTTCTCGCCACTATCGATATACGAGTAGTTACCTGTTCTTGTCGACTTCGATGTATGGAATCAATCGAAGTCGTCAACGGCTTTATTTTTTCCAAAGAATGAATTTCAAATTTTTGAGTTGATAAGAAACTTTTAATCTTTTAAAAATTTTTTTCGTCAATAACTTTTACATAATAAAGGAACGAATTATTATAGTAAATTTGATCAAATAATAATAGTCTATCTAACTCATTTAATCAAGAATGTGCATTTAATTAAATCAGTATAAATGATTTCAATTTGATTCTATTAAACTTTCTGTTTAATTTTCAAATGTTTAATTTATTTTGTATCAATTTAATTCAGTTTATTTTTCATAATTTAAAATGTTGATGTTAATATTTTGACATCTAAAGTTTTACTTGCCTTTGTGAAGTTAATGTTGGCTGCGTGAATTGAACGAGCAAGCTTTTATTAAATAATTCTATCTGACATTCAAAAGCCAATTATTCATACATCGTTTGCAAGAAGATGTTCAAAAATTTTATCAATCATGAATCTAACCATTTAATTCAATTTGCTCTAATTTATCGATAAGGTACACCTAAAGAGATGACGACTGTCCATTTCAAAGAGTAGCACTAGTATGGCAGCATCATCTTCCGAAAAATTCCACTGCCGCAACCTCTATCTAAGAAGTTCTGCTTTACGTTTTGGTAGCTATAAATTTCTCAACAGATCGTTCAATTGTCCTTGGCTTATCATATGTTGTTGACGTTGTTTACAAGTGGGTGGAAAGTAGTGATGGGTCCATATCGATATATAGTGATATCACCTAATACGAATATATTCATTACTCGGTATTATAATATCTAAACTAATATTTGAATATTACTAATATCTACTGTATCATATCGAGATGGTGCTTGTTGGACAACAATCTTCATGAAATGATCATCGAATAGAGATTTATAACTATATTCGGTGAAGTTAAGCTAAAGAAAACATTACGGTATTTAAATTTTAAATGTCAATATGATCGCGAAAATACACTATTATTAGCAGCTTATCACAGAATATTTAATTGCTGAAAAAATGTTAGCTCGGTATAGACCTATGAACACAAAACCGAAAATACATGAAAATCAAAACTAAAAAAACTAACAAAGATGTTAAACGTTACGAACTTACCCCATTTACCCTTGCTCAAACTTACGAGGTGCGAAATCACTCGGCTTTACTCTACTATCCTTTTCATTGTCCAATATGTATATGTTAGTTATATTTAATCCAATTGTTATTTCCAAATATAACAACACCCACCCTTTCCTCCTTATATAACGCATAGAGTTAGCAATCAATTTTTCCTTTCCTTAATAGGATCCAAATTGCACTAATTTACCAATCTACTCTTCTTTTCCTTATACAATAAATTTTATACATTGTCATTTATATCTTCAAAGCTGACAGTCCTTTCCCTTCCGATAAATATTGAATTCGTTGTTTAAATCTACCATAATCTTCCCTTACTCTTTTACACTTTCCTTATTTAATTGTAATTGTTGAAAAATACTGGTTCCTAGATCTCAGGAACCACTAATGCTAGGTAGCTGAAATTTAGAACTTATGTAGAACTAAGATCGTGAACCCAATTGCTTAAAAAATTTTCGATATAGGTAGAAGGGTGTGGGAGTGGGGGGAAAAACAATATGTCCGAAATGCTTGAAAGCTGGGATTGAAACATTCTAGAATCCATATCTCCTGAACGGTTGATGTCAGAAGGTTGAAACTTTGTGGTTATCTTAAGGGATAATGGAAGATTAGATAAGGTCTAAAAAAAAAAATAGGGGGTGGTGGGGTTTCGAGGTGGGGGTTGAAAAACTTTGGACATCAATATCTTCCGAACCAATTACAGCAGGAAGATAAAATTTGGTTTCTGTATATAGGATTACAAGTGGAGTCTACTGAACGTGAACTTTTTGAGGGGGGTGGTGAAGCACAAAAGTGAGGGGCTATTCCCTTCAAAAAATTAGATTTTTATGTCTCAAGAACGGTACCAGATATGATCTTAGAAATTTTACAGGAGTTAGGCCCAGTAGACTTCTAGCAAGGAGAACAATTTTGAAGGTGATATTGTAGAGGGCGATGTCGGGAGAAGGTGAAAAGGAAAAAAATCTGATTCAATATTTTTCGAAAACCGCAAAGGATAGAAAACTTAAAATTTAATACTATATTGAGCGCATTCTAGAGAAAGAAGGCAGGCACTTTAAGAAGGAAAAGGTCTGGGAAAGTACACCTGTGCAATTTCGCACCTACCACCTACACATTAAATGAGGAAAGTGCAAATGTGTAACGGAAGATTATGGTAGATTTAAACAACGAATTCAACATTTATCGGAAGGGAAAGGACTGTCGGCTTTGAAGATATAAATGAAAATGTATAAAATTTATTGTATAAGGAAAAGAAGAGTAGATTGGTAAATTAGTGCAATTTGGATCCAAGTAAATAAAGAATAAATAAATCGGTAAATCCATGGTATGAGAAGGGGTCGATGGGAAATGAATATCATGATATTCGAATATTTGATATCGGCATATTGCTAATATCTAATATATCCAAATATTAGTTATATCATAGCGAATACTAATATATTCGTCTCATCTCTAGTGGAAAGTCAGGATCTGTTGATGTCGATGGATTAAGCTCTTCATCATCTGTGCTCTTCTTATCATATCAAATGAGCAGATAATTGTTTTTGGGGGCTCTGGAATCAGAAGTTCGTCACTATGTGGAATAGGATGCGTGTTTGATGATATATCCGGATAGTTGACAAGAAATTTCTTCTTTTCGAAACACCTTTTCCTTGTCTTACAGAAATAACAATCGGTGACGTGAATCCAACGGCTCTCACCGAAACAGCAAACTACATGGACCGTTTTTGACGCTTTAACCATCTTCGTAGACCCGAAGCACTTAAACTGCAGCATTTATTGTTTCATTCCATGTGTACACAATTTAATCGAAATCGGTTGATCTAATTCATGCCAAACATCGCGACGATCCGAATGACCTCTACAATATGACTTAAAGAAAGAAGATTAGAATAAAGTGAAATACAATAATGTTTTCATTTCCAGTGCGAAAAATGGCAAAAAAAACCCCAAAGGAAGAAGTCTAAAGCAGTCAAATCGGGCGATTAGGCGACCCGGAAACACATCCTTCAAAATGTCTATTGTCGCGCGAGCTGTGTGTGCGGTTGCACCGTCTCGCTGGAACCACATGTCCTCCAGCCCCAATTCATCAATTTGCGGCAATAAAAAGTCGTTGATCATGATTCTGTATCGCTGACCAGTCACAGTAACCGCGTTACCCACGGCGTCCTCGAAAAAAAGACGCCCGATGACATCTTCGTTGTAAATGGCGCACCATGCAGTGACTTCGAGTGGATGTAATGATTTTCGTGAGTGATACGTGGATTCTCAGTGTCCCAGAATCGCAAATTTTGTTTGTTCACGTATCCGTTCAGATGGAAATGGGCCTCGTCGCGCATGATGAACTTGGACCGAAAATAATTAGTCACGAGTATTCCGCGATCTTGAGGAGTCTGGCGTTCCATGGCTTGTCGACGTGTATTCTGCTGCTGTTTACTTCACAAATATCAAACCAAAGCTGACAGTTATCACCATTTGCAAAAGTTATAGCATCTTCCAATAGGGTGATTCATTTTGGCCACCCTGTACTTTCCTAAATCACTATTGTACTGCAAAAAATTTATTATCCCAGCAGTCTAAATACAACAAAACGATGTAACAAAAAGATGAGTTCTATAAATTTGCTAAAAAGTTCAATATCATTCCGCGTGAATCAATCACGCCCATCAATAAACAGTAAAAGTTCATTTTTCGATTCACGAGGTAGCAGTTTACCGTTATGAAAATGTAAAGATGTTTATTAAAGTTTTAAATTCGTTGCATGTCATGAGATTCAGTATAATAATCAACTTTATATAGCACTAGGACGGCACGTGGACGTGATACACTCTAGTAGAGTGAACAAGGAAACATTGTACTCAGAAACAACCTGCGTAGTATAAAGTAAATGTCTCACGTTGACTTGATAAATTGTATGCAAATAGGACGATTCGATTTATCAAAGTGTCAAAGCACTCGATGGCCTACTTTATATTTTTCCCTTCTTTGAACCGCACAATTTGCGAATTGGATTCTAGATCGAGGTAGGTATAACTTCGTGTTTGGAATTAGTTGTAAGTATATTATCGTCATCTCTTACGCCTTTCATACTAATGTTACATTTGCAGTCAAAGGGAACATCCTGAATGGGAACTCTGGGAAAATCTACTTTATATGATTACGTACCAAAATAATTCGAATCCATAATCAATTTTATGGGATTGCTAATTTTACGATTCACTTGAACGGCTTGTGTTCAGACAATATTCATATTCAAAAATAGGTATTACAAGGAGACACCCTCAGTTCATTACACAGCCAAAAAGGTTCTAAAATGAGACCAATTTTACTTTATTATTTTCTTAATAAACAATCGACATGAAATTTCCATAAAATTTACTACTTTGAAATATTGTATTTTCATATCTCAGAAACGGCTCATGCTAGAAAGTTAAAACTTAGAACGTATGTGTATAGAGTGTTTCAATAGGAACTCTCGAAATTTGTTGGGCTATAGCGGCCATGTTGTTAAAGCAACATCCGTCGAATTTGTATTGGATTGTACAGTAGTGAATGGTAAATCACCATTGAAGGTTATAGCGTTGAATAACGTGTTCAAATCATCAAATTTTATTTCCAAAATCAGAGCTCCGTTCGAAAAACGTTCCGCGCATTGTGTCATTTTTAACGACGAGGCCCTTTTCTTGATGAATGGATGTGTGAACACCCAAAATTTTTGAATTTGGGACGATAACAATCCACATGAGATACTCCAGCACCAAATGCATCCCGAGAAAGTCACTGTTTGGTGCGGATTTTGGTCTGGCGAAATCATCGGTCCGTACTTCTTCCAAAATGAAACTGGCACTGCCATAACCGTCAAACGATCGATGATAAGCAAATTCTTGTGGCCTAAACTGGATGATGTGGATACCGACAACATGTGGTTCTAATAGGACGGCGCTACGTGCCACACAGCGCATGTCACGATGGACATTCTGGACGAGCGATTTGAGGACATCTTTATCTAGCGCGGCTGCGACGTGAACTGGCCATCGTGATCGTGCGATTTAACGCCTCTAGACTTATTCCTTTGGGGCTTTCTTAAATCGCAGGTCGATGCGCATAATCCGCAAACAATTGATGACCTTTAAGTCAACGCAATCCAGCAAATTAAGCCAGATTTATGCGACAAAGTCGTCGAAAATTGAACCTCTCGAATATGTGCCACCAAGCAAAGTGGTTGTGTAGATTTTCACGAATTCCGATATATTTCTTCGGTCTTATGAGATATCGAATTCACTTTCACTTCTAAAAGCTTTAAATATAATCGGGAAAAAAGCGATTTAAGTATTTCTTGATATTAAACCTTTGGGGATGTAAGGTATTGCTCAAGTTTTCACGAATTTCAAAAATCTTTTAGTTTTAATGAGACCGAATTCGCTTTTACTTCGATTGGAAGAAAATACGTAAATAAATAAAAAAAAAATCTCCCAACAGTCTGGGTGCAACCTTATTATTTTTTGGGTAGAAGTCCGAAACGGGTTTAATGTTGAGATGCGGTGTAGGCTACAATGAACGGGGTGTGTTACTTCTAGATTTTATTTACACTAGCAACCTAAATATTCTTAATATAGAGGTAACAAACCCACTTTTATTAACAGAGTCAGGAAGAAGGTCTTAGATATTACCCTATTTTTGAGCGACTGGCATGTCTCCAATGAGACTTCTACATATATTAGATCGCAGGCATATCCTATTCAACATAGAATATAACAGCATTATGTCTCAAACGTACAGAAAGCCACAATCGACCAACTGGGAACTATACTTACAGAAACCATAAACCAGGTCCGTGCGCAGGATATCGTCAAGAAGGGGAGGGGAAGGAGGTTCAAGAATGTCGATAACTGCTGACGTTCACACTTTGATATTCAACAACAAAGATTTTTTACGAAATTTGAATCTGATGAATGTGTCGGTCTATTCAGTACGTCACCGTCTCTGCAAGAACACACTACCTTAATCCACTATCCTACACCCTAAATCCAGCTTCGGAAAAGTTTTAGTTAGTGTTCTGCAACATAAGATTTTTCCAGGTACGCAGCGTGGGTAATTTATAACGGGTATATTCACTGTTAGCAGTTCAGGTAATTTAGTAATCAACTATCGGGTATCGTTAACGATGTGTGAAAAAGACGGTAATTTTGAAGGAAAGAGGTGAAGAATTCCACGCATGTACACCGATACGAAGTATAAAAGTGGATTTTGTCTCGAGGTGAATATGTTTTAACTGAAAGATTTTCTGTGGTTGATACTACAGAGCTACCACGGTATTATCTAGTTAAATTCTCGCTTGTTTCTACGCTGTACAAAGACGACTTCGATGTTTTGAATAGTTGTCCTCTTGTAGTATCCACTTTAAATTTTTTCATATAAACCATTTTTGGCCTTCTGATGTATTTTGACCATTTTCGGCAGAGTAAGAATAGGTTTTTAAGAATATTCTTTACAATTATCCAAAAGGCACTTACTAGGAAATGGGACAACCGACTAGTGACGTGATATAAAACCAAGCCAACAGTAAGTTTTTTTTCTCTATGTTAACGAGAATGAAATTTTTCATGGTAAAGCTACCATAGAAGCATCTTATTTTTGGTGTCAATAATTCCTTGACTCCTTTGGGTAGCTCAATAAAATAGGGTAAAGACCCCAGTTCCGAGCCCCCTTAAGGCAAATGTTGACTTTGAGTCATCGTTAAAAATTAGAATATACAGTTATTAATCTGATATTTTACTATTCCTAGATTTAATATTTAATTCTTGTTTATTACAATATTCATTAAACATCAAATTGCTATTATACTTGAAGAAAATCAATAAAAAGTTTAAAATGGTCTTCGTTCTAGTTGCGAGCCCCTCTGATCCCTTTTCCGAGACATGAAATGCCAGTTACGAGCCTCACATGCTCTGATAGCAAATAGTACCTAACATTATTTAAAGAAGCCAAGATTTTAAATAAATATTTTTTTCATTTTAACGAAAAAAATCCTTCAGGATGAATATAAAAAATATGTATGTAACGGTAAGATTGCAATTAATATTAAGTATCGTTAAGTTCACATGTTAAACAATAAAAACCAGCCTCATTTGTGCATAGTTTAAAAGCACATCTTGAATGGTAAGTTTTAAGGCACAGGACACAAGTTACTCCTACGTATTTCGTAGAAACATGCCCAGCACATTCATAATACATAACACCTTTATGAACTGCGTTATCAGCCAAACTTTGCACTTGTCGACAGGAAACTGTCCATCTTCAAACAGCTTCCTTATATGAGATCTACTCGATCCTTTCTGGAAAGAGATACAGGACTATTTTGCACTACAGCAATTACATGTTGTTTCTCAGTGCCAAATTTTTCTGTAACCTTCAACTTTTTATACTCTAGATGAAATCTGCGAGTATTATAAGTTTAATTCAGCGCAAAAGTTTGTAACGCCTAGAACCGAGCCTCAGACGAAAAAAAAGTTGTATATTATTTTGTGTTTATTTGTGGCCAAAAACTCTAAATCCGCTTGACGTCCGTCTGTCTGTCCGTTAGCACGATAACTCAAGAACGCCTTTTCCTGTTTTCTTGAAATTTTGAATTTGGATGCCCCATATTTCTCTCTCTTCTTCTCCCATATTTCGGTGCTACAGAACGAATTGTTGACCCTTTTCTGATTTGCTTTAAAGCATTCTGTAATTGCTCCTGTGAATATTTCGGTTTTGGCATATTCAATTATCTTATATCTAAAACAAGTGAACATTTTTTAACTTTAGCATAGTAAACACACTTTGTAATATCTATAATAATTCATTATAACAATATTATATAATAATATTTTCTGTATAATTATATTTTTAATTAAAATTGTATTTTTAAGGAAATTGTCTTAAAATTCGAAGGAGGCTCAGAACTTGGGGCTCGCAACTAGGTCGATGAGAAAGATACAGAAATCCCAGTTGCGAGCCACCCGGCTCGGAAATGAAAATTATCAGAAATACAGTACCAGTCCCGAGCCTAGTTGTTATTCTAATTAAATATAAAATGTTCAATGTTTAATTAATTACACAATAATATTTGTAAAATACACTTTCCATATTGTCAATACTTATACCAATTTATGTCAAACTAACGTTGTAAGCGCTATGGTGTCACTGAATTTTCTAAACGAAAACTTGGAACTTGCAGTTTTGTCTGTTTTTTACAAATTCTGACAATAATTGAAAATATTTCACACTAAGCCTATAACTGAATCACTAAAAACAGTTGAAAGTTATTGTTAAAAATGGTAGTGAAGGAAAAACTGGCATGAATTCTTAACTATTTGTGAAATTAAAGATGGTGGGTCGGAACTGGCGTAGGGCTCGCAACTGGGATCTTTACCCTGCGTGTTCACAAATAATAGCCGATAAATTTAGAATACTTCATGCTAAGAAATTTTAATTTTGCTTACAATAATTTTTCTATAAAATCCAGAGAATCAAGTTAGTCCATCCTGCAGCACCCATATATAAGACGTTGAAAGAGAAATTTTTTTCATACTCTGATTTGCTCAACTATTGTCCTTCTCCTTTAAGTAGTAGCCAAACGGCAGTCCTTAATGTACAACAAACTGCATGCGTTCTTCTTATTGTGGAGTTCTTTATCCTCAACTACAATATAAATCGGAGTTCAGTATTTTATCTGCATACCGTGATTGCCGTATATTTATGTACCCTAGGTATGTTAAATTCTTAAGTTGTTCAAATAACAGAACCGCGATTAAAATCAGAACGGGGTTTTGGGTCTTCATAAATTTAGGAGTTTAATTTACAAATCTAAAATACTTGAAACTTTACAACCACCAACCTCTTAAACTGAATCAGATTAGTTATACGCGTATCTGCGCAATTAAAAACAAATTACAAATTTTATTATGCATTGTAAAAAGTCAACTAGAGAGCAAAATAAAATGCCTTTTTCATAAGCTCAAACTCGTTGTCGTCGTAATCTCTTCCTGTAATCCAGCAATTTATTACGTTCCTCCCTAATTGCTCATATTCTTTGATTTATAATTTATAACCCACGTATAATGCCATAAATCCTGGATAACTTCCATTCTGTATGGAATAAATCAAAGCTCCCGGTTGTGAGCACGCAGGAACAAAAGCCTCATGCCTTCGACCAAAACTGAAATTGCAATTGAGGAATTTACGTGATTGAAATTCGATGATTAGAGCTTTCATCGTTGGCTAGTGCTTGAGAGGTGGTAGTTGTACCCACCAGAAAACGCAAGGAGCTGTAGAATGCCTTCGTTTACGTTGCCAATAATTTGGCAATGAATGGTATTTCTATTAGGATTAAAGGTTGATAAATTGAAACTATATTTCAGTAAATAATTTTTAAGGACAAATGGGAAATCGGGCCGCCAAATAGTCAAACTACTCGACCATTGCATTTTGATATAAAAGTATGAAAAAAATCGCGTAAGACCTTCAAGCGTGTTCAAAACTATTAAATATTTCATTCAGCTTTTAAATCCAATTACAACTCAGTAAACCATCGAACTAGGCAAACGAAATTTTTCATTTAGGTTCATTCCATCAAGAATCGCTAAATATGACGAAATTTGTGTCCTTACCATCCCCGATTCTTTTGAAAATTTGTGTCCTCGTAGAATTAGTGAAAAAAGAATTGAATTTAAATTTTTAGTTTCTATTTCATTTTTTTTTGTTAGTTATAGTATGTTAAAGATTTCGCGAAAATGGTGTGCGAGTCTTCTTTTAAAATTCATGTCTCTATTTTTGTCATAGAATAATAAAATAGGGCTAATTTTAAAGGGAAAAGTTGTCGCAATATAAAAAAATCTGCCAATTTTACTTTATTATTTTCTAATAATACAGTACTGTGATAGACTTTTAAAAAAAAAATTTGTTATCCTGAAAAATTTTTTTTTCACGTTTCGTGACTAGTAGACACGAAAAATAGTCTGTCCGCCGTACGCCGCATATAGGGGTATTTTGCGAATCTAGCTGGCAAAAATTCAATTTACAAAATTTTAAAACTGGTAGAAAAAAGCATTTTATTATTTAAGTTAACTAAACAGAGAACTAAAATCAACCCTTCCCAGCCTTTTTTCGGCTGCGCTTGATGCCGTAATATTAGTCTGAACTTGACCGTTGCGACAAGTGAACGTATTTTTTTTTGGCTTCCTAAGTGTAACCGTTTCAGGTAAAAAGTAAATATTTCATATTCAGTGTTATTCTTCGAAAATACAGTAATGAATCTTGAACCACCAGGTAAGAACACATATTTTTTTGGAAATGTAATAGTAGTATTTTGGCTGTTTGAAAAAAGGCTTTACATTTTTTGAATTTTAAACAATATTTTAACGAATTGAAAGGTTTTTGTTGTACTTCAGGGTCCGATCCTGTTATTATTTTGATTGTGATTTAAAAATGGAAGTCTGTACAACATAACCATTATGAAATAGGCCGCGCAAATTTTAGATCAAAACTACTTTTAAGGAGAGCCAAAAAACAAAAAAGTACAGGGTGGGCCATCTAGTGGTTTCTTTTTAAATCATAGGTTATTTTGACACTGAAAGCTGTTTCCCGCTCGAAATCTTGACAGAAAGTCAATATCATACCTCCGCGGAACGAAATGAGTCGCTTTACGCTTGAACAACGTTGGGAAATATTGAAAAGTTATTTCCAAAGTGAGTGCTGTGTAGCCCAAACAGTGGGTTTTTTGAAAAGAAGTTTTGGCCGAAATGAAGCACCCACCGCGTCTGCTGTACACAAGTTTGTGCAAAAAATTCGTGAGACTGGCATGCTATTGGACAACACTCATGGCCCCCGTCGTCGTACGGTGCGCACAGACGAGAATGTGGCTGCTGTAGCCGAGAGTGTGAGACTCACTCCACGAACATCAACTCGCCGTCGATCTCAACAGCTCAACATTTCACGCACTAGCCTGAGGAGAATTCTGCACAAAGATCTCGGATTATTCGCTTACAAGGTCCAATTGACTCAGCAATTGAAGGCGCACGACTATCCGCTTCTTTATTGCTTCGCAATTTGGGCCTTAGAGCAGCTTAAATTGGACAACGATTTTTGGCGAAAAATCATCTTTTCTGACGAGGCGCATTTTCATCTCGACGGCTACGTTAACAAACAAAATTGCCGCATCTGGAGTTCGGAAAACCCGCACGTTATTGTCGAGAAGCCAATGCATCCACAGAGAGTGACAGTTTGGTGCGGATTGTGGAGTGGTGGTATCATTTGACAATTTTTCTTCGAAAATGAGGCTGGGAACAACGTTTCGGTCAACGGTGAACGTTACAGAGCCATGTTATCCGACTTTTTTTTTACTGAAATTGAAGACATGGATTTGGACGACCTCTGGTTCATGCAGGATGGCCCGTCATGCCACACAGCCCATGCCACAATCGATCTTTTACGCAACAAATTCCCAAATCGTGTTATCAGCCGTCTTGGCGATGTCAATTGGCCGCCTCGGAGCTGCGATTTGACCCCTTTGGATTTTTTTTTTGTGGAGAACCGTGAAGAACCAATGTTATGGTATAAACACAATTGTGACGAACTTCGCAAGCGGCGAGCGAAATTCGTCGAAAAAGTTCGCCTTCGTTACTGCAGAAACACAATGCGGGCGAACTTCGCCGTCGATTTTATGCTTATTTATTTATAATTTTATGCTTTTTACTTACCGATAGATTAAAAAAAACACACAAAATGCACTTTTCGCCAAAATATGTGTCGCAAGAAGTGGTTGTGTCTAATTTTCACTGTCAACTGAAATAAAAAACACTGCCATCTGTGACGGCGACGGCAAAATTAGAAAGTACATTTAATCCAGCGGCAACGAAAAGTTCGCCCAACCGCTCGCCGCCGTAACTCTGCGTCAGTACGTGTGTTGCGGTACAATTTTAAAATTTTGACAGCGAACTTCACCGCCGCTGGCGAAGTTCGTCGCAATTGTGTTTCTACCATTATGCCAACAATCCAGAAACGATTCAAGCACTTAAGGCCAATATCATCCAAGCAATCCGTGAGCTGCAGCCCGAAACCATCAACAAGGTCTTGGAAAATTGGAGTGACAGAATGCGCTACTGCGCAGCCAGCCGAGGCAGCCACTTGAACGAAGTTGTGTTCCATCATTAATGGGAATGTTTACTCTTACTAATAAAGGCATAATATATGGAAAAAAATTTAATTTTGTTCATTTTATTGCATTTTTAAAAAGAAACTTGTATTTGGCCCAGTTTTAGCTATCCATCATTATGTGTTCTTGGGATGTAAAAATCTGATCTTTTTCCCTAATCACCTTCACCCCGTACACCCACACCACCAAAAAAATTATTTTCTGCTAATAGGTCTACTTCCCGTAAAAAATCTAAACATCTATTTTAAACCGTTCTTGAGATATGAGACGTTGTTTACTAGAAAAATTCTTATCCCTTATTCTTATGAAGGTGGGGTTCATGATTCACCTCCACCTTGAAAAAGTTTCAGCAAACTTTATTTGTCGACTTGTATACATAAACCGAATTTAATTTTTCTGGCGCAATTGGTCCGTGAGATATCGTTATACATTTTTTTTCTTCATTAATTCTTCGACACACAAATGTTTCAAAAGAATCGATGATGGTAAGGTCACGCATGTGGTCGATTCTTGATGGAATGACCCAGTTATCCCTAAAGACAACTACAAAGTTTCAAACTTAAAATATATGGATTAATATATATATATAGAGTGTTTAAATCGCCGCTTTCAAACGCTTTGGAGATATTGTTTTTTCCTCCACTCCCAACCACTCAATTTTGTAATTTTTTTGCCAATGGGTCCATTATCATAGTTCTACATAAGTTCCAAATTTCTGCGGTTCTTAAGATGTAGAAACCAAAATGTTTCGTCTAAAACGCTTCCCCCACTTCTCCCCCCCCCCCCCAACCCCACCCTCTCGTAGGGGTTCACCCAATCTACGCACCATACAAATTTCACCTTAATATCTCAACAGGTTTGTGAGTTACATGACTTCAAAAGCTGCGTACAGCGGACGGCGAACAGCGGGCGGTGTACAACGTATACGGCGGACAGACGGACATTTTTTTTGCCTTTTTGAAGTTTACTATTCCTAAAACGTAAAAATACAAAATGTCAGGGTAGACAATTTTTTTTTTAATTTTAGGTCGATCACAATACTTTATTATTAAAAAAATAATTGATATTCGCCCTAATTAAAACACTTACCTTCTGACGTTGACGTTTTATATGACATTTTTCGATATCATGAAATGTCAATCAAAACCTATCGCCTACACGTATACACAATAACGCTATGGTATTTTAGAACCTGCGAATTTCGTTCTAAAAATGTACCAAAAGTGCACATATTGTCCGTACTTTAGATAATGGATGTTTGTGTTAGTTCGTATCCAGTGACTCTAGGTGTGCAGTGCGCACCTTGCACACCCCGAGAAGGTGCAACTGTATAAAAGGATTTTGTCCAAAGCCAGATATTCTTCAACTGAAGAATTTCCCGCGGAACGAGTTGGTAAAGTCCTTGCTGGGATAATGGCTTTACGGCGAGTGTTAAATCCTTAGTTTCAGCAATTCTTATGATGTTTGGTTTGTTTTCTGCAACACGACTTTATCCCGATTTGATATTGTAATTTGTCTTTACTTGAGTGTTTTTTTCTGCAATCAGGTTAATGCAGACATGAGACATTTAATGAATAAATATCTTTTCTTAAATTGGCGAAAAGCTGGCACCGAACGAATTTACGTAACACAGCTTACGGGCATTAATTCTCACAAACTGACTGTATAAATAGCTCAAAGTGAGTGCATTTGTACTGGAATTATATGCTAACACCACCCACAAGCCCATCTATTTAAATCCGGGGTGTACTTAATTTAGGAGCGTAAAGCCAGGTCATCCCATAGAGTTCCAAACATGCAACACATTTGCATTCCATTTATATCCTTTTGGTATACCAAGCAAGCCACTAGAACGCTGAACTAGTACGACTGTATTTGGTTTTGGTTTTTTTTCGAATCCGTATAATGGCTTAACGTCCTTCTTGCTTCATTCAATCGACAACTGTGTCCCAATCCATTAGACAGGCTGTCAGGCTAATTCAGCAAAAATTAATGCTAAAGGTCATTAGGATATTTTTTTAATTCAGAAATTTTACCACAACACAGTTTAACACTTGAAAATACATTCGAGCCCTATTTGTTATGCTAATGATAAATTTAACGAAATAGTGCAAAATTCGAATCTAATGGCTTTTACATTGCTTTTCAGCGATTGGTTTTGAATGTGTATTCCGGCAATAGTGCTATAATCATAAATTACTAATTGATACAATTTTCTTTCACTGAATGACTGGCTTACATCGCCATATTTCGGTAACTACACTCTAAGAAATATTGGAGTAAATTTACCATTAGTTGGCTTTTTTTCCATCGGTAGCAATGGCAAAATTACATGCAGGTGTAATTAGAGGGAAAATTACACAAATAAGTTGTAATAATTACACTACATATGCGTAATCAATACACATCAGTGATGTAAACATTTCACAATAGTTGCGTGATCAATAGATATAAATGGCATAATTATTACACAGAAAATGCAATTATTACACACTTTTTGTGTAAAATTCCCATTTTATTGTATGGGAAAATCCTCCTAAGGTAAAATCATAAATTGAAAACGCAATTTCACAATACACGTACTGTATTAAATTGAATTGAGTTGACAATGATATTACGGTTACTGATTTCAAAACTAATATACAAACATTTGGCTGATTTAACAAACCTGACTTCACGTCGTCACGTAGAATGAAATGATGAAATTAATTTTCGCGAGCTTGCTTATTCTGGTGTAATATTACACTGTATTTAAAGTAAAATTAGACTACGCCTGAATTTACTTCATTAATGGTGTAATATAATCATGACGCCTAAATTTACTTTTTTGATAGAACAAAATAGATGTAATATTACTATATTAATATTTTTACCTATTTGTGCGCTAAGAAACGGTTATGCGTCAATAAGACGTAGAATTTCATAAATTGTGTATTTTTCCACTTATTTTTGCTTTAAAGACAGAGTATTTTTACAAAATGTTTTTAGAGTGTAGATTTAAAAATCCTAAAAGACGTTTACATCGCCGTAAACAGATTTGCTTGACATTTAAAAATGTAGCAACTGACTGTTGTGTCAAAATTTTTGATATCTTTTTGAAGATCTTACTCTTTGCAGTTGTGGTAGCATGAGCAGGAGTCAAAAAATAAAATTATTGAACTCTAGAGCATCCCGAGAAAGTAAATTGAAAATTTTATTTAAAATATATGAAATGTGAACGTGGTGAACGCAAAACAACATCAATTTGACACCAGGCTATTGTTTTTTCTCACTCACATTTATATTATGCCCCGCGCTTGGACACGCAAATGAACAACAATTAGACACTAAGCGACTGTTGCATCTCACTTCCTCCTGGCTTCAAAGCGCTTTATTGTCTCCTCCAGTATGTATATCTCTATAAGAAGGCCGTATCTACTAAACGCTTTGACCTAATAAATTTAAAAAAAAATCAATGCGTCCGAAATGCTTGAAAACTGGTATCGAGACATTCTAAAATCCATATACGTTAAACGGCTAATGCCACAAAGTGGAAACTTGGTCATTGTTTACACGTATACTAGGAGAATAGATGGTATGTACAATTTTGAGGGAGGTCAGTGGCGTGCGAAAGGGGGTTGTAAACTGTGTATTGCAAAATCTCATGAACCAATTACATCAGAAAAATTAAATTTGGGATGTGTTTAAAGATAGAGTGAGTTAGCTGAATATACAATTTTTCAAGGGGCAGCAGATCATGGAAGTGGTAGGATAAGAACTTTTTTAAAAAAAATTGCATTCTGAATTTTTTGGTGGGTAGAATGAGTAAACCCCTACGAATGATATCTTTTAGGGAGGTGAAGGCGTCTTAGACTAAAGATTGTGGTTTATACATCTTAGGAACCACTTATGCTAGAATACTGAAACGTGGAACTTATGTTGAACCCATTTACCAAAGACCATTTACTATTTACAAAAGAAGGTCAATAGTCGAGTCGAGGGGTGTGGGAGTGTGGGAAAAACAATGTGTCCAAAACGCTCGAAAACTGGGATTGAAACATTGTAAAATTTATATTTCCTAAACAGTCTATGTCAGAAGGTTGAATCTTTGTGATTGTTTTAAGGAATACTAGGAGCCTAGACAAGGAATTACATTTTGAAAGGGGAAGGTGTGGTGTGGGGAATAAAAAACTTTGGATTACAATATCTCCCGAACCAATTATACTAGGAAAATAAA
This sequence comes from Beris morrisii, assembly GCA_951812415.1. Lineage (NCBI taxonomy): Eukaryota > Metazoa > Arthropoda > Insecta > Diptera > Stratiomyidae > Beris > Beris morrisii. The sequence goes on from OX638312.1 coordinate 23,873,146, forward strand.
ATATTGTTTCTTTAGATAGAATTATAAGTGGACTATACCGGATGTAAAATTTAGGAGGGAGGTGGAGCACAGAAGTAGAGGACTGACATTTCTCAAAAATTTTAATTTTTATATCTCAAGAACAGTACAAGGTATATCTTAAAAATTTAACACGAGTTAATCCCAGTAGACCTCTAGTAGAGAACAAAGTTTTCAGGGTCAGGGGTCAGGTCAGGTCAGGGGGTGATGTTGGAAGGGACTGGAAAGAAAAAAATTCTGATTTTTATTTCTCCGCTAACGTTGTAAAGGGAAATGAGCGAGCTGATGAACTGGCCAGGGAGGGCTCCGCTCTTCCCGGCTCTCTTGCGGAAATAGTCCACGTTCCTTTAGGAGTCGTAAAGAAGGTCCTACTCTCACACTTCCAGACAGCGGCTAACTCCAGATGGAAAAGCCTAACTACCTGCGCCATATCTAGGAAGATGTGGCCATCTTACAACCGAGCCAAGTCAAATGAACTTCTATACAAGACCCGGGCAGACGTCTCCAGAATCACGGCGATCAGTACAGGTCACTGGCCGATTGGGGATCATGCGGCCAAACTGGGCATTCCATTCAATGTACACTGCCACAGCTGCCAGGACACTAATGAGCGAGAGTCGCTCGTTCATTTCCTTTGCGAGTGTCCGGCTCTAGCTATAGCCCGAGAGCGAGCACTAGGCAAGCCCTTCTACGGGGACCTGATGGAGATTTCGGGGAAGAAGATTGGAGAGTTATTACTTTTCCTGAACAGCACAGGGTGGCTATAGCGATTCAATTCAATCAACCTTTCTCACATTTATCTTCCGTATTCCCCAGTATCAACAACCCTTAACATCCGAGTTTAACACGAGTTTGTGGTTCGAAAACGGCCTCTGAGCTAATTGAGCTCTGTCTGGGTGACAGGGCTGCCACTTAAACCAACCAACCAACTAACCACCGATAGAAAGCTAAAATTTTACAACTATGTAGAGCTACTGTAGATGCATCCTAGAAAAATATCTCAGAAATGTCTTATGCTACTAAGTTGAAACTTAGTACGTATATTTAGATGCACTACAAAAGTTTTTCGATATTAAACCCCCGCGGGGGATAAGGTATTGTTCAAGTTTTCACGAATTCCGACAAATCTATTACATTTAATGAGATCAAATTCGCTTTTACTTCTTTATGTATAATGATCTAAAAATTAATTTCCAAATTTTGCGCTATACAACCCCTAACAGGTTGTAAAATGATTTCAAATTCCGACTTATCTCTTAGGCCTGATAAGATATCAAATTGTTTTTTACTTTAACGGAATTTCTACATATGTAATCTCCTAAGAATCGGTTTCAAAATGTTTTGACATACAACCCCTAATTGAAAAAAAAATACGTAAATAAATGAAAAGAAAAATCTGGGCTCAACTTTATTATTTTTTGGGTACAAATCTGCTTGCTGTCGGTCCGTCTGTCCGTATGTAATTCCATAACGCCTTGACCTAGGATCTTGAAATTTTAAATCTGGATGTTTGATCGAACTTGTAAGGCTAAGTTCGTTAACAGGCAAAGTAGTCCTACTCCTACTGGTAGCTACTATACAAAAAGGTCTTAAGACACGTGTTCAAGACTACGACATTGTTGAATGGTTTTCTAATAGTTTCAGATAAAGGTATGAATATGAAAGAGTTCCCAAGACCCCTTCGAGTATCTGGCATTCAAAAATCCTGTAAAAACTGCTCAATAAATTTAAGGAACTCACTATATCTCAAGAAATCTAGTTCTAGTTTTGAATGTAAATAAAGTTAAAAATCATTATTGAGCCAAATTGCTACACTCCTTCGGGTAGTTCCCATACGAAGAGTCCTTAAAGCACATGTTCAAGAATATTGGCCGATAACTTCAGAACGGTTTAAGTTACGACTTTGAATTTTTGTATGTGTTAATTTTTTAATAGTTGGAGCTTAGGATATGAGGATGCAGCCGATCGTGACTGCAGTATATTTTAATTTTAAAGTATTTCATTTGGATTAGAAACAGAAACTATTTTGCTTGAAATAATTAGATACTAATGATTGTTCCATTGTTCTTACATACACAACTTGCAATGCAAATTGTATACTAACGAACTGCAGGCACGTCCTTATCAATCATTACAATTCGTGCCATTCCTAACACGTTCAACTCCCCCTTTCATAATATCGTCAGAATATGCAAAATTTGAAAATAAACAAGCAAATACTTCGTAAGGTACATACGTCCAGTGGCGTCTCGCTTCTGAGCAACTGAGGCACACATAAACATAAAGCTTAAAAAATATGATTTTGAAAATTTCTTAGCATACACAGTAAAAAAAATCCATTGAATTTTACATCTTTTGGATAGTAGGCAAATGTGCCACACCTTTTCAAGTAAATTTACATTGGGATGTAATAGTCAATTTTTATGTAATTTTCAATTTTCGGTTAGTAAATTTCAATTTGTAATCAGTAAATTTCAACTTCGAAAGCAGCAAATTCACTGGATATTCTCTTGAATTTTCATTCTTAAAAAAGTGTATAATCTACTTCTATTATTATTATTCTAAATTCTAATATTATGTCCTTATTTCTTACTTACTTACTCTTAATAAAACCCTTGGCTGTAGGTAGGAATCGAACCCGCGATCAATTATGGTTTTGCTGCGTAAGGTTTGGCGCGTGTAGCCACTGCGCCACCGAAAGCGTTTCATTTTCATTTCAGTAGCAAACAAAATGGAACGAAGCGTGGTTTCATATATTACCTGTTTTTCGTCGTACAATTCAAATAGATAAGTAGAATTACACGAAGAAGAACGTAATTTTCAATTCATGTACATATAAATATAGTTAATTTTACACGAAATGTTGCGTAATTCTTAGAGCCTTTTATTGTAAATTGTACGGTTCAATTGAAAAGTACATGAATAATTTACTAATACCAGTAATTTCGTGTAAAAGTGATTGAAATTTGTACTTCTACTTGAAAAAATGAAACATACTGGAAATTCTAAGTAAAAATTTTATTGAAAATTAAATTTTTTTATCTGGTGGGAATAAAATTAATTGCAATAGGTTAGGTTAGGTTATAGTGGCAGCCATCCAAACTATGGATCGACTCACTTAGACCATTCGGTTGGTCCATTGTGATACCACACCCGTCATTGGCGGATACAGGGGGGGGGCGGAGGGGGCGGCCGCCCCCCCAAGAGCAATTCCAAATTTTCTAAACATACATACCTACTTCAACCGTTCTCCGATTTTTTTTATTCCACTGCAATGTGGACTGTAATTAGCATTTACTGTAGTTCTGCGGAGCAATGCAAAGTACAGAACAGAACAATTATGGTGGATTTACCATACACACTACGTTTGAGGCGCGCTTTCTCCCCACCATAAAATCAACCAATCAGATGGCTCGTGCAGTCGCAACAGTCTAACATTCTTCAACTTTTTCTGTCGTTTCGCACTTATAGGCAAGTTGCGCCGCAAAGGCATGTTGAGTATAAATTGCTTTCAACACAGCATAGAACACAGCCGACGAAAACCGGTTTGCAACGGCCTGATGGGTGAGAGGCTCGCCTCAAGGGTAAGTGTAAACGCATCATGATAAAAAGACTACAAGACAACATATCGCGTAGGTAATAGGGTCATTCTATCAAGAACCGCCAAGAATGATGAAATTTGTGACCTTGAAATCTCCGATTCTTTTGAAAATTTATGTACTCGAAGAATTAGTGAAAAAAAAATATGATTTCAAGTTTGTGTTTCTATCTCATTTTTTTTGTTAGTTATAGTATGTTAAAGATTTCCCAAAAAAGATGTCCGAGTCCTCTTTGAAAATTCATATCTCTGGTAATTTTTATCCTTCAATAATAAAGTAGGGTCTACTTTAAAGATTGTTGTTGTTTTTGTTAGTTAAAAAATGAGATAGAAACAAAAACTTGAATTTCAATTAATTTTTTCACTAGTTCTTCAAGTACAAACATTTTCAAAAGAATCGGAAATGGTAAGGTCACAACTTTGGCGATTCTTGATGGAATGACCCATAATAAGATGAAAACAATATGATCCCGTTTTTGCTAAGTGCAGTCTATGTAGCTAAATTCACACAGAACTAGATCAAACAAAATAGCCAAATCAAAAAAATTTCCGCCCCCCCCCCAACAGCAAAGTCTGGATCCGCCACTGACACCCGTGACACCTTAATGAAGTCCCATATAGGGAGTTATCGCAGCATTGCTACAGGGAAAAGCTAGTCGAACCAGCCACAGATGCGAATGAACTTGACTAGTTCATCAATTCGTGCTCCAGCAATGTCCCCGAGTCTGGAGAAGAAGTAGCTGCCCATGGCTCTGAACCTACAGCTGGCTAGCTGGGGACACTCACAAGGTAGATGCCTAACGCTCTCTTCTTCTTCTTCACTTCTGCAGCTTCTGCAGTAGTCATTATATTAAACGCCTAAGCGTTGTGCATGTCTGCCAAAGAGACAGTGCCCCGTTATGACTGCCGTAATGTTACGGGTCTCTATACGAATTCTTTTCAGAAGATCGGCAGTCCTTCTAGGATGTATTACTGGCCATAGCTGCCTGGAGGTTTCACACGTAGTTAGGTTGAACCATCTGCCATTGGTCAGCTCCATTGCCTTCCTGTCAAGATTACTCTTGACGTAATTAAGCGGTATTTTTACCGCTTGGGTTGCATGTATAGCAGCCATTTCAGATCTAGTTTTGGCCAGCTCATCGGCTGCCTCATTTCCTGGTATCCCTTTGTGCCCCGGAACCCAGCACAGGAAAACCTTATGAGCTGCGCCCAATGTTTTCAGACGCTCCCTACACTCCCTCACTAGCTTTGACTTGACTAGGTTGGAGCTTAGCGCTTTCATTGCTGCTTGGCTGTCTATGTAAATCTTTATACACGACTCTTCGGGAAGATTTGTCGCGGAATTTAGTATGTCCACTGTACTGCTTACGGCAAAAACCTCGGCTTGAAAAATACTGCAGTAGTCCGACAGACGAAAGGATACTTGAATATTCGTGTCGGCTGAGAAAATCTCCGCCCCCGTTCCAGTATCCATTTTTGACCCATCCGTGAATATAGCAACCTCATATTCCCTTATCACTTTTTGATTATCCCAGTCCCCCCAAGTAGGGAAACGGGTATGGAATCCTGTATCGAAGCTTAAAAACAGAGTCATATAATCGGTGAGTTCACTAAGCCCACAATCTGGAAATAATGAAAGAATTTTGCTATGCCCATAATCCGCAGATTTCCAGCAGCCACCGGACTCTTTTAGTCTCAGGGCGTCTTGGCAGCAGCATTCATGATTTGAATATCTATTGGCAGCAGAAGCAGCATAATCTCCATTGCAGCTGTTGGCATTGATTGCTAAGCGCCCGTGATGCCTAAGCAAGCCGCTCTCTGCACTTTCGTTAGACTATTCTTGTGCACTTTTGTCCAGGGCTGTCCACCATACCAGGCCACCATAAAGAAGAATGGGCCTTACGATAGAGATGTACATCCAGTGAACCATTGCGGGCTTTATTCCCCATTTCTTGCCAAAGTCTTTCTTGCAAGTATAGAAGGCAATTGTTGCTTTCTTGATGCGCTCATCAAGGTTATTGCAATAAGATCATACAGTAATTTGGTTAAAGTTGAAATTTCTATCTCAAAATGGAGTGGCTTCCACTAGCCTCATTTGGAAAGTCGCAACTATCTACCTACGCCCTGAATAGTTCCTAGAGGAACGTAGTGGCTACGAAACCTTCGTTACCTGTAACTCCATGGCGACAAAACGGGCACAAAGCAAATTATTGCAGGTAAAATTTAATTCCTAATAAAACTGTTCAGAAATTTGCATTTGAATTACCCGGTCGTACGGAGCCAACTGAAGAGTAGTGGAGATGGTACGAACGGGTTCCAGCTGAAGAATTTCCGAACATTTGTGGAATTAAGCACGATCCCGGTCATCGCGATGAAGATATGATGGTGACGATGACTACGACAGATCGCAATAAATTCAAAGCTTCTATTGAAGAGGACATTTTCTCCATAAAAATTTCAATTATTCCCTCAATGCAAAGTAGCGCACAGCAGTTTCTGGAAAAAAAAATTCTTTTTCCTTTGATTTATTAGTCGACATGGTCTGCATTTCGAAATAAAATTTCACATTTCCTGACCACACTCCCGGATGTCGTGGTCTGCTTTTCATTCATTCATTCACAAAGCGGCCATTTCAAGAAAAATCATAGGGAACTGTGGCGTATTTTTACTCCTACTTTTATTATTATCGCTGTCCTTTTAGGAAGGTTACTCTTACTCGTGATTTTAAACAATTTCATTTCCTCGAGGCGAGTAGAACGACCATTGGCAAACCTTCCGTTCAATGGTGGTCATGCCACAGGATTCAAGGCTAACTGAATGATGGGAAGCTTCTCTCGCTTTCGTTCAAGTGTAACACTTTGTTGCTTTAACTCGATTTGCAGGAAACGCTTTTCTGGGATTATGTTTCCTAGGGAATTTTCACTCGGAACACGGATACAATAAGCTGACAGTTAAATAAACGATGATATTTAACTCCGCTTGATCGGAGGAATTATTGTTTCTAAGTCGGATGCTGTTTTTGAAAGACTATTAAGGATTTTGTTAAAGAGCTCAGTGTTGCTTGAAAATAGTACACAAATTTAAGACAATTTTTTTTCCTGGGGAAAAAATTGTGTAGTGAAGAGAAATAAGAATGTAAATATTTGAAATGAAATATTTTTAATATATACGAGGATGGTCTGAAAAGTTTCCGACCTAACAAAGATACAAGACATTTTTTCTTCAAATTTATTTTTATTTTTCTACATAGTCTCCTTGTAAGTCCATACACTTTTCCCAGCGATGCGCCCATCTCTTGAACCCGTCCAAATAGTACTCAGCGTCTTTCTCTGCAATATAATTTGTTTACGAAGGAGATGGCCTCCACATTTGACGAAAGTCTCTGTCCTCCGAGCGCAACTTTTAGCTTAGGGAACAAAAAAAAAAGTCGCTTGGGGCTAGATCTGGTGAATGAGGAGGGGTAGTCAAGTAGTTCAAACCGTAATTCGTGGATTTTCGCCATAGCAACCGCTGGGATGTGAGACGGCGCATTGTCTTGGTGAAACCATAGAGATATATATACTGGAGATGACAAGCAGCGATTGAGTTGAAGGCGGACATCGTCGCATTCACTTGCACGCAAAAACAACAACAATTGACATAACGAACCTGTTCTGTCTCACTCACTCTCACGCTAAAACAACAACAACGACCCTGTTTTGTCTCACTTCTCATCGTGTTTTTGGCTTCAAAGCGTTTTATACAAAACCGGTGGCTTGTCGTCTCTAGTAGCTCTATGGGTGAAACCAACATTTTTTTTCGCAAATGTGGCCGTTTTTTCCGCAATTTCTGACTTCAGCTTGTCAAGTAATGATGCGTTGGTTAATTTGTTGATTTACGGAACAGGGCCCAATTAGCACATTAGCGCCGTTTTAATACCACAACTCACTTAACCTGGTCGTTGAGAGCTGAAGAAGTAGATACAGAGTTTTACAGAGACCTGGGGCTGGAATGGATTATCATATTCATCCGGAGCTGTTCAGAAAGATAATCAGTTCTCCAATCTTATTCTTGGAGATCTCATCAAGGTTATTAAAGAAAGGTTTGCCTAATGCACAAAGTCTGGCTCTAGCTAGTGCCTGACACTCGCAAAGAAGGTGGACAACAGTTTCCCTCATATTTAAAACCCCGCAACTGCGGCAATTGAAGTTAAAGGGAATGCCCAGTTTGGCCACGTGGTCGCCGATTGGCCAGTGACCCGTGCTGACCGCCGCACAGTGGGGCAATTGCACGATCTAGCTGGCCAAAATTATTTACATTGTCGATTCGTCTGAAAATAAGGTATTATTAAGTTATTATGAGGTAATAACATTATTGAAACATATTTATTGAAAAAAAATTGTTTTGCATAATAAATATACCTATGTACAATTTCTTTTGGTGAATCTTTTCAGAGTACATTTTTAGCTGAAAGTACTAGTTTCCTGAGTAAAGTACTGTTTATTTTCATAATAAATATAATTTATTGTATATAATTAATTTATTTTTTGTATATCAAAACAATAAAAATAATATTCTGAAGATAGCAGTTCCTCGTCTGATGATTCTTCAGTTTCATCCATATCTTCAATTTCATTAGCTGTGCTTGAAATAGATCCATAGTCGCCAGGTAACAACATTTCCAAGGTTATTGACGAAAATGGTTTACTTTTTTTCTTGGGAGCTGGTCTCATGCTTGTTATAAGTGGGTCCGAGATAAGCAAAAGTCTGTTTATTACATCCTTGTTGTGGGACTCTCTGGTAAACTTCCTTGCCTTGTTGAGTCGATATATACGAAAGTGTTTATTGCGCGCCTCAGCTGCTTCTTTCGACAGTTGGCCGATTGGTAACAAAGCATTTTCGATCACTGTCGGCCCATGTATTGAAATCTTATGCATGGTGGGAGTCATGGGATACCATGGGTATAGGTTCACATACAACTTTGCAGTGTCCATAGCGTAGGTTGCGAATTTCGAAGTATTAACCTTGTGTCCAGAGGATATGACTTCGAGGATTATTTTAAATCTTTGTATCAAATTAACATCGACTCGAGTTATTTCAGCCGATAACTCCGGATCCGCAAAAAACCTTCGGCTGGTATTTCCATCATTGGTATTACCAAATCCTTGCTTGGGAATATCAACAATGAGGCCTAATCTTTATCGAAAACTTTGTTGTATGCTGTGTTTTCGCATATTCACAGCACTTTTGTCATCTTCAGACTTTAATTGCCACTTCTTTACATCTAATTTATATGACAAGTGCAATAAGGTTTCGAATAACCGTATTCTGGCATGTAATATCGAAAGACCAAATCTTCTTTTTGTAGAGACAGCTAGTTAAAATCTTTCGAAGTCGCACCTGAAATGTAACATCTCATCGAAGATGTTGTATTGGTAGCAGCATTACATACTTTACCGTCAACCATAGTGAATGTTATTAGGTGCTTTACTGTGAGCGTTCTGTTTCCTTCAATTATTGACTTTTTTAAATTGTCAATTTGATCCTGTATGTATTTAATTTCCCTATTAATAATTTCCGTAGATTCTTTTGTAAAAACTATTCTAATCGGACGACAGCATCGAGAAGAAGACGGTGTAGGATTTTGCCAAAGATCTTTCTTGTACTTAGTTCCCCGAGTTGGACTCCATGTAATATCCAGTAAGACTTTTGAGGCATCCCTCTTTCCGGAAGATCGTAGTTTCATGCGGGCAGCATACGTCAAGTCATCCGTGCTCATCTTTTCACGCACTGTTTTCGTTTTCCTTCGTTTTGTTCGATCGCTTGATTCCTTGAAGATTTTAGCTGGTCGTTCTGCCTGAGAAGTACTCTAGGGTATTTCGAAGGTTCCTTTGAGCCAATTTTCGTTCTTCTTTCTCAATATACTATCCATCCTGCTTGTATCTACCCTTTTACTTTTGAACTTCGCCTTTAAACTCTGCACATTCTTCTTAAATGCACCCAGCAAATTCTCCGCTAAACTCGCACGTTAACATAGGTAATTTTCCAAAAATTCCAACTTTTTGTTAAAGTCGCGGTATCCGCTTTCATTCATCACTCCGTATAAATAATTCCTTGTCAGTAATGTAACTCCAGATGATCCTACAAGGAACGAAAAAAAAATTGCAGCGGAACTAAAATTCAAAGTACGAATATTTCGAATTTTCGTTATCAACATAAACTGTTATAAAATCTGAATATGCAAATATTTGCAGAAAATTTTTATGACTCCTTAAGAATGAATATTGGACCTTCATATTGTCACATAAATTTTGACGGGGTCTTGCGGAGGTATATAACTTAATAAATTTTGAAAATGTATCTTTTTCAAAAAATAGATCTCAAATTTTACCAAAATTTAAAACTATCCAGTTTAAAAACTATATATTCTTGAAAAAACATAAATTGTAAAAATCAAATACATACCTGCTACTTCAATATCCATTATTCAGAACTTCCTAATTTTCCTTTAAAATTAAGAAAAAATTATGTGAGCACAGTAAGTTTTAAAGAGCGTTTTTTCTGTAACAACTGATCTTTTACGAATGGCTACTTTGAACTGAGCCCGCGGCTTTTATAGTAAATTCAGGTAAAAAAAAACCTTCCTGAAACTCCCTAATTGGTTACGACAATTTAGACATAAAATGCTGGTTAACAATTACATGTTTGAAAAACCGAATTTTGGCCAGCTAGATTGGGAAAATGCCCCACTGTGCGCCGTGACTCTGAAGGCGTCTACACGGCTCCTGCTTAAGAGTTCATCTGTTCTGCTCAGGCTGTAGGATGGCTATATCTTCCTAGATATGACGCAGTTGGTCAGTCCTCTCCATCTGGAGTTCACGATTGTAAGACAGTGGGATGATATTTAGCGCCTAACAGTACCTAGTGGAACTTGAACGGGATCCACGAGAGAGCCCTGAAGAGCAGACCCTTGCCTAGCTAATTCGTCTGCCCGCTCGTTACCCTCAATCTTGCTGTGGCCTGGGACCCAAAGCAGAGTTACTTTGACCTGACTTCCTATGTAGGCTAGCTCCTTTCGGCACTGTTCGACGAGTTTAGAGGAGGTCTTAGCCGAATCTAAGGTCTTGATAGCGGCTTAGCTGTCAGTAAGAATTACAACATTTTACTTTGGCGTTGCGTCTTGCTGCAAAGTGGCCTCCCGGATCCCCAGTATCTCCGCATGGAAAACGCTGGCATAGTCCGGTAAGTGGTAAGACTTTGCGACATAGTGTGTGTCTGAGAAAACTCCCGCTCCGACTCCCTAGTTCATCTTTGAACCGTGGGTGTATATGACTGTGTCGAATTCATGTATAACCGAACCATTCTTTCGTTCCGCCCTGGTTGGGAAACCCATAGCGAAACCCTTCTTGAAGTTCAATTTCGGGAAAAGGTAGTCGGTCGGCGATTTAACCATTTCTGTTGGTAGAGATTCCAGAATGTTACTATGACCCTATGGTTTGGCATACCAGCACTCAGATTCCTTGAGTCTGACAGGACTGTACGACACAGTACTTCTTATATGTAAGTCGATAGGTAATAGATGTAACAGCACGTTCAGAGCGTCAGTCGGACATGACCGCATTGCACCTGTAGTAATGATGCGTAGTATGCTCCTGTAATAGTTTTTCCTTTTTTAAGATAATCGATTAAGATAACTTCATGACTATCCCAAAAAAAACAGTCGCCATCATTTTCCCAGCCGAAAACTTCGCAATCCACTGTTTTCAATATGTGACAAACACGTTCTTTGGACATTGCCATAGCCTCTGCTATCCCTTTCAATTTAATTCGACGGTTGTCCAGCACCATTTGGTGAATTTGACCGATGTTATCGTCAGTGGTTGCAGTTTTTGGACGTCCTGAACGTTCCTCGTCTCTCAAGCTGGTATATCCACGTTTAAATTCAGCTGCACAAAATTTCACGGTGGTAAATAATGGAGCAGAGTCCCCGTACACAGCTTCCAAGTCTTTGATTTGCGTAGGCGTATTGCCTTTTAAAAACAAATACTTAATGACAACTCGATTTTATCCATTTTCACAAAAATACTAACATCGACTCACTCAAACGATTGTCAAACAACAACTGTGCGTCTAAAACGGCTTAGTACCTTTCAAAAAGTGCGCAAACACATTCCCGAGATTTGTTGACGAGTGCCGCCTTCTTCATGTTAAGGTCGGAAACTTTTCAGACAACCCTCATACTTCAGTCAAATGCAATATACCTACACAGTAAAAGAAATTTGTGAAAATTATTGTCCTTAAAGCAGTAAAATATTCCAAATTGATGTATAGTAAATTTACAAATTTTCAGTAAATTTAACAAAATTAGAGTAATTTTTCAAATTTTGTATTCTTACACATTTTCGTCGTGAATTTACTGGCTGGAAAGTAAAATTGCAACACTAAGGAAATTTCCCACTTTTAATGTGTAAAATTTTTAATTGTGTATAAAATTACGCATTTTGCATGTAATTTTGATACTTTATGAGGTTGGTTCAAAAAATTCAAAATTTTTTCTGCATAAATTGCATCCAAATATAGTGTAGAATATGTGGGCGAAATGATATTCCGATATTGGAAGCCATTCGGAAGTTACAGGCCGTTATATTCTCTAAACTCCTTTGTTGTTTCGAATATAATGGTCAGTTTAGTTTGTTGTTTCGAATATAATGGTCAGTTTAGTCGCGTTTTTCTCAAAACGGTATTTTCCAAATCGGTAGACACGATATCTCGAAATCTATCGAACGAATTCCTTTGAAATTTGGTGAACTTATTCAGTAATCTTGCAGACAGTTTGCAAACTAGAATAATTGTGATTCATCAAGCCGTTTTTTTTGACGACCTGAAGAAGTCATAAAAACACCAAAATTGACGATAAAAAGTTCAACAAGTTGCCAAAAATTAACTGTTCAATATTTTTTGATAATCCTAGTTCCGAAACTAGTTCAAACTTCACATATTAAAATGTTGTTTAATTTTACTTTATTATTTTTTAATAATAAAGTATTTTATTTGAGATAAGCAGAACGCCCGCAATCGTGTCTACCGAAAACATGGTTTTTTGAAAATGAGTGGCTAAGCTGCTGTATATCTTAGTAATGAGCAACAATTTCGGGCTGAAAAAATTGTAAAGTGTGCTCAAAATATGCACAAATTTCACGGTTGTATCTTTATTTAGTTCTCCAAAACAAATTTCACAAAAAAGCGTAAAAAAAGAGCTTTCACACGGGATGACCCCCTTCAAACAAATAAATTAAATTTATATATTTAGGCTCATAGATTTATAAAATTAAAATAATTTTGTTCCTTGCACTGTTTATTATAAAATGATATAATGTATGTGTAAGCTTATGAATATAGAATTTTTTTTTTTTTTTTTAAGAATTAGTATTATTAGTTTTTTTTTATTTTTTTTAAAAAGAAATTTTAGCTTTCTTTCATTTTACTTTATTATTTTAATAATAAAGTATTGTTAACGATTTTTAAAAAAAAAATTTACTACCCTGAAGATTTTTTTTGTACGTTTCATGAATAAGCACCAAAAAAGCAAAAAAAAATGTCAGTCCGTCTGTGCGCCGTCCGCCGTACACAAGACGCTTGAGGGCCTATAGCTCCTCTTTAGGAGCTATTAAATTAAAATTTTTTTTTTAATAGAATGGGTAGGCCCCTTGAAATGACCACTTTTTGGGGGTGGGAGTGTGAATTCGGTATAAATAAAGTTCGTTGAAAGTAAAATTTTTTAAGGGGTCTGTGGAGCATGGAAGTGGAGGGGGTAAGATTTTTTTTAAAAAAATCACGTTTCGTATCTCAAGAATGGTGTAAGATAGATGCTTAAAATTTTTACCAGAGGCCTAATAGACCCCCAGCAGAAAAAAAATTTTCAGGGAGGGGGAGAGTGAAAAAGTTCCGATGTTTATATCTCGAGAACCTATAATGATATAAAGCTGAAACTTAGTATTCAGATAGAGCTATAGTAGTAGCATGTAGGAGAAATATAATTTTTTATAGAGGTAGTATGGTACGGGGATGGGGGTGTTTTTCCTAACTATAGAACGGCCTATGCTAAAAAATTGAAATTCGGTAAGTATATGTAAATCAACTAGAAAAGCAATCCTGATTAAAAAAAAATCAAATATCCATTGGTGTTCGGAAGTGGGGCAAAAAAAATGATCAGTGAAAATGGAATGCATATATTCACGATTTTCGTCATCTATTAGGTTTTTCCAAATATTGAATTAATTTTATTTGTACGGTTTCTTCATATAAATACCTAGAAAGTAATTTCAGGATTTTTTGAAATTCGACCCCCTAAGGTGGTGTAAAGGGGATGTATACATTTTCACGAATTTAGCCGTATCCCTCAGTTCTGATTAGATATCGAATAACTTTTTACTTCCACGGGCTTATTTAATAATCACCTAGAACCCCTTTTCAAGTTTTTTCCTTTTACAACCCCTAAGAGTGTAAAAACGGGTTGAACACGTTTCCACGAATTCCGTCATATCTCTTAGGAGTGATAAGACATCGGATTGGTTTTTACTTCCTTGGGCTTTCTTCATATATATCTAAAAACTCTTATCAGGATTTTTGGATATTCAACCCTAAACTGGGTGCAAGGGGGTTGCATACGTTTTCACAAATTCTTACATATTTCTTAGTTCTAATGAGATATCGAATACATTTTAACTTCTTAAGGCTTCCTACATAATCGTCAAAAAGTTGATTTCAGGATGTTGTTATTCAACTCCAATAGAACGTAAGGCTTTCGACATATTTCTCAGGATTGATGAGATATTAGATTGGTTTGCACTTCCACAGCCTTTTACTTTATTATTTTAATAATACAGTATTGTTTTCGATTTTTAAAAAAAAAAAATTTGCTACCCTCAAAATTTTTTTTTTCACGTTTCATGACGAGTAGACACGAAAAAAGCAATAAAAAATTTCAGTCCGTCTGTCCGCCGTACGCCGTACGCCGTACGTCGACCGCTGTAAGCAAAATCGTTTGAAGGCTCGTAGCTCCCAAACCCTTTGAGCTATTAAATTAAAATTTTTTTTATGAATAGACTGGGTAGGCCCCTTGAAGTGGCCAAATTTGGACGGCTGGGGGTGTGAGGGGGGAGGAGGGGGAAGTGTTTTAGACGGAAAATTTTGGCTTCTAGATCTCAACAACCGCTTATGCTAGGAGGCTGAAATTTGGAATTTTTATAGAGCTTCAGTAGTGGACCCATTTACAAAAAAATTGCCGATATAGGTGAAGGGGTTTGGGAGTGGGGGGAAAAATAATGCGTCCGAAACGCAAAAAAGGTGAGATCGACACTTTCTAAAATCCATATCTCCTAAACGGTTAATGTCACAAAATTGAAACTTAATGAATATCTGTAGGTATACTAGGAGAATAGATCGGAAACAAAACTTTGATTGGGGCAGTGGCGTACGGGGGTGGGGGGTGAAAAACTTTAGATTGCGATATCTTACTAACCAATTGCACTAGATAAATAAAATTTGGTTTCTGTATAAAGGTTGACAAATGAAGTTTGCTGGAAGCAAAATTTTTGAAGGGGGCGGTGGAGCATGAAAGTGGAGGGGATAAGAATTTTTCTAAAAAATCACGTCTCATATCTCAAGAACGGTGTAAGATAGATGCTTCAAATTTTTACCAGAAGTAGGACTAATAGACCCCTAGCAGAAAACAAAATTTTGGAAGTGTGGGTGTGAAGGGTGAGGGTGGGGGAGGGTGAAAAGGAAAAATGATTTTAATATCTCGACAACCTATAATGATATAAAGCTGAAACTTCGTATTTAGATAGAGCTATATTAGTAGCATCTTGGAAAAATATAATTTTTTATAGAGGTAGTATGGTACGGGGATGGGGGTGTTTTTCCTAACTATAGAACGGCTTATGCTACAAAGCTGAAACTCGGTACGTTTATGTAAATCAACTAGAAAACTAATTTAGATAAAAAAAAATTTCAAATATACATTGGCGTTCGGAGGGGGGGCAAAAAAAATTATCAGTGAAAATGGAATGCATATATTTTCACGGTTTTCGTCATATCTATTAGGTCTTCCCAAATATTGAATTCATTTTTATTCTATGGATTCTTCATATAAATACCTAGATAGTGTTTTCAGGATTTTTTAAAATTCGACCCCTAAGGGGGTGCAAAGGGGGTTGTAAACTTTTTCACGAATTCTACTATATCCACGTCTTATCAGATATTGAATATCTTTTCATATTCATGGGCTTGTGTAATAATCGCCTAAAACTTGTTTTTAAGTTTTTTCCTTTTTCCACCTAGGAGGGTATAAACGGGTTGAACACGTTTTCACGAGTTCCGTCATTTCTTTTAGAAGTGATAAGAAATTGAATTGGTTCCTACTTTCTCGTGCTGTCTTCATGTTTATTTATTAACTCCTTTCAGGATTTTTGAACATTCAACCCCCAAGTGGGTGTAAGGAGGTTGCATATCTGGTGATATATCGAATTCATTTTTACTTCCTAAGGTTTCCTATGTAAAAAAGCCAAAAAGTCAATTTCAGTATTTTAGATATTCAATCCAAAAAGGTGTAAGGAGGTTGTATGCTTTTCAAAGTTTCGACATATTTCTTAGGTTCGATGAGATATTAGATCGCTTTTTATTTCCACAGACTTTTTATATAATCGCCTACAAACCCATTTCTCAATTTTTCGATATTCAACCCCCAAGGGTTTTTATATGTTTTCACAATTTTTGCCATTCCTTAGTTCTGATGAGATGTAAAATTGATTATTACGGCCAACCAATTCACGATTTTTCGAATTTCCAGAACCAAGGAGATGTGAAGGGTTTGCTTACGTTTTCAGAATTTTTTCAAAATCCGTCTTGTCTCATGAGATTTCAGGTTGCTTCTTATGAAATCGTCTAAAAACCTGTTTCACAATTTTTTCGAAATTCAAACCCCAAGTGGAAGTAATGGGTTTGTATACGTTTTAACAATTCGTCATATCTCTTAATTCTGACAAGGCAACAAATACGTTTTTGCTTCTATGGGCTTTTAGTGTACATAATATACTGAAATTCGAATAGTCTACACGGACTTTTTCAATGTTTAATCGTCTAAAAATCTCTATTTTAAATATTTTTATATTAAGAACAAAATTAATTTTCCATAAGAAATCTAAAAATCTCGAAGCAACTCATGATACACTCCGACTTTTACCGCTCCCGAACTTTGACCCTAAAAATAATAAAGTTTCGCCCAGACTATTGGCAGATTTTTTTATATAATCCTACAAACGCATTTCCGATTTCATGTAATGATCCAAAACCAAATCACGAAAAACCTTCTAATGGCGTAACAACTGAGTTTATACTAGGACTAGACCTCGTCCCGGAGTATGACCCAATTATGTAATTCATATGTTATTTGTGGCAGCGGCGTAAGTATTCTAGCGCGACCCCATTCTAACCGCTTCCCGAACTTTTTTTTAGGTTTTCAGTCACATAGTAACCTACACCGCATCTCAGAATTAAACTCGTTCCGAACTTCTACCCAAAAAATAATAAAGTTGCGCCCAGACTGTTGGCAGATTTTTTTATTATCATTATTTTCGTAATTGAATTATTAATCCAACATAATAAAGAATACGCATTTATTTAGTTACCGATATTTTATATTTCCTACCCTTTTTGGAGTATATCCTGTTTTTTTCTCAATTATCATGTGTTGATTGATCTCATTGAATTTTTCCAATTGTCAATTGCTGTGTCCTTTGCCCTCCAAAATACGTCTGAGAATTCATCTGTCGATCATTCGTTTGAAGTCTATTAATGGATTTTATCAATAAATTAATAATAATAATAAGCAAACATGAACATGTCACATTTTTGTAGTATTGACCAACCCCATTCTTTTTCCCTAGGGTTATTCAATAGGGACATAACGATTTTGTATTTAAATAAAACACAGAATAATTGAGATAATTTCCAAACGTTGCTCGTTCGTGAACTTTATCATGATAAAAATGTAAACCTTGACTGACGTTTTGACATTGACAGACCGGCAAAAAAGTATAAGGGTGCGTTTGTAGTACAATACAAAATTGTTATGTACCTATTGAATAACCCTTTACTTTTATGGTATTGGTACGTATGCACGAAATGGTGTTTTTCAATTTCTGTAATGAAAATTTAATAATTTACTGTGAAAAATAAATCAATTAGAATGTTTATAAAGTAAACCGGCACTAAAAATTTAAAATTTACTGGTTTTCGACCTAGCGTATATTGGTCAAACCATACGTAGAGTGTGTGGTGTGAGTACATATACAAGATCCTTAGTCCTGGCCAAATGCTCAATTGGGGCCAAAATTCAGCATCTCTTCTGCAATCTGAGAATGGACGGAACTTTATTCGTCCAAAAGGGGCTTAGTATCCAAAAAGTATTTTTCAGTACAGCTGAAGAAACTACGTACATTGTGGCATCCTCCATTACGTCAAGCATTTCGTCTTCAATGTGAAACCATTGATTTGTACATTTTGTCATGTTTGTCTAAAGGGCGGGAGGACAGACTATTCTCAAAGTAAGTTATGTGTATACTCGTACATACATTTGAAATACACATTTCCCTTTAATTTAGTGCTGACGTCTTAATGCATGCAGAATCAACTATAAATTGTCATTTTATGAAAGTTCTGCTGTTACGCATTACTCAGATGCATTGTGAGTATAGTCCCAAACTATTCCAATAAATTTCTCCTGATCTCTAGGTCACTTTCATAACCAAAATTGACCCACTTCAGACATTCGTAGCGAGCGAGTAATAAATTACAAACTGGGTCTCACACAGCACGCTACGTACCCATGCACACATCCTCGTATGTCGGCATATAAAGTCCATGTTTGCATATTTCCCAAGCATCCTGAAAACCACTGAAATGCCTGCTTGTTGTATATTATACGATTCACATATGGGATGTGGGTACATTTCGCAACACTCATTCGCCTGTGCTGTAAGTTATGCCCATTCTGGACCCATTCATCCCAGGTAATCTTTTATAATGTTTTATACTCCGTACAATACCCGGCACTCTTAACTTCAACCTTTCAACGAATGGTGCCTGGAGACGATTTAGAGAAATAGACTCTAAATAAAAAAAATCAGCAAAGCTTTCTTCCACTTTTGGTGATTAATGATCAGTTGAAAAGCGTTGCCGAAATAAGCACACATAGCACAACCTTCAAGTCTTCAACTCACAAGGAAAAGTAGGTGAAATACCTCGTGCCTTCCGGTAACTAGGTGCTGTTCTTCTCTAATTTGAATGTAGAAGGTTTCGGGTTTTCACTTTAGCCGAGAAAAGGTGTTTACTTTATTCGATTGCAGATGGCTGCGGGAAATTGATTTCCAGTAGTTGCCTTCAAAATGAGCATTCTGTCTACCCTAGAGGCCTTTACGAGTTAGTAGAGTACCAACAATATTCTGGAGTATGCATATACCTACTCCATCGATAGTATGGTTTTTGGTAAATCGTTTACTTTAGTGATGGGTTGTAAATTGGAAAACTTTGCTCCCGAGATTTCAGAAAGGTATATCGAAATCAGTAACCATATTTTACATGTTAGAGGAGTCGAGCCTTAAGGTTCGAGAAGTATGGTAAACATACTCAATGCATTATTAATTGTGGTTGTTGCTCTTTTGCAAAATGTTTTCATCAGGGCTTTATAAAATCACATTAATTCTTATGGAACAACAACTGAATTTAAGAATTCGGCCTCTATATAAAAGCATTCTAATGGGTCCGTTGTGATCCCACATGTACGGGAAGAAGTACCTATGTGCCCAAGACCACATCTTAGGTAAACCACCCCACTTTCTGCGATATCTTGGGGTGTTAATTGACACCCGGATGTGCTTCAAGGACCATCTTCTGGCGATCAGCGAAAAGGCTTCAAAGGTGAATGGTGCACTCTCACGCATCATGTCAAACATTGGAGGACCACGCTCCAGCAGGCGAAAACTATTAGCAACGGTCACGAGTTCCGTAATGCTATACGCTGCACCGATCTGGGCAGATGAAACGAAGAAGAAATCGTATATAGCCGGAATCCGATCAATCTAACGTCTTAGCGCACTAAGGATTGCTAGTGCCTTTTGAACAGTGTCCGATGAAGCAATCGGAGTAATATCGGCAATGTTACCAATTGACATAATAGCGTGTGAACTTCAGCGACTCTACGTAGCAGCAGATGAAGCATCAAAAGTGGACGAGCGACGGCACAGTATCCAGGAATGGCAAGGACGCTGGGAAAGCGCGAACAATGGGAGATGGACATTCACATTGATCCCAAACATAGACAACTGGATAAGCCGCAAACACGGATAAGTGGACTTTTATGTGACCCAGGTGCTCTGCGGACACGGTTGTTTTAAGCAGTATCTTCACCGCTTTAAGCATGAGGAAGACCCGTTCTGCACTGTCCGCGCTTCGACGTCGACCGAGTGGAGAAGCTCCGACCGTACAAAACTTCGTTAGACACATTTGTGACACAGCCCTCAAGTTGCAAGTTTTCCAGGCTGCAGCAGCACGGATTATGTCGACACTTCGCCGCTTTGAGCGAATAAGAAACAGAGACGACTCTGACTAGACTAGACAGACAATAACTGACGATTTTAGCAATATTGCTATGACGGCCCGACGCAATACCTAACGGTGGTTCCGGGAGGATCCATCCGTACGACTGAGGAGATGTTTAGCGGGTTAAAGTCCCGATGCTTTTACTCCTCGTAAAAAAAAAAACCCACTAGCCTGACAAACTGCAACAGCTAGTCTACCTTAAGTACGTTCCCGGCTCCAAGCCAGATCAGGGCATTCGCAAAGCATATGGAAAATACTTTTTACATCCGGTTCACTACAGCTGTGGCACAGATCTGCAACGTCCGCAACACCTAGTCTTCTGGCGTGCCGGCTGATCAGCCAATGGCCGATCAGTACACCAATTAGAATACGAAGGGTATTCCTATCTCCGAGTAGGACAAACTTTGTCCTGCTCGCAATCAGGGTCAGACAGAGCTGCCTGGCCACGAGACACGATGTGAGGCCCGACCACCTCGTGTTAGCCTCCGATATGGCCGGCACGTCGATAGCTTGTTTAATGTCCTCAGTTGTCCTTCTCACTGGAAGAGCTAGCGCTTGATTCAGCGCCCAACCTTGCGAGTTCATCCGTCGCCTCGTTACCCGGAATCCCGCTATGACCTGGAACCCTAATCTTATCCCTGCATAGCCTCACGAGGAGGGATTTGATCAAGTGTGAGTCGAGCGCCTTAATCACCGCCTGTCTATCTGTTAGGATGACGTCGGGTTTGTTTCCATTGCACAAAATTCTAGCAGATTGCAAGCCTGAACGATCCCCATCATTTCGTCCGGTATTCTGAATGCCTCGTTATGGTTCAGGTCAGCGGAGAATACTCCTACAACCATACCCACGTCTGTCTTCGAACCGTCTGTGTAGATATGAAAGACCACTTCATGGGGCTGATCCACATTCCACCCCTCTCTGCTAGGGATCCTCGTTGAGAATCTAACACAGAATAATTGAGATAATTCCCAAACGTTGCTCGTTCATGAACTTCACCACGATAAAAACGTAAACCTTGACTGACGTTTTGACATTAACAGACTAACAAAAAAGTTTAAGGGTGCGTTTGTATTAAAATACAAAATTGTTATGTACCTATTGAATAAGACTTAATAAGACCAAATTTTTTGGTCTAAAACGCTTCTCCCCGCCTCCTCACACCTTCTTCACTGAAAAGTTACAACATAAATAAATTGCACTAATATTTAAAAACTGTTCATACGGCGGATGCCGTGAGTTTGCCGAAAATTAGTTTTTAAAATGGTAGATGTTCGGACTCTCACGTCCGAACCCTTCTTTCCTGAAATAAATCGGGAAAGGTTAAGAAATAAAATGCCGATTTGTGAGCCGTATTTTCAATTTTTATTTTTCGTGGAAATTTTTCGGTAATTTTTTTTATTTGTTTTGTTCAATTACTTCGTGTTTCAGTGATAGAGTATTTTGTCAACTCCGAAAACCGATTAGACGGTTGTCTTTCTTCAAAATACCCCTTGAAGGCAGAATCCGGATTCAAGGGGGAGTCTGAAGTAGACCTTGTCAGTTTAGAGGTTTCCTGTTGTTTTCTTGCAGGTCCTTTCGTTGAAGCGGCGAGAAGAAAATGCAAGGAGAAAACAGTATTGGGCTATTGCTTACCTTTTTGTTTCAGCGGCGAAGCGGCGCGTGACCCAAAAAATATATTTGCAATGCTAGCGCGAACGTGATCCGTCACGGCTTATATAGGGCCGTGGAGCTTTTAGTATGTCGTTTTCCGGGCCTCTACAGACGGTGCCATAAACTATAAGCCGCCCGTGTTCACAGTGGCGGTGTGCAATAGTGGCCAATATGGCCATGTTCAGTGAAGTCTGAACAGTAGATAAGAATTCACTCCGCCATAAAATAATTTAATTGTTTAATGTACACAATGAAAAAGAGCTGAAATTAATATCCTTTTCCGGGAACAAGCCTTATACTATAATTTTGCGGGAAGATAATGCTTAATGGATTCCAATTAACAATCCTTTCCAATTTTCAGACCAGTAACCAAAACAACCAACTAAAATCATTTTCATTTAACGCGCATTACACAAAATCATTCCTTAACAATTAGCGCTCCATATCTTGATATCGCAAAAAATTAGAAAACAAAACTTAAAATCGTCCTTTTTATCACAAGCCATTTTCTGTGAAAAAAAAACTTTTCTGGATTTGACGGAACAAAGGGAGCCGAAGACAATTAGAGCCCATGAATGGACAAAATTAAAATCCTGCAATCTGGTGTTCCAGATCTTTTCCTCATTTTTCTCGTAATTAAACCCGAAGTCGACCTAGTTCTTCTCTCTGAAGCAATTTCATGAATGATTTCATGCATTGTTATCATCACACAAAAATACAGTGATAGCAACAACCATATTGAAACTTTCAGGACTCAGCCAACAACATTAATGGAAATTTTATGGGTAAACATAAACACAGCATCCAAAAAAGCGGAAAAAATCGCTTGTCTGTTTACATTTCGTGAAAAAATCATATAAATATTTGGTTTGGATAAAACAGAGAGATAATGCTCGGAAGCGTAGTCTAAAAAAGGATAATTCACCTATGGAGAAGAGGCTTTTTACTTGCCCTTTTCCAGGTAAGGTAAAGCAAAAAAAATATTATATTAACACGGTTTTCACAACATTTAAAAATTCCTTAAAAGTTGACCTTTGAATACGCTGCCATCAAGTTGTGATGCATACGAACTTTAACAGCTAAATCCTGGCAAAGGCATAAAGTCCTAGAATAGTTTGTACCCAACTGGATAGTGCAATATAATTCATGGTGAAATATAATTAATAGCCAGTAAGGCGTCCACGACTATTGTTGATGTTAGTTTGCAAAATTTGGTTGGTGCGAGATGACTTCTAACATATTAGCAAGGTACTTATTTTTCATGGATTTGAATATAGTCGCGAGATGAAAATAATTTTAATGAGTTCTGTAAATTTTGTGGCATATATGTAGGTACAGTTACTGTGGTTTGTGAGAAAATAATCCATTTTATACTATTAATGAAACTGTTTGAGTATATTTTCTGGTAAATAACTTTGTTCCAAGAAATTTTTTATTCTCCACGTTTTTACATGATGCTAAGTCATTACTGGCGATTTTTATAAATATCATATGCCCCTTACATCATAAACTCTAAACCACTCAACCGATTTCAATTAAAAATATCAACACTTACGAGGGCAGGTCAAAAGTTCTTATTCTGAGTAGCAAAAAAAATCTGCCAACAGTCTGGGCGCAACTTTATTATTTTCAGGCAGAAGTCCGGAACGTGTTTAATTCTGAGACGCGGTGTAGGTTACTACTCGTATGTGACTGAAAAGCTAAAAAAGGTTCGGGAAGCGGTTAGAATGGGGTCGCGCTAGAATACTTACGCCGCTGTCACATATAACATATGAATTACACAATTGGGTCATACTCCGGGAAGAAGTCTAAGTCATAGTATAATATCAGTTAATATGCGATTAGGAGGTTTTTCGTGATTAGGTTTTTGGCCATTACATGAAATCGGAAATGCCATTTGGAGGCGATTATATAAAAAGTCTGTGGAAGTGAAAACCAATCTGATATCCATCGTCCTAAGAAATATGTCGAAAGC
The DNA here is from genome assembly GCA_951812415.1 of Beris morrisii. Classification (NCBI taxonomy): domain Eukaryota; kingdom Metazoa; phylum Arthropoda; class Insecta; order Diptera; family Stratiomyidae; genus Beris; species Beris morrisii. The sequence goes on from OX638312.1 coordinate 23,897,026, forward strand.
CTTACGTCCTATTGGAGTTCAATATCTAAAAATACTGAAATCAACTTTTGACGATTATGTAGGAAGCCTTAGGAAGTAAAAACGAATTTGATATCTCATTAGAACTAAGAAATATGTAAGAATTTGTGAAAACACATTCAACCCCCTTGCACTCACTTTGGGGTTGAATATCCAAAAAATCCTGAAATGAGTTTTTAGATATATGTAAAGAAAGCCCGAGGAAGTGAAAACCAATCCGATATCTTATCACTCCTAAGAGATATGACGAAATTCGTGAAAACGTGTTCATCCCGTTTATACCCTCTTAGGGGTTGAAAAAGGAAAAAACCTGAAAACGGGTTTTAGGTGATTATTAAAGAAGCCCGTGGAAGTAAAAAGTTATTCGATATCTAATCAGACCGGAGGGATATGGCTGAATTCGTGAAAATGTATACAACCCCTTTACACAACCGTGGGGGTCGAATTTAAAAAAATCCTAAAAACGCTTTTCTAGGTATTTATATGAAGAATGCGTACAATAAAAATGAATTTAATATTTGGAAAGACCTAATAAATATGACGAAAATCGTGAAAATATATGCATGCCATTTTCACTGATAATTTTTTGTTGAACCTCTTCCGTACGCCAATAGATATTTAAAATTTTTTTAATCTAAATTATTTTTCTAGTTGACTTACATATATGTACCGAGTTTCAACTTTCTAGCGTAAGCCGTTCTATAGTTAGGAAAAAATACTCCCCACCTCCGTAACATACTACAACTATAAAAAATTCTATTTTTTCAACATGCTAGTAGTATAGTTCTATCCAAATACCAAGTTTCAGTTTTATAACATTATAGGTTCTCGAGATATAAAAATCGAAACTTTTTCTTCTTCACCCTTCCCCACCCTCACCCTCTAGACCCTCTCCCCCCCTGCTAGGGGTTTATTGGGCCTACTTCTGATAAAATTCTAAGCATCTATCATATACTGTTCTTGAGATATGAGACGTGATTTTTTAGAAAAATTCTTATCTCCTCCACTTCCATACTCCTCCGCCCCCTTAAAAAGGTTTACTTTCAGCAAACTTTATTTGTCAACCTTAATACAGAAACCGAATTTTATTTTTCTAGTGAAATTGGTTCGTGAGATATCGTAATTTAAATTTTTTCGACCCCCACCTCCGTACACCCCTGCCTCCTCTCAAAAATTTATTTCTAATCTATTCTCCTAGTATACCCACAGATGTTCATCAAATTTTAATTTCGTGACATTAACCGTTTAGGAGATATGGATTTTAGAATGTCTCGATTTTTGCAAATGGGTCCACTATCGATGTTCTATATGTATAAATTCCAAGTTTCAGCCTCTTAGCCTAAGCGGTAACTGAGATCTAGCAAACAAAATTTTTCGTCTAAAACGCTTCACCCACCTCCCCCCTCACACCCCCAACACTCAAAAGGTGGGCACTTGAAGGAATCTGCTCAGTCTACCAACAAAAAAAAATTCAACTTAATAGCTAAAAGAGTTTGAGAGCTATAAGCTTTCCAACATTTTGCGTACGGCGGACGGCGGACGACGCACAGACGGACTGCTTTTTTGGAGTTTATTAGTCATGAAACGTGGAAAAAAAATTTTGTAGGGTATCAAATTTTTTTTTTTAAAAATCGTTAACAATACTTTATTATTAAAATAATAAAGTAAAATCAAACGGCATTTTAATCTGTGAAGTTTGAACTAGTTTCGGAGCTAGGATTATCAAAAAATATTGAAAAGTGAATTTTTGGCAACTTGTTGAGCTCTTTATCGTCAATTTTGGTGTTTTTTTACGACTTCTTCAGCTCGACAAAAAAACGGCTTGAAGAATCACAATTATTCTAGCTTACAAAGTGTCTAGATGAGTACTGAACAAGTTTACCAAATTTCAAAGGTATTCGTTCGATAGATTTTGAGATATCGTGTCTACCGATTTGAAAAATACCGTTTTGAGAAAAACGCGACTAAACTGACCCTTATATTCGAAGCAGCAAAGGAGTTTAGAGAATATAACGACCTGTAAGTTCCGAACAACATCGAATATCGCAAAATCACTTCGCCCACATATTATACACTATATTTGGATGCAATTTATGCATTTTTGAACCAGTCACACGGGATGACCCCCTTAAGATAGGTGCTTCCAATTGTATGTGAGATAGTCCCGATATACCTCTAGCAACGAATTTTGGGTGAGGGTAAAAAGGAGAGGGTGACAAGGAAAAGATGCCGATTTTAATATCTCAAGAACCGCTAATGATGGATATCGAAAACTTAATATTTACGTAGAACTATAGTAGTGACATCTTTTAAAATATAATTGTTAATAGCGGTAGTATGGTGGAAAAGGAGATGTTTATTCTAATTCTTGAACGGCTTTCGGTAGAAAACTAGAACTCGGTGCGTATATGAGAAAGTAGTGTATGTAGAGGTATTACACGGTTGAAAATCTTGGAATAAGTTTCAATAAACAACTAAGAATACACCGGTTTTGTAGTACACTACCGGTTAAATTTCAATATTTATTGAAAACTAAAAATATTTTTAATAAAAGTTGGAATGAAACGTATACTATTGTATTGAAAGCAACATAGTTAATATATCCTATATTAGTTTATAATTTTATTTATACTTATTACTAGTACTTTAATAATAAAGTTTAACCCATCCCGAATTACCATTAAATTTTACATTCATTGTGTGTTAAAATCCAATACAAATTGTATTCAAATGCACTCTCCTTCGTATATAGTAATTCAAAAGTATTTAAATTAATCCCTACCAAGGAATACTGAATGAACTGGATCATGTATATTCCTGCTGTTTTTCATTCCTTCTACTGAAATAAAATGCAAACTAAATGTGTTACGTATATTTTGCGTGTTTAAGCTTCTAAGCGGATTGCATTCCTGTAATATTAGAAGAAATTACAGATGTATTAGAAATTAGAATTGCTGCTTCATTTTCCGTTGATCTTGTGCGTCGTAAAGGTAAAACAATGGAGAGTGTGCGTGACGGGTTTTTGATTAAAGTGAAATTTAATAGTGAGTTCTGTCGGTTTATAGAACTTAAAAAAGTATGGAAAACGAGTCCCCGACTTTGAGTGCTGAGGAAATATTTTATTCAAGTGCGATAAATTTATTTCATAAGTGTTAAAAATCGTAGTTCTAGCGGCTTCTACATACGATCAGTGTTACCAACCATTTTGTGTAAAATTCCCCACGATTGAGCCCAAAATTCCTCTTTTTTCTCATTATTCGTAATGGAATTCCCCACAGTTTCCCCATAAAGAATAATTCTACAGGAGTAGTAGCAGTCTGGGTGGCTTAGTGGCTAGAGCACTTGCCTTCGGCGCACCTGGTACCAGGTTCGAATCTGCTTGGCGGCAAGTAATTTTCGAGAATGGGATTCGGTCCCGGACTACCAGTTCACTCAGCTGTAAATGAGTACCTGAGTTTTAAAAATCGGGGTAATAATCACGGACGAGCGTGTGGCAGACCACTTCACCTCCTATTGTTCCGTTGGTCTAGTAATGAAGTAGGTTAGGTTAGGTTAGGTGGGTAGCTATTGACAAAGATAGCTAACACATAGACCGCTAAATGGGTCCGTTGTGATCCCACTGCACCACGGCACGGCGCCTACGGCTGATCGCTGTTTTTTGGCTAATTTTCAAGAACAAACTGAGCCCAATTGGCCGCGGAATTGTTCTATCAAATATTTTTCCGTGTTTCTTGGTGCGAAGGAGAAAAGAGTTGGAAGGAATTGTGGAGGAGAAAGGGGATACCGAACTTAATCAGTTTTAGGAATGGGAAGGAAGATCAGGAATCGGGCCGGGTATGGCAGTGTACTAGCAGGTGATAATGATCATAATTTTTCAGTACTAATGGCTATGATACGATCTACCAGAACAGCAAAGTTGCCTATAGAGTAATGAAGTAACCCTATCATTACTTCAAGGCCTAGGCCCAATTTGGGCTGTTGTGCCATTGATTATTATTATTAAAAGGTTTTATTAATCATAAAGCAAAAAACCTATTTATTGTATTACGAAAAAAAACTATTGTATATATAAAATAAAAAAGATGGAGTAAAGCAGTTATTTGATTAAATAAAGAGAAAGCACTATATGAGAATGGAATTTTTTCATGGTTAATGATACCATAGAAGCTGATTTTAAGAATTTTTTTGTTGTTTTTGACGTCATAGGAGTTTTTAGTGAGAAACACCAACACGAAAGTCCGACTGGGACCAATCGCCATTTTGGATACTGCCATTGAGGACATGATAGTCCCATTCTCATTATTATTAGGAAAAATAAAATTGCTGTTGGCGGGATTTGATGTCGCGCACTTAGTCTGTGAATCAAAATCGACCAAAATTAGGCTATGTCAAATTTCACTAGAATATAATTCGTGGAAACGAGTTTGTTTCTATATCGCTTATATAGAAAAATCCTCAGCAATACCAGCATGATACACTCTCTGATGAGCGAGTACCATCCGATGACGAAAAAGCTCCCTCGGACCTAGTTCAACACTCTCTTAAACTGGCTTCGCCACTGAAGGTTTTTCAACTGTCACATCCTCAATGGCAGTAGCCAGGGCTTATCCTGTTATTGATTCGCCAGATGACTGTGACTGGATAATGAGTCACGTGGTGGCCAGTTGGACTTATATGTGACTCCTAAACCTACATACGATCCCTTGTAAACAATGAGACGCAATAAGTATTAGACGCAACGAAATAAGAATGTCTGTTTCGTTTTTCTAGTCGCCACAAGTCGACGTTGAAGTCGGTGTTGTGCTTGTGGTAAGGAATTTCAGAGAGTTTTGGTTTTCCCCATAATTGATCTGGAATAGTGCTGATTCCCCTTTTGCCCTTTCAATAAAATTTAGACTGAAATTCCCCACGAAAAGGGGAATTCCCCACGAGTTGGCATCACTGCATACGATGGCAGTAAGGAGTACCAAATTCTGGATAATACCGGAGCAATAGTGGAATTTCAATTCGTATCAATATCCTAGAATTTAAGTATTTAATTGTAAAGCAAAGCTTTGAATTATATTCTATAAAGGAAAATTATTGTGTTCTACATTTTTGGAAAGCTGTTTTTTAATGTACAAATATTACTGTTAAATACATTTATATAATATCATATATTATTGCTCTATTTGTCTTATTTCATTGTATTATTTATGAAGCTCATCTTCCGATGCTAAAGTATCTGGTAAGGTTTTTGTATAATTTTAATCCCGTAAATACACAAACATTTTTCAATACCAATTTAATTTGAATCTATATTCAGATTGAATTACTTAATCCCAGTTACAAGGATAACTTTTATTATTTCAATAATTAATTTCAATATAGAATATTGAATAAAAATTATTATTTATAGATTCAATTATTTATTACTTTTGTTATATATATTAATATTTTTGAGATTTAATTTCATGATTGACAGGAATACAATTAATTTCTTTTAGAATGAATTGGCATAATATAATTATATTGAAATTCAATACTTATTTTATATTGATTGTCATTTCAGTAATTGTGAAGTATTAAATTCCAATACATTTCTGGTGTGGACTTATATACAATCCAAAAAAAATTTAAATTTATTCCAAAATTTTCAACCGTGTAGGAAAGAAAATAATATACAACTTTTTCCGTCCGAAGCTTAGTTTTACGAGTTATAAACTTTTGGGCGGGATTAAACTATAGTGTTTATAAGCCAATAGGGACGTAACAATTTTGTATTTAAATAAAACACAGAATAATTGAGATAATTTCCAAATGTTGCTCGTTCTTGAACTTCACCATGATAAAAATGTAAACCTTGACTGACGTTTTGACATTGACAGACCAGCAAAACAGTTTAAGGGTGCGTTTGTATTAAAATATAAAATTGTTGTGTACCTATTGGATAACCCTTTATTATAGTATGGGAAGTAGCATTCCATTTTTTCGAGGAATGCCATACCGATTGAATTTTATTATACTCTAGAGTCTAGAGTATAATAAAATTCAATCTAGAGTCTAGATGAAATTTGACAGTATTATAAGTTTGGTTGGTTGGTTGGTTTAAGTGGCAGCCCTGTCACCCAGACAGAGCTCAATAAGCTCAGAGGCCGTTTTGGAACCACAAACTCGTGTTAAACTCGGATGTTAAGGGTTGTTGATACTGGGGAATACGGAAGATGAATGTGAGAAAAATTGATTGAATTGAATCGCTATAGCCACCCTGTGCTGTTCAGGAAAAGTAATAACTCTCCAATTTTCTTCCCTGAAATCTCCATCATTATAAGTTTAATCCAGCCCAAAAGTTTGTAACGTACTCGTATAAAACGGAGCATCGAAAAAAATATACATATTATTTTGTGTTTATTTATGGCCAAAAACTCCAAACCACCACTATTTGAGTAGCTGACGATCAGATCTCTAAAACTATTATTGTTATTATTTTCAGTCAGTATGAAACTTAGAGCATAAGTATGAAATGACTCTTTCAAATGCAGCGCTACCTCCCGGACTATATATGCATATCTCCACTGCTATATTTTCCTGTCAAAGTTTGCGATATAACGTTACAAAGAACTTCAGAGAACAGTATTCAAGGAATTTCTACTCTGCTAGAACGTGCCAGCTATTTAGAATTTTCGTTTAAAACTGCAGGGTATGCGAGTTAAGTAAATTTTTGAAAAGTCACGCGGTGACTAAATTAAGCATAGAGCTGTGTTCCTAGGCTGACGTTTTGTTTGAAAAACGCAACCTGTACATATACCTATACTTTCACGAGCGATTGTAGAATGAAAGCCTTAGTCTTGTGTAAAAATCTGTTCAATTCTTTAGTGTATAATTTAGCTTTGTCGTAGTTTTCCTTATTTTCAGCTTTCACCATATTTAGCTTTTGTACTGATGAGAAAGAATTTTCATTCCTCGATTGAGTGACTGACGAGAAGAGTTTTCCAAAGGATGCATCTGAATGCTGTCGGGCTCAGTGTTGGTGTTTGCTTCTGACCTTTTGTTTCCTCTCGAAATTGTTGCGGAAGAATCACTGGTAATGAATAGGGTAAGTTTGCACACTTATACTCAGTGCACTTACTTTACTTATAATATAAGCTACCGACCTGTCTCTTCATCGATTAAATAATGCTGCTCTGGAAACTAGTTATGAATAAGACATAACGTTTCACGGTAGGTAGACAGCAGCCAATCATATTGTACTCTAGATTAAACCCTTTAGATGAGGACTTCGCGTATGGTATGGTTTAAAGGACTAATAAGTAATGGTTAGGTAGGTAGGAGAAGAAGAACTGGTCCCATTGTTTATTGTGAAACTGGAACTTTAAAGAAATTTCCTTATGAAAAATTTTGGATTCCTGTCATGTTATTATTATAATTTAGTATGCAAAGGCTTTGGGACACACCTTTTAACGATATTTATGGGTAACCTGGGCAGAAACATACTTAAACTCTGTTTTTGATCCAAACTGAATCAAAAAAATTCTAGTTATAAAGGGATATTCAATAGGTATAAAACAATTTTGTATTTTAATACAAACGCACCCTTAAATTTTTTTGATGGTCTGTTAATGTCAAAACGTCAGTCAAGATTTACATTTTTATCATAGTAGTGAAGTTCATGAACGAGCAACATTTGGAAATTATATCAACTATGCTGTGTTTTATTTAAATACCAAATTGTTATGTCCCTATTGAAATTTTCTACGTAAATAGCTGAGAGTTATTCAATCTTCAGGTAGTAAATTTCAATTTCAAGTCGGGCATAATACAATACAGTATAATCTCGATAATGTGAACCTTCGATAATGTGGTTTTTCCAGTAAAGTAAACAAGAATTTTTTTTTTAAATGTCTCTTGTAATGTGCACGGTTGTAATTTTAGCGCCTCTATAATGTGAACATGGTTATCTATAAAGTAACACTCCGTTTATACAGTTATGGGCGTTGATATATATTACAGTCCCTGTTCATTGAGTAAGGACCACTCACATTTCTTAAAAGAAATTAACTGTAGCTTCACAAAAAATGGGGTTTTTCCCAAGAAGATTCATTTTATCTTGCGGCTGTAAGAATTGTGAATTTAATATACGCTAAATTGCAAATCCCACCCTTCTACCTTTTTTTCAGGAGAGTGTATTTTACCTGCCCCTCACTTTACGTGTTCAAGGTGATAGACAGGAATGTATATAAAACAATGAAATTATCCCGAACTTCTCATTCTTTTTCAAATATTTGAAGAAAATATTGTGTTGAAGCAGTTTTTAGAAATACCTGTGGTTTTAGTTTACATAGTTTCAGACATTTAAAAGTACGTGTGTTTTTTTTTGACACATTTTAGTCAAAACAATAAAAATGGGAAAGTGTAAAGATATTAGCGCGGACAAAAAGTCAGCAATAATTGCTTTACTGAACACCAAAAAGTTTTCCTTTCGAGAAATAACGAGAAAAGAGAACGTTTCTCATCAAACTGTGATGAGAATCAATAAAGCAGTTCATGAAAACCAAGGCCAGCAGTCAGCAACAAATGGCGGAATTGTCGCGGGAAAAGGAAAACAACGCCTCGAACGGATCGTATGATTATTCAAACGGCCTGCGAAAACCGTTTCCAATCCACGAGAAGATTGCATCAAGACCTGCTTGGCGAAGGGATAGAGATATCCGGTATGACCTTAAGAAGGCGTTTATATGAAGCCAACCTTAAGTCGAGGCGACCAGCAAAAAAGCCTAAGTTAACAGCAAAAATGCGAAAAGCCAGGCTGGCCTTCGCTAGAGCTCATCAACATTTATACCGTAGCAGATTGGAAAAAATGTAATTAATGTTAAATATCGATGAATAAAGGATTCTATGCCGTTATTTTTCGCTTGGAAACATAATTTTAAAATATTGTTTTTTTTTGTTTTTTTAGGTGGCATTTAGTTATGAGTGTAGACTAGAGTTTGTGACGGAGAGACATCAATACGTTCGAAGGAGGCCATCAGAGAAATATGACGAAGATTGCGTCATGAAAACTATCAAACATCCACCAGCCACAATGATATGGTCCTGCATCTCAGACGATGGACCTGACTCGATCTTTTTCGTCGAAGGAACTATGGACAGCATTCAGTACTACGACGTGATGGACAACATTTTAGTTCCATATTTCAACTACTTGAGGTGCTGTGAAATAGGAAATATATTTATGCAGGATAGTGCACCCTGCCATCGTGCCCAAATTATAAAAAAACTGTTCTCTACCTGGGATATTCCAATTTTTCCTTGGCCAGGTAATTCTCCCGACCTTAACCCTATCGACAATGTCTGGAGTCTGTTAAAATCTGAAGTTTATTCCTCTCCTAATCCTACCCTAAATATTAAAAATATATGGAAAAACAGTGAAGGAATCAAAAAAATTATACAGAGATGCATTGAAAGAATTAAAGCTGTAATTAGTGCTAAGGGAGGCCTATAAAATATTAACACTAATTCAAATTTTTAATACATAAAATATCATAAAACGAATAAAAAATCTGAAAATCAAAAATTTTTAATTATTTTAGATTTTGTTTTGTTTTGTATCTTGTTGCATTGATCAATCAAGTGCTTAAGGGGTAATACCTAGTCGAAATTTTTTTTTTTCCATTTGTTTTTATTGGCTTAAATGGTTTAAAAACATGTCAAGAGTGATGTCTGACATCATTTTTTATTGAAAACAAATTTTAAGTGGTCATTAAAGACGAATTTTCGAAGCAAGGCGGAGCGCTTGAAAATGACAAATTGAGTTTCGGGGTGAGTTTCGCCCCTTTTACTCGTTACCGGCGGTGCAAAGGTACACTATATAGTTTCTAAATGAGGTATAGATGGCGTTAATATGTAGTTTTAAGCAAATATTGAACATACGTTGTCTGTGTAGCCAAGCCTGTATCTTTAAAATTTCATGTAGTAAACACATTGTGAAACTTTAAACGCGTTTTTCTCGAAACCATGTTTTCAAAAACGGCTAGCAGTAGAACTCGAGTAATTTTTATCCGATCGATATGAAATTTTGGCTGTACCTTTTTAGATAGATTATCTAGTCTAGTACACACGATTTTTGAGTTTCATAAACAATTACGATTTTTATAAACAAATTGAGGTCGATTTATTAGTTGAAAAATCGAAATTTTTTTTCAAAGTGCCCGCAAATTTTCAAAAATTAAAATTTCTGAATATCCATGTGTACTTAGACAGTAAAACTCGTGCATATCATGAAAAAATTTTTTTCATTGTTCCAGATACGTTCGTTAAAGACTTGTGCTGATAGCCGCGGGACGCTTACCAAAAATCGACCTTCGTTCCGTGCACTGCTCAGCCGCCATTTTTTCATAAAAATTAAAATAAAAAATGTTTTTTTATAGTTCAAGATAAGTGTAATGATCCCTCAATATTTCGCATTAATCGATTTTTTAATAATGACACAAAAAATTCACAAAAAACCGTCTCATTTTTTGCTTCCGACTAGGTATTACCCCTTAAGTGTAGAGTTCTCGCGCGTGTTATCTTGTTCGTGCATTGAAGAAGTCATCTACAGCATATATTTTTCGTCTCCAATAAAGTGAACACCTCCAAAATGTGAAATCAGTCGGTTTCAATTAAGTTCACATTATCGAGATTATACTGTACTTTAAAAAATGTCAAAAAAATAAGATTCAATAATTTTACCTACTGTATCAATGATAGTTTTTTAGGGGAGGTGGATCATCTTAGTGAGAGATTGGGATTTTTCTACGAAATCACCTCTCATATCTCAAGAACTGTTTAATATATAGAACCTCGAAATTATACGAAAATAGGCCTAAACCCAGCAGAGGAAAAAAAAGTTGGGGAAGAGAGAAAAGAAAAAGATTCCGATTATTATATTTTGAGAACCGGAAGTGGTATTTAGGTACACAGTAAAAAATTGTTACTACTCTCAGAGTAGGCAATTTATTGCCCACTCTGAAAGCAGTAAAATTACTATTAGGTGTATTTTTTTGCGCACTTATCCAGAACAGAGTAGGTTAGAAAATTTATATACAAAATAACAACAACATTGCTGTTTTTATGATTCTTAATAACTTTTTTTCATAGATAGTAGGCTAGTTTGGAGAATTTTTCGCGAATAGCTGTCCCAGTGAGCCCACTGTTAAAATCTATATTCTAACCTACTATCTACAGGGAAAAGCAATGAAAAATAACAAAAACAGCAATATTCATGGTGTTTTCAATGTAAATTTAAATCACTACTCTGATCTGGATAAATGTGTAAAAAACACACCTATTGTAAAATTTTTCTACGCACTCTTGTGATTTTTACCACTTATGCTTTATACATCACTATTAATGCGGAAATTCACACATACTCTTAAGTGTGGAAATCAATAGCTAAAAATGTGCAAATTTACTGCTGGTGTGGAAAGGCAAAATTTTACAATGCGTAAAATTACAAACGGTGTGGAAAAACTAATATGTACTACAAAAATGTGGCATGTTTATGTTTGCTTATTATTATTATTAATTTATTAATAATATAAATGAATAAACTTCAAGCGAATGATCGCCAGGTGAATTCCCAGACGTATTTTGAAGGGCAAAGGACACAGCAATCGACAATTGGAAAAATGCAATGAGATCAATCAACACATGATAATTGGGAAAAAACCAGGATACCTATAGGTGAAAAGAGTACAAAGTTTAAAACACTATACATGTTTATACTCTAGATGAAATCATATAGAGTATTATAAGTTTAATCCAGCCCGAAAAGTTTGTAACGCATAGAACCCAACCTCGGACGAAAAAAAGTTATATATTATTTTGTGTTTAGTTGTGGCCAAAAACCCCAAATCTGTTTGCTGTCCGTCCGTTCATTTGCACGATAACTCAAGAACGCGTTGGCCTAGGAAGTTGAAATTTGGTCACCACCTGTAAAATGGAAAAAGTAAGGCTAAGTTTGTTAATGGGCGATATCCTTCCACTCCTTCGGGTACTTCCCATACAAGAGTCCTTAAAACACGTATTCACAATTATTGCTTGAATGCTTCAAGTTAGGAGCTTGAAATTTTGAACACTTAAAGTTTACCATGTTTGAAACGAAAGTTCCGAATATGATGCAAATCGAATGAGTCCTTCGTGTAGCAGCCTACAATACAAGTTACAGAATCTACTATAACCCTAGTACGAGTTAAAGCCGGGATTCCAAATTTTACAGGAATTAGTTTTATATCAAAAGCAAGACCGAGTTCATTAATTAGCGCAATCCATCAACTCCTTCGGGTAGCTGTCATACAAAAGTTCTTAAAACACGTGTTCACCAATATTGAACGATAACTTTAGAACGCTTTAAGTTACGACTTTGAAATTTTGTATACGTTGATTTTATAATAGTCGCAGCTGAAGGTATTAATATGAAAAATATCCCGTAAGTCCCTTATGTAGTTGCCATACAAAAATTCTGTAAAAATGTCCCAACTTAATTTATGGAAGTCACTATAACTCAAGAAATCGTTTCACCATCCATCGAGTAGCCACTATACAATAGTTTCTACCTGTAAATAAAAGGTCATGCAATAATTGTATGTGCACTCCTCATTCTTTTGATATAATCCCAACTAAAATATAAATCGGAGTTCAGTATTTCATCTAGAGTATCATACGATTGGCTTGCAGCCGATCGTGACTGCGTTATGTTTATTATGTAAATTTAATTTATTTGTTTTAAAGTCACAAACTTCACAAAAATTTTAATTCACGCATTACACAAAACCACGAAACAAGTGAATTAAACAACGAAGCGGTCAAGTTCATACATATCACAAAAACACAAATTACTACACATGAAGTATCAAAATTACATGCAAAATGCGTAATTTTATACACAATGATCAATTTTAAACATTAAATGTGGAAAACTTCATGCAATAATACTTCCCAGTCATTAAATTCATGAGTTAAATGTGTAAAAATACAAAATTTTAAGAATTACTCTCAATTTTGTTAAATTTAATGAAAATTTGTAAATTTACTACATCAATGTGGAATATTTTGCTTCTTTAAGGAAGTTTTAAACATTAATTCGCGTTTAGAGGATGGCAAAAAATGATCCATGACAGTGGGGAGCACATAGTTTCACGAATTTGGTCATACCTCTTACATCTTCTGAAACATTGAAATAACTTTACTTTATTATTTCAATAATACTGTTGCGAGCTAGGGGTTCGCCGGGATTTCAAGTAAAACACAATTCGGTTAAAATAAAAATAAGTGATAATTTATTTATCCGCACTTTAATTCACAGAATTATAATCGCACAATAATTCGCACTGTATGGCAGTACCGCCCGCTTATACCATATATCGCTTAACTCGTTCACTTTCGTTCTCTCTCAACACGGTCGCGTATACTCGCAGTCGACGTAATCGAGATTACTCTCTTCGCTGAGAGCTTCACCTGCTTATATACTAGACGGTTGCCGTCTAGGATGTTCCTGAATCTTCGATGCTTGTGGAATCTTCTCGAAAGCTTTAGAGCCTTCGATTTCGATCTTCGTTCAGTGTAGAACCTTCTCGAAAGCTTTAGAGCTTTCGATTTCGATCTTCGTTCAGAGGTGTGTGTAGAAGATTCAAGTAAGCTTGAGATCTTTCGACTTTGATTCTAATTGGATTCTAGTACATTGGAGAGCATTCGATAAGAAGAGAGATACAACCGTGCTGTTTCGCCTTATTTCTGGTTGGGTTATTTTTCAACTAGGTATTCGGTTGTTGTTGTTTTCATTATGTGAAACGATCGAGTTGCACGGTTGCGGGGCTGCCAGGCTTACATGTAACAATACCAACAGTCTGGGCGCAACTTTATTATTTTATGGGTAGAAGTCCGAAACGTGTTTAATGATGAGATGCGGTGTAGGTTACTATGCGACTGACAACCTAAGAAATAACCAGGAGGCTATTTGGAACGTTATTTTTTAGGTTGTCAGTCGCATAGTAATCTACACCGCATCTCATCATTAAACACGTTTCGGACTTCTACTCATAAAATAATAAAGATGCTCCCAGTTTTTATTTATTTACGTATTTTTTTATCAATAGAATAATTCATAGTAGTAAAAGCGAATTCGATCACATTAAACCTAAGAGATTTTCGAAATCAGTGAAATCTTGGACAATACCCCCAGGGGGTTTAATAGAGAAAAATACTTAAATCGTTTTTCCCCCGACTACGTTAAAAGTTTATAGAAGTAAAAGTGAATTCCAAATCTCAATATACCTTAGAAATATATAAGAGTTCGTGAATATGTACACATCCACTTTACACTTCCTTAGGGGTTGGATATCAAAAAAATTTGAAGAACGTTACTAGGCGCTTATATAAATAGCCCGCAGAAGTAAAATTGCTTTGACAGTTTGACATGTCTAAAGGTTTTAACGAAATTCGTGAAAATTGTGGATTCACGGACATTTTTTTTACTCAACCTCTGAACGCCAATAAGAATCGGAACTTTTTTTTGCTAGTTACTCTAATAGCACATCTACATATACGTACTAAGTATTAACTTTCTAGAATAAGCTGTTTGTGAGATATAAAAAACCACCCCTCACCCCCGTACCTTGCTACCCCTATGAAAAATTTTATTTTTCTAGGATGTCTCTATAGTGGCTCTACATAATCCTAAATTTTTAGCTTTCCACTCATTAAAAATCAGAATTTTATTCCTTTCTACCCCTTTTCACCATTACCCCCTACACCCCCACCACTAAATTCCCTACTAGAGGTCTACCGATTCCAACTCCTGTAAAATTTTCAAGATCATATCTGATACGGTTTCTGAGATATAAAAATGACATTTTTTGAGAAATTGATAACCTTCCATTTTCGTGCTCCACCTCCCCCCTCAAAAAATTTACTTTCATTAGACTACACTTGTGATCCCATATACAGAAACTAAATTTTATCTTCCTGGTGTAATTGGTTCGGAAGATATTGTAATCCAAAGTTTTCACCCCCCAACCCCACACCCCACCACTCCCTTTAAAAATTTTAGCCCTTGTCTAATCTTCAAGTATCCCTAAGGGCAACCACAAAGTTTCAATCTTCTGACATCAATCGTTCAGGAGATATGGATTTTAAGCAGGGAATACACGATACAACGGTTGTACCGACGTGTGTTGTTGCGATATCTGTCCAACGGTTGTATGCACTGTACACACGATGCGATTTGCTTACAATTTTCTTCCAACAAGATTTCATAGTTATTCCCAATACAGTTTTTGATAACACAGAAGCACCAAAAGTTTACGAATGAAATCGCTACAATAGTTGTATTCATGGTAATACACTATACAATATATAGACAACCTTTCGCATGCGACCGCCGGTTTTCGCTTGAGAGCATACAACCGTGCGATATCGGCCCAACCGTTGTTTATAAGCGCATAGACGATACAATCGTCGCATACAACGACAAATTGGGCCAACAGTTGGTACAACCGTTGTACCGTGTATTCCCTGCTTTAGAATGTTTCAATCACGTCTTTCAAGCGTTTTGGATTCATAGTTTCCCCCCCCCCCTACTTCCACACCCCTCAACCCTTATCGATAATTTTTTTGGAAATGAGTCCACAATCATAGTACTACATAAGTTCCAAGTTTCAGCCTCCTAGCATAAGTGGTTCCTGAGATCTGGAAACCAAAATTTTTCGTCTAAAACGCTCCCCCCTCATCCCTCCTTACACCCCTACCTCCTTAAAATATACCATCCGTAGGGGTTTACCCAATCTACCCACCTACCCAATTTCAACTTAATACCTCAACGGG
The DNA here is from genome assembly GCA_951812415.1 of Beris morrisii. Lineage (NCBI taxonomy): Eukaryota > Metazoa > Arthropoda > Insecta > Diptera > Stratiomyidae > Beris > Beris morrisii. The sequence continues at coordinate 23,912,884 of OX638312.1, forward strand.
TTTGGGAGCTACGCGCCTTCAAACGATTTTGCGTACGGCGTATACAGCGGACAGACGGACATTTTTTTTTTTTGCTTTTTTGGTGTTTACTAGTCCTAAAACGTGTAAATACAAAATTTCAGAGTAGCAAATTTTTTTAAAATTTCAGGTCGATTACAATACTTTATTATTAAAAAATAATAAAGTAAAAATCGTTTCAAAAACGTTTCATGACTAGTAGACACGAAAAAAGCAACAAAAAAAATTTCAGTCCATTTGTCCACCATACGTCGACTGCTGTCCGCAAAATTGTTTGAAGGCTCGTAGCTTCCAAACCTATTGTGGTAAATTTTTTTGTGGGTAGATTGGGTGCACCTCTTTAAGTGGTAGAAGTGAGTGAAATGGAAAGAAATCTAATTTTTATTTCTCAAAAACAGCAAGAAGTAGAAAGCTAAAAATTGACGACTATATAGAGCTGCTATAGAAGCATTCTTGAAAAATAAAGATGTTGATAGGGGTAGCAAGGTAGTTGCTTTGCTTTGTATATATCAGAAACGGTTTATGCCAGTAAATTAAAACTTAGTGCATATATGTAGATGTGCTCAGGACTAATTAGAAAAAAAATGGTTCAAATTTTCATTGACGTACAAAGGTGGAGTAAAAAAATGTCCGTGCAAAGTTTTTTTTTCAGCATTTTCACGAATTTCGTTATATGTTTTAGGCATGTAGAGTTATCAATTTAGTTTTACTTCCGCAGACTCAATATACATATAAGCACCTAGAAACATCTTTCCAAATTTTTCGATATCGAACAGAAGGATATGTAAAGTTGTTGTGTACAACACCGACACGACATATTACTTAGGTCTGGTAAGATATTGAATGGTTTTTTTAATTTAACGGGCTTTGTACATCGCCAAAGAATCGGTTTCAGGATTCAACCCCTGAAGAGCTATGTCGATATTTCATCCCTTATGTTTTTACTGAAATTGAAAAGAATACGTACAAATTTTTTGAAAGGAATAGCTTTCGAATCACCACCACAAAATTCCGATTGGGTTTGATCGCTGTCCTGGCTATTGCCATTGAGGATATGACAGTTGCATCTTTTGTTTTCTTGTTATAGATGTTTTTTTTGGTTTAAACGCAAAGCAAAGATAACTTTTTCAGAGCGATCACAATACCTTATTATTTAAAAGTACTTTATTATTAAACTAATAAAGTAAAATCTAATGCGTATGATTCTTGATATCAGCTTTACCAATGCGAAATAAATAAATAAATCTTTCGTTCTAAATGTCCTATTCCTTTAAATCTAACTACGTGCAACCAACTGGGATATTATATCAGTTGCCTTCAAGCTTAAACCAAAAATCAATCAAAATAATCGGAAAGAATCCAAAGAGACTTTTGCATTCGAATATGCCTGTAGGCAGTTGATAAAAACTTCTTTTTTACTTTTCTCTCGACAATTTAACAAGGAAACGATTTTAGTTTGAGGAAACTTATTTTCCGTGACTGCCTGAAAATTGGATGAAAAACAAATTTCATTGCAAACTTATTGCTGAGCGAAGTGATCGAATGGATTTCATTCCTCAAATATTCGATATGTGAGCTGCATAGAAAAAGTTAGGCAGACTTTTTAGTTGGGAGTTTTCAAAGTTTGATTAAAGATAAATATGAAAGATCCAATGATGTCATTTTTAGATGTTATAGCATCGTTCAGAAACTGGGACTATAATTTATTAAAGTATAAACCATTTTGTTATCAAAATTTCTAAATTATAGACTAACAATATTTATTTATTCAAAGTCTACCGGACATGAGTTCTTACCAGTTCTTATAGACTACAACCATAATATTAATGAAACTAAAAGTGCCGGGTCTTTCAATAGGGACACTCTAAATTTGTTAGGTTATAGCGGCCATGTTGTTAAAGCAACAGCTGCCAAATTTGTTGTGAATTGTTCAGTAGTATATGGCAAATTACCATGGAAGGTTATAGCGTTGAACAACGTCTGCAAATTATGATATTTCATTTTCGATTTAACGCCATCAGACTTCTTCCTTCGGGGCTACCTTAAATCGCAGGTCTAAGCGTATAAACCTTAAAGAATTGATGCCCTCAAAGTCAACATAACGAACGCCATTCAGCAAATTCAGCCAGATTTATGCGACAAAGTCATCGACAATTTGACCTCCCGAATACGTGTCACCGAGCAAAGTTGCCGCGGATATTTAAACGATGTTATATTACATACTTAATGCCATAAAATATTCTTTCAAATAAAAATAATTGAGTTGATATCTCACACCTAGTTTGTTTTGTTTACATTTAAAAATCGAACGTCCTTGTTGAAAGAACCTATCTATATACATATTCTTATATTACTGAACTAATATTATAAGGGGACCGAGTTTCTGTAATTAATTGATTACGTGCGATAAACTTATAAATCACTGAACAGATTTTGACGAAACTTTTACTGACAACTTTCTTGAAGGTTTAGGAACTATATAAACTTTAAACCATTAAGATAAGATGCATGGAAGCTGATCAATGTGTTGTGAACGGAGGCTTTGGAGTGGATATTTAGAGTTTAAGCAGTGGGTTAATTCCGCCTACGTCCGAATCGCTGGCGGAAAAGTAATGTGGAGTGACATGTTTCCTAGTTAGCTGCGGCTCGAGTGGAGTAGCCGTTAGCCGGACCGTAAACCCTTGATCTGTACATCAAAAATTTCACAACGACTTACCCGAGTGTAAAAATTGGTATATGACATGTCGGTCATTAGCGACCAAGAAATTTTTTTTTGGTCACAGTCAATTATCTAAAAAAAATGGGTTCATTAATCATAATTTCTTTCTTGATATTATAATATAATTTTTTACTTTTCATAGCAGGGACGGCTCAATGAGTTAGCTTTAATACTTTTGAAGATATATTTATTTTTAACAAACAAAAAAGATTCGAATTACCTTCTTTCTATCGATATTTTGGACATATTAATTATTCAAAATTTGTTGAACAATAGAAACACCGGTATTGCAATTCCAACAAAAATCCAAAAGATAGATAAAATAACGATAATTTGAATCTGTTTCGTTTTTAAAAATGAAGATAGATATCTTCAATACTTTGTTGTGAACGGAGGCCTTGGAGTGAATATTTCGACTTGAAAAAGTCAAAATATTCGAGGGAAAGGAAGGTTCAGGAAAGAGTGGGCCAATTCCTCCTACGTCCAAATTGGTGGCTGAAATCCGAGCGGAAGCGACACGCTTGCTGGCGGCTCGGACTAGCTACGGCAGTTGTGGGGGGGTTCTTGCCCAGATTTCAGACCATAAACCCTTGGCCTGTACAACAAAAAATTTCGTGTCGGCTTACTCCAGGGTGATTTGAAATGGGACTATTTTCCCAATAGGTCGTGAAAGACAAAGAAGCTGTGGAGTTGCGCGACTTCGCGATTTGTCAGGGCTCTTAGGTGTTATAGCGCCCTGTCTGCCCACCCTACCTCAGCCATGACTGTCCAAAAATAAACATTCTGCCATGGCCCCTTATTGAGGTTCAGGGTGGAGGAGCTTAAACGCTCGGGTTCATTTTAATTTGGCCTTTTTCTAGCCTTTTAACATCTTAGCAAAAAAAAAACAAAAAGTTTAAAAAAAATGAATTAGTGAATAAATGAGTGAACGAGCGAGTAAGTTAGTGTATCAATTAAACGAGTGAGTGATGAACGAGTGAGAATGATTGATCAAATGCTAAAAAAAATTTAGATCGAATAAATGAACGAGTGAATCGATGAATGAACGACTGAATGATCGAATGAAAAAAATTAAACGATCGAATGAACAAACGTGTGAATGTATGATTGTATGGATAAAATGGAGTAAAATTAGATATTTAAACGGATGAATGATCGCCAAATGAATGAACTAATCATTATTGAATGAAGGAGTGATTGATTGATTAATTGAACGGATGATCGAACGAATGTATGAATGAGTGAACGAATGAATAATTGATAAAAAAAAATGATTGAATAAAATGAACTATGATGAAACGACTGAACGACGAATGAATAAAAAATATTAATATTTGAACGATAGACGATTGAACGAACGAGTGAGTGATTGAAAAAAAAAATTTTAACGATTGAAGAACTGGACGAATGATTGATCGATTTAATGAATAAAAATAAATTTTGAATATTTGAACGTTCGAACGATTGAACGAACGAATGAATGTAGGAATAAATCAAAAAAAAAAACCAAATGAACCCTCACGTCGTCGCCCCACCCCTCAATTGCAGCAAATCGCGAAGCCGATCTCTGTCTTTCTCGACTCATCAAAAAATTCAACTAATAAAAAAAATGGGAGGAAAAATAGCAACTAGAAAAATCAAAATCAACAAGAAAAAAAAATCTAAGTCAAATTTCGTCCGAAGACTTAAAAAAAAAAATTTAATTTTACAAAAAAAAACTCTAAGTTATTTTAAAAAAATTATTCTACGTTAAAAGGGAACTCTAAAAGGAAGGATAAGGAAATAGGGGACTTCTCCGAAATTTCGACGAAATTTTCAATCACCAAACTCACTAATGTTTCGCAAGTATTGGTCCCAATTGTCTGACGACATGCCCGCCAAGACAAGGCATGACCAGCTCTCAAAAGGGTACTTACGAAACAAAAGTGGAATGGGTCAAGAAAATAAAGTCTGACCCAACTTACATCACATGAATCTCACATACAGACAATGTTTCCCTTTCCTATGGAACCGAGTTAGACCCTAAAGGTTGCCAAAACGGTTCGTCAATAGGTCAGTTCCACATTGCCTCTATGCAAGACCGACGAAGTGGTTTGCTGTGGAAAAATCAGAAAAGCTGTAAACTTAGACTGTTGTTGCCGTTCAGGCGAAAATTCTGTCTCAGAACGACTAAATTTAAGTCCTTTATGCCCATCAACTTTTTGCACGGAATTTTTCTGAACTCGTGCGTGTTGATGAGCTACGCTTTGTGCACCAGCTATAACACCTAAGCGCCCTGACAAATCGCGAAGTCGCGCAACTCCACCGCTTCTTGGTCTTTCACGACCTATTGGGAAAATAGTCCCATTTCAAATCACCCTGGAGTAAGCCGACACAAAATTTTTTGTTGTACAGGCCAAGGGTTTATGATCTGAAATCTGGGCAAGAACCCTCCCACAACTGCCGTAGCTAGTCCCGGCCGCCAGCAAGCGTGTCGCTTCCGCTCGGATTTCAGCCACCAATTCGGACGTAGGAGGAATTGGTCCACTCTTTCCTGAACCTTCCTTTCCCTCGAATATTTTGACTTTTTCAAGTCGAAATATTCACTCCAAGGCCTCCGTTCACAACAACTTTTAAAGCTAATGCAATTAGTTTTCGTTGAAACGAAAGATATAAAAGTGGCTTTTATATAAAAAAAAATTTTAGTTGAACCCACTTTTTAGATAATTATCTGTGAGCATAAAAATCTCTTTTTGAATACGTTTTGAAAGTTCCATTGGTAACCTTTCTAACGACATGTAAAAGTTCTTCAAAAACTCCCATATTCATCTCCAAGAATACACTGTATTAGCTGATTTACTTCGCAAGTTTTCGAACTGAATTTCGCGAATACTGGGATTTCGGAAAAACTCTATCCAAATCTTCTAAATTTCCCGTACATTTAAACGATTTTAAAATCCTTTGAAATGACTAGATTTTGCGGAAATTCAGCTCGAAATCTACTGAAACCGGCCTGGAAATTTTTGTTTCACATTTCACCACGATATTCACCGTAACATGTTTAAAAGAAAAATTTTAAATTACGTCAAACAATTCTCATCAGCAGGAAATCGAAGTCTTACTTAAATTTGTTTTATATCAAAAGAAATGTTGTGTTCATTAGTGAGTGACTTCCGCCATCTCTTTCGGGAAGCTTTCTTAAAACATGTGTTCACAAATAAAGACTGATGACTTCTGAAAACTGCAAGCTAGAAATTTTAAATGAGGTAAATGAAAATTGATCATTAGGTTTAGCTGAAAAACTGAATATGAAGAGAGTTTAGAAAGTCCTTCGTGTAAGCGTAATACGAAAGATTGAACGTGTATACATAAACAAAAATAGGTAAGATAAAGACACGCCGTCAAATATAAATGGCACTTCGATTCTTAAAAGTAGTAGTTTTCATTCGTCGGAGCTCGATATCTCCATAAAAAACTAGGGCAAAGACTCTAGCTTCAAAACATGACAACGTACGAGTAGTAATCCAAAATTTACTTTTTCTGGGGAATGCTATCCATCAAGTATCCACCATCAAATAAATAGCCTTTATCTGTGGCAAAGAAGGACACACTATAAGATTATGTGCACTTCTCAGCTTTATATTCTAAATGAAATCAGAAAGTATTATAAGATTAATCCAGCCCGAAAGGTTTTTAACGCTTAGCATTAAGCCTCGGACGAAGAAAAATTAAATGTTATTTGATTTTCTGTTGTGGCCAAAAACCCCGTTTGCTGTCCGTCCGTCGCGTTGCAGCCTTCAAAAGTCCTTCAATAATGTATGCAAGTTACAAAATTCACTATAAAGCCCCGTTTTCACGGTGATAGTTTTTAACGATAGTACTTTCGCGAGAGCATAGCTCGATAGTGTGAGAGTTTGATAGTGCGATAGTCTGCTGTATACACGGCGCGATAGTGCGACAGTGAAATTAGGCAATAGTTACATTGTTTATGTTGGCAAACGTTGCGCATTATGGAAAATGTTTCTAGTAGAGCTGGTTGCAGCTGGAGTCATTGGTGAAGCTGTTTAACCCTTATCGGGCCGAAGAGGTACCCGGGCACCTTTTCACTTTTTAAACCACTACCATTTTTGTTCTACTGCACTTAGGTACCTGCTATTTTTGGACATCTCTAAATTTTCTTTATTTCTTATTTTATACTTATAATTTTTTTTTTTAAATTATTTCCTTGAGAAAAAGGGACTTTTTTCTTCTACACCCTAATCAGGCCGAAGAGGTACCCGAGTACCTACTATGGAAAGTTTGAAATTTAGATGCATTTTTAATTAAAACAAATATAACCATTTATTAAATACTAAATTATTTATTGAAAATGAATGAAAGCATGCGACAAAAATTAGCTGATTTCTCCACAGCCTCCGCAAGTTGGGTTGTTGAAGCTGTGTTCAGTGCAAATGGGCTTATTGCAAATAGTGCATGATTTCCTGGACTTTCGTTGCTTATTGTTGAGAGATCTGCAGACATAACAGCTACCAACAACAGGCAAGCGCCCAGCAATCCGGCAATTGGTTGATGTCGCAGGGTTTATAGGCTTAGAGATCTTCTGGCCAAGAACAAGCTCCATAGCGTTCATTATGGAAGTTTTGCCGACAATATGCGGGTTTATTGCTCGAAATTCTATTGAGGGTTGGCATAGCTCTATGGAAAGATCTTTCATGAAGCGTCGCCTTGCTTCGTTACCTTTTAGACTGGGGTTGTTATCCAGAAAGACGATGTAGGCAGCTACAGCAGCTACATCCACCATATTGTAAAACAATACCAACGGCCAGCGATTTGTCTTGCGTTGCAAGTATATCCGGTCAACATTTGGTCCAAAGTATCGACTCCACCTTTAATTTTATTGTAATACGTAATTACTTCGGGCTTGGCTGCAATAGTGTCTTCAACGTCAGCAGTGTTGTGCATGGAAGATAATAATATAACAGCCTTCTTTTTCTTAGGCACGTAAGAACATAACATGGCCTTATCGTTGAAAGCGAAATTGGTGCTACAGATAGCTCTTTCCTTTGATGGCTGCATGTTTGATGGCAAAAAAGGTTTGTTTTTCCTAACCGTACGCACCAAAGTGCTGCTAGAAACTGGATTATTATACCATTTGCTACCATCTCTACTAAACAGAACATCTTGATTTAAAACAGAAAATGCTACCGTTTCTTCGTCTACACTATCGTCTGTGTCGGAATCATCATTTTCAATGACGAGTTCGGCTTCAGCATCAGACTCGTCTTCCAAAGATTCGGGAATATATTCCTCATCCTCTGATGGAACAAAAGGTTCTTCCTCTGAATCGGAATCATTTATCATAGTTCTTAAATATTGCGTGACGGGAATTTGATAAATATTTTTTTTGTAAATGTCAAAATAAAATTTCTCGTCAATGTCAAGATAAAATTGTCGCGATAGTGCTACCAACTATCTAGTCAAGCTTGATAGTGCGATAGTGCTATCATGATAGCGCGAAAGTAACTATCGAGAAGTTTGCATGATGATAGCTATGACGATAGTAATTGTCATGACATCAACTATCGCAAAAACTATCACCGTGTAAACGGGGCTTAACTCAAGAATGCAAAGTAGGACTTACAAATTGTTACAGGCATTAGTTTAAAGTCATAAGCAATACTGAGTTTTTTATTAGTAATATCCGTGAACTCCTTGCGTAGCTGTCATACAAAAGTTCTTAAAACACGTGTTTATCAATATTGAATAATACCTTCAGAACGCTTTAAGCTACGACTTCGAAATTTTGAATACGTTAATTTAATACTAGTGAACCCTATCGTCATTTAATAGGGTTATTCAATAGGGACATAACAATTTTGTATTTAAATAAAACACAGAATAGTTGAGATAATTTCCGTTGCTCGTTCGTGGTCACCATGACATTGACAGACCAGCAAAAAAGTTTAAGGGTGCGTTTGTATTAAAATACAAAATTGTTATGTACCTATTGAATAACCCTTTATGATACTTGTTGTTAATCACTTATAACATCACGTTTGTGCTACTAAGAAAAAGATTGTCAACTGCAATGTCGAGTGCATTAAACACTTTTAATTTCCGGTGTGGCTACAGCCAAGACGGTAAATTATTCAAGTCTTGTTGACTGCAAATGTTCAAAAGTTGTTGATATCGAGGCGAAGAAACTGGATACATAGCTCTAGAGAGCAAATTCCAAGGACGAAAAGTATATTGGCTGCCAGGAGAACGTGAAAAGCATGAACGTGCAGTAGAAGTACCCATTTGCACTTAACGAATTTAAAGGAAAGTTTTGCTATCAAAGCAAAAGGAGAACTGCAAGTACTAGTACGTTTTAGTTCCCAGGAGTTCAACACATACAACGAGGAACACTATCAAGCTAATTTTAAGCATTAAGTGATCTAAGGCAATGTGGTATGATGTTTCAAGTGCAATACATAAAGAATATACTGCAGTCACGATCGGCTCCAAGCCAATCATAAGTAAAAGACAATACCTTCAGTGTTCAATTTAATATCAGGAACTTGGTAAATGACCGAATTTTCTTTTTTCAAGAACTTCACATGGTAGGTGCAAGAAGGACTCATTTAATTTTTAGTATATTATTTTTCCTACAAACAACCACTAAGTTTCAACTTTGTGACATTAAGAATTTAGGAGATATGGATTTCAGAAATCAGAATATCTCGACTTAGGCTTTCGAGCGTTTCAGATGCATTGTTTACTAGGCTTGTGTAGTTCGCGAACGAACTAGTTCAGAAGAGCGTTCCCAGAAGAGAAATGAACGAACTAGTTCGCAGTCAGTCTCGCTCCTAGTTCGTTTGTATTCATTCATTGCCGTTTGTAAGTCAGTGGTAGAATATACTTGTACGCGGATGCCCCCTTTTTTTTAGCTCATCACATTCTATTAGACGACCTTTTCTACTTCTACACATTGTACCTCATAACCTTGTTTTGTTTAGGCCATACATCGTACCTGAGGACCTGTTTTTTTAGGTCATCACATCGTACCTGACGATCTTTTTTTTTTTGGTCATCACATTGTACCTAAGGACCTCATCACTCTCATTACTGAACTTGAAGTTCGTTATTTTAGTTCAATAAGTTCGCGAACTATTTCGTTCTTTAGTTCTTTCTAGTTCGCGGCTGAACTCCCGCAAACTAGTGAACTAAAAGAACGAATTCGTTCGCTAACTAGAAATGATCGCTCCTTTCGGTGAACTAAAATGCGCAAGCCTATTGTTTACTCCCATATTATTTATTTTTTACTTTATTATTTTTTAATAATAAAGTATTGTGATCGACCTGAAATTTCAAAAAAGTTTGCTACCCTGAAATTTTGTATTTACACGTTTTAGGACTTGTAAACCCCGAAAAAGCAAAAAAAAAAAAATGTCCGTCTGTCCGCCGTAGACGCCGTACGCAAAATCGTTTGAAGGCGCGTAGCTTTCAAACCCGTTGAGATATTAAATTGAAATTTTTATGGTGGGTAGATTGGGTGAACCCCTACGACTGGTATATTTTTGAGGGGTGGGGGTACAAGGGGGGAGGAGAGCCAGGAGGCTATTTGGAACGTTATTTTTTAGGTTGTCAGTCGCATAGTACCCAACACCGTATCTCATCATTAAACACGTTTCGGACTTCTACCCATAAAATAATAAAGTTGCGCCCAGACTGTTGGCAGATTTTTTTTATTTATTTACGTATTTTTTTTTACTTCTCGTACTATTTAACTCCCATTTGGACATTTGCCTAAGACTTCTGGCTCGCCCTTAACTCGGTGGTTACGCTACTGAGTGAAATGGGTTACTCCTATTTAATTTAAGGGCTTCAATGCGTAATATATAATAATAAACAAATAATATGTACCTTTGATAAAATAATAATGTTAAGATTTTTCGTTACGTGCTCAATTCTTGAATTAATAATGCGGCTGCATGCATAGTAGAAGAAGATAATACATACGAGTACTTAAAAAAGCAATGAGTGCTGATGTGTTTTCACTTAAGAATTTCTCTCTAATACAGTTTCCTTATTCAAATCTCGTACTTTCTTCTTCACTTTACTTTACGAATAATGGTCGCCCCTTACAGAAACGAATACTCGTAAGACATACATTTTTAATTTTTTTATTTCACCTTTACTTCGTGCCTATTTTTGGTGCTACGATACTATTATACGCCGGTATATCGCAGCAAGATATTTTACCTCTTATCAGTCTACAGAAGGCAGATCACATTTGACACTTTTATTAAATTAGTCGTAATGAAAAAAGGGAATTTCTTTGGCTTTGATTTAACTTCAATTTCGAATTGGAGTTTACTCATACTTTATTTTGTAAAAGGAGGTATAGAAAAGTTCGTAACAAGACTGTTGATGTCTTAGGCAAACAAAATTTAATATGGATAACGTTAAAAAAATAGAATATAAAAACCTACCAACAAGACCTCCGGAAAGCGTTTAATGCGGTTTAGGTTACTATGCCACTGACAACATAAAATACAACGCTCCAAATAGCCTCCTGGCCTCTTATAGCCTAAGCCGTTTCTAAAATATAATAAACCACCACCGCATCTTGCTACTCATATCAAAAATTTTATAATACCTCTATAATGGCTCTATACACTCTTAAACTTTTAGCTTTCTATCCTTTACGGTTTTAGAGAAATAAAAATAACAATTTTTTTCTTTCCACCCTCTCCCACTGCCACTATCACCTCCTACGTCCAAGGTACAGGTGGAGGTGGTTTCTTATATCACAGAAATTGCTTATTCTAGAAAGTTGAAACTTAGTACTTATATGTAGATATACTATAAGAATAGTTAGAGCAAAAAAATTTTCAGATTTTCATTGGCGTACAAATGTGGAGTAAGAAATATGTCCCCTAAGCGGTTGGATAACCCATTTTACTTCCAGGGGCTTTGTATATAATGATCTAAAAATTTATTTCAGGATTTTTTAATTAATTTCAACCCCTAAGTGGGTGTAAAATGATTGTGTATGTCTTAACGAATTCCGACATATCTCTTGAGAGTGATCGATTTCAGATTTTTTGGATATTCAGGACCTAAAGGGCTATGTTTTGAAATCAAAAAAAAATTTAAAAAAAAATTGTGATTGGGACTAGGAACTTGAAATTTTCTCCGAATTTAATATTTTATTGCCGGTGAAATCGGTATGAAGAAGATCGCGTCCTTCGTGCAAATGACATACATACATAGCCTAAGCAAATAAAATCCCACAATATTTCAAATTTAAAAACATTACTAAACTTTTGAAACTTTATTGTATAAATATTTGGTTCTTTAAATTTAATCTGTTCAGTAGAACGAAATAGAATGCACTCAATACATTGAATACTTTGAAGTTTATTTTTAATTATTACAACCTGCTTATTATAAACATTAGAACACTAAACATTTTCATTGCCTACTTTATTTTTTTACTTTATTATTTTAATAATACAGTATTGTTATCGATTTTAAAAAAAAAAATTTGCTTCCGTAAACATTTTTTTTTCACGTTTCATAATTAGTAGACACGAAAAAGGCAAAAAAAATGTTTAGTCCGTCTGTCCGCCATACGTCGACCGGTGTACGCAAAATTGTTTGAAGGCTCGTAGCACCCAAACCCTTTGAGCTATTTAGTTGAATTTTTTTTCGTATATAGGCTGGGTAGGCCCCTTAAAGTGACCAAATTGTGAAGGGTGGGGGCGTAAGTGGAGAGGTGGGGGAAGCGTTTTAGACGAAAAAGTTTGGTTTCTAGATCTCAGGCTGAAACTTGAAAATTATGTAGACCTTTGATAGTGGACCCATTTGCAAAAATATTGCCGATATGGGTGAAGGGGTGAAGGAGTGGGGGGAAAAATAATGCATCCGAGACGCTCGAAAGCCGAGATTGAGACATTCTAAAATCCATATCTCCTAAACTGTTAATGTCACGAAATTAAAACTTAATGAACATCTGTAGGCATACTAGGAGAATAGATCGGAAACAAATTTTTGAGTGGGGGCAGTGGCGTACGGAGGTGGGGGGGTGAAAAACTTTAGATTACGATATCTCTCGAACCAATTACACTAGAAAAATAAAATTCGGTTTCTGTATAAAGGTTGACCTAATAAAGTTTGCTGAAAGTAAAATTTTTTAAGGGGGCGGTGGAGCATGGAAGTTGAGGGGATAAGAATTTTTTAAATAAAACACGTCTTATTTCTCAAGAACAGTGTAAGATAGATGCTTAGCATTTTTACCAGAAGTAGGCCTAATAGACCCCTACTTGAAAAAAAAAGTTAAGGGGTGGGGGTGGGGGAGGGTGAATAAGAGAAAGTTTAGATTTTTATATCTCGAGAACCGATAATGATATAAAACTGAAACTTGGTATTTGGATAGACATGTAGTAGTGGCATGTTGGAAAAATATAATTTTTTATAGGGGTAGTATGGTACGGGGGTGGGTTGTTTTTTCTATCTATAGAACGGCTTATGTTACAAAGTTGAAACTCGGTACGTATATGTAAATCAACCAGAAAATTAGTTTAAATGAAAAAAATTTTCAAATATCTATTGGTGTTCGGAAGGGGGCAAAAAAAATTATTAGTGCAAATGGAATGCATATATTTTCACGGTTTTCGTCATATCTATTAGGTCTTCCCAAATATTCAATTCATTTTTATTCTACAGCTTCTTCATATAACTACCTAGAAAGCGTTTTCAAGATTTTTTTGAAATTCGACTCCTAAGAGGGTGTAAAGGGGTTCTATACTTTTTCACGAATTCTGCCGTATCCCCCAGGTCTGATCGATATCGAATATGTTTTCTTTTCATGGGTTTGCGTAATAATCGCTTAAAACTCGTTTTTAAGTATTTTCCTTTTTCAGCCCCTAAGAGGGTATAAAAGGGTTGAACACGTTTTCACGAATTTCGTCATATCTTTTAGAAGTGAAAAGAAATTGAATTGGTTTTTACTTTCTCATGCTGTCTTCATATTTATTTATTAACTCCCTTCAGGATTTTTCGATATTCAACCCACAAGTGGGTATAAGGAGGTTGTATATGTTTTCACAGATTCTTACATATTGCTTTGATCTGTTGACATCTCGAATTCATTTTTACTTCGTAAGGTTTCCTACGAGTATATAACCGCCAAAAAGTCAATTTCAACATTTTTAGATATTCAATTCTAAGGGGTGTAAGATGGTTGTATGCTTTTCAAAGCATCAACATATTTCTTAGGTTTGATGAAATATTAGATCGCTTTTCACTTCCACAGACTTTTTATGTAATCGCCTACAAATGCATTTCTCAATTTTTCGATATTCAACCACCAAGGGTTTGTATATGTTTTCACAGTTTTTGCCATCCCTTAGTTCTGATGAGATATAAAATTGGTTATTACGACATTTAATGTAATGACCTAAAAACCAATTTCACAATTTTTCGAATTTCAAAAACCAAGGTGTTGTAAAGGGTTTGCTTACGTTTTCACAAATTTTTCAAAATCCCTCGTGTCTCATGAGATATCAAGTTGCTTCTTATGAAATCGTTTAAAAACCTGTTTCACAATTTTTTCGAAACTCAAACCCCAAGTGGATGTAATGAGTTTGTATACGTTTTAACAATTCGTCACATCTCTTAAGTCTGATAAGGCAGCAAATTCTTTTTTACTTCTATGGGCTTTTAGTGTACATAATATACCGAAATTCGAATAGTCTACACGGGCTTTTTTAATGTTTAGTCGGCTAAAAATCTCTTTTTTAAATATTTTTATTTTAAGAACAAAAATTAACTTTCCAAGGAACGTCATAATCTTGAAACAACTCATGATATACTCCGACTTTGACCGCTCCCGAACTTTGAAACGAAAAATAATAAAGTTTCGCCCAGACCATTGGCAGATTTTTTTAATGGAAACATAGGCGTGATTCAGAACTGAATCAGCTGTACAGTAAAAAAAACCCATTGAATTTTACATCTTTTGGATAGTAGGTAAATATGCTACACCTTTTCAAGTAAATTTACATTGAGATGTAATAGTCAATTTGAATGTAATTTTCAATTTTCGTTCAGTAAATTTCAATTTGCAATCAGTAAATTTCAACTTCGAAAGCAGAAAATTCACTGGATATTCTCTTGAATTTACACTCTAAAAAAGTGTATAATTAGCACTCTTTAAGATACACTTATTTCTACTTCTAATAATATTTCTTTCTTATTTACTTACGCTTTATAAAACCCTTGGCTGTAGGATCAATTCCGGATTTTGCCGCGTAGGTATGACGCGCGTAGCCACTGTACCACCGAAGGCGTTTCATTTTTATTTCAGTAGAACACAAAATCGAACTAAGCGTCCAAATTCGTGGTTTCATATATTACATTTTTTTCGTCGTAAAATTCAAATAGATAAGTAGAATTACACGAAAACGAACGTAATTTTCAATTCATTTATAAATATTAGTTAATTTTACACGAAATGTTGCGTAATTTTGAGAGCCTTTTATTATAAATTGTACAGTTCAATTGAAAAGTACATGAATAATTTACTAATACTAGTAATTTCGTGTAAAAGTAATTGAAATGTGTACTTTTACTTGAAAAAATGAAATATACTGGAAATTTCAGGTAAAAATTGGATTAAAAATTAAATTTTTTTAAAACAAAGTATGACACGGAGTATTGTATTCGACTGAACATTTAAATGCAACTTTCTTGTCTCCTCTGTCACTTTGCTTTTGATGAAGCCTTTTCCCGTTCCGCTCAAAAGCCCCATTTTGTCCAGTCTTCTCTATCTAACATATATTGTCTTAGTAATCTGTTCAACTTAACCGCAGCTGTTCAAATTACAATTTCCTTTTCTGCTCAATAACTTCCTGTTCAACTACACTAGAGCATAGCATTTACATACGCTAAGCAATAGTCCAAATTATTCGTGAACGATTTGATACATCATTGCCCTTTATAAAGTTTGACCTAAAAAACATGATTGTCCAAGTTTCCCATGTTAAAGACTATTAAAAGTTTGCACAGTCAAATATCTACGGATTTCCGTAATCTTTCTGAATTGTGCCTACTTAACTTTAATGGAGAATAATAAAATTCAATGTCATCCTCGCAAGCTCGACTTCTAATTAAAAAGGAACCTCCATTACTATAAATTGTAAAAAAAGCCACCCGCAAGTGATGGTGACGATAGTCATTTGAACGGGTGGTCATGTCCACATGGTGATGGTTTGCACATAGGCGTTTGCACTCATAAGCCATCCATGGAGGATACACCAACCACCTACGGATATGATATGAAATACGGTTCCCGCCTTCATGGTTCAGGAACTCCTGTGAAGCATCCTTTTGTCCCCATATACGCCAGTCAACCTCTTCAGTTCGTATCTCATAACTGGGACACAATTTTCTCCACTTGAGCTCATTCGCGTGCATTTCTCCTTGGATCCTTTTGTGCCCTGGAAACCACGGAACGAACGAGCTAGGACTATATCGAAGTCAATTTTAAACTGTTTGCAATGAAAACCGCTGATCACAGCAAAACTTCGTTCCCGAGAGAAAGTCACGAACATTTTTGATGGGATGTGACTTTCCATATTCCGGGAATGGCCCAGCTATCATAAGGCTTTTTAATTACATTTTAAGGACTGGCAATTATTTGGGCTTCATTAGCGGCAAAAACATTTTCTAATTTTCCAGCGCATTTTGGTCGCATTAATTCTTGTACATAATGTAGTTTTGTTGAAAACGATTAAAACTGAAATGCAATGATTCAGTCAAAAAACGCAAGAGTAATGAAGATTGGAGTAGCTCGTGTTACGCAATCGTGTCGAACAGGATGTGAACTTCATTTCCATTAATAGTGAACCTTTGTTAAGGGTGAAATATTTAAAGATGGAGGTAGGGCTTTTGAAAGGGATTAAGCCAAACAATTTGAGCCGGTCCTCCAAATCTTGAAGGCCTTAATTTTCCATCACGATGCTCAATGCTCACATGCAGGGGAAATTAAAATCGGCATTAACCACCCTACAGAAAAAAACTAATAGAAATACCCCAAAATATACATATGTTACCTCAAAAATAGATATATCGACTGAGGGTACTAAGCTAATTCACTAAGGGCACATTCGACTGAGGGTACTAAGCTAATTCATTTTGCTTTAAACCTCATATGTGAAGTTGACATGCAGGTGAAATGTCACATGTCAAAGAGATATTTTAATTGAAGCCCGCATAATTTAGTCTAGTTCTGATCCATGTACCGAACTAGATAAAGTTAGTCGCCTGTGTTTATAAAGCTAGTTACTTTGAACTAAGCCTTAATACGAACTATGTTAATACCGGTATATACGAGGCTACTGTTGCGTTTTTATCCTTTCAGGTTAATAATGACTCGTAGTTGTAAAAGGACCACCAGCCGACAATATTGGGAAGTGGAAAGTATGTCGAATGCAATTCCTGAACTTTCAAATGGTAGATTGGTTTATGAAAGGGAAGGTATGTAGTTTGGAGTTCCACAAAGTACTTTAGAAGACCGAATGAAAATAATCTGCCAGTGGTCTGGGTCAAAGTTCGGGAGCGGTCAAAGTCGGAGTATATCATGAGTTGTTTCGAGATTATTAGATTTCTTGGAAAATTAATTTTGTTCTTAAAATGAAAATATTTAAAATAGAGATTTTTAGCCGATTAAACATGGAAAAAGTCCGTGTAGACTATTCGAATTTCGGTATATTATGTACACTAAAAGCCCATAGAAGTAAAAACGAATTTCTTGCATTATCAGAATTAAGAGATATGCCGAATTGTTAAAAGGTATACAAACCCATTACTTCCACTCGGGGTTTAAATTTCGAAAAAATTGTGAAACAGGTTTTTAGACGATTTCATAAGAAGCAACTTGAGATCTCATGAGACACGAGGGATTTTGAAAAATTTGTGAAAACGTGAGCAAACCCTTCATACCCCCTTGGTTCTTGAAATTCGAAAAATCGTGAAATTTATTTTTAGGTCATTACATCAAATGCCGTAATACTAAATTTTATATCTCATCAGAACTAAGGTCAGGGTTCAGCACTCCTCCAAATTACAACGGAAATTGAGAAGGCAATTGTCGACAAATGCGCTATGCGCATTTCTGAACATAGAAGGAGCATTCGACAACATATCCTACGACTGTATAAATATGGCAATTGTCGACAGAGGAGTAGACTCTACCACAGCAAGGTAGATCGACCAAATGCTAAGTACACGAGAGATTCACACCTCTCTGGGAACGGAAACCACAAGGGTCAAAGCAGGCAAAGGATGCCCGCAGGGAGGAGTACTATCGCCCCTTCTATGGTGTCTTGTGGTGGACGACCTACTGAGTTTGTTGACGACTTAGTAATCATGATTAGGGGCAAGTTTGTGGAAACCCTCAGCGACCTTATGCAGCAAGCACTATGTAAGACACAAACATGGTGCCACGAGAAAGGCCTACAGGTCAATCCGGGCAAAACCACGATTGTGCCTTTTTCACGAAAGAGAGATCTGAGCAAAATAAAATCGCTCATGAAGTACGAGACGGAATTCAAACTTGCTACAGAAGTAAAATATCTAGGTGTAATTCTGGATCAGAAACTCCTACGGAACAAGCACCTAGAAAAAGTATCAGTGAAAGCCACTACTGCTCTACTCTTGTGTAGACAAGTCGTAGGCAAAACCTGGGGCTTGAAACCCAAAATAGCCTTATGGACCTATACAGCTATTGTAAGACCTATGATAGCATACGGAGCATCAGTATGGTGGCAAAGAACAAAACTAGTAAGCGCCAGGAGCAAACTGGACAAGCTCCAAAGGTTGGCATGTATCAACACGACAGGAGCAATGAGAACCTGCCCCACGGCAGCTATGGAGGTTCTTTTAGATCTGACTCCGCTGCACATCTACATCGAATCGCAGGCAAGATTAGCCGCGATGAGAAACGAACTAAACGGCAACCCATCCAGAGTAAAAAGTGGACCTAATAATCTATCCAGACTGAAAAGTAGCATTCAAATGCTAGACATGCCTGTGGACCATATGACAAAGAGATATCGCTTCGAAATCCCTTTCAATTCCATAGTCTGCGACAGAGAGAACTGGGCAATGGACCCACCGCAGTTCGGACCGGATAGCATTGTATGGTATACTGATGGATCTAAGCGGACCCCGTGCCAGGATAGCGGAATCCCTCGGTGAATATCCTACCGTTTTCCAGACGGATGTCCATGCTATATCCAGGTCCATAGAAATAAACCTCGAAAGGGGTTACTCAAATAAGAACATAGTCATTCTCACAGATAGTCAGGCAGCGATAAAAACCTTGACTGCACAAACAGTAAACTCAAAACTGATGTGGGAATGCCAAGAAAAATTATGTATCCTTAGTACCAACAACAGAGTCCTCTTGCACTGGGTGCCCGGTCATGAGGGCCTAGGGGGCAACGAAATAGCAGACCAACTTGCAAGAGACGGAGCAGCGGTCCGCCCTACTGGACCAGAGCTGTTCTGTGGAATCTCAACCTGCTCTATTAAGAGGAGCATAAGGGTATGGGAGGAACACAAGAAATACCAACACTGGGCCACACTGCCCAGACTTAGACAGGCAAAAAGATTCATACCGAACCACTCAACTAAAAGAAGCAAACAGCTTCTACAGTTTGATAGAAACAAAGTACGGGTAATAACCGGAATACTTACGGGTCACTCGCGCTTGAAAGATCTTCTTAAAAGAATAGGAATCATAGCCGATAACCTTTGCAGGTTCTGCCAATTGCAGGCAGAAACCTCTGAACATATTCTGTGCTGCTGTGAGGCAGTCGCAACTCAGCGCCACAAATGTTTCGGAGAACACTTTGTGGACCATAGTACCATTGCAAAAATAGACCTACACCAACTAAATAAATTCCTAAGATAAATAAAGCTGAGTAAGGACCTCTAGGTTGAAACTGGAGAAAGATCTATGAGGTATAGCACAATAGACCACTGGTCGCGGTGCTTGGAGGAATCCCTCCGCCTCCGATAAAATCTAAATCTAAATCTAAGGTATGGCAAAAATTGTGAAAACATATGCAAACAATTGGGAGTTGAATATCGAAAAATTGAGAAATGGGTTTGTAGGAGATTATATAAAAAGTCTGTGGAAGTGAAAAGCAGTCTAATATCTCATTAAACCTAAGAAATATGCCGAAGCTTTGAAAAGCATATAACCCCCTTACATTCCTTAGAATTGAATATCTAAAAATACTGAAATTGACTTTTTGGCGGTTATATAGGAAACCTTAGGAAGTAAAAATTAATTCATCAGATCTAAGCAATATGTAAGAATCTGTGAAAACATGTGCAACCTCCTTACACCCACTTGTGGGCTGAATATCCAAAAATCCTGAAAGGAGTTAATAAATAAATATGAAGATAGCACTAGAAAGTAGAAACCAATTCAATTTCTTATCACTTCTAAAAGATATGACGAAATTCGTGAAAACGTGTTCAACCGTTTTATACCCTTTTAGGGGCTGAAAAGGGAAAAAAAGTTAAAAACAAGTTTTAGGCGATTATTACACAAGCCCAAGAAAGTGAAAAAATATTCGATATCGATCAGACCTGGGGGGATACGGCAGAATTCGTGAAAAAGTATACAACCCCTTTCCACCCCCTTCGGGGTCGAATTTCAAAAAATCCTGAAAACGCTTTCTAGGTATTTATAGAAAAAAAGCCGTAGAATAAAAATGAATTCAATATTTGGAAAGACCTAATAGATAGGACGAAAATCGTTAAAATATATGCATTCCATTTTCACTAATCATTTTTTTCGCCACCCTTCCAAACGGCAATGGAAATTTGAAATTTTTTTTTGTCTAAATTACCTTTATAGTTTATTTACATACACATACCGAGTTTCAACTTTCTAACTTAAGGGTCTATTAGGTTTACTTCTACCTCTTAAAAATTCTAAGTATCTATCTTACACTGTTCTTGAGATATGAGACGTGATTTTTTAGAAAAATTCTTATTCCCTCCACTTCCATGTTCCACCTCCCTCTTAAAAAATTTCACTTTCATCAAACTTCATTTGTCAACCTTTATATAGAAACCGAATTTTATTTTTCTAGTGCAATTGGTTCGTGAGATATCGTAATCTAAAGTTTTTCACCCCCACCCCCGCACACCACTGCCACTACTCAAAAATTTGTTTCCGATATATTCTCCTAGTATACCTACAGATGTTCATTAAGTTTGAATTTCGTGACATTAACCGATTAGGAGATATGGATTTTAGAATGTCTCAATCTCGGCTTTCGAGCGTCTCGGACGCATTATTTTTCCCCCACACTTCTTCACCCCTTCACCCATATCGGCAATATTTTTGCAAATGGGTCCACTATTGAAGCTCGTTATAAATTCCAAGTTTCAGCTTCGTAGCATAAGCGGCTGCTGAGATCTAGAAACCAAAATTTTCCATCTAAAACGCTTCGCCACCATCCCCCCCCCACACTACCACCCCTCAGAATTTGTTCACTTCAGAGAACTTACCTACTCTACGCACCAAAAAAAATTCAACTAACTGGCTCAAAGGGTTTGGGTGCTACGAGCCTTCAAACATTTTTGCGTACACCGGTAGACGTACGGCGTACTGCGCCGGCGGACAGACGGACTGAACAGTTTTTTGCTTTTTTCGTGTCTAATAGTCATGAAACGTGAAAAAACAATTTTCAGGGTAGATCATTTTTTTTTTTAAAAATCGATCACAATACTGTATTATTGAAATAATAAAGTAAAAGTATCGTTTTTGTGGGGATATAAAAATTGTCACGGAATAAGGACTGGGGTGATTCAATGTCATTTACACCTTGGATACGGAAAGTAGTTTATTTGATCTTACATAATTATAAAGACTTACGTAAACTTATAGAAACATATATTCGGAGATTATGCGAGAACAGGCTGCTGTCTAACGCCCAGCATGCCTACATCAAAGGGAAATCCGTAGACACAGCCCTACAGGAAGTAGTGGGGTCTATAGAGTTTAGTTTGGAAAGTAAGGAATTCACGTTGGCGGCATTTCTTGACGTTGAGGGGGCTTTCAACAACGTAACAGTGGAAGCAATTAGGGAGGCTTTAAATAGCATAGGCTTAGAGGATGGACTGACGGACTGGTTGATGACCTTGTTGGAAACCAGGATTGTGAGTTCGGAGAGGGGGCAAGGAAAGGTAACAAGGCAAGCCTCGAGGGGCACTCCACAGGGTGGGGTGATATCGCCCCTTCTGTGGCTCCTTGTAGTGAACGAGGTTCTGATGGAAATCGAAAGGAAGGGAATCAAGGTTGTGGCCTACGCGGATGACATAGTCATACTGGTTCAGGGAAAATTCTTGGATACTATTACTGATATCTTGGAGGCGGCACTCTGTACACTGAGCAGGTGGGCCAAAAGATGTGGCTTGGGGGTTAACGCCTCAAAAACTGAGTTGGTTTTATTTACTAGGAAGCACAAGATCCCGGAATTCAGGATGCCAATGCTTGAAGGGGTCGAGCTGAAACTTTCGGAAAAAGCTAAATATCTGGGCCTGATCCTGGATAGGAAGCTAAATTGGAAGGAAAATGTTGGAGAGCGTGTTAAAAAGGCTAACAACGCGCTTTTTGCGTGTAGACAGGCCGTGTGAAAGAGCTGGGGTCTGAAACCAAATATGGTACATTGGCTGTATACGGCGGTGGCAAGACCCATTCTGACGTACGGGGCACTGGTATGGTGGAAAGCCACAGACAAAAAGTATATTCAAAGGGAATTGAGTGGAGTGCAGCGGAGTGCTTGTGTAATGATCACAGGGGCCCTGCGCACAACGCCAACAGCAGCACTGGAAGTTTGCATGCACCTTTTGCCGCTTGATATTTTCATTAAGCAGGTTGCTTCAAACACAGCGGCAAAACTATTGAGCTGTTGTCTCTTTAGGGAGAGACCCACAGGACACAGCTCCATTCTTAGGGAATTTCTTCAGGGTCCGGTCAACTATATGATCCCGGTGAATGATTTTAAGTCATCCTTCAGGGTTGTATACCCAAGCAGAGCGGACTGGGAAAGCAATAGGGTATTAAATGAGGGAGAACTCTCCGTGTATACGGACGGTTCCAAAATGGAATGCGGCACTGGCGCTGGAGTCTTCTCTGAGCAGTTGAGTGCAAGGGAGTCCTTTAAGCTGCCGGATGCCTGTAGTGTATTCCAAGCGGAAATTCTGGCAGTGCTCCAGGCAGGTAACATCATGTTGATGGAGGGGTTATTCGGTCGGGATATCTCACTTTACATTGACAGCCAGGCGGCTTTGAATGCATTGGAATCAGGGACTATTAAATCCCAGCTAGTAAAGCGCTGTCGAGAAGTGCTCAAGGTACTTTGTAGTCAGAATAGAGTACGACTATGCTGGGTACCAGGGCATAGTGACGTACCAGGCAACGAACAGGCCGATGAGCTGGCCAGACTAGGATCGGCGTCGGACGGGATGGTAGAGGAGGTGGTTAATCCACCTTTAAACGGAATTAAAGCACGTATCCGGGATTGTGCAGTGGACGCAGCGAACTCTAGATGGGAGGCGCTAACGAGCTGTAGGACCTCTAGGGCACTCTGGCCAAGGTTGGACAGACGAAAGACTAGGGAGATATTAACATGGAGTAGGGGAAGTCTGCGGCTACTTGTCGGAATACTGACAGGGCACTGCTTGCTAGGGAAGCACGCTATGCGTATGGGGATCGCTGACTCTGAGGTGTGCAGGTATTGCCTGGACATATGTGCTGAGGAGGACATCACCCACATTTTGTGCGAGTGTCAGGCGGTTGCAAAGAGGCGACTGAGGTGGCTGGGAAGTCTTTTCTTTGACAATTTGGAGGACCTGAGGTTAATAGGGCATGATAAGCTAGTCAAGTTTGTTAGGGATCTGGGTTGTTTAGGGGATGTTTAGTGACCTACGAGGTTCTGAAGGGATCGCTATGGGCCCTTTTGGTGCCTAGTGTGCGCGGTGGCTCAGCGCTTCGCCCCTTCTTAAAACTAAAACTAAAACTACGTAAACTTGCATATCAAATGGCTGAGTTAAATGGAAATATCCAAAACTTCAACAAAACATGGCAAATGGTGTGGATGACTTGGTTGTATTATTTGCTGAAATCCCAAATCTTAGCCTGCGAGCACCAAAATCAACCTCAGTGGCAACAGCCATGGGTTTTAATAGCGTCAACATTGCTAAGATTTTTGATCTTGTAAAATATATAACATGGACCGATACAGGCTGAAACTTTATAAACCAATCAAAATATACAACGTTTATGAAACGGGTATAAGGATTGTACCTAAAAAATATTCGAAAAAAGTTGCACGCAAAGTCCACAGACAAGTTTGTATTATTAGTTCTGAGGAATTGCTTGATGGTGCGCCATCAGGCGCTGTATCATGTCGTCCTAGCGAAATAGTTCTTCAATGGCTCATTCATTTTGTAGATGTTGTGAATCCATCAAAGGTTGATCCCGTGTTGCTGTTGTTGGATTGACACACAACGCACGCGAAGAACTTGCCATTAATAGTAACAGCAAGGGATAATGGCCTCACATTGGGCTCACCGTTTACAACCTCTTGATGTGAGCTTCATGGGCTCCCTAAACACCTAATATGGCCAAGAAGTTGAAATGTGGTTACGTAATATCCCAGCAAGGACTGTCAAGCAATTTTAACTCGCATATAGTTGCTTGGAGCCGCTTACGCAAAATCGGTAACTTTACATATAATGCAATTTCAGGATTTCAGAAAACAGCGATCTTTCATCATCATCAATGGCTCGACAGCCCAAATCGGGCACTGACCTTCTGAAGTCGTCGCCTCCAATCGTCTCGATCCAAAGACCGCGTTCTCCAGCTGCTATTTTTTAAGATGGCTTTGCTATCTTCATCAACTGAGTCTTTCCATCGTATGCGTGGTTTGCCTAATGGCCTGTTACCACTCGCTTTGCTTTTAAGAGCACGTTTGGGGATTCTTCTGTCTTCCATCCGCTCTACATGGCCAGCCCACTGCAGTTTACGTAGCTTGATGAACGTTGAAGCTTCTGGCTCTTCGTAGAGTTGATACAACTCATGGTTGTGTTTTAACAGCGATCTTTAGTTATTTTCAATTTATTGAAATTATCTGATTGTACAAATGTTGATGCATTATGACCAGTGTCCATTTTGTTGTTTTCGCATATGACATTTCGATCAAGAAATCCGTCGAACCATGCATAAAGAATGTTCTTACAATCCACATATCCTGATAACGACTTTTTAAATGAAATGGGACATACATTTTTCACCTTGCAATAAAATTCATTACTTGTTCGAAGTGAACTGGATCAGTACAATGGCATTTACGGCATTACGAAAACATGATTGGTAAATGCCATTATAGCACTCGATGATTTTCTTTATGATACACACAAAGTGATGTTTATTCCAATTCATTAAATCGCATTACGTCGTTCTGTGTGCTCCAGTTGCTTCAGCACAAGAGTACATCAAGCTGTAATTGTACCATGTAACGAATAAGGATAACGAAATCTAGGAGTATGTACATCGGCATCTTTTGAAACAGGCCACAATATGATATACCTACCGACATACAATAGCTAGAAGTGATGCTTTCACTTGCCCTGAGCTAAATTCTATAGTACGTACTACACTGTGAAACTGTTTGTCCCAAAACTTCCTCGAGTAACGGCTTCCTATTGTTACTGCAGACGTTACCCCGAAGGAACTCATAAAAACTGCCCATAACGATGAATTGCTTCTGCGAAAATCTTCTCCCTCGTGTTGATTTAGTTTTAACTATGCTCCAAGAGTACTCCCGTCGAACTGCCATTTAAGCCATATATTTTCCGGCCGGTTTGTTTACCTTAGTCCTATTCATGTTTGTCCTTTTATTATCAATATTTTGATAGGACTCTCGTTTCGAAGTCATCATCCGCATGATGACTGAATGCTGTAAAGTTTGAATGGCGAAGTCGTGTAGCGTCAAGCCAATCGTGATAATGATGAAATGAAGTATACCCGTAATCCTAAGGATCGGGAATTTTGCGGTTGTTTTGCTTTTCTTTATAAGATTTGAAATTTTTATATCATGCGAGTAATTGGTTTAAGAGGAGCTTGTAGGGCGTGCAAAATGGCAATTTTTGAGACCCATTTTCTCTTAAACCGCTACTCGTGTCACTCTATTTTGTAAAGCTCTGTTAGTAGGTACTACCACTTGATCGCAGTGGCGGTCATATTGCCTTTCCAAGGGGGGGGGGGCTATTGAAGTTCAGTACCTACTGTAGAGAAAATAGGTGCGGTAGCTACCCGTTAATGCAAATGTTCAAATGTTATGGTCGCTGCGGTTGATACTGCTTGAAAATATTAACTTTTCATTTCCGCATCTAAATCGCCAGATTTTGGCATCCGAATTTCAGAATATTAACAAGCATTAACATCGCTCTGAAGGGATTTCTTTAACATCGTTCAATTTATCAGCTGATTGTATGATATCAAAAATTGGAACCTGTATTGTATGATTGCAAGTCTTTAAGCAATGGAAAATTGAATAGCATGGGTAGGAACTTGAAAATAAAATTAATTGATTCCAAAGCTTGGTGAACATAATTTTCGATTTTAGTAGAAGTCGATGTCGATCTCGATTTCGACAAAATTTAGAAGCCCAAAGAGACTTCAAGATCTCTCACATGTATGAGAAAGATTTTGAGAGTTTTGTTAAAATTTCGAGATTTCGTCAAATTCAGTTTGAAATCTTTGTATGTAAATTAGCTGTTTTTTGAGACCACTAGAAAAGTAGTGTATTTAATTTTTATTAGTTCTACTATCATACATATTTGATGAAACTCAATATTGGCCATTAAAATCCGAACCCTATATCTCATAATCTAAAGACTTCAGGCCCGACGAAGAAGTGATCACCCCAGTTAATAAGTTATTCCTACAATACTTAAAATCTACGAAAGAAATATTGTATGTCAATGTAATTTATTAGGTACATACATATATACCATACATATTCAATTAGTCTCCTTATTGAATCGATCTATAGTTTAGATGACTGCCACCATAACCTAACCTAACCTACTCTCCTAATTCAAAAATTTAAAAAGCAAAACACGAAAATTCTCTAAAACTATTTTTAATTATAATAACTTCATAAGCAGCATCTTATACCTGATTTACATCGCAAGATTTTGACAAGTAGAATTTGAAATCTCGAAAAGCGTTTACAACGCTCTGAAGATATTTGTTTGACAACGACTATAATGATAAAATGTATAATTTTGAAAGAGTTAACTTTTGGAAACGAGGAAATTTAAATTGAATGAACAAAAGTCGAAAGCTTGCATTATCATGCAATTTGAAATTTTGTAATATTTTATACAGGTAGTTGTGGTGACAGATAATTTCAGGGCTGTTCAGTGACTATTATTTGTATTGAGGATTTTTTTCCCAAAATTTTTTTCACGGTACCTCTCTCTTATAATGGTTTTAATTAGTGTAAAAAATATGTTTTAAGTTTCACCCCGATCAGAAAAAAATGGAGATTCCGAAAAATGGGTCCCGATGTATTGATAAAACTGCCAAATAATATTATACTGGGAATGATTGTAATTCTAAGTTTATAGGTTATATACCATACCATCAGAAATACTATCTAGTGGTCGTAATGAGAAAGTGAAGTTTTTCATATTCAATCGGTTTCCACCGTATTTTGATAATGGTTAATAATACTAAGTTAGTATTGTCGCCAAAAATATCTGATTTCTAATGCTCAATATTAAAAAAGAGAAAGAGAAAACGGTTCAGAAAGTCCGTCACCAAGTACGAAATAAAAAATATGACTGATTACTGATTAAATGTCAAAAATCATCTTTTTCGTTCTTGCTGAAGGACCCTTTTTTTCTTTTTTTCATAATATTGAGGACTCGACAATAAATGTGGCCGATGACACTAAGTTCGTATCGTTTACCGTTATAAAGTTACGCTCAAAAATTTATTTTTTAAGAAAAACTTCAATTGCTGAATTTAGGCACAAGATGGCATTTTCATTGGTACACCACCTATATATTTAGAGTAACAATCACCCACAGAATAGTAATATATAGGCCCTATGTCGATATCTTGATAGTTTTCGGAATCTTATAGATACAATTTTGGTTTCTTTAAGGTCCTTGAGGCACGTATTCCCCATATATTATCGAGATGAAACTTAAAATATTTTGTTTACACTAATTCAAGCCATTATGATGGGTGCTGCGAAAAAATTCAAAATTTTTAAATTTAGTTATTAGCTTTGAACTACCCTTTTTACCCGAGTAGATTTCAAATTCATCCAAATGTGGGAAATATATTAGAATTTGATAGAATCTTATCGAAATCTCGACATTTCGGCAAATCGAGTTTTAAATCTTTGGATATAAATCAGTTATTAATATGCGGAGTAGTAGTAGTTACTGTAAATACTCATAATTAAGTTCTTATAGCTGACGCAATATTTCAAATTGGATTTGCAGAAAATTCGTGATTTCGACAAAACTATTAAGATCTACTGGATTATGTATGTATAAATTTGAATAAGTTTGATACCTGTTCTGTTGACTAGATTTTGTGAAAACATAGTTCAAAATCCTCTCAAAACGACCTGGACAGCAATGATATTATGTTTCACTGCATTTACCACAATTTACGTCTTAATTTAGGATTAGGATGCACATAATGAAAAATGAACATAATGAAAATTGCACATAATGAAAATTGTCCAAGCATAATCCAAATCTAAATTTTTCAAAATAAGTTTCAAACAGTAAAAGCTACTTTCATAACATAACACACCACAACCCAAAGATTGATTACATATTCTAAATTTTATTACTTTTTGATTGAAATATTTTTAATTAGTACAGTCTTCTTTTCAATTAGGAGGCAAAAGACAAAAGAAGGATTAAAGAAAGACATAAGGGGAAATCAGATTTAATTGCATTATACTTTATTAAGTGTATCTAATAATCTAGTAGTCTCAAATAATTTGTCTTTAAAGCAGACGTGATAAAGTCATCATGGTTGACGAATTTGTCAGGGGGGGGCATGGCCCCATGGCCCGCCCCCTATGACCGCCACTGCTTGATCGAAGCATTTTAAAAGAATCGATTCTCTTTTTTTATAACAGCTGTTCAAAAATCGGTACCTTTTGAACCATCCCTTATGGCCTACAGGTCGGTACTGTGTTTTTTTAAATTTGATATTTGATCTTCGATCAATTAATTCTTTTATCCAAAACAAAGAAAACAAAAAAGAAGGAATGAATTCTGATAAGCAGTTGGCAAGAAATCGGGGCAAACACTTCAAAAAACATGATTTTTCAGAAACCAGTTTGTTTACAACAAGTCAGCTGTACGTCATTTTTTTAGAATCTTTTGTTGATAAATTTTCGTTATTTTTCTAGTCTTTTTTTATACCTTGTAAAATAACTGTGGCAACACTGATTTTTATCATTTGACAATAAAATAAACTGACAAGCAATCATTTCATCGGAGAAAGTTGTAATAGTAATGTAAAGCTATAGAAACTATTCAGTCGTGCTTCCATTATTTAGAAGAAAAAATCGAATTTATTATTTTACATATGATGGAAAAAAAACCAACAGTCGTTATTCAATATTGTATGGGTGTAATCCATTTAGACAATCGAATCATCGCTCAAAAATATCGGATCTACGACCGGTAAAAGTGAATTCGATATCTTATTAGACCTAAGAAATATATCGGAACCTAAGAAATATTTCGGAATATGTACACAACCACTTTACACCCCCTTAGAAGTTGAAAATCGAAAAATTTGGGAAAACGTTTCTAGACGCTAATGCAAAAAGTCCGCAGAAGTGAAATTGCTGTGATAGCTCGACATGTCTAATAGATTTAACAAAATTCGTGAAAATCTGGAAAAAAATATTTTCACGGACAATTTTTTTACTTCACCTTGGTACGCCAATGAAAATCTGAATTTTTTTTTGCTTCAATTAATCTAGTAGCACATTTACATATAGGTACTAACTTTCAACTTTCTAGCATAAGCCGTTTCTGATATATGAAAAACGACTCCCATCAGTGCTATCGTTTTCCAGTTTTCTAGGGTAGCAAAATTTACATGTTTTGAGTAGTATTTAGATGCGAAGGGTTGCAGCTATCAAACCTTTTGAAATACATAAACACATACAACATTTTGTTTGTACTATTTGTTTTTTACTTTTTGTGATTAAATTATTATAAAAACAGACTCAATTTTGTTATAACTAAACAAAATAAAATGAAATTATTCGTACAAATTATGATTAAATCAGAAAAACCAGTATTCCTCTTTATACTTTTAAAAATATCTTATAGACCTACAAAATCTTTCATTAAAAAAAATAAAATTAAAAAAAATTCCAGTTGTATTCAAAACAGCCTCAGTTCTATTGTTACTTACTAAACATAAAAATAAAGCAAATAAAACTATTCATATTCCATTTAGTTAAGGCGTAAAAATATTAGACTTCTCATTTTATCATACATAAATTATAATTACCTAAGAAAGCTAAAAATTCGTTAAATTATCAAATATTCAATAAAAATATATTACTTTTTGCCCCAACTGCATAAATAAATATAAATATAACGATGTACTCGTACAAGAATTCAAATGTATTCTAAGTTAAGTTCGAAACAAAAAAAAATCTTCTTTTAAAACCTAAATAAAGATATGGAATCTTTGAATCATTACACATTTTGAATATAAAAAAATTAGACTTTGTCTTGACTTGATCGGCTAAACCTTACATTTAAACCTTTTTAAAAAATGTAATAGGACTACCCAAAAACTTTATCAGTCCTCAGAAATAAATGTTGGTACATAGACATTTTAGGAGTTCGCCCAGTTTATCTGAATAATCTGTATCGGATTATTAATATTTATTTTTGAAGGTTGAGTAAATATAAGTTTTCAGAGTCTACTACTTTAAAATTTTCTAAGAATCACGTACTAGGTTTTGAAATGAGAGAGCCGTGATACTTATTACTTCTTGTACTTAAAAATCAAAGTTTTCGACGGTACCCACTTTTCGGAAAAGTTGTTATTAGCAAGTTCTTTGGCAATTAAGACAGCATTCACTGTACCAGTGGGAAGTGAATTTCTTTTCTTGTCCTTAATTAAATTAAATTCAGAAAACTTTCTTTCCGCAGTTGCACTTCCAAGGGGGGAAAAGCAATTATAGTTCCGCTAAAATGTCTTATACTCGTAATAGGAAATATGGTTTGGTTTAATCCGTTTTCTGATTAAAAATATTTTGATAGAAATCTTCAAAATGCAAATCTGTAGATACTACTAAGAAATGATTGCCATTCCTCACTAAACATTTCTACGTTAGCTTCATGTACTAAATTGGGGAATAATGACATTAAAGGAACTAATCAAGATGGATCAATGCCCTGCAATGCAACTAGAACTTCATTATCAAAATTAGTCCGAAATCGAATTTGCTTGCAAACTTCAATGTAATAATCTCGACAGGCATCTTTAATATTCGTTATATCTGCTTCTGGTATCAATATTTTATTTATTAAAATAGCTGCTTTTGCATTAATATAAACATCTTCAATAGGTAAATATATTCCCTCACTGTTGAAATCTATATCAATTCGTAAAATGAAAAATTGTTTTAAAATAAGTTTTTTATTGTTCAAAGCAAGCTATGTATCCACGGTGCCTCCGCTTGAAATTCGATATTTATTTTATTTGTTAAATTTAAAATATATACTAAAAATATACTGCAGTCACGATCGGCTGCAAGCCAATCGTATAATACTCTAGATGAATACTGAAGTCCGATTTATATTGTAGTTGGGGATAAAATAGAATTACGTGTGTGCATGTTGTATGTCCATTATTAAGGACACCCATTTGATTGCTACTCAAACCTAAAAGACAATATTCAGTGTTTAATTTCATATTTTGAACTGGGTAAGTCATCGAAAAAAAATTTCATTTTTGAAGGACTTTCACATGGGAGGTGCAGGAAGGATTCACTCGATTTCTTACATATTTATCCTTTTTCTTGGAACCATTTAAAAATGAACGTGTACAAAATTTCAAATTCGTAGCTTGAAGCGTTCAAAAGTTATCGAAAAATATTGTTGAATACGTGTCTTAAGGACATTTTGTATGGCAGCTACCAGAAGGAGTAAACGGATTTCGCTGATTAGTAAACTCGAACTTCTTTTTTACTCAAAACTAATTTGTACAAAATTTCCAATTTATAGCTAAAAGATTACTTGAGTTATAGTGAGTTCCGTAAATTAAGTGAAGTCGTTTTGACAGGGTATTTGTATGGCAGCTACAGGAAGGACTAATAGGATTTTCATCATAATCATATATTTAGCTCCAACTATTGGAAAAATAACACATACAAAATTTCAAAGACGTAGCTTAAACCCTTCTGAAGTTATCGGCCAATATTCCTAAACACGTGTTTTAAGGACATTTTGTATGGCAGCTACCCGAAGGAGTAGGACGATTTTGCCCGTTAACGAACTTAGCCTTACAAATTCAACCAAACATTCAGATTCAAAATTTCAAGATCCTAGGTGAAGGCGTTCTTGAGTTATCGTGCTAACGGACAGACGGACGGACGGACGTCAAGCGGATTTGAGGTTTTTGGCCACAAATAAACAAAAAATAATATACTATAACTTTTTTTCGTCCGACGCTTGGTTCTATGCGTTACAAACTTTTAGGCTGGATTAAACTTATAATACTCTATATGATTTCATCTAGAGTATAAAAAGTGTACATTTTCTACACTTTTCTATTTACACTCGACAGAAGAACAGCCGCCTCTGATGTCACTCCGATAAAAAGAATAGAACAGTATACAATTTCTACACTATAGTAAAGTAAAAAAGAACAAACCTAGTGTAGGCAAAAAGGACAAACCGGACAAACCTATTGTCTCCAGTTCTTTCAAAACGTAAATGGGGAATTTCTCTCCGGATTACCGGAGTGATGGGGTTAAAATTCATAATTCTCAATTGACATTACAAGTTTACAGAACGTTCTTAAAAGTTAATTATTTATGAACGAATATATTTTAATTTCAAATTCTCAGATATTTTGCCGCGCAATTGGCGTCTTCATACATGCCCGTAGACTGCACGAAAAGAATTCTTTCACCGCGCGAATAGCGACTTCTCGCCACCATGTGAGCAGTCGCTCAACTAGTTCGACATTTGTAATGGCCGTCGATGGTCATCGCAATCACAAGTTGTTCTGTGATATTTTTATTTTCGTACGTAATTGCGAGTGTTGTGTGTCTTAGCGTAGATTTAAGACGGAAAAACTTATCCCCGATGTGCGGAAATGCGTCAATTCGTTCAGAACGGGTCGCGCACATCCGCATTTCATACCGCTAATTTCGAGAAGTCGGCATAAACCTGGTTCACGGTTTTTTTTTTTTTCTACGTTTCGCCAGAGGATTCCTTCTGTGTGTCGTGTGGAGCCCCCCCGCGCCGCGCGCGTGCTGTCACTACGAAGTCGAAACCAGCGCGATACTCGAGGTGCATTCCGCCAATCAATAAATAAACTTCGTGTCGCCGCCGCCGCCGTGCGTACTGTCGAAACGTTTTCTGAAATAATGCGAGCGGTTAATTATCTCGTGTGTTGCGCTACTTAATTCGGCCGGTATTTTTCGACGGCTACCGTTTTCTCGCTTTCCGAACGACACGAAATGGGATGCGCGACAAGGTTGGATATCTCGAGGTCTTTTTGGGGGCCGACTGTCAGATCCGGGGGCAGAAAAATCCTACGTAATTAAAGTCTGCGCGATAAACCAGCACCCGGGGCTTAGCATCAGGCTCCGAAACTGGCAAATATTTCCGCGCGGAAAAACTGGTCCAGCTCGAACGAGACATTCACGACGGTCTCGCACTAATTACTTGCGGCTGGGCGCATCAAAGGCTCCGCTGACAACGTCGTCTTATCGCTACGTCTGCGAACTGTGTGACTCAGCCAGCTGTTAGGCCTAAAACTTCAAAACAATCCACCGGGTTCTGGTCTGGCTGGACAGATTCTTATCACAACACGTTCTGCTTGGATGCTTTCTTTCGATTACATCTTGTGATTGTGTCGCTCAGCCCGACGACGAAGGGCGCTATCTCCGCGGGTTTGTGAATTGATTTGTTGTCGGGTGTCCTGCTCGTTTTGCCGGGAGCCGTCGTTTCGACGACAACTTCGACCGCAGTCTTCGGGTGTGGCAGAATCCTTTTGCGGGGCCTGCATGCCTGAAATGTCTTTGATTGCAGTCATTGTTTGGCTAAGCTCCAATCTTTTTCCTCGCTTGGCATGTCGTTGCCCATTTGAGACGGCCGCCACATATCGCTGGAGTGGGTCCTTGCGGAAGCAAAGCTTTACACAATTCGAACATATGCCCGTGGATGAGGAGTCTGCTTTCGCTATGCGGATTACATTGTTGCTGGATAGCCGATTTTCTATAGTTTCCATTGTAAACGTCTTACGTTAGAATCGTCTTGGGGACTTGCAGTTAGCCTTGTCCCTAATCATCGCTGAATGTCGACCAGTGTAGTGAACCAATCGATGGTGCACAGACCAGATATTTCTTTCTCAGTTCTAAATAATACCCAAGGACTCTTAATCACATTTCCTTCATTAAACTCTTATTTTTCTTCTTTTTGTTCGGTTGGTCTGTTGTGTTGGCTCCACGATTACAAGTACTTTTATTTCTTGGTTTTCTTCCATGGATCTTAATCGAATTCCTTTTGGACCTCGTTCTGATTTTTTTAATACTGAAACTGATACAGATGTGATACGCGAAGTTCATGCGCTTTTTTAGTAATTTCCATTCCAGTTTCAAAAAGCTCTTCATTGACTAAATACCAATCCTAGGTTTGGATTTGGTGTAATACCATTTGTCAATTTTGAGTCTCGATTCGTATTTAAAGGTAATTCACTTCAATTAAAGCCGGCCGTCGTTTCTCAACTATTAGTTTGCTGCAGATGAAATGTCGTTTTTGGTAGTGCAATTTCAAACAACTATAACTTTTATAAAACTTAATTTTATTAATCAAAATAGGCACCAGCACATTCAATACACTTCTCTCCACGAGATACAAGTGCATTTATGCCAGTTTCGTAGAAGTCCGACTTTCTAGAGCGAAGAAAGTCCTCGAAGGCACTTTTGATGGCTGCTTCATTATCGAATTGTTTGTTCGCCAAAAAATAATCCAAATGTTTAAAAAAGTGGTATTCGGTTTACGAAAGGTCTGATGAGTATGGTGGATGAGGAAGAGTCTCATACTGCAACTCGTTTAATTTTTGGACCGTTGTTCTTGTAACATGAGGCCGTGCGTTGTCATGAAGCACTATAACTCCATCTCTGTTGACCAATCTAGGCCGTTGAACAAGCAACTTCTTATGCATTTCATCGAGTTGGGCACAATACTTCTCTTCATTAATGGTTTCACCACGCTTCAAAAAGAAATAGTGAATAATTCCAGCTGAAGACCACCAAACAGTCACCATTATCTTCTTCGGATGAAGGCCTGGAGTGGAATCATGAATCTCGAAACGAGACTGTCTTTTCGAGTTTAGTTAAACTCGTTTCGAGTTCTTCCTGGCAGCACCAATCTCGGGGCTAGTTTAAAAGTCGTATGGCCAAGATTATTAAACAGGAAAGTACTAGAATATTTCTGTAGGATGACGACAGTTGACTGATTAATTTCAATTTGGTGGCATCGGTTATTTTCAAAATGTTTTTCATAGACAGCAGTAGTAGCGATGATGATGAAGTGCCTTGCATGAGGATAAAGCGTCGTGCATTAAGAGATGGAAGTTACCCTCTGTGTCTGGCAGAAAAGGAGTATTGTTTTTTTTTTAACGTAGCACTCACGCATTTTAGTTCATTGATAAATTTGTATCTTTTTCTAGTTTTCGCAAACAGTTTAAACTTAGCAAAGCGGCTTTCAAATTTGTTTTAGACGGTAGTACCATGCCTTGTGGTTCAAAAGGTACAGGCATTCCACCTATTTTAAGGTTGGACGCTACGCTAAACTTTTTAGGGTCCGGATCGTATCAAGTAGGAGTTGGAAGCAATTTTTTACTTGAGATGGCACAATCAACTGTCTCAAAAGCTGTTGCTGATGTTTTTTCCACTCTGGAGACAGACTTGTGCGAAAATTGGATAAAGCTAGATCCACAAAATTTCCACCGAATGAAGC
Organism: Beris morrisii; assembly: GCA_951812415.1. NCBI lineage: Eukaryota > Metazoa > Arthropoda > Insecta > Diptera > Stratiomyidae > Beris > Beris morrisii. Next base: position 23,948,951 of record OX638312.1, read on the forward strand.
AGTATATTTTTGCAAAATACAATTTACCTGGCGTAGTATGTTGCATAGATGGTTCCCATGTTCCACAAAATAATGAACATATGTATTTCAATAGAAAGGGAACACACAGTATAAATGTTATGATTGTTTTCTTCATATTTCATTCTCCTCTTTCTTTTCTTGCAAAATGTTTGCCATTATTATATTTCCTTCTTCTAACTTCGAAATATACATTTTTCATAAATTATCTTTCGTTGCTTTGGTTGACTTCCGACCAGCGTTGCTTGTGGTTGGTGCCATTTCGGAATCAGATTGAGATATTTCATCAAGATTTTCGCTCAATGCTTCTTGCCTGGTGTCATTTTGATTAGAAATAGAAGGCTTTTCATAAATTGTAGTTGAAACGCCGTATGATTTCCGAGATGATATTCCTTCCACAGCAACTTTCAAGCCAGCAGACTCTACAACACTTAGCTCAAAAGCATCGAGCGACTTTTCCATATAAGGTCCGCCATCGGTTTTCTACTTATGCGCTCTATTGAAGCGCAACTTGTTTTTAACTTTATACTTATAATCAGCCCAGACCTAAATTTATATATCAACAATAAGAGGATATGCATACGGCTTGATATCGGTTCTCTTTTTTCATTCATGAGTTTTTCTTACTGGTGGTCCGTTTTCGTTGAGCTCAGTGGACAACGAATTCCATAAATCATGGACTACATTTTTTGAATTTAAAGCCTTCAAATGACCTTTGGCTAAATCTGAATGGTTCGCCATAAAATCAGTTCAAATTCTAATTTGTTCCCGGTTCACGCTTTGTGATATTTTTAAATCACCGGTAGCCTTATTAAAATACACGAACCCACACCTTTCAAATTTATAATAATATACTTACATTTTAAAAAAAACTGTAATTCGAATTCTATACACTTAACGACTAAAATTTAATTGTTTCGAGTTGTCAAACAAAGCAAATTCGAGATTGTTAGTTCCTAATTCAACTCGAAACTGGTACGATTTTTTTACTTCGAGCACATTACACGTCGAAACGAGATTGGTAGTACCAAATCAGCTCGAAAATCGAAAACAAAGCTCGTTTCGAGATTCATGATTCCACCCCTGGTTTTGGCATGTGTTTTGGGGTCTCATCAGCATCCAACCATTGTGCCGATCGGCGACGATTGTCGTACAGAGTCCACTTTTCATCACATGTCACTATTCTGTTCAAAAAATGATCGTTTCTCTTCCGGGAGAGCAGGGAACTGCAAATTTCCAGTCGACGCGTCATGTTTTGCTCAGTAAGCTCATGCGGAACCCACTTATCAAGCTTTTTGATTTTTCAAAGCTGTTGCAAGTGCCGGCAATCTGTCGTATGGTGTTCGAACAATTTCTTGCAAATATCCCTTACAGTTTGGCGTGAGTCAGATTCCACTAATAAATTCAGCTCGTCCTTGCCGATCAAAGGTCCTGGGTACCACGTGGCTCACTTTGAAGGGTCATCTCTCCTGATTGGAATTTTTCGAACCATCGCTGTGCGGTTCGTTTGTTTCCGTATCAGTTCCAAATGCCCTGTTGATCTTTTCGGTTGCCTCCGTTGCGCAGTGGCCAAGTTTAAATACTATATTATTAGAAAGTAATAAAGTAATGCTTAAAGGTAAATTACCCGGTTTTGACTGGAATCAATTTTTTTCTTTTTTTTCTGTCCGATCTCAATGAAGTCCAAAACTGAAATGACTCCATGAGTAAATGTAGGGGTATTTATACTTCAATACCCAATACCACTTGTGTCACCTGGCGGCAGTTTGAGACATGAAAATCGCAACTGACTTCACTTCATAGAGAAAAACGACATTTCATTTGCAGCAACCTAATAGAATATTGCCCTCTAATTTCCGCCTAAATTTACGTACTCTATCTCAACGTCCTTCAGTTTCCTAAGCTTCGATAGGAGGTTACTTAAGTTACCGCGCAAAACGTTATAAAGCCAATCCTTCCTAATTTCACACCTCACACTCGTTTCGTCTATCGCGTTTTTGCACACAAGGTCATATTCCAGTGCAACTTTTCCGCTCATAGATCAAGAGCAGGCGCACTGTTGCTTTTCTGTAAAAAATTTTAAACTACGATTTGGTGCAAAGGGTTACAATAGAGCCTATTAGAGTGCTCTGCCAGTCTGGAGTCTCCGTTTGGATTTGGTCTATGTCCGTGAACGTGAGTCGCAACCTAGTGCAGATTCCAATACCCAAATAGCAACTCTTTTGCAAACTAGAAGTCTAAGGCTGGCCGCACACTGAAAGAGCAAACCTGTTTTAGTCAAAAACGTTTTTGACTAAGCATGTTTTTCGTTTCTGTTTAAATGCAAATTTAATTTTCAGACGCACACTGATCGTGCGACTTGAAGCTAAAATGTCAATTAGTCTTTTGATAAAATATCACTTCGACTTTTTATTGTAACAGACCTGACACGAAATTTTATTTGTCGGTGATTCTGTTGGGACTTTTGAACGAAGATGAGCTTCATTTTTGTAAACGTTTCTGTTTTTCCATGTTTTATATCGGACTAACTCTCTTCTCTTCTTTCAAAGTGTATACAAATTTGAAAGAAATGTCTGGAAACTCAATGCAATTTTTTGTGGCGAGGTGGACACCTTTTGTGAAGCAAAATATTGTTGTGGTTTTTTGTCAGATCGATAAAAAAATGTAAACACATAAAAATTTTGTCAAAACTACGTCAACTGCAACCAAAATAAATTTACGGTTGACATTTCTTCTTGTCACGGATGCATACTTGGCGTTGTTGCGCTTGTGCAACCAATCGCTAGTAGCGACCCTGACGAAAATAACGAGAAGTTGTAGTAATTTATTTTCTTCACAAAAGGTGTCTACCCACCCATCCACGGTAGTTTCCAGACCTGTATACACGACCGTGATTTTTCCATGCCTTTTGCATTGCTACCTGAGCGCGGGCTCGAGCACGGTTCTCGAGCATTAATTTTTGGCATTCTATGTGGACTGGTCTGGTCTGCACGTAACCGCGACCAATGAACACAGTTATATTTCGAAATTTGAGCGAATAACGCGTGCGTGATTCTTGCAAGTAAACGCGTTTTTCTCAAAACAACATTTACTCCTCTCGCGGAACTGATACTTTCGAAACCACTCAATCGATCTTGATGAATTTTTGACCATCGTCCGCAACCAGAACCAAGTCAAAATTTTTATTTTTACTATTTATTTTGTTGCCCACAAGAGTGTAAGAAGTACCATTTTTTGTTCCTTTTCGAAAAAGTCTGCCATTTTACTTTATTATTTTTTATTGTTACTTATGCATGAATATTGAAATTTCTTGTCCCGGACAGAATCACAGTTGTACTGAATCCAAAACTTTTTGATTTTTTTTGTTTAAGGTGAATCTGCTGAACGAAATTAATCACGTTAGTCAGCTACCTATTTTTCGGGCAGTTACTTTTAACACTCCTTTTTACTTTTTAACAACAAAACTATAAAAAGTAATTAAAACAATTTTCAGTTACTTTCAGAGTATATTTATTAAGCCCAAACAAAAAGAATTGCATCAATATTTATTCTGACAACCTCTAAAAAAAACTTCCTAAATATAGCACTTTTTAACGTCCAAAGTAGCATGAACCCATAAATGATTCGACACGAAACGACGATTGAGCTATTGACGTCGAGCAGCCTAATTGCGACTAAACGCATCTAAACGAGCTTTAAGACACGCGACTAATCAGTGTACTCTGATCATTGAATTGCTATTGAAACAGCGACATAGTCATATTTAGTCAACAACTTTTTGACTAAAACTGTTCTTGCTCTTTCAGTGTGCGGCCAGCCTTAATGGACAATTTTAGTAATACATTTGGAAACTGCTTGACATTTTTCAGCTAGCTGCGCATTAGTCAAAATTATCCATTGAGCATGTGCTACAAAGCGAACTGATTAAAAAATGGATTGTTGCTTTTTCAAATTTTATCGATTTATCAAGTACAAAGTACGGCTCCACTGGCAGATAGCATTTGCGTGATCCTGACCAGTTGAAGGGGCTTAAACCATCTTTCCCACCACGTACAAACTGCACCTTCGCCAAGAACCAGCTTTTGCGTAACCTCTTGCACGATGTCTGCTCCACGATCATGATTTTTGTTGCTAAAGAGACAAAAAATCGCCTTCTCGCTTCCTAACTACAACTCCAATTTAGACTAACTTTTGTGTGACTGAAGTAACTCAACTACTACAAAACTTTGTGCTTTTTAGAGGAACTTAAAGATATCCTTTCTGGAAACTGATCAGGTATCCCTTCAATTTTCAGATTCGTTAGATCTTGTCCTTTGACGTCCTTGCCTGAGCGGCTGATCCTACGATGTTCAGTTACGTTCTAACTGAAACCTTAACTAATAGATTTTCATACAAAACTTCCGGTTAGAGTTTAAGGGGTTACATACACCTGGGTAGTTCAAAAAAATCTATTTTTCAAAAAGGTCCTTATTCGAAAGTACCATCCTTTAAGTGTCTACCCTGAAAATTTCATAAAGAAATTCACTGTAATGATGAAGTTTTGTAACCGACCTGGTGAGTAACGGCTAACGGCTGGAGCGTAGGTATTCGCAGCCTTTGTCAACTGTTTGACTATGAGCTTTTTTGTTAATTCCGAGTATTTATGACCTTCTGTATAGCAGGGACATGTTTTGAAAAGTTGGTGAGGTTCAGATATACGCGTTCCACAGTTGAAATTCACAGAACCTTCTTTCAGTGTAAACTGTACTCTACACTTTAAACGCGTTTTTCTCGAAACAGCATTTTCAAAATCGGTACCAGAATTATCTCCGCGACTACTGGACCGATCGGGACCTAGTTTTGCACAATTGTGTTTAATACAATACTCTAGCGTTTACCGATCCGTTTTTTCGATAAATTGCATAGTTTTTTTTTATCATAATTACTGAACAATTTTGAGGCGAAAAATGGCATTTTTAATTCTAGAGGCTGCACTGATCGGACAAAATTGAATTTTGAAATTCCGGCTCGGTAAACTTTGGTGCATGTATTTACTTTCAGAAAAAACAAAAAGAAATTATTTTTCGATAAAATATGGCGGAGGAAAGTCTGGTACCGAAACCGCTCTAAAAAAGACGTCTCAGCAAAACGACTGTAACTTTTTTACCGTTTGAAATTTTTCAACGAAATTTTCACATAATATTGACAAAATGCAATACTTTAAAAGATATATAATGGTTGTTCAATTAAATTCAGTGCTATGTACGAAAAAAATTCTTAAAGATAGCCGTAGTTTTAGACCCTTAACTGACGATTGTAATAATGGCCCTAAAACTGTTTTTGCATCGAAATCTTAATACGCATACCAAGTTTAAATTTGTTAGCATAACTTGTGTCTGAAATAGAAAAAACCACCTCGGACCATGCTTCCGGTAAAAAATGTATTTTTATAACGCGTCACTAACTAGTCTCAGTTTTCTGTCTTTACCGGCTGTTGAGATATGACGATCAGAACGATCTGCTTCTCACCTGCCACATCCCTGCTCGCCAAATTGTTTCCTCCGGTACAAGTCCATTGGTCCAACCTGCTGTTTAAAATCCAAGATCTTATTTCAAGTTGTTCTCGAGTTTTACAAATCTTCCGTACTGCACTGCATAAGCCCTCTTAACATTTTATTTATAATATCCTTTAGTATTTCTTCAAATATTTACCATGTTTCAACTTTATAGCATGATTTGTTCTGGATATTTACATTTTAGGGAGCTTCGACTCAAGCTCTTCGGTTATGTTGGTTTGCACCCACATTTCTTCACTAATCACGAGCATATAAATGGCTCCATTTTCCCACCTCTACTTGCAGTGTGGACGAATTTTGGTTTTATTTAATAATTAATATTCTGTGTGAAGTCCACATATCTCGGGTCACGCGAGTATCCTACACCTGAAACTATCGAGGCGAAGACTTCATCGCAATCTACAATGTAATTCCATTCTTCCTTTGTACGTTCGATCAAGAACTCTTGATTAGTTTGTCTTGGTTCCTTAATTGCCCATGTCGTGGCATTCTTAATTCTATCCGCACACGGCACAATATTGTCCTCTGCTAGGTTCCAGACCACTGTGAAATCCAGAGGAATGAGCTAGCTGATGAACTCGCTCGAGCAGGATCCAGCCTAAGCTCACTAGTGGAAGACCAGCACATTACTATTCCCATCGGATCCATAAAACAACCTATCGACTCACTATACTTGCAGTAGGCTGGCAATAGATGGTCAAACCTAACTACATGCTCGATATCAAGAACTCTTTGGCCTGAATATGATCACGGAAAAAGTTAAGTACGTCCTGAGCCCGAGCAGGAAAGATGCTAGCACACTAATCGGAGTGCTCACAGGACACTGCCTGATCGGTAGACACGCTCGACGACTAGGTACCAAGGCAACTGATCTCTGTCGTAGCTGCGGTGACCCAGAAGTTGAAAAGTCAATCATCCACGTACTATGCGAGTGTCCGGCCCTATCGGGAACGAGAAAAGGGAACCTCGGCGCTTATTTTCTCGATGGCCTTGGTGATATCGATAAGGGGAAGCTATGTAACAGCAAGTTTTATAAAAACCACTAAATGGTTTTAGGTTTCACGAGCTATCATACTCAAACGTGGAGCACAACGGACGAGCACTAATGTCTAAATGAAGGAGGATGATGATATCACCACCCCATATACCATACCATACCAATTATGCCAAAAATATTTTCAAGAATATTAGTAAAATTTGTTGCTTTCAACTGCCAAAAATACCGTGTGTTAGTTAGTAGTTATGGGGGCTTGAATCTAACATTTTCGGAATGTAGCACCGAAAATAAATACGTTATTATCAACCCCATCGATTTGCATCAATTTTTATTATTTACAAAGAATCGAAAGCTTGCCGAGCTCCGAAAAATAAAATTACACACGAACCGCCGTATAACAGTCAGCTGTCGAAAATTTGTCTATCTTGGAGGGTTGTTTTTATTTCCACCCGGTGGCGTTTTCTACTTTGTATCTTTTGTCAATACGGCTTCTATGTTCTGTAACCCTACTACAGACGAAGAGAAACAGTCGCTGAACTGATATTGCGACAAGTCGTGTCAAGACACTCTGCAATCTGATTGGTTTTCTGTCACAGAAATTGTCACAAATGAAAACCCTGCCCCATACTCAATTTTAATATCGGGTTGTTTAACCAAGAATCGCCAAAAATGACGAAATTTGTGGTCTTGCCATCACTCCGTTAATTTTTATTGTAAAGTAATGAATTTGGGTTTATCTTAAAGGGGAAGGTTGCCGCAATATAGAAATAAAAATAAGTCGTTTATGCCCTTATGCTGTATGTTTACTGTCTTTCAAAACACATCAAAATCTCATCTTGGGATCTCAAAGGGAACGGGTCAAAAACCGGACCCCAGTGGACCCCAATTATTTCATCGAAAAATTAAATTATTTTAATTACTTACTCGTATGGCACGACGATGTTAATTTTATGGTACATATAAGTACTATAGACACCACTTAAACTCATAAATTTAAACTGGTTTTTTTCTCTAACAACTTAAACAAAGATCAACGTTTTGTCATACATTTCTCAACAAAAAAAATGCAATTTGTTTTAGAAAATTTAAATTTAAATTTAAGCGAAATATTTTATTTATGCTTTTCATTCCAGATTACTGTAACGAAATTTAAATTAACTGCATGTTGATAATAAACAGTTGAACTGTAAAAGAATAAAATATCAACAATAGATGCAAAAAATATTGGGAGCGCAAAAAGGTTTTGAGGAATTTTTTTGTTAATTTCAAAGCATTATTGTGAAAAAATGGTTACTCAAAATATTGTCCATCGCTAGCCACAACTTTTTCCCATCTTTCGAGCAGCATACGGATTCGACGTTGATAGAACGACTCTTCTTGAGATGCTATCCGTGAATCAACCCAATTTTTGCATTCGTAATTTTGTAAGTGCTGGTCAGCTGGGCCATGAGTCATTGATCGGAACAGATAGTAATCAGAAGGGGCGATGTCTGGAGAATACGGCGGGTAGAGTAGGACTTCCCATTTCAGCGTTTCCAAGTAGGTTTTTACCACTCGTGAGCGTTATCGTACTGTAAAATCACTTTATCGTGCCTCTGCTCGAATAGTTGGCGTTTATCCTTCAATGTTCGGCTCAAACGTATCAATTGTAGTCGGTAGCGATCCTCTGTAATTTTTTCGTAAGGTTAGAGCAGCTCATAATAAATTACCCCTAGCTGATCCCACCAAATACAGAGCATGAGCTTGGAACCATGGATATTCGGCTTCGCCGTCGAGGTTGATGCGTGACCCCATGATTTTTTACGGTTTGGATTATCGTAATGGATCCATTTTTCGTCACCAGTCACGATACGATGCAGAAAGGAGCCGTGGGAGCAGTTGTTCACAAGCAAAAAACACCTTTTGACGTCTATTGGTTTTAGTTCGTATGCCACCCAACTTCCTTCCTTTTACACCATATCAAGTTCATGTAAACGATGTGAAATGGCCTGGCGAGTAACTCTCAACTCTTTGCTTGTTCATCTGGAGTTTGCCATGTATGTTCTTCAACCAATACCTGCAATTCTTCATCTTCAAACTTTTTCGGTGGGCTTGAACGCTCCTTGTCTATCGTATCGAAGTCGCCACTTTTAAATCGTCTAAACCAAAACTGACACGTTTTAATCGATAGAGTATAGTCACCATAACTTTCCGTGACTCTCGGTTGCACTTTTCTTCGAATTAAACAGGAAAAGTAACACTACACGCAAATGCTTTTTCGTTGGAACGAAATTCGACATATTCAAAGCTCACAAAATCTATGTTCTTTACACTTTGGCTCGTACTAAAAATTAAAGTCGCAAAATAGCTTCCAGATGAATATGGTGACAATATGGCCAGATGCGATTTAGTACACGTAACACTCTCTCTTACAAATCACTCAAAACTCTTTTGCGCACCCGATATATTATGGATAATGGACAACAGATTTAGTTAAATATTAAAATATCTTTTCAATTACATGACTTGTAGGTATTTCGATTTTTACATAGGTAGCTATAATTTTTTAATTTTTACTCATCCTATCCTGACTGGCATATAGCTTGTATTCTTCACTTAATAAATTTCTATATTGTTCGCAGTCGATGAATTGGAAATTGATATTGACTATATTGTCCTTAGCCCATTCGTTAACTTTTGATGTCGTGGCTATATGGACACTGTAAACTGGTTATTGCTTCATGTCACTTTATTATACCACCGAGACCATTCCAGATATTTTTACCATCGGCGTTGGCAAAATAATTCCATTCTAGACCAACACAGTTTTTGCGACGCAGGAAAACCACTTTAGAAAATCCTTAAGTTTCTTTTCAGTGCTGGTGTACTTCCTTCAAATTCCAAAACCAAATGTTTTTAGACGTGCTCTTTCTTATGATTGATACAAAATCTTTCGTACCATACATCACTGGACTTATTCCATCCTTACTGTTAAAGTCCTCCACTGTTGCGATGATATCGTAAGGCTTCTTCTGTGTGGGAGATGTTAAAGTCCGTTTGTATTTTCCAACTGTATACGAAGATGTGTCGGGAGAATTGTACAATGACCTAGTTCACTTATCAGGACTCAAAGATAAAATTAATGACCTAATATTCTTCTACTTGAGTAAGCACGACTGAATAATTTCGTATACCTACCACAAAAGGACATTTAATTGTTATCCATTTTTATGGCCTTACCTGTTCTGATTAGTAGCACATACAAAAAATGCGGTAATTCTAGTCATTTTAATTATTTTTTTTATTGAGTTTTTAATCAATTAGTAGCTCTATTAACTAGCTTGAACTTATAATTTGAAAAGCTGTCTATATGTATCATTATAAAATTAAGTCCTGGTAACTTGCGAGTACCTAAGTAATTAAAATAATTATAATTTTTCTATGAAATAATTGAGTACCACTGATGTTTGTCGATTTTTGACCTCGATCTCTTTGGCATTCCGAGTTGAGATTTTGATATGTTTTGAAAAACAGTATAATAGAAAACATTAACACAAAAAATTTAAGAAAACAGTATTTTACCCGGAAAACTAGTATTTTCAGTTAAAAATGTAGTGTGAAAAAATTCACCAAAAATTTTGCAAGGATGATTTTTCTATTTTGGCAACCCCCTTTTCAAATAATTCCTACTACATTAAATTAACAAGGATATGAATTTTCAAAGAGGACTCGAACATCATTTTCGTGAAATCTTTAATGTAGGTTAGGTGGGTAGCTATTGGCAGAGATAGCTTGGACATAGATCGCTATATGGGTCCGTTGTGATCCCACTGCACCATGGCAATCCGAGCCTTTCTGGCCTCGGCTGATGGCTGTTTTGGCTAATTTTCAAGAACGAACTGGCCACGGTATTGTTTTGTCAAATATTTATCCGTGTTTTTTGGTGCGAAGGAGAGGAGCGTTGGAAGGAATTGTGGAGAAGAAAGGGGATACTGAACTTAATCAGTTTTAGGAATGGCAAGGAAGATCAGGAATCGAGTCGGGTATGGCAGCGTACTAGCAGGTGTTAATAGTAATAAAACTTTAAAGGTACGCGTCCACTAGAGGCTGGCCGCATCGCAACGGAGCGGTACGGATTTTTGTTTCTGCGTCCACTTGGGACGGATCTCGGGAGACGGAAAATGCCGACCCCATCTGTTTCGCAGTGTCCACTGTGATGGGACGAGCTGGGGCGCCATTCTGCTCGAGCAGAAATCCGCCGCAAAGCGATCCTCCAGCAAAATCCGTCGCGTACCGATGCGGCCCGCCTTCAGTGGACGCACTTTCATAACAATGTATGGCAGGCAGATTTTTGCGATGCGGCCCGGCCCGACGCGTCCGCCCTAGTGGACGCGTACCTTAATATAAAAATACCTTAAAAAAATTAGAAAAAAAAACATTTAAATTACATTATTTTCTTCACTACTTCTTAGAGTACACAGAGTTTCAAAAGAATCGGCGATGGTAAGATCACACCTGTGATCGGTTCTTGATAGAGTGACCCTATCTTAAAACTAACTGAGTAGTTTTGTTTCCTATCGGAAAATCCGAGTAGAGGTCTTTAGATGACTGCACTCTAATACTGAGTCAAATGTATTCCAATTTATAAAAATGTTCGAGCAGTGGCGTAGCCAGGGCGAAGTTACAACAATTTTGTATCCTGACACTTCATTGAGAAGTGCCCGCTCTGCTATCCTGAACGGCGTTCGTAAGTTTAAAGATCCAAAGAATAGTCCATATTTCTTTGTCGTTGAATCCGATCCATTCGAGCCTGTGTACCTAGTTTCGTAACATTCTTTAACAGGGATGCGTTGTTACCGCTTCGCTCAACCAACAACCTGGAGGTCCGGGACTATGGTTATGCGCATAGACTCGTATTGGGATTTCAGTTTCACCTGATATGTTGGTGTTCTCCCAACAATACCGTGAGTGCAACTACATTAGCCTATATCATGTATCTCCGGTGTGTTCCTCTTGGTTTGAAACACAGTAAGTAGTAAGACTGCGGCTACTTGTCGGAATACTGGCAGGGCACTGCTTGCTAGGCAAGCATGCTATGGGTATGGGGATCGCTGACTCTGACGTGTGCAAATATTGCCTTGACCTATATGGTAAGGAGGGAATCACCCGGTTGCAAGGAGGCGACTGAGGTGGCTGGGCAGTCTTTTCTTTGACAATTTGGAGGACCTGAGGTCAATAGGGAGGGCATGATAAGCTAGTCAATTTCGTTAGAGATCTGGGTTGTTTAGGGGATGTTTAGTAACCTACGAGGTTTTGAAAGGATCGCTATGGGCCCTTTTGGTGCCTAGTGTGCGCGGTGGCTCAGCGCTTCGTCCCTTCTTAAAACTATAAAATTAACTAAGACTTCATATAAATGGTTTTCCATAATGTTGACCAAACACTAGACGTTTCTTCTTATTTGCTTCGAAAATCCTTCGGACCCTTTTGAGCATTCCTTTCATCTTCTCCTAATAGTTAGGTCACTAATCTTCGAGTATATGATCTTTTCATAGCGATCCGAATCCGTCGGTATCGAAGAATTGCTTGCGTTCGGTTTTGTCTTGCATAAGTTACGACAGCTGCTTTTATTTTTGATTGTTCACGACAATTAATTGTCACAAAGCACTGTTTCTTTGTTGATCTTAAGCTATATCCGTCGCAGAAATGCCATATTTACAACAATTGCTGAACTTTCTTCTGCAAATACTGTTTTTCACGGAAATGATAAAGCAGTAGTAAAAGCATGAATTTGCAATAATATCACCGCTTGTTGCAAAAGTTTTGCCGCTGATAGATAACAGATTACGGCTCCCATCGTTTCTCTACGTCCAATCAGCATACTGTTTATGATGGGGATACCTAGTCGAACAAGACTATATTGTCGTGGGGCATCTTCGTCGCCGATGTTGTTGTTGGCTACATCGCCTTGTCTTGATCGAGTGCGGATTGAAACGTTCCTTGCAGCAATACGCGCGAGAGCTGCACACCGGTACAGATCGGTTTTGGTCATTCAACGGGAAACCACACACGGTCTTATTACTGTGTACTCTCAGCTTTCGTTTATCTTTTATTTCCCTAATGAAGTCTAAATACTGTTACGCGGTTTTAGGTGATAAAATGAAAACGACAAGATTTTTTAATTATTTTTTTAGGGGTAACTGTTGACCATTACACCAAAAAACTGTTCAAAAAGTACGTCGTTAGCCTTCCGGCACCCTTAAAGTTATGAGGCCACTCATTGATCGCTGCACACACTTGCATGAGGAAATTATCGACTGCAGGGACGGGACTCGCTTTAAAATTCGGTTGTGGAATAGACTGTAGTCTGGGCGGCTTAGTGGCTAGAGCGTGTGGCTGACCACTTCACCTCCTAGTGTTCCGTTGGTCTAGTAATGAAGAAACTCTAGCATTAAGCCTCAGTTATAATGGTTCCGATCCGATCCGGCAACGTCGGAGGGGAAAAATTTCTAGGCACAATGATTCCGTTCCGACATCCAAACAAAGTGACACTGTCGAGGTGTAAATTTGATTTTTAGTGTGGCGAAGGAGGTGGTGAAATTCAATAATTCACCTCTTAGCGTCGGAACGGAAAGAAGTTGAAAGTTGGTTAACTTTACCCCTCCGTTTTGTGTCTCGGCTAATTACCGGAACGATTGTGACTAGGCGTTCCGAAATTCCCTTTAGATGTGTGTCGGATGAAGAAACTCAACACTCTCCGTTTTCCGGATCGGATCGGATCGGAACCATTATAACTGAGGCTTTACTTCAAGGCCTAGGCCCAACTTGGGCTGTTGTGCCATTGATTATTATTAATAGACTGTAAAACGGACCATGGTTTGTAATGCAGTACAGTGAGTTAAAGTCTGGACTATCAGATGACCAATCACTCTTTGAAATTAAGTCCGCCACATTTTTTTTCACTCTTTCGTTGTTTCTGCCCACGTGTTGTTAGTGAAGAGAGGCTTCATAACGTCTTCCAAAACCGTACATTGCCCAAGTTTGGACGATATTTTCTCTTTTTTCGCAAAAATGGATGTCGATAACGCCTCCATAGCTGACTCTCCAGTCTCCACCATATAACAGACGAGAGATGATAACCACGAAATGAGTTGCGAAGCTTCTCCTGATATACACACTATACACTTTTTCTTTCTGTTTGTTGAACGATTCTTCCACGGTGAAAATTTTCTCATCAGTGAAAAGAATACTTTTGATATTAGCTTACAGTTCTGTTTCACTTTGCCAACTATCGAATTCTCTTCAATGTTTCAAAAGGAACATTCAACGCCTTAGCATTACAGGGTGCTATAAAAAAATGTAATAAAATTACATGATTCCCATGATAACAGTAAAATAAACTATGCTCTAATTCCTGCCCTAATTGTGATGATGACACCAATTCATTCGTTACACTGCATCGGCTTCATTCTCCATTTTATCATTACCCGACGTCACCTTGAAATGTATTTACTTCCGAATTCGCTTCTTCCTTCCGCCATGAAATAATTATTAGAGAAAAACTCTCGGGTGAGTAATTGCTGTCCATCCATTTCGATTCGCCCTGCCGGTAAACACAATCCCACCCTCTTTATTCGTAAGGTCGATATCTCCTATTGACCCAGTAATGTTGTTCAGCTGCTGCCATCAAATCCTGCTCCTTCCAAGCGGGTGTTGTTGCAAACGGCAAACGCACCCTCGCCACATTTATACGCTTTGAATGAAAGATGCACTTTTTGCATTCCGAGGCACAACCATTTGATGATTCTCTCAACAATCGGTATGTCATTCCCAACCCTGATGATTTCTAATGGATGGGGTTGTTAATATTAGCAGACGACCTGCGCACCATTGAGGGGATCATTCATCGAAAAAAAGGGGTAGTTTTCGAGTACGGCTCGTCCTTCAGGGTTCTGCGCCGACACAGTATCATAGCCATAGTCGGGGAGCTTTTTTATATTTTTGTTGTTGTTGGTAACGTTCGGTTTTGCTCGTTGCTTCAATTCGGATGAGACGGTGGCATCTTCGGGGCTTTAGTTTGGTATTTTGGGAGTACATACCGTGTCTTCGTTGGTATCGCGGCGTCGTCGTCGCATCGTGTGTTTTGTTGTACATATGCTGGTATTTTGCTGGCAACAAAACTTTCTGCCGAAGAAAAATTAGTTGCGCCACAGTCTGAGAGTGTCGTCACTGCCGTGCATCGCGCCCGTGTTCGCGTGAATTCGTTACCAATTAAAATAAAAAAAATAACGTCGCAAAATCCACACAAGTCGTCCTTCGGTCGGTGGTAGCTCCGTGTAGGTAGTGCTTGAAGCAACTTTGTAAATATCGTCAAGCGATTGTGTCGGTAACTCGGTTACGTAGCGGTTACACTTCAAGCTCTTCTAAATGCAGTGATTCGCACGACGCAGCGAATTAAATAGTTTTGTTTCGGAATTTCGATCCTGCCCCTCGCGAAGTGCGGGTTCTGAAATGTGCGGTATTCTCCTTTTCTATTTGCAGTGAAGAAAATATCCCAATAACCGTTTCAAAGTAGATAAATCCAAGTTAAGTTCAAAATTTTAGTAGAAATTAATGAATCGAAATTTGCGATTTCTGGCCATTTACGGATGATTGTCGCTGTAATTATTGCACTTTTCGATCAGCACTAGTTTTGAAGTTGTCCGCAAGAGTAGTTGTAAAGAACGGACGAACGTTTCGATATTCCGGGTCTAGGTTGTTGTACAATGCCAATATCGACCACAACGGTGACTACAATCGCTACACCACCAACGTCATCAACGCCGAATATCAACATGTTGGCCGCCACAGTGACAACAGTTGACGACGTCATTAGTAACAATGTGTCGGCAACGTCGCCGCAAAACAACTGCTCGGTCGCAACTTCGTCCATCGGAGCTTCCTCCGGCCCGGTAACATCATCAGTGGACACAATCGATGCGAATCCATGCAATAATATTGCCACTACGCCCACAATATGCGTTGGCGTAACTGCATGCGACGATATACTAACGACCTCGATGCTAAACGGAGTATCAGCCATTCAGCAATCTCATAATGTAGGAAACAATGCAAATCTGATGGATTGCAATGACCTAAAGCAGCATATTGATCAACAACAACAACAGCAACAATCGAAGGTCAACGATTTGAATTTGGCAGTAACGTCGAACGGATCGTTAGCGAACATACTGATCTCACCAGCTGGTTCTGGTGGCTTTATGTCTGCACATTCAGACCACAGTGCTTCAATGGGCAGCGGAAATGTTGGCAGTGGATCGGGTGGACCGTTATGGTCTACAGCGGACGATGGAAATCACATGTCCATTAACGGCTTCGGTAATTTTCAGAATTTCTCGACGCCTCCTCTTTTCAATGGTGCTACAGTTGCGCCGAATCTGACTCATCACCAGCAGCAGCGTCGCGCCATTACATCACAACAAAATTTTCCGCATCACGGCCTCTCACCGAATCGTTCAGCACCGCTTCTTCAAAATCAACATCAGCAGCAACAGCAGCAAAATCAACAACAACAGAACATGTTCAAAAATCCGTACCCAGCTTGGTCGAATTCTGCAGCTGCAGCGGCGGCAGCGGCCGCACAATCTGTCGCTTGGCCAGCTCAACAGCAACATCAGCAGCAGCAGCAGCAACAGCAACAGCAGCAACAACAACAACAACAGCAAAATCAAACGCAGTGGAATCGTGGCCGATCCGTGCCCAACTTGAATCCACCTTTAGGTGGAGGTGGCGGAGGAATGTCCCAGCGTAAGCCCACGTCACCCAATCCGGGTCCATCACAGTCCGCCTTTTCTGCGTCGCAGTCGGGCGTAACTGGAATATCGCCGCTAAAATATCGACGCAGCACTTCGTTTCCGGGAAAAGGTGCATCACCAGGTGGATATTCGCTGGACGTACCTAACATCGACGACGGACAATACTTAAACTACCAGGTAACATGTTGATGCCTCATTCAAAGTTGTAACCAGGGTTTTGGAAATTTTGAGCTAGGCATCGATTCGTCAAAATTAAAATTATTTTATTTCGCAGACATCGGTTCGCACTTTGGCCACTATAGTCAATAGTTAAACCGTAATTTCTACTGATATGCCTTCAAAATTTCCAAAACCTGTTAGCAACTTTGCATTTTGAACTGTTTTTATTGTTGATTTTTTTTATTAATTGAATATTTTTTTTTTCTTTTTATTTATTTTTTGTGCGTTTTAATTTCCTGTGGTAACCATATAAAAAAAAAAAATAAACACCATCTAACGCATCTGTACTACGCACATAATAAAATTTAAACCACCGCCACTGTCGTCGAATGGGAGATGGCGGGACAGTGGTGACCGTACATAATTTTAGATGTAGGGTATGGAATAAATGTTGCGGTCTCATAAAGCCAACCGAAAACACGCATCCAAATCTAATTCATTCATCCACCAATCATACAATCAAACAAACAAAATGGTATAAAGAGCACCGAGCAACTACCACACATCATCCAAAGATTTAAACAATTCAATTTTACACTATTTCTACTACTGTGCCTGTTGCTTATTTTTACATCATCACGAATCTTATGCGCTTATGTTGTTGTAATTAATTTTATCAATATTTTTTGTTTTATTTGTCCTTTTTATAATCCAACATGATTTGTATGTTTTGTGTGATTTATCGACTATAATAAAATCAAATGCTGTTTTATAGCTAATGCTTTTGTGTTTTTGTTGTTTTTTAATCATTTATCCACCTGTTTACCAGTTTAATTTTTATTTCAGTTTTTAACCTCTTTGGCAGCTAGTTTATTCTTTAGTAAGCTTAGTGATCACATCCATTTTATTAAGATTATTTAGTTTCAAATTTCTTCACTGGTTTGTATGCTATATACATAAGTAGTATGTGTAGATTTTTTTCAGGTTATGCGTCACAGTTCAGGGCCAGATTAAGGTTAACTGATGACCTAAACACTGTTTACCAAAACTCGTTTGATACACCTTGTTTGCATTTTTTTTTTGCTCTGTATAGCTTCGAAAACCAGAGCCAAGTCTACTTGAGGTCAATAAGGTGTCAAAGTAGCACAAATTTGTACTTTGAAGTAAATTTCTCCAGATCGCGTACAGCATCAATTTCGACGGTTACATCAACTAAATTCTTTGCAAAGAAAACGATTCCCTAAAAAACATGCTACAACTAGTTGATTTTTTTTTTGAAGATATAAGAAGAAGATAAATCTACGTTCCATCGCTACCGTTGCCTGGGATAATCTACAATTAAATCTGCTTGAGGTACCTACATAGCCAAAGTTGAATCATCAGTCAACCGTAGAGAGACAAAACATATTTGGTCTTATGTACGCACTTTGCGGTCTTCTCCTTCTTTCCCTGCTGAAGTGAGTTATAATGACTCCACTGCTATTAACTCTCAAGAATCTTGTGAGCTCTTTGCACAATACTTTTCTTCCCCTAGATCTTTCATTCCTCATAGCTTCGAAATTTCCCCCACCCATATTCCTCTTCTCTCTATTGCTCCCTCCGTTATTGAGCATCTACTTGAAGCTCTAGACAGTAGTGTGAAGGGTGGTCCCGATGGCCTCCCAAACTTATTCTTAAAGCCACTTTCGTATTTCCTGTGTATTCCTCTCTCCAACAAAACCCTTTCTGAAGGCATATTTCCATCATTATGGAAGCAAGCCTCCATCATTCCCATTCATAAGAAAGGCGACGAAGCTGCAGTTACAAATTATCGTCCTGTTTCTCAAAAGTATTTGAACGCGTCTTACACGATCACTTATATGAAAATATAAGTCATCTCATTCTCCATGAACAGCATGGTTTCTTCAAAGGTCGCTCTACTGCTTCTAATCTTTTACAGTTCACAAATACGGTGGCTAAAACGCTTAATTGTAGAAAGCAGTTGGATGTTGTCTACACTGATTTATCCAAAGCCCTTGATTCAGTCGATCATTGCCTGCTTTTGTCAAAATTGCAAGCCTGCGGCGTTGGTGATACTCTTTTGGGTTGGTTTGCATCCTACCAAGCCGAACGCAGTTCTCGTGTCGTTCTTAATAGATGTTCGTCTACTGTATTCTTCCCGCTTTCTGGAGTCCCTCAGGGCTCAACATTAGGCCCACTCCTTTTCATAATCTTTATTAATGACTTACCCCTAAGCTTTCACTCTTCATTCCATCTCTACGCTGACGACTTCAAAATCTACAGGGAGATATTTTCAAGAAGTGACTGTCTCCTATTACAGTCTGATCTTGATGAGCTAGCCATATGGTGCTCATATAATCGCCTTCCACTTAATATAAGCAAATGCCATAAAATGACCTATACACTTAAGCACACAGTTATACCCTTCGATTACACTCTGAACTTCACCCTTCTCATCGAAGTATCCCAGATTTGGGGTCTTGGTATGACTTTCGACCGAAGCCTTAAATTCGACATTCACTTCCAAAACATTATTTGCACTGCATCTAGATTGTCTGGTTTCATTTTGAGATCCGCTTATATGTTTTCCAATATTCAAACGTGCGTCCAGCTTTATCTGACACTCGTTCGCAGCGAATTCGAATAATGTTCTTCTGTTGGTCCCCTCACTAAAGTTGTCACATTGAAGCTCTCGAGTCCGTTCAGCGTCCATTGACCCGGTCACTCCTCTTCAAATACAACCTACCCTACTGCTCCTATAGTGAACGGCTATCCTTAGGTTCTCAATATTCCCTCTCTAATTCAGCGCAGTTTGTATCTTGACGAGTGTATTCTCTTTAAAGTTTTTAATGGCATTATTAATTCTACCTTACATCTCGACCTTGAGTTTCGCTCCACCTCGCGACCGAGTAGGTCTCTATATTCACTACAGTTACGGCTTCAACTAATGTTTACTTTTATTCGCCACTAGTTCGACTACAAAGGAATCACGATATGCTCCTGGTTGGTTCTCTGTCCATATCTTTTTTGCATTCAAAACCTTAGTCAAGTCTTTAATTTTTACAGGCTAGTGTTCAAATTATCTCAATTTCTCTTAACATTAACTTTTCTTAATTTTTCAACTTGTGTTTTTAATATTACTTTCCTTTTTACTTTATTATTTTAATAATACAGTATTGTTTTCGATTTGTAAAAAAAAAAAATTTGCTACCCTGAAAATTTTTTTTTTCACGTTTCATGACTAGTAGCCACGAAAAACGGAAAAAAAATGTTCAGTCCGTCTGTCCGCCGTACGCCGTACGTCGACCGCTGTACGCAAAATCGTTTGAAGGCTCGTAGCTCCCAAACCCTTTAAGCTATAAAATTGAAATTTTTTTTATGAATAGACTGGGTAGGGCCCTTGAAGTGGCCAAGTTTGTAGGGGTGGGGGTGTGAGGGGGGAGGAGGGGGAAGTGTTTTAGACGGAAAATTTTGGTTTCTAGATCTCAGCAACCGCTTACGCTAGGAGGCTGAAATTTGGAAATAATATAGATCTTCAGTAGTGGACCCATTTGCAAAAAAATTGCCGATATAGGTGAAGGGGTTTGGGAGTGGGGGTAAAAATAATGCGTCCGAAACGCAAAAAAGGTGAGATCGACACTTTCTAAAATCCACATCTCCTAAACGGTCAATGTCACAAAATTGAAACTTAATGAATATCTGTAGGTATACTAGGAGAATGAATCGGAAACAAAAATTTGAGTGGGGGCAGTGGCGTACTGGAGTGGGGGGTAAACAACTTTAAATTACGATATCTCACGAACCAATTGCACTAGACAAATAAAATTTGGTTTGTGTATAAAGGTTGACAAATGAAGTTTGCTGAAAGCAAAATTTTTCAAGGAGGCGGTTGAGCATGAAAGTGGAGGGGATAATAATTTTTCTAAAAAATAACGTCTCATATCTCAAGAACAGTGTAAGATAAAAGCTTAAAATTTTTACCAGAAGTAGGCCTAATAGACCCCTAGCAGAAAACAAAATTTTGGAAGTGTGGGTGTAGTGGGTGAGGGTGGGGGAGGGTGAAAAGGAAAAAGTTCCGATTTTAATATCTCGACAACCTATTATGATATGGAGCTGAAACTTGGTATTTAGATAGAACTATATTAGTGGCATTTTGGAAAAATATAATTTTTTATAGGGGTAGTATGGTACGGGGGTGGGGGGTGTTTTTCCTATCTATAGAAGGGCTTATGCTACAAAGTTGAAACTCGGTACGTTTATGTAAATCAACTAGAAAACCAATTTAGATAAAAAAAAATTTTAAATATCCATTGGCGTTCGGAGGGGGGGGGCAAAAAAAAAGATCAGTGAAAATGAAATGCATATATTTTCACGGTTTTCGTCATATCTATTAGGTCTTTCCAAATATTGAGTTCATTTTTATTCTACGGCTTCTTCATGTAAATACCTAGAAAGTGTTTTCAGGATTTTTTAAAATTCGACCCCTAAGGGGGTGCAAACGGGGTTGTAAACTTTTTCACAAATTCTACTATATCCCCACGTCTTATCAGATATCGAATATCTTTTTACTTTCACGTGCTTGCGTAATAATCGACTAAAACCTGTTTTCAAGTTTTTTCCTTTTTCAGCCCCTAAGAGGGTATAAACGGTTTGAACACGTTTTCACAAGTTACGTCATTTCTTTTAGAAGTAATAAGAAATTGAATTGGTTCCTACTTTCTCGTACTGTCTTCATATTTATTTATTAACTCCTTTCATGATTTTTGGATATTCAACCCCCAAGTGGGTGTAAGGAGGTTGCATATCTGGTGATATATCGAATATCGAATGCATTTTTACTTCCTAAGGTTTCCTATATAAAAGCCAAAAAGTCAATTTCAGTATTTTAGATATTCAATCCTAATGGGTGTAAGGGGGTTGTATGCTTTTCAAAGTTTCGACATATTTCTTAGGTTCAATGAGATATTAGATCGCTTTTCATTTCCACAGACTTTTTATATAATCGCCTACAAACCCATTTCTCGATTTTTGGATATTCAACCCCCAAGGGTCACAATTTTTGCCATTCCTTAGTTCTGATGAGATATAAAATTGATTATTACGGCCAACCAATTCACGATTTTTCGAATTTCCAGAACCAAGGAGGTGTGAAGGGTTTGCTTAAGTTTTCACAAATTTTTCAAAATCCCTCGTGTCTCATGAGATATCAAGTTACTTCTTATGAAATCGTCTAAAAACCAGTTTCACAATTTTTTCGAAATTCAAACCCCAAGTGGAAGTAATGGGTTTGTATACGTTTTAACAATTCGTCATATCTCTTAATTCTGATAAGGCAGCAAATTCGTTTTTACTTCTATGGGCTTTTAGTGTACATAATATACTGAAATTCGAATAGTATACGCGGACTTTTTCAATGTTTAATCGGCTAAAAATCTCTATTTTAAATATTTTTATATTAAGAACAAAAATAATTTTCCAAGAAATCTAATAATCTCGAAGCAACTCATGATACACTCCGACTTTGACCGCTCCCGAACTTTGACCCGAAAAATAATAAAGTTTCGCCCAGACCA
Organism: Beris morrisii; assembly: GCA_951812415.1. Lineage (NCBI taxonomy): Eukaryota > Metazoa > Arthropoda > Insecta > Diptera > Stratiomyidae > Beris > Beris morrisii. The sequence goes on from OX638312.1 coordinate 23,971,044, forward strand.
TTGGCAGATTTTTTATAACTTTTTTGCTCTCGTTTTTTTTAACATATTGTGTAATTGGGTTTTTTTAAATCTGTACAGTGTGTACGAAATAAATAAATATAACAGTTTACGTGAGTTAGGGTATCGGAAAGGCTTTTCTTAACAACTCTGGATCTCCCTGGATATTGAAAATTAACCCACCCTGTAGAACATCAACTTTGTCAAAATATATCAAGGTAACACCCCTTAAAAAAATGTCTGCTGAACAGGGTTGCACATTTTCAGAAATTTTAAGTGCTTGAATCGTTTCTGAATTGTTGGCATAACATCAGTCCTTCACGGTTCCCCACAAAAAAAAATCCAAAGGGGTCAAATCGCAGCTCCGAGGCGGCCAATTGACATAGCCAAGACGGCTGATAACACGATTTGGCAATTTGGTACGTAAAAGATCGATTGTGGCATGGGTTGTGTGGCATGGCACGCCATCCTGCATGAACCAGAGGTCGTCCAAATCCATGTCTTCAATTTCAGTAAAAAAAAAGTCGGATAACATGGCTCTGTAACGTTCACCGTTGACCGAAACGTTGTTCCCAGCCTCATTTTCGAAGAAAAATGGTTCAATGATGCCACCACTCCACAATCCGCACCAAACTGTCACTCTCTGTGGATGCATTGGCTTCTCGACAATAACGTGCGGGTTTTCCGAGCCCCAGATACGGCAAATTTGTTTGTTAACGTAGCCGCCGAGATGAAAATGCGCCTCGTCAGAAAAGATGATTTTTAGCCCAAAATCGTTGTCCAATTCAAGCTGCTCTAAGGCCCAAATTGCGAAGCGATAACGAAGCGGATGGTCGTGCGCCTTCAATTGCTGAGTCAATTGGACCTTGTAAGCGAATAATCCGAGATCTTTGTGCAGAATTCTCCTCAGGCTAGTGCGTGAAATGTTGAGCTGTTGAGATCGACGGCGAGTTGATGTTCGTGGAGTGAGTCTCACACTCTCGGCTACAGCAGCCACATTCTCGTCTGTGCGCACCGTACGACAACGGGGGCCATGAGTGTTGTCCACTAGCATGCCAGTCTCACGAACTTTTTGCACAAACTTGCGTACAGCAGGCGCGGTGGGTGCTTCATTTCGGCCAAAACTTCTTTTCAAAAAACGCACTGTTTGGGCTACACAGCACTCACTTTGAAAATAAGTTTTCAATATTTCCCAACGTTGTTCAAGCGTAGAGCGACTCATTTCGTTCCGCGGAGGTATGATACTGACTTTCTGTCAAGATTTCGAGCGGGAAACAGCTTTCAGTGTCAAAATAACCTATGATTTAAAAGAAACCACTAGATGGCCCATATATATATGTTCCAGGATATTGGGATTGCTTTAAGTTACGACTTTTAAATTTTGAATTCGTTGAATTTCCCGTAGTTGGCGATAATGGTATGATTATGAAGAAACACAATGAGTCCTTCGTATAGCTGCCAGTGGCGGCTCGCTAGTAAGGCTGAGCCTCACCATTTTACAGAGGAAAAAGTCATCAAGTTACAAGGTATTTTTTGTTTTAAAAATGTTACTTAATGACTCCGCAGTAAACCGACGTCCTTACTCATAGTTTTAATCCGACCAAGTCGTGTTTTAATATTCCAATTCAGCCTCACCTGCTAAGAAAGACACGAGTCGCCACTGATAGCTGCCATTCAAAAATCCTATGAAAAGTCTTCACTGAATTTACAGAACTCACTAACTGCAGAACACTTCAAGCTAGAATTTTAAATTAATAATATACTAAGAATGGAGTGAGTCCTGCCTGCAAGCTCCACATAGAAGCTCACATACGTGATCAAAAGAAGAAATAATTTAAATTCATATCAGAACAATTTAATACGAAACATATATTTAAATAATTTACAAGAGCATTTAAATTTGGAAAATTTTTACCTCTTGCCAGTCAATTTTAATGCAGAATTAATAATAAATAACTCCAACCAAAATTTTATTATAAGCTTTTATAAAAGTCGAGATTCACAACATCATAGTTGATGAAAGATGCAGCCTCATCCCACAGACTTATAGTGGTACATAATAATGAATATATTCAATGGAAGTTGTCTGTTTGATTTAATTTTATTGGCGCGGGTAATGTGCCGTATACACCACCGCTACTATTACTTAATATTCACATATATTGCCGATGTGAAATACTTCTATTTAATAACTAAGTTTAATGAACGAAACAAAAAAAATCGCTCTAATTTACACACTCTTTAAGTGTATAATTATCAAGTGTTTTTTTAGGTGCATGAGAACTTAAAATTATAATACAAGACAGAAATATTGTTGGAATGAAATTTATTTATTATATTCTGGTAGATAATTTCATGGCATTTATTTTTTAAATATGATTTGTGTCATATGTCCGCCGCGGCTACGAGTTACATAGTCCATTCGATCAGTCCAATTTTTGACTACTTTTTCCAATAAATCTGGCCGTATGGCGTCAATAGTGGCTTGAATATTGGCTTACAATGCTTCAAGAGTTGCTGGTTTGTCGGTATAAACGCATGACTTAATATAGCCCCATAAAAAGTAATCCAGAGGCGTTAAATCGCACGAACGAGGGGGCCAGTTAACAGAACCACTTCTGAAAATCAAGTTGTCACCAAATTGATTTTGCAATAAATCGATTATGTATCGCTGTATGCCAAGTTGCGCCATCTTGTTGGAACCAAATGTCGGCGATGTTTAGCTGATTAATTTCTGGAAACAAAAATTCAGTCAGCATGACTCGATAGCGCTGGCCATTGACCGTAACGGCAGCTTCTTCCTCGTTTCGAAAGAAATAAGGACCGATGATACCGCCAGCGTGTAAACTGCACATTTCTTTGTCTTGTTAATGGTTTTGAATCGAGAAGAGTAAAATTAGTGCGAAAACGATCAATAACTGCACGAATTGCTTGCTCACTAGGCCGATTATGTTGACCGTAAAATGAACGAAGTGCTCTATGAACTTCGCGAACAGATTTATTTTTTTCCAAGTAAATTTCCACAATATGGAGACTTTGTTCTGGCGTTAAACGATTCATGATGACTTGCCAAACCTTACTGAACAAAAATGTCAACACAGTTTGACATTCTCAGCTGTCAAACCACAGTTATCGATATCGATAGTTCTCATGCACCTAAAAAAACACCCTATACTTAGAATAAGATCTTAAAGCTGAACTAAGCCACATATCAAGCGAACTAAACAAACGCCTCATCAAACAATACCTAGAATCGCTAGCGCCTACGCAGATACAAACTATTCACTGTGGAAGGCAACCAAAGCTCTGAAACGACCGCAATCTTCTGAGCCTCCAAGCAGAGATAGTGTAGGCTCATAAGAAAAAGCAGAGCCATTTGCCAAACATCTTAGGGATATATTCAAACCTAATCAGCAAGGACCTTGAGAGCACTTACCAAACCTCCATAGAAGTGACGCTTCCAATAATAATCAATGGCACAACAGCCCAAATTGGGCCTAGGCCTTGAAGTAATGCTAGACTCACTTCATTACTAAACCAACGGAACACTAGGAGGTGAAGTGGTCAGCCACACGCACGTCCGTGATTATTACCCCGATTTTTAACTCAGGTACTCATTTACAGCTGAGTGAACTGGTAGTCCGGCACCCAACCCCATTCTCGAAAATTACTTGTCGCCAAGTATTATTAATAGTATTATTAAAATAACTCAAAGAGAACTCATCCAGGCAAGTAAGAGCTGGCAAGTCTCCTGGACACGACAGAATAACAGGAAAAATGATCTTAGAACTTCTAGATGTAGGCGCAAAGTTTCTTCGAAACCTTTTCAATGCAATACTCAGAATCGGATTCATTCCACAGGAATGGAAGATCCGGCAAAAATCCGAATCAGGTCAGCTCTTATAGACCCATAAGCTTGCTCCCGATGTTGTCAAAATTATTTGAGAAAATATTAATGGCAAAATTGAAGCCTATAATCGAAGAGAAAAATATTATACCGTCGCATCTATTCGATTTTAGACAACATCATGGAACGATTGAGCAAGTCGACAGAATTGCTTGCAAAACTAGAATGGGTCTAGAAAACTCTTAAGTATTTTTCTGCTGTATTTCTAGACGTAACACAGGCTTTTGACAGAGTCTGGCACCATGGCTTAATGTACAAAATTAAGAAGCTCCATCCATCATCAACGCATAAAATTCTTCAATCATACCTGAGTGATTGGTCCTTCATGGTGAAATATAAAGACTTCATTACTCCTAAATATGATATTAAAGCGGGAGTTCCGCAAGGTTCAGTTTTGGGCCCATTTCTGTACCTGATATTTACATCAGATCTCCCTACGCAGGATGGTATAACTACGTCAACTTTCGCTGATAATACTGCTATCGTAAGCGTTCATGAAGATGTTGGTATAGCAACCAAGAAACTCCAAGATCACGTACACAGGATTGAACAATGGCTTAAGGCATGGCGTATAAAAGGCAATGAAAGCAAAAGCGCTCATGTTATATTAGCGCTCAAAAGAGGAATAAGTCCTAGTGTTAAAATGAATGGAATTAACATTCCTGAACATAGCGAAGTGAAATACTTAGGTATGCATCTTAATCATCTATCATGGAAAAAACATATCGAGTATTAAGGGGGGCGATACATGTAAACGCCTGAATTTAGACCGTTTTTCAGAGGCTTATTTAAAATAGAAGGAATAAATGAATCGTTTTGAAAGTGATCATGTTTATTCATTACATATTAAAATACAATAATCTGATTTTATTTAAATATTTTTTCAAAATGGCCGCCGTAGTAACCAATCTCCTGAGACCCTCGCGGCGAAAGGCATCAATCGGCGGGATTTTTAGCATCAGTTACAGCAATCTGAAATCAAAAAAATGGGTTGGAGTGTGTTTATTAAACATGTATCTTCTGGTTGAACCAAGAAAAAAAAAAAAAAACCAAAAAATCGTGAATTAGCACGCCTCATAAAAAAAAGTACGATTTTTGACCCTTTTTTTCGACAGTTTTTGGGACAAAAATGCTAAATTTTGAAATTTTTTTTGGCATTTTTGAGGTTCAACTAGAAGCTTATACTATAGAGAAAACGTGTGCCAAGTTTCATAAGAATCGGTTGAGAACTTTTTGAGTTATCTTGCCCCCCAATTTAAAAAAAGTCGTCTCGAGAAAAACGCGTTTAAAGTTTTGACACACAGAAACTCTATGATTCCCATACAGAAGTCCATCAGTACGTTCATAGTACTCGTTTTGTTTTCTCAGCTCTTCTTGACATGCTTACCCGGGTCTTCAATACAAAAGGCCCCAAGGTCATACATCTGAGAAGCAGGTAGCGAGAGTCGAGCGCTCCAGTACGGACTCAATAGTGCTCGAGCGTCAAGATGAGGCGGAGCACTTAAATGAGTTTTTAATCGATAAATAATGCGAATTTCATTCTAAAACTTTACAAACATATTTTTTAGATGTTAATTTAACTATTTATAAAAAAAAAAGGAACTCGAATTTTTGAAAATTTTACATGTATCATCCCCCTTAACAAACAGTCGAAAACTAGAATTGAAACTGATTTTATACAAAATGATTCTTAAGCCTATATGGACATATGGCATCCAACTTTGGGGCTCTGTATCCAAAACAAACTTAGAGTTGATACAAAGATCTCAATCGAAGATATTGAGGCAAATAACAAGCACCCTGGTACTTCAAAAACTCCAACTTACATGAGGACCTTAATATCCCCACGGTTAGAGCCGAAATTTAAAACTTTAGAAAGAGACACCTGAAAAAGATTACGAATCATCCTAATCCTTTGGTGCGCAACTTGCTAAATGTTCGCAGACGTATGCCTAACAGTTTGAAAAGAAGTTGAATATAGCCTTGCAATAACGGTTTTAGAAATATGTATTAACAAACTCAACAGTATAAGTCTATCCAGAAAGTACAGACGTGAAGGAGAGTTCTATCAGGAAGTAAGATTTGATGAAATATTCTTAACTCTACATATGTAAATAGAGAGATTCAATTTTAAACCAATAAATATAAAAAAAATCTGCCAACAGTCTGGGCGCAACTTTATTATTTTATTGGTAGAAGTCCGAAACGTGTTTAATGATGAGATGCGGTGTAGGTTACTATGCGACTGACAACCTAAAAAATAACGTTCCAAATAGTCTCCTGGTCCATGTAGACTATCCGAATTTCAGTATATTATGTACACTAAAAGCCCATAGAAGCAAAAACGAATTTCCTGCCTTATCAGAATTAAGAGATATGACGAATTGTTAAAACCTATACAAACCCATTACTTCCACTTGGGGTTTGAATTTCGAAAAAATTGTGAAACAGGTTTTTAGACGATTTCATAAGAAGCAACTTGATATCTCATGAGACAAGACGGATTTTGAAAAATTTGTGAAAACGTAAGCAAACCCTTCACACCTCCTTGGTTCTGGAAATTCGAAAAATCGTGAATAGGTTGGCCGAAATAATCAATTTTATATCTCATCAGAACTAAGGGATGGCAAAAATTGTGGAAACATATACAAACCCTTGCGGGTTGAATATCGAAAAATTGAGAAATGGGTTTGTAGGCGATTATATAAAAAGTCTGTGAAAATGAAAAGCGATCTAATATCTCATCGAACCTAAGAAATGTGTCGAAACTTTGAAAAGCACACAACCACCTTACACCCATTAGGATTGAATATCTAAAATACTGAAATTGACTTTTTGGCTTTTTTATATAGGAAACCTTAGCAAGTAAAAATTAATTCAATATATCACCAGATATGCAACCTCCTTACACCCACTTGGGGGTTGAATATCCAAAAATCCAGAAAGGAGTTAATAAATAAATATGAAGCCAGCATAAAAAAGTAGGAACAAATTCAATTTCTTATCACTTCTAAAAGAAATGACGGAATTCGTGAAAACGTGTTTAACCCGTTTATACCCTCTTAGGGGCTGAAAAATGAAAAAACTTAAAAACAAGTTTTAGGCGATTATTACGCAAGCACGTGAAAGTGAAAATATATTCGATATCTGGTAAGACGTGGGGATATAGTAGAATTTGTGAAAAAGTTTACAACCCCGTTTGCACCCCCTTAGGGGTCGAATTTTAAAAAATTCTGAAAACACTTTCTAGGTATTTATATGAAGAAGCTGTAGAATAAAAATGAATTCAATATTTGGGAAGACCTAATAGATATGAAGAAAACAGTGAAAATATATGCATTCCATTTTCACTGATCATTTCTTTGCCCCCGCTCCGAACGACAATGGATATTGGAAATTTTTTTTTTATCTAAATTAGTTTTCTAGTTGATTTACATAAACTTACCAAGTTTCAACTTTGTAGCATAAGCCGTTCTATAGATAGGAAAAACACCCCCCACCCCCGTACCATACTACCCCTATAAAAAATTATATTTTTCCAACATGCTACTAATATAGCTCTATCTAAATACTAAGTTTCAGCTTTATATCATTATAGGTTGTTAAGATATTAAAATCGAAACTTTTTCCTTTTCACCCTCCGCCACCCTCACCCTCTACACCCTCACTTCCAAAATAGGGGTCTATTAGGCCTACTTCTGGTAAAAATTTTAAGCATCTATCTTACATTGTTCTTGAGATATGAGACGTGATTTTTTAGAAAAATTCTTATCCCCTCCACTTTCATGCTCAACCGCCCCCTTGCTTTCAGTAAACTTTATTTATAAACCTTTATACACAAACCAAATTTTATTTGTCTAGTGCAATTGGTTCGTGAGATATCGTAATCTAAAATTTTTCATCCCCCACCCCCGTACGCCACTGCCCCTACTCAAATTTTTGTTTCCGATCTATTCTCCTAGTATACCTACAGATATTCATTAAGTTTCAATTTTGTGACATTGGCGGTTTAGGAGATATGGATTTTAGAAAGTGTCGATCTCACCTTTTTTGCGTTTCGGACGTGTTATTTTTCCCCCCACTCCCAAACCCCTTCATCCATATCGGCAATTTTTTTGCAAATGGGTCCACTACTGAAGCTCTATATAAATTCTATATTTCAGCCTCCTAGCATAAGCGGTTACTGAGATCTAGAAACCAAAATTTTCCGTCTAAAACACTTCCCCCTCCTCCCCCCTGGCACCCCCACCCCTTCAAATTTGGCCACTTCAAGGGGCCCTACCCAGTCTATTCATCATTTTCAATTTAATAGCTCAAAGGGCTTGGGAGCTACGAGCCTTCAAACGATTTTGCGTACAGCGGTCGACGTACGGCGGACAGACGGACTGAAATTTTTTTTTTGCTTTTTTCGTGTCTACTCGTCACGAAACGTGAAAAAAAAATTTTGCGGGTAGCAAATTTTTTTTTTTTAAAAATCGATAACAATACTGTATTATTGAAATAATAAAGTAAAAATAGTAAGATCATACCTAATTGAAAAAAAATTATAATAAAAATATAAAAATTTTGTTTATATCAATTCCTAAAACAATGTGTATTATTTCTGGTAGCATTTTTGGCCCTTTTATTTCTTCGGTTTTCATATTGACAACGTGGGTCTTTCAGATTGAGGAGTTGTCAATATGAACAGCTGTGATTTTTATGTGAACAGGATGTTTTTCGTTTTGACAACTGCAATATTCATATCAGGAAAGTGTGTTTCCATATTAGCAACTGCGATTTTCATATCACCAACGTGGGTTTTTATATTGACTGCTGCGATTTTCATATCAACAATTTTGGTTTTTATGTTGAGAACTGCGATTTTCATATCAACAACGTGGGTTTTCGTATTGACTGTTGCGATTTTCATATCAACAATTTCGATTTTCATGTTGATAACTGCGATTTTCATGTCAACAGTGTAGGTTTTCATATTGACAACTGCGATTTTCATATCAACAAGATGAGTTTTCATATTGACAACTGCAGTTGTTGGATGAAAAATAAAAAACGGCCCTTGAAAAAGGTATTTCCGGAACCTAGACGCTTCACTACATGCACCTATTGAGATGCAGGAGTACTTCCACGACTCCCTTTTGAACTTCGTGATCTTGTCTGTAAAGGCCCTGAGATTAGCCCTATACCTGTCCCAGACTTCCTCATTCCCATCACGCTGCGTCCTATTAAAATACTTCCTAGAAGATTCCCTGAGTTCTCTTCGTTTGCTATTTCACCAGGGAATTGACCTTCTTTTCCGTTCAGCTTGACAATATATGTCCGAATCCCAAATATATGTCAATACAACCTGTTCAATGTAATCTTATTCTGTACTAGTATTCAAGGAGAGTAAAATTATATTTTGTTGTACTGGTCTCATAATCGAATTGCATATACTCTCATAAGACTCTCTTACCGCCACATTTAACTCCATTTGGCAAAGTACAAATTGAAAAAAATCAATGCTGAGCTTAAAATTCAGAACCTTTCGTGTGCATATTGAATGACGATATCGAGCGTTTTTTCCAGCTCAACTTGGTTCAATGCCACTGTCCTCGTTGCGTAGTTACTTGCATCCTACTTGAACGAGTATTTGTACTCGTAGAATTTAATATAACAAACTAGACCTTGCTACAGATCCTCGTATAACCTTTTGTGTGTTTTTGAAAAGATTTGATTTCTTCCCGTTCAATTTCATTATTGTCATTTTATCACAGAGAGCTTATCCACAACACTGCCGATTTAGAAATTTCTGCTCGAATAAACCTACTACTTGGAACGAAAGGAAAATGTTTGAAGAGTATGGTACCGAACATCGTACAGCATCAGGAAAAACAAATGTTTTGGGGTTTTCATAACGAAGCCGATTTGAAATGTCTTGGGAATCAGTTTCTTAAGCTGACTTGCTTCTCCCTATTCGGAGAGAGCGGAAGGTATCGATTCAGAACATGTTGTCGAAAACCTAATCTTTATCCTTTGTCGTGCCAGATAACTGAAAATAACATTCGACTTGGGTGTTTGCACACAAGTGGAATTACATTGCTTAAATACTGTACTGTATATTCCAGAGGTTATAAATCAGATTGTATTTTAGGTTATTTAAATATTGAGCCTAGGAGAACATGAGACCTACTCGAACCTAAATAACTGAACAATCCGATTGAAAATGTTTCAATTTGGAAAAGCCCTTTTTAATCACAAAGCTTCAAAATCCGTGGTACTACTATTGACCGCAAACAACGCTCATCTATTGCGAGTAAGTAAGTAATTTTTATGAGTTATTAAACTGCATGCACCTCCTTGTGCCAGAAATATCATACATGTGCATATTTCTGCACGCAGCGCGTCAAAATGGATTTCGAACGCTTGGTTTTAAATGCGACGAAACACACGTACTTTCTGCATGCTGCGCAGCGCAGAAAGATCTGTCTACTTCTACCGTTGCTGCGCAGTGGCAGTGGTGGAACAATTTAAACGTAAGATTCACCAACATAGAAATATAAATATCGGCCAACAATCTGGGCGCCAACTTTATTATTTTATGGGTACGAGTAGAAGTCCGAAACGTAGGTACTAAGTTTCAACTTTCTAGCATAAGCTGTTTTTGAGATATGAAAAACCAACCCCCCCCACCCCCCCCTGTACCTTGCTACCCTTATCAACAATTTAATTTTTTTAACTATTATTTTTTCTGGGGTGTCTCTATAGTAGCTCTATACAGTTTTAAATTCTTAGCTTTCTATCCTTTGCGGCTTTCGAGAAATTAAAATCAGAATTTTTTTCATTTCCACCCCCTCCCACCATAACCCCATACAGCCACACCCTCAACATTTTTTTCTCCGCTAGAGGTCTACTGGTCCTAACTTCTGTAAAATTTTCAAGATCATATCTGATACGGTCCTTGAGATACAAAAATTTAATTTTTTGAAAAATTACGGTCTCCCCACTTCCGCACTTCACCTCCCCCCTCAAAAATTTTACATTCAGTAGACTCCACTGGTAATTCTATATACAGAAATCAAATTTTATCTTCCTGGCACAATTGAGTCGGAAGATATTGTAATTTAAAATTTTCACCCCCCACGCCCATACCTGAATACCCCCCTTCAAAATTTTAACCATTTTCTAATCTCATAGTATCTCTTAAGACAACTACAAAGTTTCAGCCATCTGACATCAATCGTTCAGAAGATATGGATCTTAAAATGCCTCAATCCCAGCTTTCAAGCATTTCGGACGCATTGTTTCCCCCCCCCCCCCCCGCTCGCACACCCCACAACCCCTATCAACCATTTTTTTGCAAATGGGTCCTCTATCATAGTACTACCGAAGTTCCAACTTTCAGCCTCCTAGCATAAGCGGTTCCTGAGATCTAGAAACCAAAATCATCTAAAACGCTCCCCCTCCTCCTCCCCCCTCATCCCCAATCACACCCGCACCCCTCCAAAAGATACCACTCGTAGGGGTTCACCCAATCTACTCACCATAAAAATTTCAATTTAATATCTCAACGGGCTTGGGAGCTACGCGCCTTCAAACGATTTTGCTTACGGCGGACGGCGTACGGCGTACGGCGTCAACGCGTACGGCGGACGGCGTACGGCGGACGGCGTACGGCGTCTACGGCGGTCAGACGGACATTTTCTTTTGCTTTTTTGGGGTTTACTAGTCCTAAAACGTGAACATACAAAATTTCAGAGTTGCAAATTTTTTTGAAATTTGAGGTCGATCACAATACTTTATTATTAAAAAATAATGGAGTAAAATCTGCCAATGGTCTGGGCTAAACTTTATTATTTTTCGGGTCAAAATTCGGGAAGCGGTTAAAAGCATATTAACACACGAATTACGCAATTCGGTCGTACTCCGGGACGCCGTCAAAATCGGAGATATCATCAGTTGTTTCGAGATTATGAGGTTTCTTGGAAAGTTTTTGTTCTGAAATAAAGATATTTAAAATAGAGATTTTCAGCCGATTAAACATTGAAAAAGGCCGTGTAAACTTTTCGAATTTCGGTATATTATGTGCAGTAAAAAAGCCCATAGAAGTAAAAACGAATTTGCTGCCTTATCAGACTTAAGAGATATGACGAATTGTTTAAACGTATACAAACCCATTACATCCACTTGGAGGTTGAATTTTGAAAAAATTGTTGAACAGGTTTTTAGCCGATTTCATAAAAAGCTGCTTGGTATCTCATCAGACACTAGGGATTTTGAAAAATTTGTGAAAACGTAAGCAAACTCTTCACACCCACTTGGTTTTTGAAATTCGAAAGATCCTGAAATTGATTTTTAGGCCATTACATTAAACGCCGAAATAACCAATTTTATATCTCATCAGAACTAAGGGATGGCAAAAATTGTGAAAACAAAACCTTTGTTGTTGAATATCGAAAAATAGAAAAATAGTTTGTATGCGATTATATAAAAAGTCTGTGGAAGTTAAAACCAATCTAATATCGCACCAAACCTAAGAAATATTTCGAAGCTGTGAAAAGTATACATCCTCCTTACACCTAATTATGTTTGAATATCTAAAAATCCTGAAATTGACTTTTTACCGATTATATAGGAAGCCTTAAGAACTAAAACTGAATTGAATATCTCATCAGATCTAAGCAATATGTAGGAATTTGTGAAAACATATGCAACCTCCTTACACCCACTTGGGGGTTGAATATCCAAAAATTCTGAAATTAGTAGATAAGATAAATATGAAGACAGCGCGATGAAGTAAAAACCAATTCGATTTCTTATCACTCCTAAAAGATATGACGGAATTCGTGAAAACGTGTTCAACCCGTTTGTACCCTCTTAGGGGTTGAAAAAGGAAAAAACTTAAAAACGAGTTTTAGGCGATTATTACGCATGCCCGTGGAAGTGAAAAGATATTCGATATCTAATCAGACCTGAGGGATATGGCTGAATTCGTGAAAATGTATACGACCTCCTTACACCCCCTAAGGGGTTGAATTTTAAAAAACCTTGAAAAGACTTTCTACTAATTTATGTGAGGAATCCGTAGAATAAAAATTAATTCAATATTTAAGAAGGCCTAAGAGATATGACGAAATTCGTGAAAATATATGCATTCCATTTTCCTTAATGGATATTTGAATTTTCGTTTTTCATCCTTTTATATCTACAGACATTCTTTAAGATTCAATTTCGTGACATTAACCGTTTAGGAGATATGTGTTTTAGAATGTCTTAATCTCGGCTTTCGAGCGTTTCGAAGGGATCGTTTTCTCTCCACTCCCACATCCCTTCACCCATATTGACAATTTTTTTTCCAAGTGGGTCCACTATCAAAGCTTTATATAAATTCCAAGTTTCAGTCTCCTACCGTAAACGGTTGCTGAGATCTAGAAAACAAAATTTTCCGCCTAAGCGTTCCCCCACCTCCTCCATCATACCTCCACCTCCTCAAAAGTGGCCACTTAAGGGGATACACCCAATCCACCCAGAAAAAAAAATTAAACTCAATAGCTCAAATGGTTTGGAAGCTACGAGCCTTCAAACAATTTTGCGCACAGTGGTCGAAGTACGGCGGAGAGACGGACTGAAATTTTGTTTAGCCTTTTTCGTGTGTACTAGTCATGAAACGTGAAAAAAAATTTTCAGGGTATTAAATTCTTTTTTTTTTAAATCGATAACACTTTATTATTAAAATAATAAAGAAAAATGAACGTTACATTACAATAAATATTTTTATTGTGGGTGTCTTATTGCACGTAACAAATTCGCTTTAACTCCAGTGCAATGTAAAAAAAACGAGAACAAATAATCCTGAACAACCCCTGTGACACGTAATTTTGAGCCCATTTCCTTGTGGACACCATCTGCAATAGAGTGAGCTGAAGAAGGGATTTTTTTTGTCCTGAATTAATTTTTTTTACACTTTTATGATTCGATTGGCCGTAAATTTTACTTGAGTCCTGATATGTTCAGTTTTGCAATATGACATGTGGGGTTGCCTTTGATACAGCACTCTTCTTCGGAAGGTGGTGTTGTTTCTGTATCCAGCCATGTTACATATACAGCCATTGATATCTGTTCAACGGAATACGAAATCTTTGCGAACTCAGTAGCGTATAACGTCTCCTTTATCCTGACAAGGAAATTCATGCAACTCCTTCCCAATACGTTCTATGAAATCCAGCTCCACATTGTGAAGTCATGATGTTATGAAAAAGTAGCAAAAGTTTTCCATAGAATCGACAAGATATCGAAACCTGGCTATGTGGCTATTGTTTGAATTGTAATATATTCAACGCCGGAAAAAAGAACTCATGAAATATTTGGGTTACGTTTCGCCCCTCTACAAGCGAAGCCTTCGAAATGTTTTATATCAGATTGTTATAGAGTTTTTATTGAAATTTCAGGCAACACCTCATCATATACAAAAGGATCTTAAAAGTGATGTACTAGCAACGTAAGAAAAAGGTCGATCATCATTAGAAATGAATGCGCTTCGGGAATATTCAATATTTGGTATTCCAGCGGTATTAGTTTCAACGCAAGGATTGAATATTGTGGACGTTACCATAGTAGGGTACCATAGGGGTAGTGATGATATAATAGTGATAGATAGTGATAATGATACCATAAGAGTAGTCATATATTAGGTTTATAAAATTGGAAATAGGAAACAATTTCGAAATATGAATATTGGTCTTGCTGAATCATTTTCTCTCTTCATTTTCTGTATGACAACTGGGGACATTTGGTGCAAGAGTTCGTCTTTAACGCAGATTCTATCTACTGTCAAGACGTATTCACTTATTGATTAACTTCCTGATTGTTCGTTTTAAAGTGTTTCTTGATTGGCACACCTCATGTCTATCTCTACTCATTTAAGTCCAAAGTATGTTTCGGGATGTTTTGTTCCTCGATGTTTAACCGATCAACTACCGCTCTCACGCATGAATCTCAATGAACCTCATGCCATGACATTTGTCATCAAAGTTTTTTATAAACAATTAAAAATCACTTCATTTGTCGAAAGACGTAAGCCCTTGAAATATTTTGTGTAGAGTAATTATACTGTAGATTTAATTTGAATACTATGAGGGCTCTCCCAGAAGTATAATACTTAGCTGGCCTATAGATGGCGGTTTTCATTTGAAAGTAAATACTGTGGTTGAAAGCACTATCCATATAAGGCTTAAGGTTAAAGTATGAAGACGCTACGTTGTTTAGTCTTTATTTGGCAGCCATCAATAGCGAACGCTCTCAATGAATTTTTAAACATGGAAAAAATTGGTCATCGTTATGTAATATAATACTTTCATTTTTAAGGTCTCAGTCTAGCCAATATCAAAGCTGAACTAGATTCTACTCTGGGGGAGTCTGCTTCTCCTTTTGTAACAATAAAATATTATGTGGCAGAGTTTAAACGAAGCTGTACGAGCTGTCAAAACGAACAACGCAGTGGTCGACCGTAGTAAGTGACCACGATAAAATAGTCAAGAAAATCTACAAAATAGTATTAGATGATTGTCGACTGAAAGTGCGCGAGCTAGCAGACATAATAGATATTTCAAAAAGTCCTGCACATCGCATATTGACTGAAAATTTGGACATGAAAAAGCTGTGCGCAAGATGGCTGCCGCGTTTGCTCACAATGGAACAAAAGAGCGTCGTGAGGATGTTTCAATCGAGTGTTTGGCGATGTTTCACAGCAATAATGCCGAGTTTTTACGCCGATTCATAACCAGAAACGAAACATGGGTCCAGCACCCCACACCTGAGACGAAGGAACAGTCAAAACAATATACTAACAGGGGAGAATCGGCACCAAGGAAGGCGAGGGCAATTTGCAGGCAAGGTTATGGCGTCACTTTTTTGGGATGCGTGTGGAATAATTTTCATTGATTATCTTGAAAAGGAAAAACAATTAACGGCGAGCATTATGTGAACTGCAATGTTTGAGTGGTGAAATCAACGAAAAACGGCCGCAATTGGAGAAAAAGAGAGTGTTATTTCATCAATGCACCGGTTCACACATCCGTTATCATGGTGGCCATAATCAATGAGTTGAAGTTCGAATTGCTTCCTCACGCACTCTATTTGTCAGATTTAGTCCTCTCGGATTATTTTCTCTTTTCAAACTTAATAAAATGGCTCGGTGGTAAAAGATTTGCCAACTGAGAAGAGGTGGAGTCTGCGATTGGCGGTTATTTTGAGGAGCTAGACAGTTCTCTCTATAAAGAGGCTATCGAAGTTATCCAACATCGCTGCGAAAAGTGAATCTTCCTAAAAGGAGAAATAAAAGTTTTTTTTTTCTCAACTTTTTGGTGTTTTCTTGGTTAGGCTAAGTAATTCTGAGACCACCCTCGTATTATAAGTTTTATTCAACACAAAAGTTTGTAATGCGTAAAACGGAGCCTAGAACACTATTTTATGTTCAGTTGTAGCCTATCTGCTTCCTTTAAAAATTGTAAGAATCTATCTTAAAATGTTCTTGAGATATGAGACGTACTTTTTTTTTTAGATAAATTCTTACTTACCCGTCCCCCCTCTTCCATGCCCCATTTTTCCAGCGCAATTGGTTCGTGAGATATCGTAATCTAAAATTGTTCACCCCCCACCTCCGCACGCCGCTGACCCCACAAAATCATGTTCCAGATCCAAGTATCTCCAAGTATATCCGCAATTTCAATTTCGGCTATGGATCAGCATCGAGAGGAAAACTGCGTCCTGAGAGACGCAGTCAGCTCTGGTCTGTTGTACGTTCTGCCAACCCAGAAAGACGCCAAAAATAGACTCTTCCGAGACTCGGCAAAAGAGCGAGACCGAAAAAGAGGAATTGGAACATGAACTACCCGATGCCTTGACGATATCCTCCTCTCGAGGTGGTAGTCAGTCCTCAAGTGAAGACGTGGCGATGGAGAGTAATCGTCCAACGTCAGGACAGGCTCCCCTCGAGCTGTCTTCCTGAACATTTATATTAAATTATTAGAGATCTACACTACCTTAAATTTATGATTTTAATAGCTGCCTCGTTATACCATTGATATACAGCTAATATACAAGCCATGGTACTGAAATCGTAGTATTGAAACTAGCTGCATATGATACACTGAACATATGGTATGATTTGACAGTATCTGATATAAGCAAGCAACGACATTTTGTTGCGATACTCGCCACACAATTGGGGAATGGCACAACTAGCAGTAAAATGCATAGTATACTAGGTAAATTTATCGAATTTGTATACCATGAAACAGGTTCAATACTAGATACCAGTTCGTTTATCTCGTATATGCTTAGTATTGGGTGATACACTGCTGCTATTGACGATATTATGATATCAATACCAGCAGTGTATCCAAGGTATAACATACGAGTAAGTAATTAAAATAATTGTACTTTTTCTATAAAATAATTAAGAACCACTAATGTTCTTCGATTTTTTTGACCCCGATCCCTTTAAGGTCCCAAGTTGATTTTTTTGTATGTTTTGAAAAACAGTATAATATACAAAACCCAAAAAAAGAAAAAAAATTTAAGATACGTTTTTTGAGATATTCAAGGATACAGGACAAACTCGTTATCCTTGAAAAAAAATTCAAAGATAATTTTTATTCGTATTTTTTTATATTACGACAAGCTTCCCCTTTAAAATAAGCCCTATCTTATTATTCTATGATAAAAATTAACAGAGATATGAATTTTCAAAAAGGACTCGGACACCATTTTTGCGAAATCTTTAACATACTATAACTAACAAAAGAAATGAGATAGAAACAAAAAATTGTAACCATATTTTTTTTTCACTAATTCTTCAAGTACACAAATTTTCAAATGAATCGGCGATGGTAAGGTCACAAATTTCGTCATTTTTGGCGATTCTTGATGGAATGACCCGAGTACGACACATCAAATGGTAATCCGCCCACAAGATTGAATTGACACTTAGTTCACCACCGCTAGACTGCTCTCGGCTTAGTATCGATTATTGTATCTAAACATAATTTTTTTTAAACAAATATTATCTTAAACCCGTTTCGAAATGGTCCTTCCTTCTGACGTAAATTGTACGTAACAAAAAATTTGAGAGCCTCTTTGTTTAAGCTTGGGTAGAAAATACCACATCATAGTGAAATTCTAAGATTTTCTGATGATTTTTCGATTTTATGCTTAATAGAAAGTAAACTCATTACGACAGCAAATAGTTATTGTACCAGAGATATCGAGAAGCCAAAGAAAAGCTGACATAGCGTAATTGAGCAAGTCATATGCTTGATAGGCCGAGGTCAAGGATTTCGAGAAGAACAGATTACCCGGGGCTAATCTAATATGAATTTAAGTGGCGATGCCGTAGGCAAACATAATCAATTAATCACAAAACAGTAAACGTTTCTCTCTAAACTAGCAAAATCAATCTATCCAATTATTAGTGCGACAGAAAAGCGAAAGTCATCAGCATTCTGCAGGATAAGCAGGATACAAGTACGCCAGAACGATGTGCTGGCTCGGATATTGGAAATCTTTTGCTATGTCATTTAAGTGGATTTTAAGTAATATGAACAATCGATTGATATTGGGCTATATTGTCCTAGTTGTTTTTAATTTTATCAATATCCTTATTCCTTAAGACCCGTTTTCACGGTGATAGTTTTTAACGATAGTACTTTCGCGAGAGCATAGCACGATAGTGTGATAGTGCGACAGTCTGCTGTATACACGGCGCGATTGTGCGACAGTGAAATTAGGCAATAGTTACATAGTTTATGTTGTCAAACGTTGCGGTATCATTATGGAAAATGTTTCCAAGTAGAGCTCTGGGGGTCAATTCTGGTTCTGTGAAATGATAAAATGAAAAAAATACTTTCATTGACGTTTGCACGCAACTTTTGCATCTTATCATTTCATTTACCTCTGCAACCCGATTCTCGTTCTCATTGTGAAAAAATTTGCTAAATATTAAGTACTTCAATAAATTTTACAACTCACCTATCGTTCGCTAAATTCACATTTTCCTCCAAAAAATCTACTAATTAAGTTTTTTGAGCCTCGCTTGCTCTTTTCCCACGTTTAGATTTCCGCTTTCCATTTTTGCACGCTCGACCTTACCGTGATAACTTTATTATCAAATGAAAACAATTTGACAGTTTTTTTCGTTTTACTTTATTATTTTAATAATAAAGTATTTTCATTGTACTGGAATCGGAAACTTCGGCTTATCACTGAAAAGTTTTTTCACAGCGGTTTTCACGGAACCAGAATTGACCCCCTGGTTGCAGCTGGAGTCACTGGTGAAGCTGGTTAAAATAAAACACAAAGCGGAGTAGGGGAGAGTGGGGCAAAGTGGGCTAGCAAGGTAAAGTGAGCCACCATTAAAATTTCCAGTTTGCAATAGCGCCATCTCTTAGCAAAATAGATTATACGATAAAACTTCATAAATTGACCACAATGCACTATAAACGAAATCCACTTTAATTACAGTTCCTTGAATTTTACTTTATTATTTTCTAATAATCGATGTGATCGATTTTAAAAAAAAAATTTACTACCCTCAACATTTTTTTTCCCCGTTTCATGACTCGTAGACACGAAAAAAGCAAAAAAAAATTTTAGTCCGTCTGTCCGCCGTACGACGTACTGGATCTTGGTTTAAAGGCTTGCAAAATTCAACTCGTCCAAGAATTGAAGCCGCAAGACTTGAATTTACGTTTAAATTTCAATCAATGGGCTCTTTGACAGCTCAATGAAGATCCGCTGTTTTCGCACCGAATTTTGTTCAGTGATGAGGCACATTTCTGGCTCAACAGATATGTCAATAAACAATATACAATATTCGGCGACATTTGGTTTCAGCCAGACGGGGCTACGGCACACACAGCGCGCGAAACAATGGCTCTACTGAGAAATCATTTTGGTGAGCAGCTAATTTCCCGTTTCGGACCTGTCAACTGGCCGGCTAGATCGTGTGATATCAAACCTTTGGATTTTTTTCTTTGGGGCTATGTGAAGTCGAAAGTCTTCGCAGATAAGCCAGCTACGATTCAGGACTTGGAAGCCAACATTACTCGCGTAATTGGGCAGATACCGGTCGCAATGCTGGAAAAAAATTGGTCCTTCCGAATGGACCACCTACGGCGTAGTCGCGGCCAACATTTGAATGAAATTATATTCAAAAAGTAAATGTCAGAGATTGTTCTTTCGGGTCATAATAAGGACTCCACCATCCAATTCGATTTTATGTGTTTTATTTAAAATTTAAAAAAAAGTTTTAGAAATTAAATTTTTTTAAAAATTGCTACCCCTCCACTTTCGTGCTTCAACTTCCCCCGTCAAAAAGTTTCCTTTTAGTAGACTCCACTTGTGATCCCATATACAGAAACTAAATTTTTTTTTCAGGTGTAATTGCTTGTAATTTAAAGTTTTTTACCCTCCACCGCCACACTTCACCAACCCCATTAAAAATGTTAGCCCTTGTCTAACCTCGAAGTATCCCTAAAAACAACCACAAGGTTTCAACCTCCTGATATGAATCGTTCAGAAGATATGAATTTTACAATGTTTCAATCTCGGCTTTCAAGCGTTTCGGACTCATTGTTTTTGCTCCCATTCCCACACCCCTCCAGCTCTATCGACCATTTTCTTGCAAATGGGTTCACTATTATAGTTCTACATAAGTTCCAAGTTTCAGCCTCCTAGCGTAAGTGGTTCCTGAGATCCAGAAACCAAAATGATTCGTCTAAAACACTCCCCTCTCATCCCTCCCTCATACCCACACCCCTCCAAAAGACACCAATCGTAGGGCTTCGCCCAATCTACCTACCATACAAATTTTAGCTTAATTTATCGACGGGTTTGGGAGCTACGCGCCTTCAAATGATTTTGCGTACGGCGGACGGCGTCTACGGCGGACAGACGGACATTTTTATACTCTAGATGAAATCATATAGAGTATTATAAGTTTAATCCAGCCCAAAAGTTTGTAACGCATAGAACCAAGCCTCGGACGAAAAAAAGTTAGACATTATTTTTTGTTTATTTGTGGCCAAAAACCTCAAATCCGCTTGACGTCCGTCCGTCCGTCCGACCGTGAACACGATAACTCAAGAACGCCTTCACCTAGGATCTTGAAATTTTGAATCTGGGCGTTCGGTTGAATTTGTAAGGCTAAGTTCGTTAACAGGCCAAATCGTCCTACTCCTTCGGGTAGCTGCCATACAAAATGTCCTTAAAACACGTGTTCAAGAATATTGACCAATAACTTCGGAACGCCTAAAGCTACGACTTTGAAATTTTGTATGTGTTACTTTTTCAATAGTTGGAGCTAAATGTATGATTACGAAGAAAATCCTATTAGTCCTTCGTGTAGCTGCCATACAAATATCCTGTCAAAATGTCTTCACATAATTTACGAAACTCACTATAACTCAAGTAATCTTTAAGCTATGAACTCGGAATTTTGTATAAATTAGTTTTGAGTAAAAACAAAGTTCGAGTTTACTAGTCAGCAAAATCCTTTTACTCCTTCTGGTAGCTGCCATACAAAATGTCCTTAAGACACGTGTTCAACAATATTTTTCGATAACCTTTGAACGCTTCAAGCTACGAATTTGAAATTTTGTACACGTTCATTTTTAAATGGTTCCAAGGAAAAGGATAAATATGTAAGAAATCGAGTGAGTCCTTCCTGCACCTTCCATGTGAAAGTCCTTGAAAAAGGAAATTTTTTTTCAATGACTTACCCAGTTGAAGATATAATATTAAACACAGAATACTGTCTTTTAGTTTTGGGTAGCAATCAAGTGGCAGTCCTTAATAAAGGACATACAACATGCACACACGTAATTCCAGTTTATCCCCAACTACAATATAAATCGGAGTCAGTATTCATCTAGAGTATTATACGATTGGCTTGCAGCCGATCGTGACTGCAGTATGTTTTTTGTTGCTTTTTGGGTGCTTACTAGTCCTAAAACGTGTAAATACAAAATTTCAGGGTAGGAAATTTTTTTGAAATTTCAGGTCGATCACAATACTTTATTATTAAAAAATAAGCACAAATATTTATAGGAACAATATGAGAAATGAAATCACACCAACACAGCTTAATCGTGTCCGCCCTTGTATGTTGTAATTTTTTATGAATGAACTTTCTTAGACGACCTGGTTTAATGTCATTGAATTGGTATATGCCACACGTTATCAGTTTAATGATCACAGGGTGTATTATTTTAATAAAAATAAAAAGAAATTAAATTATGGTACAGTGGATGCCGCTTATTGTAATCACTTTGGGACCACCCAAAAACAATAACATTAACCGGGTGATAACAATAAACGAAAAAAAAATAAGCGATGAATTCTGTTTGTGGAAAATGGAACCCAACTGTTTTGATAACAAAATGCGGCTTATAACATTATCCGCGATTGCAATAAGCGGCATCCACTGTATAAATATTAAGGGACCGTGTTGTAGGTTGTTCCGTCGCGCCTATTCCATTTAGAACAGTTTAATTGGTAATTTATGTATGTGACAGGTATAAGGGATGTCACCTTCTATGTTGGCTTCCGAACGTTAGAAACTGGACTTTAAATTTATAATAGTACTCGATTCTATTTATAGGAAAGCAGTACGTGTTCAGGGTATAGTCAGATCAAAATCAACAGAAAGTTTTTCGCGCATATTGACCAATAGCAACTGAGTAACTCTGTCTGTCTCACTGGGAGGAGCGCTGAAGTTCAAATTGCCATAACAACAATGCTATTGCTCACAAGTTCTAGGGATCGGACTGGTCGACTGCCGTATTGTTTAGAAGTGGCGAAAGACCGATTTTGATGTTGCACTACAGCAAAAGTTACGTTATAACTTTGAACTGCATCATTAATCTATTAAATTGAATTACGTTTCGCTTCCTCCGACTTGAATTGCAAATTGCAACTGCATATGTTATGCACATCGTGTATGTCTAGCTATAGTAAAAAGTATAATTGTTGAAAATATTACCCAGCAACTGTAAAATTAAGTACACTTACTAATTCTATGTTCAGCAATGCACGACATTCGTCGCACAAAATCAACAAGGCCACGGCCACTGTCCGAACTTTTCATGGGAAGCCAGAGTAGACTCTTTGGAGCCGACAACTTTATTTGTGGTTGGTTGGCGTACGTAAAAATTAAAAATAGGCTCAAAGAAAATCAAATTTTGCAAGAAATTTACAAGGAAAACTCGAGTATTTCAAACTCGTTGGCATGTTTCTATGGTAAGAGCAGCTGGAGAAAATCCGCATATTCATGCGATATCTGAGTAAGGCGAGACTGTCTTTTCGTTCAAGGTTATGTCACTTCGCACCGTGGGAATTACATAAATGTCCCCTTTGGGCTTTCGGTTGTCATGTAGTTGTAGGTCAGAGGGGCTCTGGAATTTTCAAGCAAAGAATTTTCCGATAATATCATTAGCATCAACAGCAGTAGTGCGGATACCGAGGTGGAAAGAAAATCGATGCGCGTTAGTAAGGGCATTTGGCTTCTATGGATTTAATCGGCCTAATTTAATCAATTCAATTGCATTATTGCATAGGAACTTTTAAACACTTAGTAAAATGTGAAGTTATACAAGTTCTAGTTTATTCGTTCGTTACAATTAGGGCTATGAATGTGTATAAGAGATTGCAACAAAGTTTTGATGAAATATTTCCAACGTCTTTGATTATATCGGCAAAGACTATCCACAAGAAGACTGAACACTTAATACACATGCATTTTTTATGTTTAAGACAAAAAACAAAAAACCACAGTACAGTGTGGCCCAAAATGAATCACCCTATGGTGACAACTGACAGTTTTGTTTTGATATTTGTGAAGTAATCAGATGTAGGATTCGTCGACAAGCCATGGATCGCTATACTCCTCAAGATCGCGGAATACTCCTGACTATTTATTTTCGGTCGAAATTCATCATGAGCGACAAGGCCCTTTTCCATCTGAACGGATACGTAAACAAACAAAATTTGCGCTTCTGGGTCACAGAGAATCCACGTATCACTCACGAAAAGCCACTACATCCACTCAAAGTCACTGAATGGAGCGCCATTTACACCGGAGGTGTCATCGGGCCTCATTTTTCCGAGGACACCGTAGGTAACGCGGTTAATGTGACTGGTGAGCGATACAGAACAATGATCAACGAGTTTTTATTGCCGGAAATTGATGAATTGGGGCTGGAGGATATGTGGTTCCAACAAGACGGTGCATCCGCACACACAGCTCACGCGACAATAGACATTTTGAAGGGTGCGTTCCCTGGTCGCCTAATGTCTCGTTTTGGCGATTTGCAGTGGCCGGGAAGATCGCCTGATTTGACTGCTTTAGACTTTTTTCTTTGGGGTTTTTTGAAGTCACGTGTTTATCAGAACAAGCCACAGACTGACTATGCACGAACTCAAAGAGCATATCCGACAAGAGTGTTCTCGCCAAAACGATTGAAAATGCGGTAAAAAGAGCCCAAATGGTCAACAAAAATAGGAGCACCTACTTGACCGATATCATCTTCAAAAAGTAATGGAAGAAAACTTTAAGGTCCAAATAAACATTAAAAAAAAATAGTGAAATTATATTGTGTCATTTTAAAGATATAGCAAAACAACATCGGGTGAATGTTTTTGGGCCACCCTGTATAGTACTTGGATATAGTGGAGAACGTTCTTGAATGTTCGGTGGTGCGTGTGTGGATTGCTCTAGTTGGCTTGAGAGCTTTCGAGTACTTTGCAGGCTCTTCCACACTGTTTTCTTACATGAGACACATCCAAAACGGGAAACACTATCGAGTTTCGCCACGCTCTTATGTATTTTAACGTACCCAATCAGATGCTTTGTAGCTAGATATTCAGGGGTTGCTGTTTACATACACAGTGCGACAAATAAATTCCGAGGCTCGAACCATATCTGAGTAACTAGTAGGACCATCTATGTGTACAGACCGGCGTTTGAAAGCTGTGACATTCCTCTTCCCGGTAATACTAATTTTGTTTAAATCGGTTTAGAGATAGCAAAGTTATGACAGTTCTCTCAAAACAACCCTTTTGTCGATGTTGAAATATTAAAATGTTGTTCAAAGAATGCTCATTACATTCTTCGATAGCAAAGGAATTTTCAAAATTCATCCCAACTGGCCAAACAATTACTGGCGCATTTTATCTCGAAGTTTTGAAGCGTGTAATGGCCAGAATCCGTCGTATTCGACCCGAATATCGTGATCCAGAGAACTGGATAATGCACCGAGTCACACCTCACTCATTGTTCGTAAATTTTTGACTTAGAATCAAGTCTGTGTGTTGAATCATCCACCGTATTCACCTGATTTGGCCACATGCAATTTTTCTCTATTCCCGAAATTGAAATTAAAGTTGAAAGGATGTTTTTTTAATGACATTTCGACCATCAAAACAGCTTCAACACGAGCACTAGAGGCAATTCCACAAAATGAGCTAGAACACGCATTTGAATCACTGTTGAATCGCTGTAACAAGTGTATTGAAACTGAAGGAGAATATTTTGAATAAAAAAAATTAAAAATATTCAGTATTTTTCTTTTAATGATGTTTTCCATGAGCAGTCTCGAAACTTATTTGTCGCACTGTGTATAACATGATAATACTCTAACAGTCTGGGCGAGACTTTATTATTTTCGGGTGGAAGTCCGGAACGCGTTTAATGCTGCGATGCGGTGTAGATTACTATGCAACTGACAACCTAAAAAATAACGTTCCAAATATCCTCCTGGTTATTCTTTAGGGTGTCAGACAATCATGGTAACCTACACCGTATTACAGTATTAAACTCGTTACAGAATTCTACCAAAAAAATAATAAAGTTGCGCCCAGATTTCTGGCAGAGAAAACAATTTTTATCTTCCTGGTGTAATTGATTCGGATGATATTCTAATCCAAAGTTTTTTACTTTTTTACCACCACATCCCACCTCTCCACTTCAAAATTTTGTATTTTGTCTAGGCTCCTAGTGTCCTTTATAACAAACACAAGGTTTCGTTACCTTCTGACATGAAGCGACAGTTCAGGAGATATGCACCCTTATTCTGGAACCCAGTGGCGGCTCGCCACATGAGGCTAGTGAGGCTGAGCCTCACCATTTTACAGAGGAAAAGTTATCAAGCTACTAGTAATTTTTTGTTTTGAAAATGTTACTTAATGACTTTCCGCAGTAAACCGTCGTCCTTACTCATAAAGTTTTAGTTCGACAAAGTCGTGTTTTAATATTCAAATTCAGCCTCACCTGCTAAGAAAGGTACGAGCCGCCACTGCTGGAACCCGCCGGCAAGACAGTGAACTGCGATTCACCCAATTTTAAATTATTGAAAACGCGTGAACTATTCACTTTCTCGAAAATTTTACAGTTGAAATCCGCAATTTCAGAAAGTAATTGGCAATAAATAAAGAGAAATTTGAGATGGTCCATCTCTTACATTTACAGTATTAGTATTTTGGACATTTTTCTGCCTGAAAATATGGTTTCAAATACACGGAAAAGACGTTTTTAAAGTATGTCGATAAAGCAGTTTCCGAACTTTTTCAATAATCCCATGTTCCGTGAGGAATCGAATGTGAACCGCATTGTCGGCGGAATAAAAAATTCGCCGTCTTCCAGAATAACCATGCTGGACTTCAGGATGTTTCAAGGCCAGCTTTCGAGCATGACAGATGCATTGTTTTTCCCCCCACTCCCCACCCCTCAAGCCCTGTCGACCATGTTTTCCAAATGGGTCCACCATCATCTACCTGAGTTCTAAGTTCCTAGCATAAACGGTTTCTGAGATCTAAAAACCAAAATATTTCGTTTAAAATGCATCCCTAACTTCCCAAAAGGTTACACCTTGTAGGGGTTCGCCCATTCTACCCACCAAAAAGAATTTCAACTTCATATATTGTTGCGAGCTAGGGGCTCGCCGGGATTTCAAGTAAAACACAATTCGTTTAAAATCAACATAAGTGATAATTTATTATTTCGCACTTTAATTCTATTCGCACAATTATTCGCACTGTATGGTAATACCGCCCGCTTGACTCGATCACACGCTATCTATCGCTTTCCACCAACACGGTCGCGTAATACACGCAGGCTGTCACAGTCCACGAAATAAAAATTACTATGTCCCTCGCTGAAAGTTTCACCTGCTTTTATACTACTTGTCTGTAGTCTAAACTGTTCTTGAATCTTCGTTCGGTGGTGTGTGTAGAGGGTTCTAGTGAGCTTGAGATCTTTCGATTTTGATTTTCTACGCTGTTCTGGCACAAACGAGAACATTCGATTAGAAGGCGTTTCCTTTCGTTTCCGTCCTTATATACTCAACTAGGCTTTTGATTGGGTTTAATTTCCAGCTAGGTATTCGGTTGTTGCTGTTTCTATTATGCGAAACCGATCGAATTGCGCGGTTGCCAGGTTTACATGTAACAATATCAACAGGTTTAAGAGCGTGTTCAAACACTCTTACGTACGGCGCACGTCCTCTACGGCGAGCAGACTGACATTTTTTTTGGTTTTTTTGGAGATTACTAGTCCGAAAACGAGAAGATACAAAATTTTAGGGTCTCAAATTTTTTTTAAAATTTCAGGTCGATCACAATATTTTGTTATTAAAAACTAATAAAGTAAAATATGTTTGTAAAGGGTTATTCAATAGGTACATAACAATTTTGTATTTTAATAGAAACGCACCCTTAAACTTTTTTGCTAGTCTATCAATGTCAAAACGTCAGTCAAGGTTTACATTTTCATCATGATGAAGTTCACGAACGAGCAACGTTTGGAAATTATTCTGTGTATTATTTAAATACCAAATTGTTATGTCCCTATTGAATAACCGTATTAAAACACACCAGTATGTGTAGACCAAACAGTAGGAGCTCTGCCAATTACTACAAGAGTTTCATATTTGTCATCAAAATCAATAATTGCAGAGTCCGTTACCATTACCTCAAGTATAGTATAGTCCAAGACAACCCAATAGTTCTAAAAGCGTTCTAAGAGATTAAATTAAATTACTATCGCCGAGAACTCAATAAATTTTTATTTATTATTTATATCACGATTTTTTCGCCAAATCGAGATGTCTGACCCCAAACCGCAACTCTTATGTGTTTTGAATATTCTTCCAAAACTCTCTTCTTTATTGATAGTAAGAAAGCACCAATTAAATAGGTCTGGTTCCATTTCTCTTACTCAGCCGACATCATGAATAACTACAAGCCATGGAAATCCTTCACAACTGTGTAAACTTTTCCATTCCACCATAAGCCATTGCTTACAGCAAATAAAAATCTTTTAAGTTTGAGTTTAGATAGACATACAGGCGCTTATGACTATTACGAAGTGGACGAAAGGACGAAACTCGCCATCATTATTTATGACGACATGATGGAAAATATTCCGCGTTGAAAGGATTTTTGGTTCTTGTTGTCAATGGGTAACTTGATCCTTCCGAATTGACATGTTACTAACGCCATGAAAAAAAAAATCCTTCGACGAACAATCAAATCTCCAAATCATTCAAATTAAAGGCCTTCTCTCACCAATTCAGTTCCCAAGTTCCAAACGACCCAAATTAAAGTCAAAATGATAAGTGAATGGAGAGGGCGATTGTATTGTATTGGGACCTATCAGCTCTATCAGCTATTGATGGACCAAATAAATCACGAAGTGATAAATTCCTTTTGTTTTGATGACGTCCAAAAGGCTATTTCCACGTATTGTTCGCTCCTCGGAAGGTTGACTGTTGATATAAATATTTTTTTTTCGAATTAGGAGCTATAACATTTTTTGTATTTAAAGACATCCCTGGACAACGACGACATCAAGGATCGATGCCTCCCACACTTCAGTGGAGATGTTCCTGTTTTAAGTTCTATAAATTATTGAATTCACGTTTAAATCAAATGACTAAGTCGAGAATAAACTAAATATTTCGCAAAATAGCTTGAGAGTATTGACTGCTATCTTTAGAACGCTTGGAGCTAATAATTTGAATATATGTACACATAAGTTTTCTAGTTGTAGGAATTATACAGAAAATCGAATCGTACCTGCAGCTCTCCCCCCTTCCCCGCAGTCCTGGAAAATGGAAAACCTTTCATATAATACCTAAAGTTCCTGGAACGTATACTTGAAAACGAGGATATTTACCTTCTCCTTCGAGTAACAATCAAACGATAGTCCTTCCCTTCCTCCTTCTTACCCTCAACTAGAATATGAATCGAAGTTAAGTATTTCATCTGTAGTATCACACACTTGGCTTGCTGTCAGTCGTGACTGAACTATGATCATACTCTACATGAAAGTTTGAAACGAAATTGCAATTTTTTCACCACCGGTAAAATTTAAAAGTAAGGCTAAGTCTGTTAAAGGACAATTTCCCTACACTTCTTCGGTTACCTTCCATACAATAATCCTTAAAACATGTTTTCATGATTATTAATTTCAAGTTAGGAACTTGAAATTTTGCCCAAATAAATTTTCGAATATTTGCAGCTACAAAACGGAATATAAAGTAAATCGAACGCTACATAAAAGTCCTTTAGAAATGTATGCAAGTTGCAGAGCCCATTATAACTCAAGGGCGAGTTCAAAGCAGAAAGTAAAATTTTTTAAGGAATGAGTTCTTTAATTAGTAACATCCGTCAACTCCTTTGGGAAGCTTCCATACAAAAGTTCCGAAAAAAATCCATCTAAAGGTCATTCAAATTAGTTTTATATCAAAAGCAAGGTTGCCTCATTTGTGAGTTACAGCCGTCAACAGTCCTTAAAAGTCCTTAAAACACGTGCTTATGAAAAATGATAACTGATAACTTTTGAATACTTGAAGGTCGAAATTTCAGCTGAAAAACTGAAAATGAAGGACAGTACACAGTGAAAAAAATAAATTGAATTTTACATCTTTTGGATACTATGAAAATATGCCACACATTTTCAAGTAAATTTACATTGGGATATAATAGTCAATTCAGTGGCGGTCATATTGCTTGTTCAAGGGGGGGGGGGGGTGGGGGTAGATACTGTAGAGAAAATAGGTGAGGTAGCTACCCGTTAATGCAGCGTGGATGAAGGAATTTCAGAATATTAAAAAGTATTAACATTGCTCTGAAGGGATTTCTTTAACATCGCTCAATTTATCAACTGATTGTATGATATCAAAAATTTGAACCTGTGTTGTATGATTGTCTTTAAGCAATGGAAAATTGAATAGCACGGGTAGGAAATAGAAAATAAAATTTATTGATTTCAAAGCTTGGTGAACATAATTTTTGATTTTAGTAGAAGTCGATGTCGGTCTCGATTTCGGCAAAATTTAGAAGCCCAAACAGACTTCAAGATCTCTTACATGTATGAGAAAATTTCGAGATTTCGCCAAATCCAGTTTGAAATCTTTGGATGTAAATTAGCTGTTTTTTGAGACCACTAGAAAAGTAGTGTATTTAATTCTTATTGGTTCTACTATTATACATATTTGATGAAACTCAATATTGGGCATTAAAATCCGAACCCTATATCTCATAATCTAAAGACTTCAGGCCCGACGAATAAGTGATCACCCCAATTATTAAGTTATCCTACAATACTTAAAATCTACGAAAGAAATATTTTATGTCAATGTTATTTATTAGGTATATATACATATTCACTGAGTCTCCTTATTGAGTCGATCTATGACTGCCACCATAACCTAACCTAACCTACTCTCTTAATTCAAAAATTTAAAAAAACAAACTCGGAAATTCTCTAAAACTATTTTCAATTATAATAACTTCATAAGCAGTATCTTATACCTGATTTACATCGCAAGATTTTGGCAAGTAGATTTTGAAATCTCCAAAAGCGTTTACAACGCTCTGAAGACATTTGTTTGACAACGACTCTGATGATAACATTTTTAATTTATTTTGTAAGAGTTAACCTTCGGAAACAAGGAAATTTAAATTGAATGAACAAGAGTCGAAAGCTTGCATTATCATGCAATTTGAAATTTTTTAATATTTTATACAGGTAGTTGTGGTGACAGATAATTTGAGGGCTGTTCAGTGACTATTATTTGTATTGAGCATTTTTTTCCCAAAGATTTTTTTTGCGGTACCTCTTATAATGATTCTAATCAGTGTAAAAAATATATGTTTTAAGTTTCACCCCGATCAGAAAAAAAAAATTTAGATTCCGAAAAATGGGTCCCGATGTATTGACAAAACGGCCAAATAATATTATTCTATGGATGGTTGTAGTTTTAAATATATAGGTTATGTACCATCGGAAATACCATCTAGTGGTCGTAATGGGAAAGTGAAGTTTTTCATATTCAATCGGTTTCAACCGTATTTTTATAATGGTTAATAATACGAAGTTAGTATCGTCGGCAAAATGATCTGATTTCTAATGCTCAATATTATATTATAGAAAGAGAAAACGGTTCAGAAAGTCCTTCATCAAGTACGAAATCAAAAACTTTGACGGATTAGTGATTAAATATAAAACATCATCTTTTTCGTCCTTGCTGAAGGACTCCTTTTTTTCATAACATTGAGCACTTTAAATGACTTCGTATCGTTTACCGTTCCAAAGTTACGCTCAAGCATTTATTTTTTAAGAAAAACTTAAATTGCTGAATTTAGGCACTAGATGGCATTTTCGATGGTACACCACCTATAAATATTTAGAGTTCCAATCACCCACAGAATGATACTATACTAGGCCCTATATCGATATTTTGGGAGTTTCTGGAATCTTATACAATTTTAGTTTCTTTAAGGTTCTTGAGGCACGTATCCCCCATATATTATCGCCATGTAACTAAAAACGTATTTACGTTAGTTACTGTAAATATTCATAATTAAGTTCTTATAGCTGATTTCTCTCGTGATTTCGACAAAACTATTAAAATTACTGGATTATCGATAAATTTGAATAAGTTTTATATCTGCTCTGGTGAATAGGTTTTTTGAAAACATAGTTCAAAATCCACTCAAAACGACCTGGACAGCAATGATATTGTGTTTCGCTGCATTTACCACAACTTACGTTTTACTCTAGGATTAGGACGCACATAATGACAATTGTCCAAGCATAATCCAAATCCAAATTTTTCAAAATTAGTTTCAAACAGTAAAAGCTACTTCCTTAACAGAATACATCACAATCCAACGATTGATTATATATATATTTATATTCGAAATTTTATTACTTTTCGATTGAAATATTTTTAATTAGACACAGTCTTCTTTTTAATCAGGAGACAAAGACAAAAGAAGGATTAAAGAAAGACATAAGGTAGAATCCGATTTAATTGCATTATACTTTATTAAGTGCATTATACTTTATTAAGTGTATCTATTAATCTTATAGTCTCATATAATTTTTCTTTAAAGCAGACGGGATAAAGTAATCACGGGTTACGAATTTGTTAGGGGGGGGGGCCATGGCCCCCCCCCCCCTATGACCGCCACTGAGTCAATTTGAATGTAATTTTAAATTTTCGGTCAGTAATGTTCAATTTGAAATCAGTAAATTATTCAGTATACCATTTAAAATGTACAGCGGTTTCTAAGCTGCCTAAATAAGTTAGTTGTATTGTAAGATAGTTTTAAGTTCTTATTTTTTAATTTGCTGACTTATCAGAATTAGGAGATATGACGAATTGTTAAAACATATATAAAGCCAATACTTCCACTTGGGGTTTGAATTTCGAAAAAATTGTGTAACAGGTTTTTAGATGATTTCATAAGAAGTAACTTGATATCTCATGAGACACGAGGGATTTTGAAAAATTTGTGAAAACGTAAGCAAACCCTTCACACCACCTTAGTTTTTGAAATTCGAAAAATCGTGAAATTGATTTTTAGGTCATTACATCAAATGCCGTAATAACCAATTTTATATCTCATCAGAACTAAGGGATGGCAAAAATTGAGAAAACATAAGCAAACCCTTGGGAGTTGAATATCCAAAAATTGAGAAATGGGTTTGTAGGCGATTATATAAAAAGTCTGTGGAAGTGAAAAGCGATCTAATATCTCATCAAACCTAAGAAATATGTCGAAGCTTTGAAATCATACAACCCCCTTACACAGCTTAGGATTGAATATCTTAAAACATTGAAATTGACTTTTTGGCGGTTATATTGGAAACCTTAGGAAGTAAAAATGAATTCGATATATCATCAGATCTAAGCAATATGTAAGAATCTGTGAAAACATATGCAGCCTCTTTGCACCCACTTGGGCGCTGAATATCGAAAAATCCTGAAAGGAGTTAATAGATAAATATAAAGACAGCACGAGAAAGTAAAAACCAATTCAATTTCTTATCACTTCTAAAAGATCTTAGGGAATTCGCGAAAACTTGTTCAACCCTTTTATACCCTCTTAAGGACTGAAAAAGGAAAAAAACTTAATAGTAAGTTTTAGGCGATTATTACGCAAGTCCTTGAAAGTGAAAAGATATTCGATATCTGATCAGACCTGAGGGATATGGCTGAATTCGTGAAAAAGTATACAACCTCATTTCCACTCCCTGAGGGGTCGAATTTAAAAAAATTCTGAAAACACTTTCTAGGTATTTTTATTAATAATCCGTGGAATAAAAATGAATTTAATATTTGAAAAGACCTAATAGATATGACGAAAACCGTGAAAATATATGCATTCTATTTTCACTGATGATTTTTTTGCCCCTCTTCCGAACGCCAATAGATTTTTGAAATTTCTTTCAATCTATATTACTTTTCTAGTTGAGTTACATATACATACCGAGTTTCAACTTTGTAGCATAAGCCGTTCTATAGATAGGAAAAACACACCCCACCCCCGTACCATACTACCCCAATAAAAAATTATATTTTTCTAACATGCTACTACTATAGCTCAATCTAAATACCATGTTTCAGTATTATATCGTTATAGGTTCTCGAGATAAAAAAATCAGTACCATTTCCTTTTCGCCCTCCCCCACCCCCACCCTCTACACCCCACCCTCAAAATTTTTCTCTGCTAGGAGTCAATTAGGTCTACTTCTGGTAAAAATCTTAAGAATCTATCTTACACTGTTCTTGAGATATGAGACGTGATTTTTTAGATAAATTCTTATCCCCTCCGTTTTCATGCTCCACCACCCCCTTAAAAAATTTTACTTTCGGCAAACTTCATTTGTCAACCTTTATACACAAACCGAATTTTGTTTGTCTAATGCAATTGGTTCGTGAGATATCGTAATCTAAAGTTTTTTACCCCCCACCCGCGTACGCCACTGTTCTCATTCAAAAATTTGTTTCCGATCAATTCTCCTAGTATACCTACAGATATTTATTAAGGTTGAATTTTTTGACGTTAACGGTTTAGGAGATATGGATTTTAGAATGTGTCGATCTCGGCTTTTTTGCGTTTCGGGCGCATTATTTTTAACCCCACTCCCACACCCCTTTACCCATATTGACGATTTTTATGAAAATGGGTCCACTATCAAAGCTCTATACAAATTCCAAGTTTCAGCCTCCTAGC
This sequence comes from Beris morrisii, assembly GCA_951812415.1. Lineage (NCBI taxonomy): Eukaryota > Metazoa > Arthropoda > Insecta > Diptera > Stratiomyidae > Beris > Beris morrisii. The sequence goes on from OX638312.1 coordinate 24,005,509, forward strand.
ATAAGCGGTTGCTGAGATCTAGAAACCAAAATTTTCCGTCTAAAACGCATCCCCCTCCTCCCCCCTCACACTCCTACCTCTCAGAAGTTGGTAACTTCAAGGGGCGTACCCAGTATATTCATTAAAAAAATTTCAACTTAATATCTCAAACCGTTTGGGAGCTACGAGACTTCAAACGATTTGTGGTGGACAGACGGACTGACATTTTTTTTTGCTTTTTTCGTGTCTACTAGTCATAAAACGTGAAAAAAATTTTAAAAATCGATCACAATACTGTATTATTAGAAAATAATAAAGTAAAAAAAGTGTGTAATTAGCACTTTTTAAGATACACTCTTTCCACTTCTATAATTCTTGCTTACTTACTCTTAATAAAGTTATAAGGTTAATTAATGATTTGACTGAAAACTATTAAAAAAACTTGGTAAAATCTTTTGTATTATAAAACATAAAGCAGTCACGATCGGCTGCAAGCCAATCGTATGATACTCTAAATGAAATACTGAACTCCGATTTATGTGTTCTTGTGTGCATGTTGTATGTCCTTTATTAAGGACTCCCATTTGATTGCTACTCAAACCTAAAAAACAATATTCAGTGTTTAATTTCATATCTTGAACTGGGTAAGTCATCAAAAAAAATTTTCCCTTTTGAAGGACTTTCACATGGGAGGTGCAGGAAGGACTCACTCGATTTCTTACATATTTATCCTTTTCATTGGAACCATTCAAAAATTAATCTGTACAAAAATTCATATTCGTAACTTGAAGCGTTCAAATGTTATCGAAAAATATTGTTGAACACGTGTCGTAAGGATTTTTTGTATGGAAGGTACCAGAAGGAGTAAAAGGATTTCTCTGACTAGTAAACTCGAACTTCCTTTTCACTCAAAACTAATTTGTACAAAATTCCGAATTCATAGCTAAACGATTACTTGAGTTATAGTGAGTTCCGTAAATTAAGTGAATATATTTTGACAGGATATTTGTATGGCAGCTACACGAAGGACTAATAGGATTTTCTTCATAATCATATATTTAGCTCCAACTATTGGAAAATCAACACGTACAAAATTTCAAAGTCGTTCTGAAGTTATCGGTCAATATTCTTGAACACGTGTTTCAAGGACTTTTCGTATGAGAGCTACTCGAAGGAGTAAAGGAATTTTACTGACTAATGAACTCGAACTTAATTTCCCATAAACTGTACAAAATTTCATCTGTGTGGTTGAATGATTTATTGAGTTATAGTGAGTTCCGTGAGGATATTTTTACAGGTTTTTTGTATGGCAGTTACACGAAGGACTCATGGGATTTTTTTCATATTCATACATTATACTGCAAATATTTGAAAAGTTACGTATAAAAAATTTCAAAGTTGTAGCTTAAGGTGTACCGAAGTTATTGGCCAATATTTTTGAACACGTGTTTTAAGGACTTTTTGTATGGCACCCGAAGGAGTAGGATGCTTTTGCCCATTAACGAACTTAGCCTTACAAATTCTACCAAATATCCAGATTAAGAATTTCAAGATCCTAGGTCAAGGCGTTCTTGAGTTATCGTGTTCACGGACAGACAGACGGATGGATGGACAGACAGACAGACGGACGAAAGGCCGTCAAGCGGATTTGAAGTTTTTGTCCACAAATAAACGTAAAATAATATATAAGTTTTTTTCTTCCGAGGCTCCGTTCTATGCGTTACAAACTTTTGGGCTGGATTGAACTTATAATACTCTCAGTTTTCATCTAGAGTATAAAAAGCGAAATAGAACTGATGCCAAAAAAAATACAACATCCTTCTTCCGTTAGTATAAAAATATAACATTTCAGTTGGATACATACTACAAAAAAATCCAATGTAAATAAACTTCCTTATCCTTAGCGAGAAACACAGTACAGTCTTGGTAATTATAATATTTCAATAGTTTCCTATTTAACTATGGGCTACCAGGACTGAAATATTCATGGAAATTTGCCAGCAAGAAGAAGTAGAGCTATATCCGACCCGGTTTTCTATAGTTTGATGCTCATCTGTATGTTGGTGTTCCATTTGTGGAAATTATCCTTTCTCCGGCATTGTTGTTTGTATATTTTAAAATATTCAAAGGATAATAGGACTAGAGATTAGGCTTTCCAAGTTTGATTTGATTAAACCTTTCAAAGTGACATCATAGCGAGTACTTTGGTGCTAACCAAAAGTGTCATAAATCGGACCCCTTTTTCATGTTGTCTGAAAGCTTTGCTTGCTTTAATATCGGTGCGTAATGGGCGGTACAGCAAATTATTTTCCTGGGCATTCGTAATTTAATCAAAAAGTTTGGCACACATTTTGTGTTATCATTGGAAATTGATATTTTGAAACGGTTGAGTTGTGATCTAGTCGGGAATGAAATAGACTTTATAATACGACTGTAATAATTCCTTTGTATGTACGAAGCAGTGTCTTTATTTGGTTCAACTAATTGGAAACTGCGTCTAATCCAGCAGCGGAAATGCATTTTTTATAATTACAGTTGTAATTTAATTTTAATTTTTAAGTATTAAGTACACTGTTTTATACAAAATTAAATTTTCAATCCAATTTCTACTTGAAATTTAAAGTACTTATATTTCCTTTTTTTCCAGTAAAAGTACACATATCAATCAAATTTACACGAAATTACCGGTATTAGTAAATTATTCATGTACTTTTCAACTGAACCGTACAATTTACCTGAAGAGGCTCACAAAATTACGCAACATTTCATGTAAAATTAACTATATTTATAGTTTATGAATTGAAAATTACGTTCTTTTTCGTATAATTCTACTTATCTATTTGAATTTTAGAACGAAAAATAAGTAATATATGAAACCACGAAGTTGGAAGCTTCGTTCGATTTTGTTTTCTACTGAAACGCCAAACGTACGCGGCAAGAACTAGAATTGATCGCGTGTTCGATTCCTACCTACAGCTTTTATTAAGAGTAAGTAAGTAAGAAATAATATTAGAATTAGAAATAAGTGTATCGTAAAGAGTGCTAATTTTACACTTTTTTTAGAGTGTAAAGAGAATATCCAGTAAATTTGCTGCTTTCGAAGTTGAAATTTACTGATTGCAAATTGAAATTTAACTACCAGAAATTGAAAATTACATTCAAATTGACTATTACATCCCAATGTAAATTTACTTGAAAAGGTGTGGCATATTTGCCTACTATCCAAAAGATGTAAGTTGCAATGGATTTTTACTTTATTATTTTTTAATAATAAAGTATTGTGATCGACCTGAAATTACAAAAAAAATTTGCTACCCTGAAATTTTGTATTTACACGTTTTACGACTGGTAAACACCAAAAAAGAAAAAAAAAATGTCCGTCTGTCCGCCGTGCGCAAAATCGTTTGAAGACGCGTAGCTCCCAAACCTGTTGAGGTATTAAGTAGAAATTTGTATGGTGGGTGGATTGAGTAAACTCTTACAACTGGTATCTTTTGGGTGGTGGGGGTGTATGGGGGTGAGGGGAGAGCGTTTCAGACGAAAAATGTTGGTTTCTAGATCTCAGGAACCACTTATGCTAGGAGGCTGCAACTTGGAACTTATTATAGTACTATAATAGTGGACTCATTTGGAAAAAAATGGTCGATAAAGGTTGAGGGGTGTGGAAGGGGGGGGGGGGAAATAACGAGTCCAACACGCTTGAAAGCTGGGATTGAAACATTCTAAAATCCATATCTCCTGAACGACTGATGTCAGGAGATTTAAACTTTGTGGTTGTTCTTAGGGGTACTTTAAGATTAGACAAGGGCTAACATTCTGAAGGGGGGTGGTCGGGTGTGGGGGGTGATAAAACTTTGGATTACAATATCTTCCAAACCAATTACAGCAGGAAGATGAAATTTAGTTTCTGTATATGGGATCACAAGAGGAGTCTACTGAACCGAACTTTTTGAAAGGTGAGGTGGAGCACGAAAGTGGGGGGATAGCAATTTCTCATAAAATGTCATTTTTATATCTCAAAAACCGTATCAGATATGATCTTCAAAATTTTACAGGAGTTGGGATCGGTAGATCTCTAGTAGGGAAAAAAATGTTAGGGGTTGGGTGTAGGGGGTGATGGTGAAAAGGAGTAGAAAGGGAAAAAATTCTGATTTTTATATCTCCAAAACCGTAATGAATAGAAAGCCAAAAATTTAGGATTATATAAGGCCACTATAGTGACATCCTAGAAAATTGTTCATAGTGTAGCAAAGTACGGGGGTGAGTTTTTATATTTCAGAAACGGCTTATGCTAGAAAGTTGAAACTTAGTACGTGTATGTAGATGTGCTATTAGAGTAACTTAAGCAAAAAAAAGTTCAGATTTTTATCGGCGTTCAGAGGTTGAGTAAAAAAAATGTCCGTGAATTCACATTTTCCCGAATTTCGTTAAAACTTTTAGACATGTCGAGCTATCAACGCAATTTATATAAGCGCCTAGAAACGTTCTTCAAATTTTTCGATATCCAACCCCTAAGGGGGTGTAAAGTGGTTGTGTACATATTCACGAATTCTGATATATTTCTTAGGTATATTGGAATTTTGAATTCACTTATACTTTTATAAACTTAAAACATAGTCGGGGAAAAAACCAAGTATTTTTCCCTATTAAACCCCCTGGGGGTACTGTTCAAGTTTTCACTGATTCCGAAAATCTCCTAGGTTAAATGTGATTGAATTCGCTTTAACTTCTATGGAATATTCTATTGATAAAAAAAATACGTAAATAAATAAAAAAAATCTGCCAACAGTCTGTTCGGAACTTTATTTTTTTATGGGTAGAAGTCCGAAACGTCTTTAACGCTGAGATGCGGTGTAGGTTAATATGAGTCTGACAACCTAAGGAATAATCAGGAGGTTGTTTTAGGTTGTCAGTTGTATTGTAACCTACACCGCATCTCAACATTAAAAACGTTTCGGACTTTTACCCATAAAATAATGAAGGTGCGCCCAAACTGTTGGCAGATTTTTTATTTGTGTACGTATTTTTTTATCAATGTAAAAAATTGATACTGGTTCATCTGCGTTCTGACATTTTTTTTTGTTTTATTGGTATTTACTAGTTCTAAAACGTAAATATAATTTTTAGTGTAGCACATTTTTTTTTTCAAATCTATTAAAATGCTGTACTATTGAAATAATAAAGTTATAAAATGGTGCTGGGGTGCAATGAGTCAGACTTGGGAAGTTGAGGGCGTGGGTAAAGAAAACTTCCTAATTTTTGTATCGTGAGAATCGCGATTGGCAGGCGTTAATAAGTTATAGGGGCTCATTTTAAACATAACTTCGAGAGCCTTTTCTTAGTATCTCAGGAACGGCTTATACTGCAAAGTGAAAATTTAGAAGCTCTGTGCAATGAAGAAAACTGTAAGAAGGAGATCATCCGTTTCTTAAAGTCGCTTCAAAATGCTTACTTTAATCAGTAAGTACCTACTCACATTGGACGTGAACTTAAAACATTTAGCTGTATTTTGTTTATATTATCTAATGCCTAAAAATACTTATGAACTTACCCTTCTACTTTTCAACTAAACGCCTACATAAAACAGCTAACGTGCATAGCATAAAAACACTGGCCGATAAAAGACATGAGTCCTTTTTAAAGAGATGCCGATATAACATATACGTAACCCGCTGGTTGCATCGTTCCTATAGATTTTGCCTTACATTGCATTTTTCCATCTTTTCACTGCATCCTGCAGTTTGTCACACACAATTATAACCTGGTAATCATGTAAATTACTTAGATAGATTTGGAAGTAGGGGTTGGTGTGGTTAACCTCTGTCACTGCAGCCACATTTGGGCTTATTATGACGTCCCCCCGGTTTGATTATGATTCCTCTTCGATCCCTGCGCTTTCAATGAAGCCTATTATTTTTCGAAGAGGAATGGTCAGGAATTCCGATGGGTCCATGAAACTCTGACCGAAGTGACGAAGCCTTTTGCGAGTTAAACCTTCACATTCACAGAGGATATGCTCTGGTGTTTCGTCTTCGTCATTGCATATTCTGCAAATTTTAGTCTCAGAGAGACCAATCCTATTGAGATGCTTCCTCATGTGACAATGTCCAGTCAGAGCTCCCACTAAGGTTCGGGTCTGATATCTGCTTAATTACTTTGTAATCCTTTAGTTCTAAGTTAATTTTAAGTAGCTTAAGTTTAAACAGGCAAGGTTTTTTTCTCTTTACTTTTCCTTGGCAAATTATTATATACACTACACTATATTGCTATTATTTCTTTTTCCTCATTTCCTAGTGCTATAATTTTTACAACTTAGCTGTTAAGATGATAACTCTAAACTCTGTCAATGCATTTTGAATTATTATAAATAAATATTGTTTGAGTTTGTTTGTTTAATATCATGTTTCCTAATCATTAGCTATGAAGTCTGCAATAATTAACGAAAATATTTTTTTTATTTTCAGGTATGCATGTGATAGGGGACAAGTTTAGTGAAACGACCACTTCTGTAAGTTCGAATTTCGAAAAACAACAAATTTTGTTCCTCTCCAGAACATTTTACATATTTAATGTAATTAATACAATAAAATAAGTTTAAATTCCATTGTTTTGAACATAGCTACATGACTCCGAAAATATTTCACGCAGCTAGCCTAATTTTTAAACTATCACGATAGGTATTAGTATTTAATATTTTGTAATTGAAATTGAACGAATCTATGTTTGGACGGTAATATGGCAAGTAAGTTGGTGTCTTTATTTTAGATAATTGAACATATGTTTAAATGCGTGAGATCGATCCAAGAACCTGTAGTTGGATCAAAGCCATGCTGGAATCCAGGAAAATAACTTCAACACTCGCTGACTCAACATTTGTGTGAAAGGCTGTCCACAGGTTGGGCTACGGTTCTCTGGTGCTTAGTAGTGGATGACCTTCTTCAGAATTTAACAATATCTGGAGTTATGGTTCATGGTTATTGACGACCTTGGCATTCTCGATGAAAGGCACAATTGTTGTATTTACAAAAAGAACGTGTTAGAACAAGCTATCTAGTCCTACTCGCTTTGAAGATTCAGTGGGGAAATTTTCGGGAATCATTTAGATGAGAAACTTACTTCGAATGTTCATTTGTGCAAAGTGTCTGTATAGGTCCAAATCTCTCTCTGGACCTGCAGGAGCCTTCTCGGCAAGAACTGGGGATTGTGTTTAAAACTAGCCTACAGGGTGTATACCGTCGTTGCTAGGTCCATTTAACCAACATGGCATCTGTCTGGTGGAAAAAACAAAGCAGGAGACTGCTCAGCTTATTACCCTCACAACAAGGCGGAGAGTTGGAGTACCGACCTATGGAAAAAAGAGCTGACGATAACAAAGAAAAAAAAAACCACGGCTTCTCGGGGTTCGAACCCGGGACTCCACGATCTCCGCACTCTCGTCTTCTCCCCAACACCACGGCCGACTCCTCTGGCGCTGCTCCAGCGGCCAACTCCAACTTCTCCAGGCGCCGGCCTCGCTCAGCCGAAGAAGGGGAAGTTCGGGATTATTTATTGAACCGGGTACTATAAAAACTGGGCGCCACCTAATCTTCTGGCCGCGAGGGAGATTAGGAAACCTCGTTCAAACTCTAACACTCTTTTATCGGCTGTAAATCACAAATGTTCTTTATTCGCTGGACATGGAACAAGTATGGAAATGGTCGTGTTCCGGCGGTAGCGATCTTCCACTTCTCGCGTAGCGAACCTTCTTTCTCGCTTCTACGCCGACCGTGATGGTGCATTTACACTCAGCGTTTGAGGCGAGCCTCTATCCCCACCAAAAATTCAACCAATCAGATGGCTCATGGAGTCGCAAGAGTCTAACATTCTTCAACTTTTTCTCCGACGCACGCTTCCATATGTGTACACACATACAATGAACTGTGGCAGCATGCACTTCGCAGTTCATCGTATTTCTGTCTTTTCGCACTTATAGGCAAGTTGTGCCGCAGAGGCATGTTGAGTGTAAATTGCTTTCAACACAGCAAAGAACACAGCCGACGAAAACCGGTTTAGAATGGTCTGATGGGGGTAGAGGCTCGCCTCGAGGCAAGCCTCAAGCGTGAGTGTAAACGCACCATGAGACTCCGACTCTAGCGGGCCTACCTGTAAGGAAAAGTAAAGAAACTGGGGAACAGTTTTACCTGCGACTGTAACGAGCCGCCGCTGGCGTAACTGCCGTCCGTACACTCGGGAATTCCGCTTCTACACCACCCTCGTTTTCAGTATTTTTCCTCCTTTCACTCACTCCGTGTTCCGATACCACTCCGTTTCGGCTTCTCACAATCTTCTCACGTTACCACTGCGATTTCCACCTTTCTTTCTTATTTTCACTCCCTGTTCCGATACCACTCTCCTTTTTCCTCAACTCTCAACGCAACAAAGAACCCCGCGCAATCGCGGTACGTCCCCTTAATAGGTTTTTCGCCGTACGTTTGGCTAGTCTCGGCTTCGTCATATCCACTTCCCCTTTTCCTTGATGAAATACGCCCCGCATCTTTGAGACATAAGACAGATCTCGTACTAGTTAAACATGTCCATAGCTAGTGACGGGCGCAAGGTTTATAAACAAACTCCGAGTGACGTTTCTTAATTCTCGTCTAGTTTGCATACAAAAAGAGTTCGCCCGGGAAGACTCTACCGGTTGTTTCGAACTTCCTCGGCTACCGTCGGCTAATTCGCTCCAAAACGTCTCGAAGGGGAAATTTCTTCCAAAGTTTTAAACTTTGCCGGGATCCGGAAGGTGAACCCGCTATTCGTTTTCCTTGGATGCTGGAGCCGATCCCGAGCTTCCGGAATTCACCTACGGAAACATAACTCGTGAGAAACGGGGCCGGACTGATGGAAACTAGCTTGTCCTGCTACCGCAGAAGATGCGCTGTGTTGCTTTTGTGGTACGGAGGACCTCTAGATTTGTCTTCCAAGGAGTACTCGTCCAAAGGATCCATTCAAGACGGCAGCCGGACGACAGTAGTAAGCGCCGGTGAGAGGTTCCCCATCTGACAACAACTTCAACACATGCCTCCGTAACACATAAGCCTTTCCCTTCCTTACAGAATATGGCGTCGACAGCTAGAGGGGCGCGGTTCAATTCGTACGCAACACGAAGAAAAGAGCAAGAAGGAAACGCAGAACGGCGAACTTTACTGCTGCCATCGCTCGGAACACTACCATACCATGTGTCACTTAAGACTGACTTTCTCTTACAATATACAATAAAATATTAAATGACTATTAATCTCGACTTTTCGCATGTAGCCTCTCCGTATTTTCCGGGAATAATCTCCGACGTGGTGAGCCGCTTCGTGACGCTAACACAGGTGCCAAGGCCGATGGTTCATCTGGAAGAGGAAAAGATCGGGCACAGTAACTAGCTCGCAACGCAGAAAAAAACTGTAACAAGCTTAAGCTGGTAAACAACAAAGATTGGCATAACACTGGGGCGATGCGTAACACTCCCAGAGAGTACCTAAGAGGTACTTCTTAGCCTAGCACCTCCACAGACAGAGCACAAAATAGCTTGCCCAATTCTTTCCGCGGAGCTCAACGAAGATCCCGTACTAGCGACACCTCTTTATGATTCACTGGTACCGAAATTTATATCCACAAGGCCTTTCAAAGTTATCTTACTAGAAAGGCAGGATTGGACGACAAGCAAGCCCACTACAAAATATGGATCCATAATATGGTACACAGATTAACATAGGTCATAGGTCACGACAACGCTCGGCCACATGTTGCTCAAGTTGTGAAAACCTAACTGGAAACACTGAAATGGGACGTCCTACCCCACCCGTCGTATTTCGACTACCACCTATTCCGATCCATGACGCATAGCCTGGCTGAGCAGTACTTCCGTTCCTACGAAGATGTCAAAAATTGGGTCGATTCGTGAATCGCCTCAAAGGACGCGGAGTTTTTTCAACGCGGAGTTCGTATGATGCCAGAAAGATGGGCAAAGATTGTGGCTAGCGATGGACAATATTTTAAAACATAATTATGTAAACAATTTCCCACAATAAAGGCTCAAATTTTGAAAAAAAACCACGATAACTTATTTGTAAACCAGATAATTTTTCAATTTTCTAAATTATTAAGACCATTCATTATAACTTTACAATGCCACATGCAGCATTTGTCCCGCATTATGTCTTTAATTCACTACGAAATCTGAAGATTTATCGTAGAAAGAAAATCATCAAACCACACACACGACATCAAAGGATGAAACAATCCTATCTCATCTAGGTACTACCTCTGCGACTTACATTCTCGTAATAGGGTCCGCCTGAAGTCTTTTAAAACATATCTAAAAGGGCGGATCTTGCAGGTATTTTAAGGATATTTTTTCTGTACTTTCCCGGGTTCGTAGGTTTTAACGCAAAAAGGTCTTTCATCAAAATCTCATTAATTATGTCGGCGAATGGTCGCGAAGGGGGATATCATTTACATCTGCATTGCGTACTAAAGTTAACTGTACTAGGGCTATCTCAACTGACGTTAACTGTTTGTGGAAGTTTTCTCGTAACTTTAAATGTCAACAAATTTTTGGGATGTTAGTGTATGGGAGCGAGTGGTTACAGCTGTGATAATTAATTAATCGGGTCCGTGGTACGGTGTCCTGGATAACTGGTTGTGACAACAACCATTTAATTGAGTTTGTGCCTGCGTTAAGGATTTTTTCGGGCTGTTGATTTTTTTGGTACAAAGCAGAGAGGGCATTAGAGTACTGAGCTGAACACCACCGCAACTTTGCGGAAAAAGTCTAATCCGTTTCATCATTCGCGTTCCGAATAAGTTTTTAGTTAAATTGCCGTTGTGTTGTATAAATTTGAACAACTACGTATTTATTGTTTAACCCACTTATGATTCCAACGCATGAAGAACATTATGTAAAACAATTTTCCTACATTACTTCCGAGGAAATTGTTGAAACATCCAGTATCGCCTTGAAGACATTGGCCAGTTGCCTTATGCTAGAATTACATGTGCAGAGTTCTACGGATATATAGTCTGCAACGAACAACCAGAAGGCAGGTAGTCGGCAGCGATCAGCCAGTAGTCGAGGTTGTGGATTTTATAATTCCGCCAAGGCAAAAACTGAAAACTGTATTCAGTCAAGTCGACCTATGTCCTTTGGGCTGTGGATTCTATAATTCCGCCAAACCATAGACTCGAGGAGATTGAAAGACTGGGTACACGGCCTTCACTGACCATGCCATTCTATTATTAAGGCGGTGGCTGCTATAAGTCCGCTTACAATAGAAAGGGCCAGTCATCGCGATTAAATGCACTGAGTCAAGTGTAGCCAGCACAATCGGTAGGCGAGCAGAGACGAGATACGACGAGGCAAGACGAGAGACGACGAGGCAAGACGAGAGACGACGAGTCGAGACAACGAGCCAAGACGCCAGTGCAGAAGTCAACATGAATTTTGAAATGAAATTAGAACGTATGAGTTTATATGGGACAATAATAAGTTACAATTAAAATCTGTATGCTCTACATTATGTTGCTAATTCTCCTTTCGGTGTGCAGTGATAGTAGTATTACACATAAAGTGGAAGGTGTCCCGAATATCACCAAGAAAACTTGTTGTGACATTTCATTTTTGAAATGTCAAAAGGTATAAATGCGAGAAAATGGAAGGTAAACTTATTGGACTAGTTAAGGCCGGTTTCAATACTACTGTAGGATCATTCCATCAAGAATCGTCAAAAATTACGAAATTTGTGACCTTACCATCGCCGATTCTTTTGAAAATTTTTGTACTTGAAGAATTAGTGGAAAAAAATATAATTTAAATTGTTTGTTTCTATCTCATTTTACTTTATTATTTTAATAATAAAGTGTGTTATCGAATTTTAAAAAAAAAATTTGCTACCCTGACACATTTTTTTCCCACGTTTCAATAAACACCAAAAAAGCAAAAAAAGATGTTCAGTCCGTCTGTGTGCCGTACGCCGTACGCAAAATCGTTTGAGGGCTTATAGTTTTCAAACCCTATGAGTTATTAAATTAAATTATTAAATTTTTGTGAATAGACTGGGTGGGTCTCTTGAAGTGAGTGGGGAGGTGGGTAAAGCGTTTTAGACGGAAAATTTTGGTTTCTAGACGTTTACGCTAGGACGCTGAAACTTGGAATTTATATAGAGCTTTGACCCATTTGGAAAAATATTGTCAAAATGGGTGAAGGGTTGTGTGAGGGGGGGCGGGGCGGATAATAATGCTCCCGAAACGATGGAAAACCGAAATCGAGACATTCTAAAATCCATATCTCCTAAACGGTTAATGTAACGAAATTAAAACTTAATGAACATCTGTAAGTACCATATACTAGGAGCATGATCGGAAACAAATTTTTGAGTGGGGGCAGTGGCGTACGGAGGTTGGGGGTGAAAAATTTTAAATTACGATATCTCACGAACCAATTGCTTTAGAAAAATAAAATTCGGTTTGTGTATAAAAGTTGACAAATAAAGTTAGCTGAAAGTAAAATTTTTTAAGGGAGCGGTGGAGCATAGAACAATTTTTCAAAAAAATCACGTCTCATATCTCAAGAACGGTGTAAGATAGATGCTTAAAATTTTTACGAGAAGTAGGCCTAATAGACCCCTAGCAGGAAAAAAAAGTTTAGGGTGGGTATGTAGAGGGTGAGGGTGAAAAGGAAAAAGTTCGGATTTTTTATATCTCGAGAACCTTTAATCATGAAAAGCTCATTTAGGTAGAACTGTATGTAGTAGTAGCATGTTGGAAAAATATGGAGTAAAATCCGCTTATAATGACAAACCGTTTAGTATGACACAACTCGCTAAGAAGTTTGGTTTTCACTAAATGCTTTCTTTCACATTCAACGTCTGCTTTATATGACGTGCAGATAGTATGACCTTCCCTTCAACGTCATTATAAATGGACTCTACTGTAATTGTTTATAGGGGTAGAATGGTACGGGAGTGAAGAGCGTTTTTCCTAACTATAGAACGGGTTATGCTAGAAAGTTGAAACTCGGTATGTATATGTAAATCAACTAGAAAAGTAATTTTGATTAAAAAAAAATAAAATATCCAGGGCCACCCTAACCACAGGGCTAAATGGGCTATAGCCCTGGGGCGCCAGCCTTTAGGGGGCATCGATTTTGATTCATGTTATACATATTACTTTATTATTTTAATAATAAAGTACTTTTTAGTTATTTAGATTAGATTAGGTTTGATTTTTATTATTCCATATTATATTTTTTTTATTTTAAGATATATTAAACAATGCGATGCTCAGACCCTGCGGCCTTTTCAATTCGTGATTATTATTTGTTATTTTTATTCAAAATAGAAATAACCAATTAACCTGTTCTAAATGAAATAGGCGCTACGAAAAAACCTACAACACGGTCCCTGGAAAAAATACTGTATAACGCACAAGCGAAAAAGTGATGCAAGAAATTTTCCCTATTTTTAAATTACTTTATTAACTAAGCTTTGATATGTGTGTGGTCAACCAAAATTTTTGACATTCGGGACGTAAAACTATAAAAAAAAACCGATTTAAAATTTTTGATTTTATTCACCCAGTACAATTCGAGCCGCCATTATGTCAAGCTCAGCAAATGGGCGCTATTCTCCAACTACGTTTTGCGCGTCTCTGCGGGGCTAAAGGGATTTAATCTCCCTTTTCACGTTCATGTTTGGCTGACGCATGCTACGCTCCAACTACTTTTTGAGCAGCCCTGCGGGGATAAAGGGATTTAAAAGCCCCTTTTCGCGGTCATGTGTAAGAAAAATTTCAAAATGAACCGTCATGGCGGTTCGAATTGTACTGGCTGAGTAAAATTAAACATTTTAAATCGGTTTTTTTTCATAGTTTTACGTCCCGAATGTCAAAAATTTTGGTTGACCACATACTTAAACATATCAAAGTTTAGTTTATAAAGTAATTTAAAAATCGGGAACATTTCTTACATCACTTTTTCGCTTCTGGGTTATAAAGCATTTTTATCCGGTCACTTAATATTTATACCATAATTTAATTTCATTTTGTTTTCATTAAAAGAATACACCCTATGATCATTAACCTGACAAAATTGCATTTTCTTATGACGAGAGGCGTATTGTTTTCAGTAGCCCACGGGCGCTGAATATCTTAGGACGACCCTGCAAATATCCATTGGTGTTCGCAAAGGGGGGCAAAAAAAATTTTCAGTGAAAATGGGATGCATATATTTTCACGATTTTCGTCATATCTATTAGGTCTTCCCAATTTTTATTCTGGGAATTCTTTATATAAATACCTAAAAAGCCTTTTCAGGATTTTTTTAAATTCGACTCACAAGGTGATGTAAAGGTGTTGTATTAATATTCACGAATTCAGCTGTATCCCTCAGGTCTGATTAGATATCGAATAACTTTTTACTTCCACTGGCTTGTTTAATAATCACCTAAAACTCGTTTTCAAGTTTTTTTTTCTTTTTCAACCCCTAAGAGGGTATAAACGGGTTGAACACGTTTTCACGAATTCTGTCATATCTCTTAGGTATAAGACATCTGATTGGTTCATTTTTACTTCCTAAGGCTTCCTACATAATCGTCAAAAAGTTGACTTCAGTATTTTTAGATATTCAACTCCAATAGGACGTAAGGCTTTCGACATATTTCTTAGAATTGGTGAGATGTTAGATTGCTTTTCACTTTCACAGACTTTTTATATAATCGCTTACAAACGCGATAACGTTTTCATGTAATGGTCCAAAACCAAATCCCGAAAAACCTCCTGATCACGTAAGAACTGATATTATACTTCTAGGGCGACCCCATTCTAACCGCTTCCCGAATTTTTTTTTAGGCATTCAGTCACACAATAACCTACACCGCATCTCAGAATTAAACTCGTTCCGAACTTCTACCCAAAAAATAATAAAGTTGCGCCCAGACTGTTGACACATTTTTTGTTAGTTATAGTATGTTACATAACATAACATAATATAAATTTATTTATTTTAAACAACAATTATTTACAATTTCAGTGATCAGATCTTACATCTTTGCATCTGTAGTTACAATTTGAATTTTTACTTAAATTAGTTCTTTGTTTAATAATTAATATAATTTAAATCCAAAGAAAAATTTTATAATAAAAAACTTTGCTTGTTAAATCCTAACTAACTTACAATCTAACTTAAAATAAAATGAAAATAATTAGTATGTATGTTAAAGATTTCGCAAAAATTGTGTCCGAGTCCTCTTTGAAAATTCATCTCTCTGTTAATTTTTATCATAGAATAATAAAGTTAGGCTTATTTTAAAGGGGACGGTTTTCGCAATACTAAAAAATTACGATTAAAAATTATTCTTGAAATTTTCTTTTCAGGGATAACGACTTTGTCCTTTATCATTGAATATCTATCTCAAATAGCGTATCTTAAATTTTTTCTATTACTTTATTATTTCAATAATACAGTATTGTTATCGATTTAAAAAAAAAAAAATTTGCTACCCTCAAAATTTTTTTTTCACGTTTCATGACTAGTAGACACGAAAAAAGTAAAAAAAAATTTCAGTCCGCCTGTCCGCCGTACGCCGTACGTCGACCGCTGTACGCAAAATCGTTAGAAGGCTCGTAGCACCCAAACCCACTGAGCTATTAAATTGAATTTTTTTTATGAATAGACTGGGTAGGCCCCTTGAAGTAACCAAATTCTGAGGGGGGGGGTGTGAGGGGGGAGGAGGGGGAAGCGTTTTAGGCGGAAAATTTTGGTTTCTAGATCTCAGCAACGGCTTATGCTTGGAGGCTGAAATTTGAAATTTATATACAGCTTTGACAGTGGACCCATTTGCAAAAAAAATTGCCGATATAGGTGAAGGGGTTTGGGAGTGGGGGGAAAAATAATGTGTCCGAAACGCAAAAAAGGCGAGATCGAGACATTCTTAAATCCATATCTCCGAAACGGTTAATGTCGCAAATTTCAAACTTAATGAATATTTGTAGGTATGCTAGGAGAATAGATCGGAAATAAATTTTTGAGTAAGGCAGTGGCGTACGGAGGTGGGAGGTGAAAAACTTTAGTTTACGATATCTCACGAACCGATTGCACTAGACAAATATAGTTTGGTTTGTGTATAAAGGTTGACAAATGAAGTTTGCTGAAAGTAAAATTTTTTAAGGGGGCGGTAGAGCATGAAAGTGGAGGGGATAAGAATTTTTCTAAAAAATTACGTCTCATATCTCAAGAACGTTGTAAAACAGATACTTAAATTATATAATTTACCAGAAGTAGGCCTAATAGACCCCTAGCGGAAAACAAAATTTTGGAAGTGTGAGTCTATAGGGTGAGGGTGAAAAGGAAAAAGTTCCAATTTTTATATCTCGAGAACCTATAATGATATAAAACTGAAACTTGGTATTTTTATAGAGCTATATTAGTAGCATGTTGGAAAAATATAATTTTTTATAGGGGTAGTATGGTACGGGGGTGGGGGGTGTTTTTCCTATCTATAGAACGCTACAAAGTTGAAACTCGCTATGTTTATGTATGTCAACTAGAAAAGTAATTTAGGTTAAAAAAAATTTCAAATATCCATTGGCGTTTGGAGGGGCGGCAAAAAAAAATTATCAGTGAAAATGAAATGCATATATTTTCACGGTTTCCGTCATATCTATTAGGTTTTCCCAAATATTGAATTCATTTTTATTGTACGTCTTCTTCATATAAATACCTAGAAAGAGTTTTTAGCATTTTTTAAAATTCGACCCCTAAGAGGGTGCAAAGGGGGTTGTAAACTTTTTTACGAATTCTACTATATCCCCACGTCTTACCAGATATCGAATATCTTTTCACTATCACGTGCTTGCGTAATAATCGCCTAAAACTTGTTTTTAAGTTTTTTTCCTTTTTCAGCTCCTAAGAGGGTATAAACGGGTTGAACACGTTTTCGCGAATTCCGTCATTTCTTTTAGAAGTGATAAGAAATTTAATTGGTTCCTACTTTCTCGTGCTGTCTTCATATTTATTTATTAGCTGTTTCACAATTTTTTCGAAATTCAAACCCCAACTGGAAGTAATGGGTTTGTTTTACGTTTTAACAATTTGTCATATCTCTTAATTCTGATAAGGCAACAAATTCGTTTTTACTTCTATGGGCTTTTAGTGTACATAATATACCGAAATTCGATTAGTCTACACGGGCTTTTCCAATGTTTAATCGGCTAAAAATCTCTATTTTAAATATTTTAATTTTAAGAACAAAATTAATTCTCCAAGAAATCTAATAATCTCGAAATAACTCATGATACACTCCGACTTTGACCGCTCCCGAACTTTGACCCGAAAAATAATAAAGTTTCGCCCAGACCATTGGCAGATTTTTTTTTTTATAGTTTGTATATTGTGTTGTTCTTCAAAACATACCAAACAATCAACTTGGGATCTCAAAGGGATCGGGTTAAAAAAAGAATCGAAATATTATATTATTATTAAAATAATGAAGTTAAACGGAACATTCGAGCAAAATAATTCAAAAAATCTTATTTATTAGCCGCTATCGCTTTCTTTTTTTTTGATAGTTCGTTATGTATAAACTTAATAATTCATAGAGACTATTACTAACTGTTATTACCAATTTTGGTGTTGATTTTGTCCACAGGCCGGTTAAAGGTACTGTCTGACTGAAACTGGCGACCGTCGCGGTCAGCAGTAACTGCCGGCAGTAGACTACTGCTTCAGTCAAAAACGTCAACTGCCAAGCAGTCACAAACAGACAGGACAGCTTGATTTTGCCTGAAGCAGTAGTCTGTTGCCGGTGGTTACTGCTGACCGCGACGGTCGGCAGTTCCAGCCAGACAGTACCTTGAGGTGGTTGGAGTTGGACAGTCTTTTCTTTGAAAATTTGGAGGATCTGAGGTCGATTGGACAAGCTGGTCAAATTTATCAGTTGTATCAGGTTGTTTTGGGCATGATTACCTACGAGGTTCCGAAGGGATCGCTACGGGCCCTCTTTTGGTGCCTGGTGTGAGCAATGGCTCAGCGCTGCAATTTCTTTCACGTAATTTCAATATTGATAATGACACACAACTAGCCATTGTCACACAGTCGTAACACTGAGGTTTTTCCAGCACTAACCTCATTCATGGTAGGATCGGAATCTTCCAAGTCAGTTGACGGCTTAATAATAACTAGACATAGAATATACTGTCTATTAATTATAATATACTGTCTATTAATTATAATATTAATTATAGTTAAACGAAATATAAAGGGTGTTTCTCGTATTGCGCTAATATGTTTATTTTTTAAATATTAATTTTGGTTTACTACGAAATTATGCCGAATAATTAATTAATTGAAATTATTTCCATTTAATTTATTTAATTCCAAGTTTTAATTGATTTTATTACACATATAAAGTTAATTAATTTAATTTAGATTGATTATTGTACAACATTCAGCCACATTTGTCCATGTTTGCTTTGTATCGGTTTACAATCAAGTCGCACATATCGCAGACTCTGCAGCATCTTTAATTTAATATTGAATTTAGCAACACTAGCAGACAATTGTCCACTGAAGCGTGTTTGTATTAAATAATGACCAAACTGCGACAAACGTTTTTATCGTCTCGATAACTTACCAACATACAGTACATACTCGTACATCACGTATGAGAAACCCCCAATCAAAAAACGCTGAATCAAAAAGAAAAGCTATTATTTTGGCACGGGCATTATAAAGTCGCAATGTTTAGCATTTCTGAGCGGCTGATTTACTCGCTACTGGGCGTCTATTTATAACCAGAACGTCTGCTTCCAACAACGCTGTACCTGCATCCTGCACAGCATGAATCTATTCGCTTTGCACTCTATAGGTTTAGTAGCTACCACAATGCCAGCTATACACGAAAGGATAAACACCAAAAAGTAAAGTGCTCATATCGTACGGCCCAGCACCTCATATGTATATGAGTGTATAAGCTATAAGCAGACAAATCTGATTTGATGCATGCATTGTCACACCGCACATCATTTGATGCGATATTACATGACGCTTTAATCGGCGTTCGGTGTGTGGATGGACCAGAAGTAAACCGAGAATTATTGTGTTTTAGTGAGGTCGTCATATCAGACGAAAATTACCTTTGTGTATTTTGGTCTTTTTATTTCGGTCGAACTTAGAACGAATGCCATGACATAACTAGGGTTCTTGTCCGAGACATGTGAATTTTTGTATTGAGTAATGAGGCTGTGCTCTCAATTTGTTGGTGGCGGAAGAAAATAGAAACACATGTTGGTACGTAGCTTTTGTCTCCTTACATCAAAGTCATGAAAATTTACTCAATTAATTTAGACGAAAATAATTATTTTCGTAGATATTAGTATGTTGATGAATAGCTGTTTACTGTATGAACTGGAGGTGATAAAATGCTTCATTTATATTGTGTAGTATGTAGACACGTGGATGTCCCCAAAAACATTTTGAAACATATTGCGATTGGGTTGAACCGAAGAGAATGAGATAGAGTGGAAACGGATCGTATTCTAAAATCAGCGCCATCTGTTGACTTAGTCGACTATTACGTATGGAGTAGAGATGGGCAAAACAGTTCATTTCAGTGAAGTACTTCACAACTAGTCACTCACTTTTAAGAGTTAAGCCCATGATCCAATCAATGCAGCACAGCATTCATTACTGCATTGAAGGGCAACGAAATGTTTTCTATGATCCAATCAATGCAGCGCTGCATGTCACATCAAATTCAAATATTTGTCAATGTTTTTCCATCAAATAAAATTTTTAGTTCAGTGTTTCTCTAAGGCTACTATAATTTTCTTGATCTAAAACTGTCAAAATTAAAATTTTCTTCTAATTCGATAAGTTTAGTAGGTTTTTTAGTTGACTGTTGGCTGGCCTTAAGCTTGTATTACACTGTATGCCACGCGGTCAAATATTTGACCATAAAAATTTGACCGAATTTTATGTCAAATATTCATTTGACACGCTGCCCGAATTTTCTCCTCGTGTCAAATGGCCAAACCCCAACAGGTCAGATCTATTGCAAATATTGGTGTATATATTACAGTGTATGCCACGAGCACCAAATTCTCGAATTTAAAATTCCGTTCAGATTAATTAACGAGACGTAAGTGGATTCAACAAAAAATAGGAGTGTAATAAGAAAAGTTACTGTTTCAATATTTGTCGTTATTGGTGCAGGTATTAAAAATTAACAAAAAAAGTGCTATGCAGTAATTATGAAGTCGTATTTACTGGAGAAAAGACAGAAGTAGTTTAAACTAATTATTTATTTCACCGATTGCCACAAAAAATTAAATATTCACGAAGTACACTTCCTATTTAATCCATTTGACAGAATTGTTTTTCCAAAAATCGCAAACGGTCAAATGTGGTCAGATTGATTGTCAAATGGTGTCAGACGGTCAAATGAAACATTTTGTCAAACAGTATTTGATCATTACACTATCTGACAACATCTGACAGCATTTGACAGGGAAAATGGTCAAATATTTGACCGCGTAGCATACAGTGTAATACTAGCTTTACGCAGCGCTATACAAAATTTACACACAGAGCAAAATTTGAGTTACTGCATGCCGGAACATTTTCTGCAATACATTGATTGGATCATGGAGCATGCAAATCGCTGTATTGATTGGATCATGAGCTTAAGTTCCGTGGAGTGTTCTTTTGATGTTTTCTCTACTCGCAGTTCAGTTGTCATTAGTCACTCACTAGTCACTAGTCGTGAAGTACTTCAATTGAACCCTTCTTTTCGTCGTTCAGTAGTCACTAGTCACTACGCTTTCAATTATCATCATATCAAATTGAATTCGAAAAATATTATTTAATTATGTACACGAAAAATAAAATAAAAAAAATTAAAAGAAAAAATTAAAAAAAAAATAAATAAAAAAAATCGTTTCTGAAGAATGTTTATTTGATTTTGAAAAATATTTTTATATTTTAGTCGACTAAAAAACCGGGATTTTATGAACGGAATTCTTAAATTTTAGTGAGAAAATGGAATTTTGACAAATGGGAATTTGGAAAACGGGATTTTCAAAAACGGTTTTTTGGAAAATGGTATTTCGAAAAACGGGATTTAAAAAAAATCCGCAGGTTGGGAAAATGGGATTTTGGAACACGGAATTTTTACCCGATCCCTTTTTACACTTTTGATTTAAAAATTTGTCTTCCTCAGTTTCTATATGAAACTTTTTTCTTCCCGGGGCAGTAACAGTGACTTGGAGGATTTTTTTTAAATTGTGCATTAAATGAGCATTATGCTCTTTTAATTTTATGGCAGAGACCTAATTTAATATTTTCCGCTGGATACACCTTGAATCTCTCACGCCTCTGAGCGCAAATATTTTGGTTGAGGTCGTTTACCATATGTTAATTGGTATTTCTCTAGTTTCGTATATTGGTTTGGTTCTTTGATGGGCCAAATTTTGGACCAAAGAACCAGGGCGTTTCCTGTATTCATTTTCTTCGTTGCTTTAAATCAGGAATCTTTCTTGATCTTTTGAGATACAACTAAATGCTGGTATCTACCTGGTGTCATGCAGAACGCGGCGTAGAAGGTGTCTGTACAAAATCTATCTTGTGTACTTTCTGATTTTGAGCAATAATTTACCGCCCTCGGTAGTGACAGGATAACGTTATACCAATATATTTTGCTCATTAAATAGCTAGAAAGTGATCGTTCAGTTTCAAGCTTTGTAACTAATGGGCAAGAAGTTTGAATGGTATGCGCTTGAGCACCAACTAAATAGTTTAGGTGGACAGAGATAGTGTACGCAGTTCGATCCAATTAAAAATCTCCCTGATCGAATAGTGTGTAATCTCTCAGTCGACAATACGTATCCCTCGATTCATGTTTGGATGGGAACAGCGTCCATACTGTCTATATAACTAAACTGGAATAAACGACCGTCCAATAATTTCGGGAGTTGAATACCGTAGAGGATATCGAACACGTATCCAACCGAGAGCTGCTCACTGCAACTCTAATGATTCAATCAATGGGGTTTGCTCTTATTGTATGGTAAAATAAATTGCAATTTTTTAATAATAATCTAGTCTAGTGCCGAACTATCCTCTAAACAACTCTCTCTCCAAAAACTAGTGACTTTTTCGACCACAACTTTGGCTTGTGATTTTGTGTTACATCTACTTCATTAGTACCACAAATTGTTCCAAACTTTGTGCTGCTCTTAATACAACGTATCAGGGATATTACACGCCGTGAACAGGACGTCTAATGCCTTTGCCCAGCTCTATTCAGTGTGCTGAAAGGTTTTTAGGATCGTGGGTGATGCGGTCAGAGTGATGTATTCCACGGTGACCGACGAAGGGCGATTTGTTCGCCAATAGGTTTACATACTGCCATCAGCTGGGAGAAAGCTTATTGAATGGAGTCCTTTCCTTAGACGACAGAAATTTCATTATACCCTTGATGCATCCAAGGTCCAAAATAGACTCTGACTGGTTTGTTATCGGAATTTTTAGTAGATCTCTTCGATTGGCTGTGCATGGATGTGTCCATTCCATCGCACATTCCGAGCTCAGTAGAGTTCCTAATAGATCTCAGTAAATAGTGAACAACTCTGATATGTTGCTTGTCTATGCCTTTTTAGATTATGTGGTTATTCTGTATTACCCCGGATTCGAAATTCTCCGAATAACTTGGGGGTGGTTACATTTAACATTGGTCGAAAACAATTGAATACGAATAATTTTATTCGGGCTGGTGACGTTTCCTTTGAAAGGTTCGATACTGTCTAAGGATTTAGAGGATTTTCATGTTTAATATTTATACAGGAAGACGCCTCCATTATCCCATTCCCCTTAGATGTAACACGATTAGTACTTTTCGTATAGGTAAATTCCTATATTAGCTACCTATCTATTTCGCAGTGCGGAAAACGTGTCTACAATTCGAGATACAATTAGCGAATAATGTCTATTTGTTTTCGTATATTGTATCTACATCAATCTAGTCATCAGATTGCCAGCACTACTGGAAAAATATGTTACTGGATACACTTAAACAAATAATTAATGAACCGGATACGAAGATAGAAGCTTTTAGCTGTTAGTGCCAATCCAATCCAATTACATGATGCCGAGTCGCTTGGAATATTAGTTTCGTTTAGCTCCATCCTTTCGAGAGAAGTCGAATATGATGCAGGTTTAGCCATCAAGTTCTATTGATGGATGTTTTATACTTTTTATGAAATCATAGAGAATGTAAGTTTAATTCAATCAAATAACTCGAAATAGTCATACGATAATTCCTCGTCAAATATGCAAGCGCTGCACGTAAAAGTTCTTGAATAAATTGTCCATATTTTTCCGAAACGCAATTTAAATATATTTTATTATATTTCTTTGCCGGAACTATAGGGAATTTTTCCCTTTTTGAACAACTACGGCAAGAATCGAAATACAAGAAGGAGAAGGTGGGGTGTACAGAATAATTTTTAGTGTCATTGGCTGTTATAGGTTCTACCAGAACAACAAAGCATATAACAAATCAATATAAAAAACTGAAGAAATCAGTCAGCAGGGATCTCAAAATTTAAGACTAATTAATTTTGAGTCATATGTAAGGTCAAGGTATAGCCTTATTGACCTACCCAACTATCAATGATAGCAGTATGGTCGCCAAGAGCATAACTAGTAAGCGCTCGGAAGAAACTGGATTAGCTCCAAAGGTTGGTATGTATCAACACAACAGGAGCCATGAGAACCTGCCCCACGGCAGCTATGGAGGTTCTTCCAGGCCGGTCTCCGCTGCACATTTACATTGAATCGGAGGAAAGATAATCCCCGATGAACGATTAATTAAACGGTTACCCAGCTAGAGAACAAAGAGGACAAAATAACTTATCCAGGCTTAGAAGCAGCATTCAAATCTGTGGACCATATAATAAGAAGATATCGCTTCGAAATTCCGTTCAATTCCATAGTCTGCGACAAATAAATTTGGGCAAGGGACCCAGCATAGTTCGGACCGGATAGCATTGTATAGTACACCGATTTAAGACGGGGAAGGCACGGTAGTTGGCATATGTGAACCTCGTGTCAGGATAGCGGAATACCTCGGTGAGTATCCCATCGTTTTTCAAACGGAGGTCCATGCTACTTTTATTTATTTGTTTGGTAGAGCCTATAGATGCCTCACTGCTTCTCGAACCACGACCTAAGAGGTATTTTGTTCCTGACTCTTAACCACTACCCTAGGCCATATCTATTCCCTTAAGAAAGGAGACGATTTTACTCAGGGGATTCTTCGACAGGTCTTCATAAGTGAGAGTAAATACACCAAGAATCTGCCTTCTTATTCTGGCCACTGCATCACAATCACACAGAATATGTGCCGTGGTTTCACAGAACCGACATGTATATGGTGATACTTTACCGATGATCTTAAGGTGATAATTAAGGAAATAATGTCCTGAAAAATATCCCATTATAACCCGTGCGTTATACCTGCTTAAGGAAAGGAATTTCGACGCTCTCCTTCTTGAGAAAGTCAGGAATTTCTTTGACTGTATAAGTCCTGAAAGTGAGTTCCAATAATCTTCCACCTGAAGATTTACCGACTTTAAAATGCCATCCTTAATCAAGCCTTTACCTACTCCCCAGAATGGTTTCGGGCCAATCATTGGTGAGTTCGCTCCCCGCTTAGCTAGCTGGTCAGTCGATTCGTTACCCGGAAAACCCTCATGTCCTTAAGAAGAGTATGACAGTTACACACAAGCCTAGAGCGAAAACAATAAAATTTCAGCGGTAGCAGTGCCGCTTGGCTGTCAGATAAGATAATATCTGTAGCGCCTTTTAGTTTATTCAGTAGAAGTTTACCTGCACACAGCTCTATGGCATGTACAAACAAACACAGTGGCTGTTTGTCCCATTGCCATCCATATTTTACAATTGGGTTCAAATACGCCCGCTCCAGTTCCTCTATAGGTCTTAGAGCCGTCCGTGTACCAGACTGAAGCACCTTCCCCAAAATCTGGTAGACCAGATTGCCATTATACACGATCTGTTCTCATTTACTGAGTCGATTAGGTCCTTCTGCTTAAATTCCTGTAGAATTTTAAGGTCCATGCTATATACACATCAATGGAAGAAAACCTGGAAAGGAATTACTCAAATGAGAATATTATCTTTATTAGGCAGGCAGGCAGAGACAAAAGGCTTGACTGCACACATAATAAACTCAAAACTGGTACACTCAGAGAAAAGTACGTTTTTAAATTAAATGTTTTTTGTTGTTGATTCAAACATACGCGTTTTCGCGTTTGATTATAACATTTCAGTGTGATAAATGGTGATTCTGAATAGAAACACCTTTAACTCAAACGTTTTTTTTTTAAAGGAATTACCACGAGCGTTGTTGAAAATTGCGTTTGATTCAACCAAACATCGTTTTGAGTTTTATATAGTACTCGTATGCATGAAATGTATAGACAATACAATACATAAACTTAATAAATATTAAACTTACCATGCTAAAGTTTGGGTTAAAATAAAACTATTATTATGTAAAAAAATATTAGAGGCCTGGTCTTTTGCACTATAACGTTTACATTTGTTTTGAACGCGGGCACTTTTAAATGAAAAATTCGCATTGTAGAGCTAACAGAACCTTCAAAAGCGTGTATTTGAGGTTTGAGTCAAACATTTCATGCTTTGGAAATGGTATACCTACTGTAAAATTTACCATTCGTTGAACAAACGCGCATCTGTGTGGTTTAGTTTAAAATTATGGACAACGAAGCGCAAGTAGTTTTTTTTTAAGATTTCTTTACGGAAAAAGATGGCGAATTGGCTGAACTTTTGAAATCGTGGGACACTAAAGCAATATTTCCTAGACTTAAAGGTAATATTTTATAAATAATGTTGATTCCAAACTTAGTTTACTAGCTTTTTGTCTAATATTAGAGGCCGGAATTGATATTGATCAGTTGTTTTCGCACTTTAGCCTACTTGGCTTGAAAGCTAAATTCCATGAAAAGTGAAATTCAGTTACTTTTATGCATATCTAGCCGAACCCATTGTGAACTGCACATGCTACATACTCGTATTATTAAGCATATTATCTTGTAAATGAAAAATTTGTTTTGTTTAAATGAACAGTTTTATTTTCTTATAAAAGCAACTCAAAATAAATCAATAAGAAATAGTATACTGGTTTTAATTAAAATAAAACATCCTTGATACATATATGTATACTTTTATTTTTATACCTTAGCGCATATTTTAATTTAGCTTGTTTTTATTAAATGGAAAAGTATTCAAAAATAATGCGGCGGAATAAATACCTCGCAATTTTTTCAAATGAATGAGTTTTTAAATTGAAAGTAAAAGCGTTTGATAGTATATATTTAAAACAAACATATTTGTTTTTTTATTAAACAGACAGGTATTTAAAATGAACGCGGTGAAATAAATGATTCGCGTTCATTTCAAATTTAAAAGCTTTTGGATTGATAGCGCAATTTTTAAAACGTATATGTTTCAATCAAAAGCTTCAGTACTTTTGAATAAAAATTTTAATTTTTGGCGCCCTTTTAAACGCGAAAATTGTTAAATTGAACCATGTTTCCGTTTGTTTCAGCATACTCTTTTCTCTGAGTG
This sequence comes from Beris morrisii, assembly GCA_951812415.1. Taxonomy (NCBI): domain Eukaryota; kingdom Metazoa; phylum Arthropoda; class Insecta; order Diptera; family Stratiomyidae; genus Beris; species Beris morrisii. The sequence continues at coordinate 24,032,177 of OX638312.1, forward strand.
TAGGTAGGTAGGTACGCGTGGCTGCCCGTGAGAACACGGACACACTTAGACCTAAAAGGTCCGTTGTGTTACCACAGGATCATCGAATCCGGTCCTACTCGTCAAACCATTTAGAGCTTGCAATGAAGCGTTGGATTCTCGCGACCTCCTTTGAGGCAAGGTCACCGAGACAGTTGAAGAAGTAAGCTCCAAGATGAGCTTTCCTTCTGGCTGAAAGAGCTGGACAGGTACAGAGAAGGTGAAGGACTGTCTCCTCCTCCTCCTCATCCAGGCAGCTTCTACAGAAGTCGTTTGAGAAGAGACCGAGTCTTTTAGCATGTCGACCTATAAGACAGTGTCCGGTCAGGACACCGACTGTGGTGCTGATGTTCGCCCTTTTGAGCAAAGTCAGCTGTTTAGAGCGTTTTAGATCCAGCTCCGGCCAGATCTGTCTCGCAGTGTGACATGTAACACCGTTTGCCCATCTTGAGTTGGTTTTCTCAATTGAGTCCAATCCCAGTAGCAGTTTACATGTAGAGAGAGGCACACCCAGATTCCGGTTTTCCGGCATAATCTGAAGGGTAGTACCGCGTCGAGCGAGTTCGTCAGCCATGCAGTTCCCTGGAATATCCCTGTGTCCTGGCACCCAGCACAGGAGAATATTGAACTGTTCAGCCATCTCCTTAAGAGATGATCGACATTCTGCGGCGACCTTTGATGTTGTCGAGGCCGATTCTAAGGATTTTATTGCCGCTTGGCTGTCTGTGAAAATGCTAATGTCCCTAGTAGATATTACATTACACCTCAGCCAGGACAAGGCCTCCTTAATCGCCATAAGCTCCGCCTGAAAGACACTACAGTGGTCCGGAAGGCGGAAGGAGCTGCTAATGTTAAGCATATCAGAGAAAACACCTCCACCTACCCCGCCTTCAGTTTTGGAGCCGTCCGTATATATGTGGGCGGACTCTTCCATCCGTACCGAATCCCTTTCCCATTCTAGACGGGTTGGGATGACTGTTAGAAAATTTTTCTCAAAATCATAACTGGGAGGGGTGTAGTCGGTGTTTTCAGCAATGTTATTGAAGTGATTCAATATTGTTGAGTGACCTGCATATATGCCAGTCCACTGTGCAGAGGCCCTAAGTCGAATGGCTGCATTGGCTGCCATTTGCTTGCCAAAAATGTCTAGGGGTGGCAGACTGAATAGCATGTCTAGTGCTGCAGAGGGAGTTGTTCTCAGAGCTCCACTGATGCATATGCATGCTGATCTCTGTACCTTCCCTAGGGTGGTGCAGTTAACTGCTTTGTCTAAGGCCGTCCACCAGACAACAACACCATACATTAGTATCGGTCTGATGACGGACACGTAGAGCCAATGAACTATCCGGGGTTGCATACCCCATTTTTTGCCAATGGCCTTTTTGCACGAGTAAAGCGCAACTGTTGCTTTCTTTACCCGTTCCTGAATGTTAGGTTTCCAAAGAAGTTTCCTGTCCAAAATAAGACCCAAATATTTTGCACTATAGGTGAAAACTAGACTAGTACCATTCAGAGAAGGAGGGTCTACGTGAGGAATTTTATATTTCCTGGTGAAGAGGACTAATTCTGTTTTGCGTGGGTTCACACCCAACCCGCATTCAGCTGCCCATTTGGAGAGGATAGAGAGAGCATTTTGCAATATCTCACTCAGCGTGTTGAGGTGCTTTCCCGAGACAGCAATTGCAACATCATCTGCATAGGCAATCACTCTGCAGCCCGCCCCTTCCAATCTCAATAGTAGTTGAGTGTATGGGAATGCGAATAAAAAACTGTGTATCTATATCCGGGAAATGACATAGTTGACCAAATTGCAAGAGAAGGATCCGCTGTTCGCCCGACTGGACCAGAGTCTTTCTATCGATCTCAACCTGCTCTATTATTAGGTAGGAAGGAACAAAAGAAATTCCAATATTGGGCCACATTGTCCATACTTCGACAGACCAAGAAATTCATACCGCATCACTCTACTAAAAGAAGAAAGTATGCAGCTTCTGCAGTTAGATAGAAACAAAGTACGGATACTTACCGGCATACTCCCGGACCATTTGCGCTTGACGGATCATCTTAAAAGAATAGGAATCATAACTGATAACCTGTTAAGGTTCTGTCAAATCAAGAAAAGTACCTCTGTACATATTCTGTGCTGCTGTGATTGCAATTGCAATTCAGCGCTACAGATATCATGGAAAACACTTCATGAGCTACATATAGTATACCATTGCGAAAAGAGACCCAAACCAACTAGATAGATTCCTGAGAAAAAAAAATTTGGGCGAGGATCCTTAAATGAAATTTAAATAATTTTTTCTATGGTTTGCGGTTCTTAAGCACTAAAAATCAAATTTTTTTTCCCCACCTCCCACCATCACCTCCTACACCCGAAACCACAAAATTTTTCTGCTATAGGTCAACTGGACCTAATTTGTGCAAAATTTTTAAGATCATATCTGGTACGGTTCTTAAGATATTAAAATTAATTTTTCAGGATAAGTAGACACCAAAAAAGCAAAAAAAAAAAAATTCAGTCCGTCTGTACGCCGTCTGCCGTACGCAAAATCGTTTGAAGACTCGTAGCTCCAAAATCCTTTGAGCTATTACCTATAATGAAAAACTTTAGATTACGATATTTCACGAACCAATTGCGCCAGAGAAATGAAATCCGGTTTATGTATATAAGTCGACAAGTAAAGTTTAATAATCACGGACGAGCGTGTGGCTGACCATTTCGCCTCCTACTGTTCCGTTGGTTTAGTAATGAAGTAACTCTAGCATTACTTCAAGGCCTAGGCCCAATTTTTGTGCCATTGATTATTAAGTAAAGTTTATAAATAATAAAATTTTTTAAGGGTGAGGTGGAGCATGAAAGAGGGGGAATAAGAATTTTTCTAATAAAAACCGTCTCTTATCTCAAGAACAGTTTAAGATAGATGCTTAGATTTTTTACGGGAAGAAGACCTAATTGACCCATAGCAGAATTTTTTTTTTAAATTTATGTAAAAAAATGTCAAATATCCATTGGTGTAGGAAATGGGGGTCAAAAAAATTATCAGTGAAAATGAAATGCATATATTTTCTTCTTCTTAGTTCTTCTGAAATATTGGAGTAATTTGTATTCCACGAATTCTTTATATAAATGTCTAGAAATTGTTTCCAGTGTTTTTTGAAATTCAACCCCTAAGGGGGTGTGAAAGGGTTGTGTATATTTTCACGAATTCAGCCATATAATTCCCCTTCCACGGTCTTGTTTCATAATCGCGAAAAACAAGTTTTCAAGGGTTTTTTCTTTTCAACCCCTATATAAAAAGGGTATAAAAAGGTTGAACACGTTTTCACGAATTCCGTTATATTTCTTAGGACTGATAGACATCAAATTGGTTTTCACTTCGTCGGGCTTTCTTTATATTTATCTTGAAACTAATTTCAGGATTTTTAAATATTCAACCCTCAAGTGGATGTAAGGGGGTTGCATTCGTTTTCATAATATTTTATATCTCTTTAGGTTTGATGAGATATCAAATTGGCTACAACTTCTGCAGAGTTTTTATAAAATAGCCTACAAACCAATTTTAGTATTTCCTGTTGTCCAACCCCCGAGGTAGTGTAAAGGTGTTGCGCACATTTTCACAAATTCCAACATATTTCTTAGATCTGATGAGATATCGAATTGATTTCTTCCTGAAAATTTGCCAGAAAAGGAATGTCAGGATTTTTAAATATTCGCCCCAAACGGGTTGTAAGGGGGTTGCATAGTAACCTACACCTCATCACAGCATTAAACGCGTTCCAGATTTCTACCCAAAAATAATAAAGTTGCGCTCAGACTGTTGGCAGATCTTTTATTTATCAGACTATTGTCATTCCAGAATGCCAACCAGATTTTCTTCGCAATACGTTTGCCTATTAGAGAAAGGCTTGCGACATATTTTTTTATGTTCTCGGTCAAGGTTGTGAGGTCTCTATGGACTACATTGTGAGCTCCTAGTGTCTGCAGCATAACTGATCGGTATCGGTAGTCATGTTTGGTCGAAAGGGATTCTCAGAAGGGGTTTGCTGTTGCCGACCCAGGGCATAGGCGGAGGAAGTAGTGGGATTAAAGGGAACAGACGGTCTAGGAGTAGCGGATGAACGGCGTATAGCAAATGATCTGGGGGTAGCAGATGGTCTGGGGCCTCAGAAACATTGAGGGCAACAGGATTTTTGATAAACCTTGCCGCAATTGCCGTCCTAAATTTGTACGCCAATGATTCCGCCAGCGGAAGTGGAACAGGGGCTGTACCTACAATCGGTCATTCCGTAGATATAAAATTTTGAAATTTTAGCTATGAATGCTTCCCTATCTTCTTCATGGACCTAACGGAATTCCTGACCATTCCTCTTCGCAAAATACTAAGCTTCATTGAAAGCGCTGGGATTGAAGAGGAATCATAGTCAATCCGGGGGGACGTCACAATAAGCCCAACTGTGGCTTCAGTGACATAGATTAACCATACCAACCCCTTTTTCCAATCTATCTATCTACCCCTATCCTCTCCCTTGTCTATCTAGCAAGAAAGTAGTCTCTAATAGGGAACCATTTCAGCTCATTAACAATAGGTTATTATTAATTTAAACGTATCGACACACTAACGCTAAAATATATAACCTATTTAACATTACAATAACTATTTCAGTCAACTCAATCTCTGTCTGAGAACTTTTCATTTCGAAAAACGAACTCAGCATCCCGAAACAAATACAACCAGATAGGGTAGTGGAAAAATTTGAATGCACCCGGTAAAGTTTTCCCACAAAATTTCGGATAAGCGGAAGCTCTCAAGTCCTCAAGGAATGTTGCGCAATACAAAATTCGTATCCTTTCCTTATGCAGATAACAATGGAGACCGGTGAACTTCCCGCTCCGTAGTTCTAGACCACCTATTGATCATATACAGTGCACGGAATTTACGTGCCGAAACTTTATCGCCTTCGAAAAACTTTTCGCTCAATATTTTTAATTAAAATTCCTTTTGCTTTAGAAGGTAACAACTTCCTAACAAGAGCGTTCTTAATTTGCCGAAAATAGAAATGACAAACGTTGGCAATACACAGAATGTGTTGTGGGTTTCTAACCTAGTGACTCAATTTTCGATTTCAATGCAAGACGTACAATTTATGATTTTCTCAAACTTTACAATAAGTACTTAGAGATTTAACGCTGAAGTGGCTACGTCTATGTATATGAATATTATTGTCGTAAGGAACAAAAACGATAACAAGGTACATAAACGGATAGACACACAGCATTAACGTTATCTTGAAACAGATGAAATTTTGGAAAACTCAATCCAGCTGTCTTGCATTTAGAATTCAAGGGGCGGATATTCCGAATACTTAAGTAGGACACAAGGCATTATAATAGTCGAGATGGAGGCGTAATTATGGAACAGCAAAACAGAATCATCAAAGATATTTTTCCTTTCATCTTCTTAGTGATATCGTCGTAAGTTTTCATTTACACTATATCACGTCATGTGACTTCTGGTACCTACTATAATATTATAAAATTTCATAATCCTGACTATGAATTTATTCCTTTTTTATATAGGGTGTTTTTTTAGGTGCATGAGAACTATCGATATCGATAACTGTGGTTTGAAAGCTGAGAATGTCAAACTGTGTTGACATTTCTGTTCAGTAAGGTTTGGCAAGTCATAATGAATTGTTTAACGCCAGAACAACGCTTCCAAATTATGGAAATTTACTTTGAAAAAAATAAATCTGTTCGCGAAGTTCATAGAGCACTTCGTCCATTTTACGGTCAACATAATCGGCCTAGTGAGCAAGCAATTCGTGCAGTTATTGATCGTTTTCGCACTAATTTTACTCTTCTTGATTCAGAACCATCAACAAGACAAAGAAATGTGCGGTTTACACGCTGGCGGCATAATCGGTCCTTATTTCTTTCGAAATGAGGAAGGAGCTGCCGTTACGGCGAATGGCCAGCGCTATCGAACCATGCTGACTGAATTTTTGTTTCCAAAAATTAATCAGCTAAACATCACCGACATTTGGTTCCAACAAGACGGCGCGGTCATACAGCGCGCTTAACAATCGATTTATTGCAAAATCAATTTGGTGACAACTTGATTTCCAGAAGTGGTTCTGTTAACTGGCCCCCTCGTTCGTGCGATTTAACGCCCCTGGATTACTTTTTATGGGGCTATATTAAGTCATGCGTTTATACTGACAAACCAGCAACTCTTGAAGCATTGGAAGCCAATATTCAAGCCAATATTGACGCCATACGGCCAGATTTATTGGAAAAAGTAGTCAAAAATTGTACTGATCGCATGGACCATGTAACTCGTAGCCACGGTGGACAAATCATACTTAAAAAATAAATGCCATGAAATTATCTACCAGAATATAATAAGAAAATTTCATTCCAACAATATTTCTCTCTTGTATTATAATTTTAAGTTCTCATGCACCTAAAAAAACACCCTATATATATATATATATATATATTTATTTCTATTGCATCTTCAAAATCCTCGCTTATAGAGGATCGCTTTGGTAAAATCTTAATAAAATGCTATGTATTCGAAAAAAATTTGCCAACAGTCTGGGCGCAACTTTATTATTTTTTGGGTAGAAGTTCGGAACGCGTTTAATTCGCATATGCGGTTTAGGTTACTATGTGACTGAAAAATTAAAAAAAGGTCGGGAAGCGGTTAGAATGCGGTCGCGCTAGAATACTTACACCGCTCCCACATACTCGTACAACATATGAATTACATAATTGGGTCATACTTTGGGACGCAGTCTAAGCCGTAGTATAATATCAGTTGTTATTACGTCTTCTTGGAGTTGAATATTTAAAAATACTGAAATCAACTTTTTGACGATTATGCAGGAAGCCATAGGTAGTATGTTTGTTTTATTGCCATAGATAAAATTTGGTATTACATATATATAATAATTTTGCTTAAGAGTTCAGTCTTACTAACTATACAACTTCCAAAGGAAGTAAAAATGAATTTGATATCTCATTAGAACTAAGAAATATATAGGAATTTGTGAAAACATATGCAACCCACTTGCACCCACTTTAGGGTTGAATATCCAAAAATCCTTAAATTGGTTTTTAGATATATGTAAAGAAATCCTGGGGAAGTGAAAACCAATCCGATGTCTTATCACTCCTAAGAGATATGACGAAATTCGTGAAAACGTGTTCAATCCGTTAATCCGTTAATACCTAAATAACATGGAAGCTCATGGAAGTTAAAAGTTATTCGATATCTAATCAGACCGGAAGGATACGGCTGCATTCGTGAAAATGTATACAACCCCTTTACACCACCTTGGAGGTCGAATTTCGAAAAATCCTGAAAAAGCTTTCTAGGTATTTATATGAAGAATCCGTAGAATAAAAATGAATTCAATATTTGGAAAGATCTAATAGATATGACGAAAATCATGAAAATATATGCATTCCATTTTCACTGATTATCTTTTTTGCCCCCCTTCCGAACACCAATGGATATTTTAATTTTTTTTAATCAGAATTACTTCTCTAGTTGATTTACATATACATACCAAGTTTCAACTTTCTAGCATAAGCCGTTCCACAGTTAGGAAAACCCCCCCCCCCCACCCCCGTACCATACTACCCCTATAAAGAACTATTTTCCAAACTGCTACTGCTATAGGTCTATCTACATACCAAGATCTAGCTTTATATCATTATAGGTTCTCGAGATATGAACATCAAAACTTTTTCCTTTACACGCTCCCCCACGCTCACGCCCTACACCCTTGCAACCTGCTAGGGGTCTATTAGGCCTACGTCTGGTAAAAATTTTAAGCATCTATCTTACACCGTTCTTGAGATATGAGACGTTATTTCTTAGAAAAATTCTTATCCCCTCCTCTTCCATGCTCCACCACCCTCTTAAAAAATTTTACTTTCAGCAAGCTTTATTTGTCAACATTTATGTATATAGAAACCGAATTTTATTTGTCTAGTACAATTGGTTCGTGAGATATCGTAATCTAAAGTATTTCACCCCCACCCCCGCACACCGCTGCCCCTAATCAAAAATTTGTTTCAGATCTACTCTCCTAGTATACCTACAGATATTCATTAAGTTTTAATTTTTTTGACACTAACCGTTTAGGAGATATGGATTTTAGAATGTATCGATCTTGGATTTCGAGCGTTTCCAAAGCATTATTATGCCCCCTTCACCCATATCAGCAATTTTTTTGGAAATGGGTCCACTATCATAATTCTACATAAGCCCCAACTTTCAGCCTCCTAGCATAAGTGGGGCTGAGATCTAAAAACCAACAACGCTCCCCCCTCACACCCACTCCCCCAAAAGATACCAGTCGTACGGGTTCACCCAATCTATCCACCATAAAAATTTGAACTTAATATCTCAACGGGTTTGTGACCTACGCGTCTTCAAACGCTTTTGCGTACGGCATCTACGGCGGACAGACGGACATTTTTTTTTTTAGTTTCTGAATTTCAGTCCTTGCTATTTTCAGTCATGCTCCAAAGAGATATCTAATAGCCAGTATATTACCAACACATTGGTTGATTCACCTTCGAACACAGAAAGGTTTATGCAAAGGGTGATGTACTTAATTCTTCTAAAAGGTGAAATACTGAAGGCTTGTCAATCCTTTTTGATGTGAGGCTCTACATATTTTTAAGTCCAGCATCATTTTGAAGGATATGCACCGCACGGGATTTAGGTGGTCAGCCTTTAATACGTTAACGTGCAGATCAGCCTGGTCAGTTTTAGGATATGACAGTGTACTAATAGGTGTTAAAAATTGTTTGTGTCATTCGCTATAGTAAAGTTGCCTATTATAATATAAAACATATAAACTAACTAAACAACTATAACTAGTTGTATATATTTATGAACCCTATGGAAATGTTATCAGAATATTTATACTTAGTATTTAATTATTTAGTAGTCACCATATTTTACTGGTCAACATTTATATAAGTATTAATGTTTAGAAGCCAACAGCAACTGAAAAAATTTACTAAGAATTTCGAATCAACATCATTAGTTTTTGAACAGAAGTCCGGAACGCGTTTATTGCCAACATGCGGTGCAGGTTATTTTGCTATTGACGAACTAAACAAAAATCGTTCAACAGTCTGGGCGTATCTTTATTATTTTTTGGGGTAGAAGTCCGGAATGCGTTTAATGCTGAGATGCGACTGACAACCTAAAAAATAACATTCCAAATAGCCTTCTGTTTATTCAATACACTCTAGTTGTACTCCTATAATACAAAACCCTAATTTTATCTTCCTGGTACAGTTAGTTTGGAAGATATTGTAGTCCTAAGTTTTTTACCCCCACTCTCACACCCAACTTCCAGTTCCAAAATGTTAGTCCTTGTCGAGGCTCCTAGTTAAGGGATACTAGGAGCCTCGACAAGGACTAACATTTTGGAACTGGAAGTTGGGTGTGAGAGTGGGGGTAAAAAACTTAGGACTACAGGTAACCACATAGTTTCAACCCTCTGACATTAAGCGTTCTGGGGTTATGAATTTTAGAATGTTTAAATCCCAGCATTTCAGCATTTGGGACGTATTGTTTTTCCACCCACTCCCACACCACTCAACCTATAACCACAATTTGTTGCTAATAAATATACTATCATAGTTCTACATAAGTTCCAAGTTTCAGTCTTCTACCATAAGCCTTGAGATCTTGAAACCAAAAATTTTCATCTAAAATGCTCTCCCCTCTCCACACTCTTCACTCTCTCAATCAACGTATACAAAATTTCAAAGTAGTTGTACGAGTAGTAGCTTAAAATGTTCAGAAGTCATCGACCAATATTGATGAACATGTATTTTAAGGACTTTCGTATGACAACTACCGGAAGGAGAAGGACGATTTTGCTCGTTTACGAACATAGACTTACAAATTCGGTCAAATATCCAGATTCAAAATATCAACTTCCTTGGTCAAGGCGTTCTTGAGTTATCTTGTGTTCGGACAGACAGACGGATGCACGAACGAACAGTCAGACGGACAAACTGCAAGCGGATTTCAAATTTTCGGCAACAACATATTATTTTGTTCGGACGAGACTCGGTGCTATGCGTTACAAACTTTTGGGCTGTATTACACTTATACTTCTCTACACATTTCATCTAGAGTATAAACATGAAAAGGTGACGGTTCCCCTTAATTCCAAAATACATAGCGTGCCCCCGCAAATGCTTTAATTTGCCTGCCAACGAGGTACAATAAAAATTTTAGTTCCGTATTGTATTATGCTATTGGCTCCATGTTTTTTTCTCCTTAAAAACGCATAAAATACCTCAACTTTCCTGCAGATTTAGTACTTTGAAATATTGGAACGTAGAATAGAACTGCTTTTACTTTTCTGCATATATCTGCAAGTCCATCTTCAGAAAAAAATGAGCAGCAGAATTTCGTACAAATTCCAATAAACGCTGGTGTTTAATTTATTTTAGTTGGCTTCTCTAAATTAATTACCATTTGGGGTCGTTATTGGTATTGCTGATGCATCAAATTGAATGTGGTTGCCACAAACGTCGAAGGGCTTTTGTTTTAAGCTGTTCTCATGCGGGTTGTGAAGGTGTCACGACTTATGAGCTGTTCGTACAGGTGCTAAGAGAGAGTAGGTCAAGTATTTATGAAATTAATCTTCAGTCAACCACATTGACCTGATTTTTAATGAGAATTGTAGATTTGCATAATCATAAGGGTTCTGGAAAAACTAAAATAGTTATGTAAATTTTTTTGGAGACTATAATGGCTACATAGTGTAGGTACTTAGTAAGCAAATGGTAATGTTATGTCTTAAATTAGGAGAGCCTTACAGAGACCACACACGGTACTTAGTGATACCACTTACCTACATAGGTGTAAGACAATGAGAGACTCGTATGGCGGCAAGCTACTGAGAATATTTTCGACCCGAAGCTCAAGTCATTCTGTAGATATACAGCAATTTGAAACACTCCCAATATCTGGTCGCAACTTTATTGTTTTGTGCAATTTGGATCATAGACCGGAATGCAGTAGTAGCCGAAATATTAAGTCCGTTATTTTGGCAGTTCCAGAGATATGAAAATCAGAATCTTTTTGCGTTCTTCATCACTCTCACCCTTTACACAGTCACGCCTAACTTTTTTTCCGGTAAGAACTTATCGCGTCTACCTATTGTATAAATTCCAAGATCCTATCATAAACACTTCTTGCGATATGATGCGTGATTTAAAAAAAAAAACAAATTATACAAGCTCGGTTTCCACGCTCTACCTCTCCATCAAAAATATATATATTTCACCACCTTTACATCTTGTCTCTATTATACTCTTGCATATTTATAAACAATTACTAACTTACAACTTTGTGGCATAAGCCGTTCAGTAGATATGGTCTATTAAATGTCTCGATTCCAGCATTCGAACATTTCGGCCACACTGTTTTCTTCACTACCCTATCTCCCATCACTATTTGAATTCCAAGTTTCAACTTCCTAGCTTACGTTGTTCATGAGATGTTGAAACCAAAATTGCTTCGTCTAAAGGACAACCTTTTTCGCTTGCTCGTGAATTGCGCACACTTGAACCTTTGCGAGGTTGATGGATGTTGATGAGCGTAAAAATACCTGAACCGTCACTTTCAAAAGTAGTAGCTCTCAATAAAAAGAAATTAATTACCCCAATTTTTAAAATCTTTAATTAAATTTTATTGTGATGCACTTTTATTTTATAATCAGTTAAATGCCTTATCAGCACAGTCTGCACGAGCATCGGAAAATGTCCCGGCTGGTCAGTAATGCCCGAATTTGATTACCGGAGATTTAACGACGAAGACACTTTCCCACGCCCGCGCTAGACTATGAATTTAGGAAGCAGATTATTTTTATGTTATTATAGTTAGTATTGTTACATGTAAACCTGGCAACCGCGCAACCGTGCAACTCGATCGTTTCACATAATGAAAAACAACAACAACCGAATACCTAGTTGCAAAATAACCCAATCAGAAACCTTGCTGAAGATAAGGCGAGACAACACGATTCTATCTCCCTTCTTTACCGAATGCTCTCCAATGTACTAGAACCCTGTACATGAACCACCAAAGTCGAAAGATCTCAAGCTCACTTGAATCTTCTGCACACACCACTGAACGATGATCGAAATCGAAGGCTCTGAAGCTTTCGAGAAGATTCCAGAACTGAACGTTCAAGCACATCCTAGACTGCAACCGGGTAGTATATAAGCAGGTGAAGCATTCAGCTAAGGGACAGTAATTTTGATTACGCGACTGCGATAGCCAGCGAGTATACGCGACCGTGTGGAAAGAGAACGAAAGCGAACGAGTTAAGCGATATATGGTATAAGCGTGCGGTATTGCCATAGAGTGCGAATTATTGTGCGAATATAAGTCTGTGAATTAAAGTGCGGATAAATAAATTATCACTTATTTTTATTTTAACCGAATTGTGTTTTACTTGAAATCCCGGCGAACCCCTAGCTCGCAACAATTGGTGTCAGAAGTGGGATTTCAAGGATTAATTCGGGTTAGAATCGCGAGTGAAAAAAAAAAAAAAGTGAATTTAAAATTCTCGAACGGACAAAGTGAGAATTTTGGTACGCGAATTAAGTTTTCAAACTGTGAAGTTAAGTGAAAATTCTCGAACGGACAGGGAGAATTTTGTGAAATCGAACAATCTAGAGTGCTCTAGTGAGCGGTAATTGAATTAGTGAAGTGGAAAATTCTCGTACGGACAAAAAGAGAATTTGAGTGAATTTGTTTCGGGAAAATTTGTAACGGACGAAAAATCGATAGTAAAAATGCCGCGTTATTTAAAAGACTTAAAACTAATGGAGCTGAAGGAAGAGCTCGGTAGACGCGAGTTATCTACAACAGGGAATAAGTCTGAACTTGTCAGCCGTATGATCGAGATACTTGAGGCTGAGGGTAAGGACGCAAACAGTTTCGAGTTTCCAATGGAAGAAGCTCGTGCAGGAAGTGCTGAGGAGGGCTTTGGTACATCAGATTCTCTGACGCAGTTAATGCAGCAAATGATGAACAAATTAGATCAGACGTCGAAGGACATTAATCAGGAATTAGAACAACACAGGCAGCTCTCAGCAGACCTCTCAGCAGATCTCAGCCAGAAAATGGACCACCAGAGTCAACAACACAGTCAACTATCAACAGACCTCAATCAGAAGCTAGATCAGACTTCGAAGGATCTCAACCAGAAATTAGACCAACAAAGTGAACTGTCAGCGGATCTTAACAAGAAGTTAGATCAAACATCAACAGACCTTAACGACCTCAACCAAAAGTTGGAGCAGCAGAACAACAAAATCGAAGATCTAAACCAGTCGATGGACACCATAGGTAAGACAATCGAAGAAAATGTAGAGAAGAAACTTCGATCCTTTGAAGAACAAATGGCGGAAAAGACATCTGTGATTGTGGAGGAAGTTGAACGTCTAAAAAGGGACTTTGATAACGTGAAAGCAACTGGAGTCATCAAAACCGAACACGTTACACACAAAGATCTTAAAGCCCCAATCTTTGATGGACAAACACCGTGGGCTATCTACAAGACCCAATTTGAGGCTGCCGCGAGAAATAATCATTGGAATGATTTGGAACGAGGAACGGCTTTGATATTGGCGCTAAGAGGTCCACCAGCAGAAGTTCTCCAAACAATTCCGCAGGAGCAGCAACACGATTTTTCGACGTTGGTACAGACATTGGATCTTCATTACGGCAGTGACCACATGCGAGAGATATACAAAACACAACTCTACAACCGAACTCAAAAGAATGGTGAAACACTTCAAGAGCTGGCACGCGATATAGAACGACTTACGTTATTGTCGCTTCCCAATGCGCAAACAGAGCAACGCAACGATACAGCTGTTTTCGCATTTAACAATGCTGTACAGGACAGAGAGCTGCAGCAGGCGTTAAAATTGGCAGGAAAGAAAACGATTGGCGAAGCCTTAGTATATGGGCTTACGTTTGAAGCTGCCAAGCAAAGCTCGCGAAATAACTACCGAGTTCGAGAAATAACGGAAGAGTGTGTATGTCAGAGGGCCGAACACACCAAACGGAGCGAAGGATCTGGTGCACCCCGGTGTTGGAATTGCGGACAGGCAGGACACTTAAGACGCGACTGCCGAAAACCAAGAAAAGCTACCAACTATTGTACCGGCTGCGCTGCTAAACAAAAGGGAGAACGAGGCGAACCGTCACGAGAGCACGCTTCGCCTAATCATAGTCCGGGAAACGAGTAAAAGCCAACTTCATGGGGCAGAAGTTGGCTGGTGGAATCGACGCCCCTGGAACCATCATCGCAGTTTCTCGACTACATCGTGGTGAAAACGACTTATGTATGAGCGGTCGAGTCGACAAATTAAACTGCATAATAACTATTGATACAGGCGCAACACGATCAGTGCTAAGATCTGACCTCGTAGACCGTACTTGGCTTCACAACACCAAAAAGTACGCACTTCGCACAGCAACAGGAGAAACTACTACAGTCCATGGAGAAATATCACGTGACATCCAGCTTGGAGATTTGACATTCTCGCATGTATTCGTGGTAGCTGATATTACCGACGAGTGTATTCTTGGAATGGATTTTCTGAAACCACACGGTATCCAGCTGGACCTAGGACAACGAATAATGAAGTGGCGGAACATCGAAATCCCAATGGAAATAACATCCTCCAACACAACCAAGCTGCGAGTTATATTGTGCGAAGATGCGGATATACCAAAGTCATCAGAGAACGTTATTTGGGCAGAGCTCGATGGTGATCCCGGGGACCACCGATTCTACCTCATCGAACCAGAAACGACACCTGCATTACGAAGTCTAATATTGGGAAAAACGCTAGTAAAAAGAAATGAGAAGATGATGGTACCAATAAGAGTGCTCAACGTTTCGGACAGCATTACCAGCGTAAAGAAAGGAGATGTAATTGGCAGCTGCGAACCAATCTCAGCGGTGACGAGTATAGACACTGAAGAGCATCATGACGTAGCCTCTAAAAATAATTCATGGAGGAAGAATAGTGTAACATCAGCAGTTCTTCAGTCAAGCAACCTTAGAGGAAAACAACACAAGCAAGCAGTGGATTTGATCGAAAGATTCAGCGACGTCTTCTCCACCGGTGATGAGGACTATGGCAGAACAAACCTAGTGAAACATCGTATAGACACCGGAAGTGCTACACCGATACGTCAACCTCCAAGAAGAGTACCATTGGCGAAACAAGGAGAAGTCAATTCAATGGTCAAAACAATGGAGCATCAGGGAATCATCGAAGAATCAAAGAGTCCGTGGATATCGCCAGTGGTGCTGGTTAAGAAAAAGGATGGCAGCACCCGTTTTTGTGTGGACTACAGACAACTAAATGATGTTACGAAAAAAGATAGCTATCCACTACCTAGAATCGACGATATCATCGACACCCTGACAGATGCTAAATGGTTCTCAACGTTGGACCTGAAAAGTGGCTACTGGCAAGTGGAAATAGACGAAAATGATAGAGAGAAAACAGCATTCTCTGTCGGCAGCGGACTGTGGCAATTCATCGTGATGCCGTTTGGCCTGTGCAATGCTCCAGCTACATTCGAAAGACTAATGGAATTTGTTTTGCGTGGCCTTAGTTGGAAAACTTGTCTCGTTTACCTGGATGATGTGATCGTTATCGGCAGGACCTTCGAGGAACATCTGAAAAATCTACAGGAAGTCTTCCAGCGACTGCGAGCGGCAAAATTAAAGCTGAGTCCGAAAAAGTGCACTTTGTTTAGTGCAGAAGTAAAGTACTTGGGTCACATCGTTTCAGCTGATGGTGTAAAGACGGATCCGGAGAAAATACTGGCGGTGAAAAATTGGCCTACTCCGAGTGATAAACACCAGCTGCGCAGCTTCCTAGGATTAGCGACATATTACCGTCGATTCGTAAAAGACTTTGCTAACACTGCAAAATGTCTTCATCAGCTAACAGAAAAGGGAAAGACATTTACTTGGAATCAACAGTGCCAGGAAGCATTCGAGAAAATAAAAGATCAACTTTGCGACTCTCCAGTTCTGGCGTATCCAAAATCAGGTCACGGTTTCATCATAGACACCGATGCCAGTAATGTCGGTATCGGAGCAGTACTATCACAAGAGATTGACGGACAAGAAAGAGTGCTATCATACTACAGCCGAGTACTCTCAAAATCAGAAAGGAACTATTGCGTAACTCGCCGAGAGCTATTAGCCATTGTAGAAGCAACAAAACATTTTCACAAATATCTCTATGGTCAAAAGTTCCTTCTTCGAACGGATCACGCATCGCTTAAATGGCTACTTCAGTTCAAGAATCCCGAGGGCCAAGTAGCAAGATGGATAGAAAGGCTTGAATCTTACGATTTTGAAATTGTTCACCGAAGAGGCAGAATTCACGGTAATGCCGACGCGCTCTCACGTCGTCCTTGTCCACCAAACTGCAAGCATTGTCACCGCGTGGAAGAAAAAGAAGTCGGAGAAACCATTCAGCGAATAACGACCGAACCAAAGGATGGATGGAATCAGCAAGAACTGGAAGATGCTCAACGAAAAGATCCAGATATTTCACCGATCATGGCATGGAAGGACAAAATGGAGCGGCCTGAGTGGAAAGACATCTCACAATTCAGCGAAACCTTAAAGAGTTATTGGGCACAATGGAACTCCCTCCACCTAGACGGCGGGCTATTACAACGGAAATGGGAAACCGCTGACGGAACATCGCATCTTATGCAAACCATTGTCCCGCATTCTAAAGTCGAGGAAATTCTGAAGGAGTATCACGAAGGTACTTCCGGTGGACATTTAGGTGTAAATAGAACCTTGGCAAAGATACGAGAGAGGTTCTATTGGATCCATCTCCGAGATGACGTCGAAAATTGGTGCCGTAAGTGTACTACCTGTGCATCGAGTAAAGGCCCGCAACGCAGATCTAAGGGAGAAATGCAGCAATACAACGTGGGAGCTCCATTCGAGAGAATTGCTGTGGATATTGCTGGACCATTTCCGGAATCAGAAAATGGTAATCGCTACATTCTTGTGGTCATCGATTATTTCAGCAAGTGGCCCGAAGCTTACGCAATTCCAAATCAAGAAGCAGTTACCGTCGCAGAACAAATTGTTACCAACTGGGTGAGCAGATTTGGAGTTCCCCGTGAACTACACTCCGATCAAGGGCGCAACTTTGAATCTCAAACATTCAAACACGTGTGTCAAATGCTGGGAATAAACAAAACGAGGACAACTCCACTACATCCACAGTCCGATGGAATGGTGGAACGTTTCAATAGAACACTGAATTCGAACCTATCGAAACTCGTCAGTGAAAGGCAACAGGACTGGGATCAACACATTCCTCTATTTTTAATGGCATACAGAACATCGGTACACGCAACAACAGGAGAAACTCCCTCCCGAGTCATCTTCGGAAAGAATATTCGAGTCCCCGCGGAATTAATGTTTGGAGTACCACCAGATCCACCAACCCATCCAAAAGATTACGTCTCGGATCTTCGACATCGACAACACACAATTTACAACCTGGTCAGAGATAAAATAAATTTGGCGACCGATCGCATGAAGACGAGGTATGATCAACGGGCAAATTCATCAGGATTCCAAGAAGGCGATTTAGTTTGGCTATACAACCCCAAACGACAGAAGGGCAGGTCACCGAAACTACAGCGCAATTGGGAGGGACCTTACCAAATCATCAGCCGGTTAAATGATGTTGTGTACCGTATTCAGTTGCACCAAAAACCTCGTACTAAAATGAAAGTGGTACACCTCGATAGACTAACGAAGTATCATGGCGCCCATGACGAGGAGATCGACTCTGTTCGGGACGAACAGGAACTAAGGAGGGAGTAATGTTACATGTAAACCTGGCAACCGCGCAACCGTGCAACTCGATCGTTTCACATAATGAAAAACAACAACAACCGAATACCTAGTTGCAAAATAACCCAATCAGAAACCTTGCTGAAGATAAGGCGAGACAACACGATTCTATCTCCCTTCTTTACCGAATGCTCTCCAATGTACTAGAACCCTGTACATGAACCACCAAAGTCGAAAGATCTCAAGCTCACTTGAATCTTCTGCACACACCACTGAACGATGATCGAAATCGAAGGCTCTGAAGCTTTCGAGAAGATTCCAGAACTGAACGTTCAAGCACATCCTAGACTGCAACCGGGTAGTATATAAGCAGGTGAAGCATTCAGCTAAGGGACAGTAATTTTGATTACGCGACTGCGATAGCCAGCGAGTATACGCGACCGTGTGGAAAGAGAACGAAAGCGAACGAGTTAAGCGATATATGGTATAAGCGTGCGGTATTGCCATAGAGTGCGAATTATTGTGCGAATATAAGTCTGTGAATTAAAGTGCGGATAAATAAATTATCACTTATTTTTATTTTAACCGAATTGTGTTTTACTTGAAATCCCGGCGAACCCCTAGCTCGCAACAGTATCATTAAAACATGTGCTAGGTAATTTTTTTTTGCTTTTGGGTTTACTTAGATATTGAGCCCAATGTCGGCATACATACATAGTATGCTGATAAGGTCAAAAAAATTCCAGCTAATTGAGCTGAGTTACAGTATTGTCTACAGTTCTAAGCTGAGAAAATGTACCCAAATGTGGAATTTTTGTCCGATTTTTCAGTTAATTATTATTATATCTATTTTTTCTGGTTTAGTATGTACTTTCACTAAACATGAAAAAAAATCAGCCTGTCTGTCCGCTGTACGGAAAATTCGTATGAAGGCCTGTAGCTTACAAACTTTTTCAAACATTCTAAGGTCCGTTCCTACGATGTTCAGTTATGTTCTAACTGGGACTTTAACTGACAGATTTGCATACAAAAGTTTTAGTTCGCCATATGGGCTTTTAAGTCTCGAGTGCGATCACCTTAGGCTCTCCCAAATTCATTTGGTAGCAGTCCGACATAATAAATAAAATAAATAAATAAATAAAAACTTTCAGTTAAAGTTCCAGTTAGAGTTTAACTGAATATCGTAATAATGGCCCTAAGAAATATTGGAGTAAATTTACCGTTATTATAGTTGGCAACTGTTTTCCATCGATACTAATGGTAAAATTACATGCTTGTGTAATTAGAGGGAAAATTACAAAAATAAGTTGTAAAAATTACACAATATATGCGTAATAAATACACATCAGTGGTGTTTTTATTGCACAATAGCTGCGTAATCAGTAATCATCGGAGGCGTAATTGTTCTACAGATAATGCAACTATTACACACTTTTTGTGTAAAATTCCCATTTTATATTATTATAGTGAAAAATTATCCATTTAATTAAGATGTATAATTATACATACGGTAAAATCATAAATTAAAAACGTAATTTCACAATACATGTAGTGCATTAAATTGAATTGAGTTGACATTACCATTAATATTATTATGAAAGCGAAAAACTTTCTTACATTGAAAAAAAAATTGGCTGCTTTAATTCCTTACTTAACAACTTCCATACAACACTTAACAAAACTAACCACGTGAAGTGAAATGGAGCGATGAAATACATTCCAGGAAACTTAATTGCTTATTCTGGCGTAATTTTACACAGTATTTTAAGAAAAATTACACTAAGCGTGAATTTACAGTATTAATGGTTCAATATAATCATGACTCTTAAATTTATTCTTTTTCTAGAGCAAAATAGATGTAATTATCTAGGTTATTGTGTAATATTAAATATTTTTGCTCTAAAAAAACGGTTATACGTCAATAAGACGTAGAATTACATATATTATGCTTTTATGCACTTGATTTTGCTTTTAATACAGAGTATTTTTACGTTCTGTTTGAAGGGTGTACAAATAAATAAAAGTGGAAATGAAAAAGAGTTAAATTAATAAAGATTAACAGATTTAAAGGTTAAACACGAGGTGTATCGTCATTAACGTTTAAAGGTTAAACACGAGGTGTATCGTCATTAACGTTTAAAGGTCAAACACGAGGCGTATCGTCATTAACGTTGTGTATCGTCATTAACGTGTTGTACTACTATTTTCAATTAAAAAAAAATCAAATTTTAGCTTAATGAAAACTAAAATAGTTAAGGCCACACCAATTCTTACAAAATAATTACTCCCTCTGTCCGAAAATATGGTATACATTTGAAAGAAAATCTTAGAATATCTAGAGTTTCGAAAGCAACTGGCAATACTCATTATATTGTTATTGTTTACATTGATGGCTACATAACCTAGCATATTTGACAGGCGTTGCTTTAAGGCAGGCGTCCACTAGGGCGGACGGACCGGGCCGGGCCGCATAGCAAAAATCCGCCTGCCATACATTGTTATGGAAGTGCGTCCACTGGACGCGACTCGCGACGAAACGAAGTACGTAGAAAAAAAAATGCTCGCCGCATCGTTGCGATGCGTCCCGCCTCTAGTGGACGCCTGCCTTTAGAGTTAAGTTGGAATTTGAAGACCAAAAACTATTTTTTTTTAAGAAAAATAATTTCAAAGTGGAAAATTTTAACCCAAATAACGTGAATTTACAAAGAATAGATGCCAAATCGACTAATGAACAACGTCATAGTATCTTGCAGCAGCTATACTAGTATTTGAAGAACAAAGAAAAATTAGAGCATGGTGTTCACTTTAACAAAATATGAATTACACTAAAATTATTTGTATTTAGTTATATCTATCTATCTATATATATGTATATATAAAAAAGGATGTATGTATGTATGTTCCCTATGGACTCCTAAACCGCTCAAACCAATTTTGATCAAATTTTCAGGAAACATGTAGAATAGTCCCGTGATGGTTCCTATGAAGTTTGATGCCGACCGAATCAAAAACAATTTTTTTTCGACATTTTTCCAATTTTTTCGTGATTTTAGTACCCTGGTGCTCAAACTGTTTGTTTGTTTGTCCCTGTACCATTCATCCGATTGCGATGAATCTTTGTTGATTTGTTTAGCGCACGCCCGCGAAGGTTTCTGTATTAGTAAAACTATTCTACAATAGGTGACGCGTGACACAAAGAAATGAGTGTGTATCATATAGTTCAGCGACAGTTCATGTGTGTTCGTTGTATAAGTACGCATGTCTGACAAAATCGAACAACGGAAGCAACGGGAGTAACGGGAGCAACGGGAGTAACGGGAGCAACGGGAACAACGGAGGAAGGGGAGCAACGGAAGCAACGAGCGAAACGGCAAACACGGGAGAAACGGAAGCAACGGCAGAAACGGCAAACGCGGGAGAAACGGAAGCAACGGGAGCAACAGGAGCAACGGGAGAAACGGGAATAACAGAGGCAACAAGACCAACGAAGCAACAGGAGTAACGGGAGCGACGGAGCAACGGGAAGCAAGACTGGAAACTGCTGGCTTTGCAGTTTCGATAGTATAGCTCCATACAAACGTGGTCGTAGTCGCGGGACGCAGCTTATTGTGATAATAAAATGAATTTAATATTTTTTTTAATATTTAATTCAAATTCAAATTCAAATTCAATCAATATTTATTAATGTTTTTCGCTTTTGTCTACCATCTTATAATTTATCGTTTAGAGAACAGATAATTCAATATCTTAGCAGCTAAATTAAACCTAGTTAGCACAGCAAAGCAAAACCATCTACGAGAATTTTAGTGACATAAATTCAAGAAAAAATTTTTACAAAAAACCTTGTGTAGTGGGCTAAAACCTAACTTACAAACTAACTTAAATTAAAAGAAAACAAAAAAAAGTAAAGGATAATTATTTAAAACTGAAAAACAATAATTTATATTTAATTTTAGTTTTATTTGATTTTTTCGCAAGTGTATACCTTATTTTCGGACAGAGGCAGTAAATTTTTAATCAGTTTGCTGCTTTGATTAAAATTATGATTACATGTCAATAAACATCTTTATATTATTTGAATCAACAAATCAATAATCAATGATAAAAAATTATCAAAGTCATCTGCAACCCTAAAGAACAATTCGAAAGGATTGGCCAATCTTATTTTTTGTGGCATTGTGTATATAAAAGCTACTTAATACCAAACAACTATAGGATTTATGAAATATGCTGGAAATTTCAAGTAAAAAATGGATTGAAAATTCAATTTTTTTAAAACGGTGTAGCTTATGCTTTAAGTTTGGAACAAACATTTCAAAGAAGAATATACATGATGAGGTAGACTGATTTTGATTTAATACATTTCCATCGTTTTGATTAAGATTAAATTTATAGCTTAATTCTACTTCTTTATATTAATATAATTACATAAAGTTTATTATTTAATTGTTGTTCTTGTTTTTCAGAAAAAAATAGCCAAAACTCCTATGAATATTAATTTCAACTAATCTAATCCCACTTAAAACTAACAAATCTTATTAAATTTAATATGATATATCTTACAATATACGTTGGTTGATGAGAAACTTACAGTTGATTTGCTAGTGATAAAATATGTAAAATCTCACAGTTTGCCCATTTCCTCAAGAATTGGCTAGTTGTAGGTTTAGTGATACGTTCGTATAATAAGAAAAATCTCTCTAGCTAAAATTTGTATGCATTATGTATTGATGTTCTCGTACTCTGAATTCCAGGTAAATAAAGGGTTATTCAATAGGTACATAACAATTTTGTATTTTAATACAAACGTACTCTCAACCTTTTTGGCTGGTTTGTCAATGTCAAAACAACCCTTCTATAGGGACATAACAATTTTGTATTTAAATAAAACACAGAATAATTGAAATGATTTGCAAACGTTGCCCTTTCGTGAACTACCCTATGATAAAAATGTAAGCCTTGACTGACGTTTTGACATTAACAGACCAGCAAAAAAGTTTAAGGGTGCGTTTGTATTTAAATACAAAATAATTATGTAGGGGAGAGTGGGGCAAAATGGGTTAGCAAGGTAAAGTGAGCTTCATAAATTGGCCACAATGCACTATAATCGAAATCCACTTTAATTGCGGTTCCTTGAATTTTTCTCATATTACGATTTCGGTACTGTCTGATGTGAATATAAGTGTTTAATAATTGCATTAAAAAGAATTGTTAGCAAGTGAAAATTGTTTGAAACACTATCCTTGAGATCGGCGTACGGATTGTGAAACTTGAAAAGTAAGCTTTGAAGATTATTTAAAAAATGTATAAATTTCTGGAGATGCTTGCTGTTTAGCGTTGATTAGGGGCAAAGTGATCCCCGGGCACATTTTACCCCATACCAATATAATTTTATTTGACAATTAAAAATAATAATTTTAGCATGGCTAGAATACACAACAAAAAATCAATGCAACAATCGTGGACTGAAGTTGCGATGAAAAATGCAATAACTTCTGTTGCTGAAAAAAATTTACCTAAAGAAAGCCAGTAAATATTTTGATGTTCCCAGGGCTACTTTTCAAAGCAGAGTACGCTCTCATCACACCCCAGGGCTACTTTTCAAAGCAGAGTACGCTCTCATCACACTTAATTTCGTTTGAATTTATTAAAATCATATTGTTTGTCTTAATTGATCCATGGCCATATTCTTTCTCTCCAGTTTTGGGTAAAATTACTATACCCCTTCGAAGGGCTCACTTTACCCCACTAGTTTGGTAAAGTGGGCACTTTGAAGTATGTAAAGAAAGGAGTAGATATCTTTTTTAGCAGCAGCAATAATTTAACTTGACGAATATATTACTACGCTAACATCTTAAGCTATCGATTTTGCGAGAAAAGGATTTTATAACTATTACCCATTTTACAGAATCCCGGTACAAACCTTGGGGGCTTACTTTGCCCCACTTTCCCCTACCTATTGAATAACCCTTTAGTAATTCTAGTACTTAACATAATTAGCATGCTTTTCTCCTTGGAGAATTTCCAATTTAGATCCTTCTATCTTGGGTAAATCTTCAAAATGAAAATTAACGTACGTACGAGTACATCGTGCACTCGAGGGGTTAATTTAGAATGCAGTGTGAGTGCCCACTAGATTCTATTATTTGTATTTCTCATTTCAGTGGTTTTACTTTAAAGAAGAGTTACGACTCAAGTTTATAAGAAGGTGTAGTCTACCATTTTATAGACATAAATTTCAAACTTAAAATCCTGGTTTGCTTGCAATAAAGTATTACGTTTTCTATCTTGTGAAAATCTTAGCGAACTTTAGTAAATTACTTTATACCCACACTTCCACAAGATACAAAGTTGTGCTATTTTAAATTGTAAAGTGAACTTTACCAAATTAACAAAAAGGTAGGTATATGTATATACGTTTATGGAATTTTATGTCCGTTGTGTCTGATGTAAACTAGATAAAATAAATAACTTAAGATGCAACTTACTTACATAAATCTAAATTTTATGTTATCGTTTTATTAAATTATACATAATTAAAGTAGTGGGTGCTATTTGTTTAAATGTTTACGATTGTTACATTTTTGTTTTTTTTTCAATTGTCGTGCGTTTGATTTTTTACTCCAGAGATGAATATATAGCGTTTTATCAAAGCGGTCTAAATAACTACAAGGAAATTGCAGTGTACTGCAATTCATTAAATTTATAAATGCAAAGTTTTTCACTCCAACTTGTACACGTTCACATCCTCCCCATTTTTTTTTAAATTTGACTCCCTATTCCCCTATGCTAGATATTTTATATGAAAAACATGCTACTTATGCACGAGCTCTACTATCCTTAAAATCAGAAAAAAAAATATTTTAAGGAAAATTTTTTAAATTTCTGGTCGATCACAATACTTGAAAAAAATAATAAATCAAAATTAATTTTGCACACAATTTTTTTCAAATGTTTAATAACATATTTATGTAAATTTCAGGATCGTTCAGGAATCGGAAATGGATTGGATATGCGATCATTAGAGCATTGTTTGAGCGATATAATGCGCAACGTAGGCGATACTAATCAACAGGACCACTTAAAGGGTGAGTTTCAACTTTATTGACCTATAAAAAAAATGTGAACGACGAGTATATTATACAGCAATATGTAAAAATTATGTACATGAAATACAAACAGATTATTATTCGGATAGTGCTAAGCAACAAATTCTCGCTTTTCCAATGACTATTTTTGCTCAATTGTTCGCTGGAGGACTTCATCCGAAAAGAGGACTGAAATTCTTTATAAGTACATCCTGGTACTCATGCCAGGCAACTCTCATTATACAAAAGGATTTAAAAATATGAAAAAAGTTCGGATGAAGGGATTGGGAATTGAACGAAGAGTGATGTAATTTTTCAAGGGCTTTTGACATACACCCCTTTCATACATTAGAACACTTCGTGTATACTGAAAATGGTAGAACAACTCATAAGGGTGCTTCCAAAGACAAAGAGCAGCCGTTGTCGCGTACTTACCTACAATATTGAATGCATTGGCATTTTTCTCCTTTCCACTAAAAGTTATAAAGGAATTTTGACTTCTATTGGAAGAAGGTATCTCTATACGTTTAAGATAGACATTATAAACATTAATCAATAACCGGAGTAGTTTTCGGTAATAACAAAAATCTGTCAACGGTTTCTTTGATTCTCTGTTATAAGGTGACAAAAATATCATTCCAAATAGTCTCTTAGTCTAAATTTTTATGGATGCTTGCCTCGATTTAACCGGTGTTATCTTTTGACTTTAATCGCGTTTCGAACTATGGCCCAATATCGTAATTGGCGCTTTAAGGGCAGTTGTGGATTCGGTGCTTCTGTCACTACATTAACAGACTTAGAAAAAGTCTTGAAAGTTTTTTGATTATTATAAAAATGATGTGAAAGTAAAAACCAATTAGATCCTAACAGATATGACGGAATTCATAAAAACGCATTCAACCACTTTACACTCTTAGCGCTTGAATCTCCAAAAATCTTGAAATTATTTTCCTGAAAACATATTTCACCCCTTTTGGATTCAAATATCGAAAAATCCCCAAACCCCGATTCATACGTTTTTGTAAGTATTGAACCAATTTTGATGCACTCAGGGTTCAATAAAAAAAAACATCAAAACAGTTTTCGGCATTTTTATAGGCCTTGCATAAAAGCAAAAACCAAGTTGATTTATCCTAAGATATTGTTACGTGTAAGCCTGGCCACCGCGCAACTCGATCGATTACGAATAGGAAACAGCAACAACCGAATACCTAAGCTGCAAAGTAACCCAATCAAAAGCCTAGTTGAGAGTAAATAAGGAGAGCAGAGCAACACGATTATACCCCACTTCTTATCGAATGCGCTCGAACGTACTGGAACAGCGTTGAAGATCAAATAGAATGCTCTCAAGCCTTCCAGTACCATCTACACACACCACTGAATGAAGATCGAAATCGAAAGCTCTAAAGCTTTCGAAAAGATTCCACACTGAGCGAACATTCAAGTACATCCTAGACTGCAACCGGATAATATAAAAGCAGATGAAGCTTTCAGCGAGACAGATAGTAATTTTTATTACGTCGACTGTGACAGCCAGCGTGTATACGCGACCGTGTTGGTAGAGAGCGAAAGTGATCGAGTCAAGCGAGATATGGTATAAGCGGGCGGTATTGCCATACAGTGCGAATTATTGTACGAATAGAATTTAAAGTGCGATTAATAAATAATCACTTATTTTTATTTTAACCGAATTGTGTTTTACTTGAAATCCCGGCGAACCCCTAGCTCGCAACAATATTATAAATTTCTCAATGTTTGAGGAATTCGTGAAACATATTAAACCTGTTTTCACTCCTTGGGGGTTGAATACTCAAAAATCATGAAAACAGATTTTAGGCTTTTGTATAAGTAGCCTATTGAAATGGAAATTAACTCGATATTTCAACCACATTAAAAGGGATAAAGGGGTACTTGAAAAAAAGTATGAGAATGAAAAGTTCGTGTAAAGGGTTATCATTTGGTTGAGTAGCAACGGAGGAAGACAATATATCTACCACCATTTTTACTTCTGCATGTGGAACTTCCCTATCTGATGGAATAAACAAAATGTCCGTAACTTCAATACTAGCACTGATTTCTTGAATATCTTAAAAGATTATATCAAGAGCACGAACACTAAAATAAAAGGTATGAACTTTTACTGAAACTTAGCATTAAACGCGTTCCGGACTTCTACCCATGAAATAATAAAGATGCATCCAGACTGTTGGCAGATTTTTTGGAATGGTCATGAAGTTCATCCATTAGGGGTGACAATTAAACGAAGGAGTCGAGTATCGAAAGCTTCATGCTTCAAGGTGTAGCGATTTTGGATAAGCGTTGATACTTGACCTTACTCTTTTATATACCTTACTAGCCGCGTACCGCGGCTACGCTCGCTTCTCTCACTTTGTTCCATCGCTCATGTTACTCCCGTTGATCCCGTTGCTCTCGTTGCTCCCGTTGATCCATTGGTCCTGTTCCTCCCGATACTCCTGTTACTATCGTTGCTCCCGTTACTCCGGTT
Organism: Beris morrisii; assembly: GCA_951812415.1. Taxonomy (NCBI): domain Eukaryota; kingdom Metazoa; phylum Arthropoda; class Insecta; order Diptera; family Stratiomyidae; genus Beris; species Beris morrisii. The sequence goes on from OX638312.1 coordinate 24,059,723, forward strand.
GCTCCCATTTCTCCCGTTGCTCCCGTTACTCCATCTACCATCCTCCATCCACAATCCTCCATCCACCATCCCCTATCCACCATCCCCCATTTCTCCCGTCGCGCCGTTGCTCCCGTTACTCCATCCTCTATCCACCATGCTCCATCCCCCATCCACCATCCTCCATCCTCTACCCACCATCCTCTATCCACCATTCTCCATCCACAATCCCCCATCCTCTATCCACCATCCTCTATCCACCGTCGTCCATCCACCATCCTCCATCTTCCATCCGCTATCCACCATCCCCCATCCTCCATCCTCCGTCCTCTATTCACCATCCTCCATCCATCATCCTCCATCTTCCATCCTCTATCCACCATCATCCATCCACTATCCACCATCCACCATTCCCTATCCACCATCCCCCATAACCCATTTCTCCCGTCGCGCCGTTGCTCCCGTTACTTCATCCTCTATCCACCATACTCCATCCCCCATACACCATCCTCCATCCCCCATCCACCATTCTACATCCTCTACCCACCATCCTCCATCCACCATCCTCCATCTTCCATCTTATATCCACCATCCTCCATCCACCATCCCCCCATCCTCCATCCTCTATCCATCATCCTCTATCCACCGTCCTCCATCCACCATCCTTCATCTTCAATTCGCTATCCACCATCCCCCATCCACCATCCTCAGTCCTCTATCCACCATCCTCCATCCACCATCCACCATCCCCCATCTTCCATCCTCTATCCACCATCCTCCACTATCACCTATCCATCCATCGTCCAACTTTACCATTTAGTAATAAAATCGAACGAACTGCCGCTAAACTATATGAAATACACTCAAATGTTGAAATAACTCGCGTACCACCAACTGTTAAATAATTTTGTTAACGCAGAAACCATCGAGGGCGTACCCTCAACAAATCACCAAAGTTTCATCGCAATTGGATGAGTGGTTTAGGAGCCTATACAGGACAAACAGACAAACAGAATGACAAACATTCATTTTTATATATAGAGATTACGTTATGTTACATGTGCCCTGGCAACCCGAACAATTCATTTATTAATGCCATTGAAGACTGCAAAAAAAAACTACAACTTTCCGTATGCAACAGTGGACAAAAATCTACACACTTCTCGAACTATCTTTCCTTTCTCGCATGTTCTTCACACTTCCCGAACATTCGGCACAAACAACTGAATAAGCTGGAAATCTCTCGTCTCAATACATGTAGTATGTAAGTGCTGCAGAGCTTGTGCATGGTATCAATTTTTCTACTGTGAAAGCGAGACGACGGTCAGTTCTACGCGAAAGAGTGTTTGTTCAGCGATATATTTGTACTTGTGTCTTCCAGAACAAAATAATAGCCCTCATTTTTTAGATCAATGACTAGACCAAGCTAAACTTGCAATCATGTATGTATATTTAGATATACATACATCAATGAAGGTAACGTGCAGGAGAATCAGGTAAAGTTTAAAACGGAAATAAAATTCTCTGAGGAACGTTTAAAACGGTAAGAAATACCACCTCCTTGATTCCATTCTTACCTTAGAACAAAATATGTGGATGGAGTTTCTGATTTCCTATTACTGCAACTGAACTAGTGAAGTGCAAGTTCACACCGAGCTAAACCTTTGAGTATACTATACACATTCTAAGATGGTGCATAATAGTACCAAACAAGACAACCCGGCTCGTAATCCTTTCTTCTAGACATTTTTCTTTTCGCTACTCTCCCGGAAGGAAATCCATTTCTCAAGTTTTACACCGTGGGTGGTGGTTTCTTCCTGGTGGTGAAATTAAATTGACAATGGTCGATGGTATAGTACTCTTTGTACGAGTACATAGGTTGGAGAGGTTGTGTAGCATTGATCGATGGCTTTATCCGTGCTTTTATCTAGTTGAGGACTAGATTTAGTAGTGCAAGAAATGAATCGGATGTGATTGGAACAACGAGTTTTTCTTGATTAATGGGCCCTACTACTCGTATGTAGTTCATTCGAACATGAACGCATTTTCTCTGTGTCAACTTCTTCATGGAATCTTTGGTTACACATATCGCGATCAAAACTTGAACTAATAAAAAAAAAAAAATGTGGGTGCCGAAAAAATGTAAAACAAAAATAAATTAAGGAGTCCAGCCGCTAAAATATAAAGATTTGACCCCTAAACGATCTTGAAACGAATATCCATGGTTCCAGTTCCTTCTGCAGGAGGCTATTTGAAACGTTATTTTTTAAGGTGTCCTTACAACCACCTGACAATCACACACAATGTGGGTAATGACCGCCTCAGCATACTCTGCACACGTCAAAATCAGCAACCCCCATACGAATAGCATGCTTCCCTAGCAACCAGTGTTCCGTCAGTATTCCGACGAGTAACAGCAATTTTTCCGTATTCCATCTCAATATTTCCCTAGACTTCTGTCTGTCCAGTCCTAGCAAGAATGCCCTAGAGATCCTACATCGCGTCAGCCTCTCCCACCTTGAGTTCGCTTCACCCATGGCATGTTCCCTGATAAGCGCTTTGATGCCGCTTAGCGTTGGACTAAACCCCCTCCTCTATTATTTCGGCATCTGGCAGCGTAAACGACTCCCTTGCACTCAGCTCAGAGACACTCCAGATTAACACCGCTACTCCTCGTCAGATATCCCTAGAAACTGGACGAGAAATACAATGCCAACGATGAGGAAGGAAAAGTGCATTAGATAGTTCTAAGGAAGTACCAAAAAAAAATCCTTCATCATCAATGGCGCGACAGCCCAAATTGGGCCAGGGCCTGCAGGATACATTGTCTGAAGTCATCTCGGTTCAGCGCCCGCGTCCTCCAATTTGTGCATCTAAGAAGCGATATGCAATCTGCGTCAACTGAGTCCTCGTATCTTTTCCGCGGTTTTCCCACCGGTCGTTTGCCATGAGCTCTACCTTTCAGTGTGCGTTTGGGAATTCTTTCGTGGTCCATTCGCTCCACATTCCCTGCCCATTGTAGCTTACGAAATTTTATAAGAGTCGATGCTGCTGGGTCGTCATAACTAGATGTTATACAACTCGTTGTTGTACCGGATACGCCATTCAGTGCCTTCTCTTACTGGTCCCAAAATATTTCGAAGAATTCGTCGTTCAAAAGCGTCTATTGATTTTTTCAGACGCTTGGGTGAGAGTCCACGTTTCGCTTGCATATAGTAGCACAGGTCTTATTATGGTCTTGTATATGCGAAGTTTGCTCAGCCTGTGCACTTTTTTCGATTTTAAGATCGGGAGAACCGTGAAATACGCCTTATTTGCTAGTGTGATCCGTTTTTTTACTTCGTCTCGTTCGACGTATGATCCCAAGTATGAGAAATGATCGGTCATATTTTGTCTAGTTGGCGCATTTCTTCTTGTTTGGGTCTTATTCTCATTGATCCTTAACCCATCCTTTGCCGCATAGTCTAGACAATGCTTCACGTCTGGAACAGATCTGGCCATGATGTTTATATCATCCGCGTACACCACTAGTTGAGTGGACTTGATTAGTAGGGTACTTCTGGTATCAACTGGTACCTTTCTGATGACATATTTCAGGGTGAGATAGAAGAGCATGGGAGCAAGTCCATCTCCCTGCTTCAGGCCGGAATCTGTTTGGAAGCTTTGGGTAAGCTCGTTTCGTATCCTTACTTGGGATTCAGTGTCAGTCATGGTCATTTTTGTTAATCGGACGAATGCCGAAGTCAAGCATTATTTTATATAGTACACTACGATCTATACTATCGTAAGCCTGTTGGAAGTCCACGAAAATCTGGTGTACGTCAATGTTATACTCCCAGCATTTTTCTAGCACTTGTTTGACTTAGAATATCTGGTCAATAGTAGATCGTCCGGTTCTGAAACTACCTTGGTATTCGCCGATAATACTTTCTGTATAAGGCTTTTATCGATTCTGAATAACAATAATATGCCTCTGAATTTTGACATCGCAGTTAATCTCCTTTCTTATAGATTGGACATATAATGCTCTGGCGCCAGTCGTCTGGTATTTTTTCTTCAGTCCAAATTTTTGTCATGATTTTGCGTAGGAGATTGACGAGGCATGGACCACCTTCCTTTATGAGCTCCACTGGTATTGCATCAACTCCAGGTGATTTGTGTATTTTTTGTTCGCGCAGGGCTGCTTCTACTTCTCCTACAGTGGGTACCGTAGTTGATGTCTGCTCATCAGATGGAGCACTTGGTGTAATACTTGAGTGGGCGGCCGTCACTCTGTTCGGGTTTAGCATCTTTTTAAAGTACTCAACCCATCATTATTTAATTTGTCCTGCATCACTAAGGATACTTCATTCCTTGTCTTTACAGAGGTTTGTTCGTGGATTATATATAGCCTTGTCTTATTTGTTTGACGGCAGTATATGCGGAGCGTAGATTATTTGAGTTCATATCGGTATTTAGGCTCATAATTATGTCATTGTTGTGTTTTCGTTTCTTTCGTCTGCAGAGTTTATTTGATAATCGCCTAAGCTCGTCGTATCTTTCTTTTTTGGCTCTCGTCGGTCTTTCAATGTATTCCTTGTAAGCTTCATTCTTTTATTACCTTCCAATTTCGGCAGTAAAGTAAGTCGGCCACAAAAGCAGAATGGTTATGATTTTGATTGCTTTCGTTACTTCCTGTGTAACCGACTTATTTTGAGCCGGCTACGCTCCGCCGGAGAAATGGGGGATCGGGGACTACTTCGAAGACAATGTCCTCTTCAAAATGGGCGCCACCTAATCTGTATTTTGGGAGGACGATTACGAAACCTCCTTCCGCGCCAATAAATAAAACCAGAAAACTGAACGTACGTTATAAAAAATATATTGGGAAATAAAAAAAACTCTCAAGGCCCTAGTCCGACGGATCTCCACCAACAAGATCCTACACATCCACGGTTTTCGAAAATTCTTCGTGTTTCCACAAGACCTGCTAGAGAAGGGAATGTGTACCTACTTCGATTTTGACCTACTCCACCTTACTCGTCCGCGCACTCCGACTCCACCGTGTACGCCTTCCGCAATTCCTGCCTCCGACAGTCTCTCTCAGGTACTCCTCCGTATATTCCCTAGTAACCAGCTCCGGAATTTTTTTAATCTTTTTTCCTCGTCCGACAACCCCTTGTTTCGCTTCTGCTACACCACTGAAACTTCTGTTACTCCACTGAAACTTCTGTTACTCCACCGTCCTATCCCGCAGTCGTACACAAAAAGCCCCGCCAAGATCAACGCTCGCTCCTTAAATAGTTGTCCGGATGGCAACGCCTCGGATATATTCGTTTCCGGTCCGTTTCCATGCGTTCCCAATATTCTCACGAACGTCAACTGGAATGTCTCCGCCGTCTGACATGGCCTTCCAACTGATCGGTGTTTGACAGTAGTGTTTGACAGGAGCGCTCTGGGGAAGTTTTAGTAGAAGTTTTGAGTTGTCGACAGCCATGAAAGTGCTTCTTATTGTTGGGCTGATCCGCGCTTTAAAAGTTTTAATGACGATGGCTATCCAGGCCGATCCTTCTCCGCCCGATATAGTTTCAATTACCCCGTCAGCTACCGAAATTCACATACGGTAGCTGACGCTGTGGGAATGCGCCCGTCTGCTCGTCCTGCGGTGAAGGGATGTACGCGCGGTTCAGTGTTCCGGCTGCTGGCATTACTTGCAACAGCGTGAACGGCGGTGTCGGAGGATGAGGCGCAAAATAGGCCGTCGCTCGCGAGCTAACCTGCACATACCTCACCCTACCAGGTCCTACTACGGTTGCACCGCCCTACCCGATTCGCACTAAGGACGTAGAGGAACCCACTTCCTGTAACAACAGGGCTAGGATCTGTCGGAATTCGGTATCGTAGAACAATAAGAAAAAAACTAGAGATTACAATGTTTTTCATTACAGATAAATCACAACAAGGTGACAAAAATCCGCCATAGCTTCTCGGTTTTCGGAGGCCGTCACATCCACGGTTAAACCTTTCTCCCTTGTCAGCTTCCATCCTTCCCTTCCCGTCCTTGGTTTCAACCTGAAAGAGGAAAGGAGGGTGTAGTGAAGGTGCTCGCTACCTGCTCAACAAATAAACACATAACACTTTTTCGTTATTTCGTCACTACAAAAAAAAAATCCTTACACTTTAACGAACTTAGCCTTACAAATTTAACCAAACATCCAGATTCAAAATTTCAAGATCCTAGATGAAGGCGTTCTTGAGTTATCGTGTTTACGGACAGACGGACGGACGTCAAGCGGATTTGAGGTTTTTGGACACAAATAAACCATAGGCGTGCCGTGGGTTGAAATCTGGCAGGGGCCACGGGCCCAATGGCTTACAACATACGACTTCTTCCGAAAGAAACACATGATTTTCATAAATGTTCGTCCTTTTTGTGTTTACAGATTGGGTGTTCGTATAAACAATGAATGATTAGTCTTAGGCTACGACTTTGAAATGTTTTATACGTTGTTTGAAGGAAAGAATTTGAAAAAGTTCCTATGAGTCCTCCTTCGAGAAGCTGCCATGCAAAAATCCTGTAAAAATGTCTTCACTCAATTTGGGGAAGTCACTGTCTTTTAGTTTCGAGTAGCAACCAAAAGAGAGTCCTTAAAATTGGATTCAATGTTCATGATTGAGAGATTCGAGAATCTATCTTGCGTAGTAACAGCGATGCCAGGCTTGAAGATTTTTCTTCAATTTGAAGATTTTTAGCGTTACCGAATATATGAAGACTTTGATGGCTATGTAGAAGATTTTTTTTGTATTCGTAAGATATTTTCTTCAATTTCGATAAAAAAAAAATTAATTTATAAATTCCTGGCTTATTTTCTATTATTTTCGCAATTCTCACTTAGCAGCTTCGTCAGCTCATCCATATTCATGTTCAAAGTCAGTCTGTACCGGCAACACTGATCTAATTACGTTTTCTTCGATCTCGTTTCATTTGTTCTTTATCGGAACAGTAAATTAAAAATAAACAAAGTTTTATCCGGAAAGCTAGTTTTGCTAAAATAAATGAATCTTTTAATTTGAAAAGATTTTTACGAGGTACAACGAACCAGTGTTTTCAATTTAAGAAGCTTTTTTTTAAATTTACAAGACAATTAAAGATCGTCTTGTGACTTAGATGATTTCTTGCTTTTTGTGCCATAGTGAAAAAAATTAACAAAATAAAGGTTCTTTTACTGAGATTAAAAAATATGTAACCCACATTGAAAAATATCATAATGGGTTGTATAGGAATGATTTCAAATATCTTAAGTGTAATGGTAAGTTTCACAAAAGAACTCCATTTGACAGACATATAAAAAAATGTTATGATTCTCAGAAAATTTCTTCTGTTCAAAACTCTATCCCACTTCAATCCATTTTTTCCACTCACATCTAATCTTGATGCATGAACAAATTTGCGGCCATATAGGTTCCATAAGAGGAAAACGAAATCCATTGATAGTATGGACATGTGACCTATGTACAAACGTAGTGATGGAGCTTGCTTAATAAACGAGTATAATTTATATCAAATTTTTGATTTTATTATTAAAGATTTATAATTTTATTTTATTTTTAAAATATTTTTATAAATACTTGACGATTTTGCAACAATGTATCCAACTGTGATTTCCAAATTATGTTAATCCTGGCATATATTTTAAAGCGCAATAAAAGATGTTTACTCTTGACCCACAGTTCAGGAGGGGTTTTAAGGATTTTACGAAACAAGAGCTTAATTTATCAGATTGTAATTTTTATTGTTACTACAATTTATATAGGTATCTAACTGTTTTCTTTTGTTATTGATGCCAAAAACTCATTATTGTACTTACTTCCTGCATTCTTAAAACCAACTGGAAAACCTCACAGAAGTTGTGAGAGATGGACAGAACTCAATTTTGAATTATTTTAAAGGAGCGAAAAATATAAATTATTCAAGTACCTACTGCTCGTATTATCACAATAGGGCAATAAAAATATGAATTTGATCAAATAGCAGTTAATGGTTCTGATCATAACTTTATATGCAGAAGCGTTTTACAAGCTTTAGATATCGCTGGCAAAATATTTTAGATTTTCGATGTTGATTACACACACGCAGCATCAAATGTGCTGATTTTTATCCAACAGATCAATCTTGCAGTCCAAATTTAAACAAATTATTAAAAATAATGCATTTTTGTAATAATTAAATAATATTACATATTATATATATAATATAATAATTATTTTACATTTATTTTGATTTGCTTATACAGCTTGACTTTGCCGAAGTCGAACTATATACGTTACTTGAAGTTACTTAATTTTCCAATTCTAATTTGTTCTTTTTAACTGAAATAAGTACTGGAATATTAATGTACGTTATTAGTTATGATTACTATTTATAATTTATTAAAGCATATAACCAAAATTTTTCTGATTTCAATACCATGAAAGTAATAATTTGAAGTAAATAATATATTGGTAAGACTTCAGTAACAAAAAATTGTTCACTTGTTGTATATACTAAAAAATCCAAATACACGAAGCCAATATCGTAGGTATGAATTTCATAAAAAACTCGCTATATTCAAAAACCAATTCTACTTAACTATAATATATTTATTCTTGGATCTCATAAAATCAAAAAATATCTGATGCAAATTTCATTATGTTTAAAACAAATTTCTACTTTAATTTGTAAAATAGAAAACATTTTCTAAAGTTCTCGGAAAATTCAAAAATATTCTCAAAAAAAGCTGTTTGTATTCAAAAACAAATCTTCTTTAGTTTATAAACTCGAAGAAGATCTTGTTACAATTTCGTAAAACTCGAAAATATTTCATGAGAACTCGTTGTTTCAAAAACAATTTCCAATTTATTTTGCTATATTGAAAATCTTGTAAAGCTCTCGTCAGATCGAAAGAACAATGATTGTAAAATTTAAAGAGGTCTTGTTATTTTCAAAAGTCAGTTGAGATTTGGTTCGTTAATTTTAAGAGATTCTTTTATATTGTTAAAAAAAACATTTGACAAAAAACAATTGACAAGTAAAGTGCTTGCGGTAAGATAGGAAGGAATTATTTTTCTGGAAGGGGCCAGAATTATTTTTCTGGGGGGGTCCAAGCAGGGAGCTGGGGGAGTCCCGGCCCCCCCTGGCCCCCCTACGGCGCGCCTATGAAATAAACAAAAAATAATATATAACTTTTTTTCGTCCGAGGCTTGGTTCTATGCGTTACAAACTTTTGGGCTGGATTAAACTTACAATACTCTATATGATTTCATCTAGAGTATAATAAGCCTTCTAGTTGCACTGAACCGACCTTATCATTACTTAGTTTTGTATGTAAAGCTTTTTTTGGCGCCCTTATAAATGACACCCAGTGCAGTCCACACATATCACTCCACCCTTGTGACGCCACTGCTTATACGAAGATTACTTTTCTTGTCATTGTTATACTGGAATCGGACAAAACATTGTGTAGATTATAGGCAGCTTAAATACGTAGAAAAAGCAAAATAAATAAACTTAAACCCGACCATTTCCCTCCGAAACAAGCCACTAAATTTTCCACTCTTATCCTGAATTCGTGCGATAAAACTTAAATGCTGATTTATTTAACTTGCCAACTTTTATTTGTACGCGAAATTTACTCTCCGGGACTTGATTCGGTCCGCAATTGCTGTTCCTGATTTACCTTATTGGCTCGCTTAGGTAAGGAACCTGTCTAAAATCGAATGTTATGTGCTTGTATACGTATTTCCATTGCAGATAAAAACAAAGCCAATTTTTTAAGAGTTTACTTCGACAAGCACTTTCAAATTGCACTGTGCATTTGTGCCCCAAGTATCAACAGCGCCAGGAACGTATTTAATGGCATTGGATTGGCTCAGTAATGCATCTACCCTGGGTCCCTGTGTGTAATGTAGGAGGAAATTGGGTAGCTCGGATAAAAACGCTAGTATTAATTCCCACTCGGCTATTTTAAATTCGTTGGAAATTTTATGGTTTTTTTTTCCTTGGACTGGCTTTATGATGTGAGTACAGGGTACAACGGCATTGCGCCACGACTCGACGACTTAGATATTACCGTCCCGACATGATTCGTTTAATTAAATTGAGTACCGAGCGTACTTGAGAGGATTGGACAATTTACGTAACTACTGACACTTCATCGTCATGTCGATGTCATACAACCAGCCATGTTTACAATTTGCATGACAGTGGATATAACCTTACTCAATCTGCACTTCTCGACCTTTCCGTGGTGGAACGCTGAACGAGTCCTGCGCCAGGATTTTTTATTAACCATCGCGTTTAGTTGTAGGTAGGTACGTTATAATGAAATGCACGTCATGGCAATGTTAACAATTTTCGTTGAGAGCTAGCGCTCGTAGCGCGTTTAGCGTGTGTGATATGTGATATGTTGAATACTGGGATGCGACAAGACTCAGGGAAGCACAAAACAACACTATGAGATACTGAGGAATTTGGATCTAGTTGGCTTTCAATAAACTCGCTAATTGGCTACTAGCTATTATAGACTGCAGACATACGACTAGAGTGACTGAGGCACTATCCTACAGGCTATAGCTAAACGTACTTCACGGAAATTATAATTACTTTTTTGTATTGCAGCTAGAGCAACATGCCTGTGTTTTATGCACAACATCTCGATAAGGTAGTGTGTCGGTAAATTAGTGAGTGACTTATAATTAGAATTTGCATGTTGGGGGTGCATGTTGGGCGGAATCCATCAAAATAGTTAGAATAATTCTTTTCGTTTACACTATTGCAGTAATTCTATGTTCAGACTACGAGATTAAATCGAGTTAAACGCTTTGAAATCACTTCGAGAACGCGTTTACGAAAACACGTTGCTGCAACTGCGACCCTCGCGGGAATCGATGTAAGCTTTGGAAGAAACTATTTAATGGTGTAGAAATTCAATTGTGTGCTTGTGCAACGACTGCAAATTAATTCACTTTTTATTACTGCTATACAAACACTTTTGTTTCAAATAGTTAAGGAAGAATAAATTTGTTAATAAAACACAGCTGAATATCTATTTGTCAAAACAAATCACGTCAAGCTATCATGTATCAAAATTAAACGAGTTGCCACGCGTCCTCAATCTCGTGAGGCAGTTGGGACAGGACGGGTCTTCCTCATCCTTGAAACGGTGAAGATACTGCTTAAAACAACCATGTCCGCTGATCAGCTGAGTCACAAAGAAGTCCACTTCTCCGTGTTTGCGGCTTATCCAGCTGTCGATTTTAGGAATCAATGTTAATGTCCATCTCCCTTTGTTCGCTCTCCCAGCGTCCTTGCCATTCCTGGATACTGCGCCGTCGCTCGTCCACTTTCCATGCTTCATCTGCTGCTACGTAGAGTCGCTGAAATTCACACGCTAGTATGTTTATTGGTAACATTGGCGATATTACACCGATTGCTTCATCGGACACTGTTCGAAAAGCACTAGCAATCCTTAGTGCGCTAAGACGATAGGTTGATCGGATTCCGGCTATATATGATTTCTTCTTCATTACATCTGCCCAGATCGGTGCAGCGTATAGCATTATGGAACTTGTGACCGTTACTAATAGCTTTCGCCTGCTGGAGAGTGGTCCTTCAGTGCTTGACATGATGCGTGAGAGTGCACCATTCACCTTCGCAGCTTTTTCGCTGATCGACAGAAGACGGTCCTTGAAGGACAGCAGGAGGAACTAGCCGATAGACCGATTATTCGAAAACTCCTCGTGTCCTTCCTTCGCAGTAATGAAGAATGTATCTTTTGAGATTCATGAATCATTCATCCTCCGAGCAGCTTGGTGGAAGGTCAGCCAGCGTGAAGGGTAAGCATACAATCGTGCATAGTGGAAACCTTCCTTGGAAGGCGTTGATGCATGACACCCAACTGTATAAACCGTACAGTGTGAAAAATTGCCCAAATCGGATTTTTGCCCTACGGCGCAAACCGTTCAGTGTAAAACGAGGCTAATAGCCTGTGCGGTGCCGTTCTGCTTTTCGTACATGGGTGCACAACTGAACTGAATGTTAACGGACATTAACAGCATGAACATGCATGGGAGGGCGGAGCACGAGAAGAACACATTGTCGAACGATCGAATCCGATACCGAAGTTGCTTTACTGCTTCCAAAAAACTTCCTTGCGAAGTATGTGTCATGTTTGCAACGAAATAGACCTGGGTTTGAACAGAACCTTCCGAAAAACTCCACAGTCAGGCTAGTGTCATTTCTTCCACGTTCCTTCTAGTGGAAGACCTGACATTAGGTTTGTTCTTTTTGCCAGGTTAAGTGTACACTTTAGTGTAGTTTAGTGTAGCCTACACTTAAAGTGTAATACAATTTACACGAAAAGTGTAGAGTGTAGAACGCGTTAGTGTAGAAACGTGACAGCCAAAATTTCGAACTTTTTTATTTGCTTTATTCTTTCACTTCTATCAATGCAAATTTATTGCCATACAATATTCTTGTATGTATTCATTGAAAACAGAATTTCCATAAATTCTAATAGTCAATCTTATCTGCATGCAACCATCAAGTTTGACAGATAGTAAGCTACACTAAAGTGTAAGAAATTACACCTGCTCTCGAGCAAGTGTAGAAAAGTGTAGAAAGTGCAATCTACACTCGACAAAAATAACAGCGGCCTCTGACGTCACTCGTCAAAAAGAACAGCAAAAGTGTAAAAAGTGTAGAAAGAGTAGGCAAAAAGAACAAACCTATTATTTCCCGTAGGGATACGAGAAGTATATAGAGCTCTCTACAATATTGCAAGGTTGTTGTTTTTCTCTGGTAACTTTAATATCAATAATAAGTAAGTTGTTCGGGTTGCCAGAATTCACATGTAACAATAACTTTGTAACAATAACTTTAATTTTTGCAACAGGTGTATGTAACCCACCAATCCAGCAAAAATAATAATTAATTAATTAAGAAAATACTCTAAGAACTACGACAGTCATCAAAATTGGTAAATCTATGGGTGTCCATAACTTGAACGAAAGTGGTTCATTTGTAGAAAGTCTGTAATGAACCAATTCTAAAATAATCTTAGTTTGCAAATACCAGATAGATATCGTGTGCGTGTGCGAACGTTTCGTTCGTTGAAAATTGAATCCTGCGATACTATCGGATTATTGTTGAACTCTTTTCAAAGATTCTCCTGTACTCCACTATAAACGAGAAGCAAAAGACTTCCTTTTGTTTTACTAAAGATATGCCATATATTTTACCTTCATATTTTACTAATAGCATAAATGCGAATTATCTTGAAAACCACAACTAAGTTTTAGATGTCTCTGATGCCATCATCATCATGATCATCGCTCCAAAAACTATAACAAAAAATCTGCCAATATCTCATGAGACACGAGGGATTTTGAAAAATTTGTGAAAACGTAAGCAAACCCTTTACACCCTCTTGGTTTTTGAAATTCGAAAAATGTGAAATTGGTTTTTAGGTCATTACATCAAATGCCGTAATAACCAATTTTATATCTCATCAGAACTAAGGGATGGCAAAAATTGTGAAAACATATGCAAACCCTTTCGGGGTTGAATATCCAAAAATTGAGAAATGGGTTTGTAGGCGATTATATAAAAAGTCTGTGGAAGTGAAAAGCGATCTAATATCTCATCAAACCTAAGAAATATGTCGAAGCTTGGAAAAGCATACAACCTCTTTACACCCCCTAGGATTGAATTTCTAAAAATACTGAAATTGACTTTTTGGCGCTTATATACCTTAGGAAGTAAAAATGAATTCGATATATCATCAGATCTAAGCAATATGTAGGAATCTGTGAAAACATATGCAACCTCCTTACACCTACTTGGGGGTTGAATATCCAAAAATCCTGAAATGAATTAATATTTAAATATGAAGACAACACGAGAAAGTAAAATCCAATTCAATTTCATATCACTTCTAAGAGTTATGACGGAATTCGTGAAAATTTGTTCAACCCTTTTATACCCTCTTAAGGACTGAAAAAGGAAAAAATTTAAAAATCGGTTTTAGACGATTACTACGCAAGCCCTTGAAAGTGAAAAGATATTCGATATCTGATCAGACCTGAGGGATATGGCAGAATTCGTGAAAAAGTATACATTCCCCTTTCCACCTCTTTAGGGATCGAATTTCAAAAAATCCTGAAAACGCTTTCTAGGTATTTATATGAAGAATCCGTGGAATAAAAATTAATTCAATATTTGAAAAGACCTAATAGATATGACGAAAACCGTGAAAATATATGCATTCCATTTTCACTGATCATGTTTTTTGCCCCTCTTCCGAACGCCAATGCATATTTGAAATTTTTTTTAATCTAAATTACTTTTCTAGTTGATTTACATATACGTACCGAGTTTCAACTTTGTAGCATAAGCCGTTCTACAGATAGGAAAAACACCCCCCATCCCCGTACCATACTACCCCTATAAAAGATTATATTTTTCCAAAATGCTACTTCTATAACTCTATCCAAATACCAAGTTTCAGCTTTATAACATTATAGGTTCTCGAGATATAAAAATCGGAACCTTTCCTTTTCACTCTTCCCCACCCTCATCCTCTACACCCACACCCCCAAAATTAGGAGCTAGGAGTCTATTAGGCCTACTTCTGGTAAAAATTTTAATCATCTATCTTACACTGTTCTTGAGATATGAGACGTGATTTTTTAGAAAAATTCGTATCCCCTCCACTTTCATGCTCCACCAACACCTTAAAAAATTTTACTTTCAGCAAACTTCATTTATCAACCTTTATACACAAACCAAATTTTATTTATCTAGTGCAATTGGTTCGTTAGATATCGTAACCTAAAGTTTTTCACCCCCCACCCCCGTACGCCACTGCCCGCACTCAAAAATTTCTTTCCGATCTATTCTCCTAGTATACCTACAGATATTCATAAAGTTACAATTTTGTGACGTTAACCGTTTAGGAGATATCGATTTTAGAATGTGTCGATCTCGGCTTTTTTGCATTTCGGATGCATTTTTTTTTCCCCACTCCCCACCCCTTCACCGTTCACCATTATTGACGATTTTTATGCAAATGGGTCAACTATCAAAGCTCTATATAAATTCCAAGTTTCATCCTCCTAGCATAAGCGGTTGTTGAGATCTAGAATTTTCCGTTTAAAAAGCATTCCCCTCCTTTCCCCTCAAACCCCCCTCTCCCTTCCTCCCCCCCCCCCCCCCTCTAATCTTGGAGACTGCAAGAGGCCTACCCAGTCTATACATTAAAAAAAAATCCATTCAATATCTCTAACGACGATCTCTTCGATTCTTGCCAGCTCCATACCTCAACATCTTTGGCAAGCCAATAAACTGGTCAAAAACAGTAAAGTACCTGTGTATTCATTTTGACTCTAAATGAACTTTTTATCACCACATTGATCAGACTATCTCCACTATATCTAAAAACATTCGAGTTATGTACCCATTAATCAATAGAAAATCTCAGTTGTCCCAAGAAAATAAACTGCTCTTATACAAATCAGTTTTTCTACCAATCCTCACATATGCCGCTCCGGTTTGGGCAAGTTGTGCTGAAGTTCATCGCAAAAAATTGCAAATAATTCAAAACAAGTGTTTGACGATTATTTTAAATGAACCCTGGCACATGTCTAATTGTCTTTTACACGAAAAAGCAAAATTGAAATTCATAAATCCGATTATTAAAGAAATAGTAAACAGATTTAAAAACCGATGTGAAAATTGCGACATCCCCACAATAGCTTTCATTTATAAACAAATTAATTAATGAATTATTGTTATTTTAACTTTTTTTTTTTAGTTATAGTTCTTAGTTTAGTTTTTAGTTTTAGTTCTTAGTTTAGTTTTTAATCTATCAAAGGGTTTTTTTTATTAACTTTTCCCTGGAAACTATTATATTGTTGCGAGCTAGGGGTTCGCCGGGATTTCAAGTAAAACACAATTCGTTTAAAATCAAAATAAGTAACAATTTATTAATTCGCACTTTAATTATATTCGCACTATATGGCAATACCACCCGCTTATTTATATCGCTTGATTCGATCACACGCAATCGATCGCTTTCCACCAATACGGTCGCGTATACACGCTGGCTGTCACAGTCGACGTAATAAAAATTACTAAGTCCCTCGCTGAAAGCTTTATCTGTTTTTATACCAGTTGTCTGCAGTCGAGACTGTTCTTGAATCTTCGTTCGGTGGTGTGTAGAGGGTTCTAGTGAGCTTGAGATCTTTCCATTCGAGCACATTCGATAAGAAGGTGGGTATAATCGTGTTGCTCCGCTCTCCTTATATACTTCAACTAAGTTTCTGATTGGGTTACTTTGTAGCTAGGTATTCGGTTGTTGATGCGAAACGATCGAGTTGCGCGGTTGCCAGGTTTATATGTAACAATATTATGTATTTATATAATTTTTATGTGTACATATAATTTTTATCTGCTTAGTGCTTACTGTTTTCACCAAAGCTGTAAAGACATTACGTCTAAACTCTAAATGAAAATTAACTGAAATATCGAACTGTATCTAAATTTAAGAAATAAATAAATCTATCTATCAATATCTCAAACCGGTTGGAAGCTACGATCCTTCAAACGATTTTCCGTACGGCGTACGGCGGACAGACGGACTGAAATTTTTTTTTTCGTGTCTACTAGTCATGAAACGTGAAAAAAAAATTTTCAGGGTAGCAAATTTTTATACTCTAGATGAAATCATATAGAGTATTATAAGTTTAATCCAGCCCAAAAGTTTGTAACGCATAGAACCAAGCCTCGGACGAAAAAAAGTTATATATTATTTTTTGTTTATTTGTGGCCAAAAACCTCAAATCCGCCTGACGTCCGTCCGTCCGTCCGTCCGTCCGTCCGTCCGTCCGTCCGTCCGTCTGTCCGTGAACACGATAACTCAAGAACGCCTTCACCTAGGATCTTGAAATTTTGAATCTGGATGTTTGGTTGAATTTGTAAGGCTAAGTTCGTTAACGGGCAAAATCGTCCTACTCCTTCGGGTAGCTGCCATACAAAATGTCCTTAAAACATGTGTTCAAGAATATTGGTCGATAACTTAAGAAGGGTTTAAGCTACGACTTTGAAATTTTGTATGTGTTATTTTTCCAATAGTTGGAGCTAAATATATGATTATGAAGAAAATCCTATTAGTCCTTCGTGTAGCTGCCATACAAATATCCTGTCAAAATGTATTCACTTAATTTACGAAACTCACTATAACTCAAGTAATCTTTTAGCTACGAATTCAGAATTTTGTACAAGTTAGTTCTAAGTGAAAAGAAAGTTCAAGTTTACTGTTCAGCGAAATCCTTTCACTCCTTCGTGTAGCTGCCATACAAAATATCCTTAAGACACCTCCTCAAGATTATTGCCGATAACTTCAGAAGGGTTTAACCTACGTCTTTGAAATTTTGTATGTGTTATTTTTCCAATAGTTGGAGCTAAATGTATGATTATCAAAAAAATCCTATTAGTCCTTCGTGTATCTGCCATACAAATATCCTGCCAAAAAGTCTTCACTTAATTTACGGAACTCACTATAACTCAAGTAATCTTTTAGCTATGAACTCGGAATTTTGTACAAATTAGTTTTGAGTGAAAACGAACTTCGAGTTTACTAGTCAGCAAAATCCTTTTACTCCTTCTGGTAGCTGCCATACAAAATATCCTTAAGACACGTGTTCAACAATATTTTTCGATAACTTTTGAACGCTTCAAGCTACGAATTATGAAATTTTGTACACATTAATTTTTGAATGGTTCCAAGGAAAAGGATTAATATGTAAGAAGTCGAGTGAGTCCTTCCTGCACCTCCCATGTGAAAGTCCTTCAAAAAGGACATTTTTTTTCGATGACTTACCCAGTTCAAGGTATGAAATTAAAGACTGAATATTGTCTTTTAGGTTTGAGTAGCAATCTAATGGCAGTCCTTAATAAAGGACATACAACATCCACACACGTAATTCTACTTTATCCCCAACTACAATATAAATCGGAGTTCAGTATTCATATAGAGTATTATAAGTTTAATCCAGCCCAAAAGTTTGTAACGCATAGAACCATGCCTCGGACGAAAAAAAGGTATATATTATTTTTTGTTTATTTGTGGCCAAAAACCTCAAATCCGCCTGACGTCCGTCCGTCCGTCCGTCCGTCCGTCCGTCCGTCCGTCCGTCCGTCCGTCCGTCTGTCCGTGAACAAGATAACTCAAGAACGCCTTCACCTAGGATCTTGAAATTTTGAATCTGGGTGTTTGGTTGAATTTGTAAGGCTAAGTTCGTTAACGAGCAAAATCGTCCTACTCCTTCGGGTAGCTGCCATACAAAATGTCCTTAAAACATGTGTTCAAGAATATTGACTAATAACTTCGGAACGCCTAAAGTTACGACTTTGAAATTTTGTACGTGTTACTTTTTCAATAGTTGCAACCAAAAGTATGATTATGAAGAAAATCCTATTAGTCCTTCGTGTAGCTGCCATACAAATATCCTGTCAAAATGTATTCACTTAATTTACGAAACTCACTATAACTCAAGTAATCTTTTAGCTACGAATTCAGAATTTTGTACAAGTTAGTTCTAAGTGAAAAAAAAGTTCAAGTTTACTGTTCAGCGAAATCCTTTTACTCCTTCTGGTAGCTGCCATACAAAATGTCCTTAAAACACGTGTTCAAGAATATTGGCCGATAACTTCAGAAGGGTTTAAGCTACGTCTTTGAAATTTTGTATGTATTATTTTTCCAATAGTTGGATGTAAATGTATGAATATGAAGAAAATTCTATTAGTCCTTCGTGTAGCTGCCATACAAATATCCTGTCTAAACGTCTTCATTTAATTTACGGAACTTACTATAACTCAAGTAATCTTTTAGCTATGAATTGGAAATTTTGTACAAATTAGTTTTGAGTAAAAACTAAGTTTGAGTTTACTAATCAGCGAAATCCTTTTACTCATTCTGGTACCTGCCATACAAAATGTCCTTAAGACACGTGTTCAACAATATTTTTCGATAACTTTTGAACGCTTCAAGCTACGAATTTGAAATTTTGTACACGTTCATTTTTAAATGGCTCCAAGGAAAAGGATAAATATGTCAGAAATCCAGTGAGTCCTTCCTGAACCTCCCATGTAAAAGTCCTTCAAAAAGGAAATTTTTTTTCGATGACTTACCCAGTTCAAGATATGAAATTAAACACTGAATATTGTCTTTTAGTTTTGAGTAGCAATATAATGGCAGTCCTTAATAAAGGACATACAACATGCACACACGTAATTCTACTTTATCCCCAACTACAATATAAATCGGAGTACAGTATTCATCTAGAGTATTATACGATTGGCTTGCAGCCGATCGTGACTGCAGTATGTTTTTTTTAAAAATCGATCACAATACTGAAGGTATTATTATTAAATAATAAACTAAAACAGACCTTTTATCAAGGAGACCCGTAAAAAGTTTAAATTTCTTGCCAAGAGTGTGGAAAGTAGTAGCTTAGCTTTATCAACCTTCTGGATGCTAATTATACGAAATAATTATTTTCAGAATTAATGTTATTTGTAGGAATAGAACATGTAAACCTCAGTACGAGCAATCGGCGATAATATTCACGTAAAGTAATTTCTCTTATCACCCCGAGAATTTCGTTTATGAAAACAGTCGCGCAATGCACTTTGGTTTGAATGAAGTTTTCATTATCGTGTGCACACAATTATTTTTCGGTCGACCACAGAACGGTTCCAAATTTCAATATCGTGAGAAAATTTATGAAATGCAGTTGCCATTTATTAGTGTCTGTTTGGCATAAAGTTCCTGCGGAAATACAATTCTACTTACGTATAAATTAAATTTATGAGCGTTGGAGGTCTTACACGGAGCGTTAGAAGGGTAAATAGGCTTAGGACTGCGAAATCACGAAAATTAAGCCGCTACGAATGTAAGAGTTGTGTGGATATGGATACGTAATATTCGCAATATACACGTGTATGGAGATGGTGGTTTATTTCCGCGTGAGATTATTTAACCATAAACTAAATCTCTGGAGTAAGCTGATTGCCCTTAAATTTGTAACCTACCGTGTGTTCAGCCATCGCAATAATCGCTTCACTACTTCAATCGTATTTCGACGGAACCTCTGATCGAGCCCAAATCTGAGCTACTCACGACTTTATTTTTATTTTATTTTTCGTTGAAACGCAATCATGAAGGAGGCTTTGGGCGCCCAGTCGACAAATGGCAGCAAACTTTTTTTTTTACTGCAAATTACGTTAGTATTACCTTTCGTGTTCGGCCATAAATTACAGGGTCCGGCATTGATTTTCTGGTATACAATTTTGGCCTCCTTTTTATGTTGCAATGTGCACAGTGGCCTTCTTTCTAACAGGAACGGGAGGGGGAAGGAAGGGGGCTGATTTCGAAAAGTACTTCCGTTTTTATCTTGGGGTTTAGGTTTTTGGTCTCTATCCTTCTGGCCAGAGCTTCAGCCACCCCTGGGGTGGTGAATAAGGAGCCTTTGCCTTCGTGTAGATATCCAACTTGGAGTTGTATCTACTTATGTATGTATGTGTATAAGTGGCCCCAATTGAATGTACGATTTGCTTCAAGAGTCGTGTTTATATCTTGCCATTGGTTTGCACGGCTGTGGTTTATGTGCTGTAAAATTACAACTCATGTTGTGCTGAAGTTATTTTTATGGATTTACGGGTAGTGTATGGAGGAAGTGAGACTTTTCACTGCCGGAATTTCAATATTGTTTCTTTCCTTCTAAAAGCTGGGAAATTGTGATTTTGGAGGGTTGAAGAAGCACATCGAATGGATTCCATGCAAAAGAATCGAAATTAGTAATATTTTGTTAGTTGACAGTTTCGTAGTTACTTTACTTTACAAAAAATCTGCCAACAGTCTGGGTGCAACTTTATTATTTTTTGGATAGAAGTCCGGAACGCGTTTAATACTGATATGCGATGTAAGTTACTATGTAGCCTCCTTACAACCCGTTTGGGTTAAATATTTAAAAATCCTGAAATTAACTTTCTGGCAAATTCACAGGAAGAAATAAATTCGACATCTCATCAGATCTATGAAATATGTAGGAGTTTGTGAAAATGTTTGCAACTCCTTTATACTACCTCGGGGGTTGGATTGCAGAAAATACTAAAATAGATTTGTAGGCTATTATATAAAAGCTCTGCAGAAGTTGTAGCCGATCTAATATCTCATCAAACCTAAAGAGATATATTATATTGTGCAACGCCCTTACACCCACTTGAAGGTTGAATATTCAAAAATCCTGAAACTAGTTTCAAAATAAATATAAGGAAAGCCCGGAGGAAGTTAAAACCAATTTGATGTCTATCAGTCCTAAGAATTATAACAAAATTCGTGAAAACGTGTTCAACCCTTTTATACCCTCTTAGGGGTTGAAAAGACAAAACCATTGGAAACAACTTTTTCGCGATTATAAAACAAGACCGTGAAAGGGAAAAGATATTCGATATCTAATTAGACCTGAATTATATTGCTGAATTCGTGAAAATGTACAGAACTCCTTTACACGCCCTTAAGGGTTGAATTTCAAAAAAAAACTGAAAACAATTTCTATGCATTTTATTACGAGTTTAACTCGTAATGAGCATACTTTCTGGAAAGACAAGAGAGAACATTCGTTAGTTTCGGTATTTATAACAATAAAATCGTGAAAAGAATTACCTTTTCTGCATATTGTTGCGAGCTAGGGGTTCGCCGGGATTTCAAGTAAAACACAATTCGTTTAAAATCAAAATATATAACAATTTATTAATTCGCACTTTAATTTTGTTCGCACAATTATTCGCACTATATGGCAATACCGCCCACTTATCTATATCGCTTGATTCGATCACACGCAACCCAGTAGGACTAGCATTGATTACCGGATCGATGTTGTAATCAACGAAATGTAATGACCCAGGCCTTACCAATTCGATTACACTGCTAATTACCTTTTCATACAAATGTCCGCGAAAGTAAGGCCATGACATGCAATGCACTACTTCGGTTCTGTGAGGTAATTGAAGAAGACATGGCTTATGTGGGAGCGCTTGCCGAAGTCATTACAAGGTTGTCAGTTCAATAATTCGTTTTTATCGCTTTGTTAAGATAAGGGTCCACTATAGGCGGGCCGCATCGCAATGGTGCGGCGAGCATTTTTTTTCTACGTACTTCTCTCCGTCACGAGCCTATGGACGCACTTCCATAACAATGTATGGCAGGCCCGGCACGACCTGCCTAGTGGACGCGTACCTTTATCAGAGACTCTCTTCATACGAGACACGTTTCTTAAACTGAAGCAATTCGGAAAATTTCACTGCGTCTCAAATTACGAAACGAATTCTATATTGGTTTTTTTCCAACAGCAAAAATTTGATATGAGCGCTTACCAGTTGCATAACCACCCCTTACTTTGGTAAGTCCTTACTCCATTTGAACTTGTCTTCAAAGAAAACAGCAGCGACATGCAGAAGTACTGCCTCGAATTCCAACTGGGAATCGATCGCTTTCCACCAATACGGTCACGTATACACGCTGGCTGTCACAGTCGACGTAATAAAAATTACTATGTCCCCCGCTGAAAGCTTCACCTGCTTATATACTAGCCGTTTGCAGTCTGAGATGTACTTGAATGTTCGCTCGGTGATGTGTGTGGACGGTTCTCGAAAGCTTTAGAGCTTTCGATTTTGATCTTCTATACTGTTCTAGTACATTCGATTAGAAGGGAGGTATAATCGTGTTACTCCGCCACCTTATATACTTCAACTAGGTTTCTGAATGGGTGACTTTGCAACTAGGTATTCGGTTGTTGCTGTTTCCCTTATCAGTGTGACCACAAGTGCTACGAAGGTAGCAAAATGCTACTATTGACAATTTTTTGCTACTATGTTACTACATGACTAAATATGCTACCCAGGTAAAATTAGCTGTTATAAAACTTGTGTACGCCAAAAATATGATATTTTGACAAGCCATATCAAATGTAAAATTCATGCACGCCTCTGGTATTGCATTCGAAATCGCGTACCATTGATAGCTGTCTAATATTATTCTACTGAGAAATATAGTACGTATAGTGCTAGCGCATACATAATCGCAATGGAATTACGCATCTTTTTCAAAACTATCACTCGTTCGAGATAAGGGCAAAATGTTCATTTTGTGATTTTCGTAAATTAATATTCACACTAATTTTTTGGTGAATGTTTTCAAAGTACATTTTTGAAATGAAAAACAAGTTTCCGGGTTCAATACTGTTATATAGATTATTTTCACAGTTTTCACAGTACATTTTTGAAATGAAAATACAAGTTTTCCGGAAAACTTATATTTTCATTTCAAAAGTGCATGTACTGTGAAAACATTCACCAAAATATTAGAGAGCTCTACGGGAAGCATTATCTCAAGGAAGCGAGGAAGTTAGAACAAAATTATATTTAACAGTACTGAACCCGGAAAACTTGTATTTTCATATAAGTATTTACATTTTAAAATATTATTTTTTCTTTAAACATTTTAAATTTGTAGTGGATTTACAGTATTATGGGTAACAGATAAGCATGTAATGACGTAACTAGTTCCATTTAATTAAAAGAAGTATTAGAAAATATTTTTGCTACCCAAGCTAATAATTGCAACCCAAATTTGCTACCCTGAGACGGTCACACTGTCCCTTATTCGTAATCGATCGAATTACGAGGTTGCCACGCTTGCACGTAACAATATATAATTTTTTCGATGCGCTGGCGGACTCCCTCAGTTATGGTTGGGTAAAGCAACCAACACTCAGTAATAGCTTACCTAAAGTAAACGTAAAGTAACGAATTAGTAAGAGTCACTGGATTGGAGGAAAGGCTGAAAGTTCGATAATATTATATTATAGCATTGATTATTTGAATTAGGGTTAGTTTTGCATCGGAACTATGTACTAGGTTAGTTTCTATGAATTAGTTTAATGTTAGTCATAGTTAAGGGTTAGTATTAGAATTATTGTTGTAATTATATTAGGTTAGTTGTATTATTTAGTTTAAGGTTAGGCGTAGTTAGGTTAGTATCCGAATTCTGTTGTTATCGGAAATTTTAGGCAATGTACTGAATTAAACATTGTTACGTCGCGGGAACAACGCGAGCAAACCGTACTTACCAACATTAGCGATTATACCAGGCCGGTTATTCCGTCCTGCCAAACGGGTTACTCTATTATGCGGTCGTCCGAGTGAGGCGGCAAGTTGAACTGAAAAATAAAACAAATTAGTCACTAGGCACTGTGCTCCTGTACGTATAGCATCATAAACCATCTTGAAAACGGAAACGAAGCGGGAGTGGATACAAAACGGAACGCGCACACGAAATCGCCACATCCAAACAAAATACGCGTAAACCAAAAGTAAACAAACCGACTGACATTTGACGATTAGGCATTGAGTGAGCGAATGCAATTCGGCGGCGAAGTCGAGCGGCGAAATGGACGTTGAAAATGGTATGAGCCCCGGCTAAATACCCGAATGGAATGCTGGAAGG
Source organism: Beris morrisii (assembly GCA_951812415.1). Taxonomy (NCBI): domain Eukaryota; kingdom Metazoa; phylum Arthropoda; class Insecta; order Diptera; family Stratiomyidae; genus Beris; species Beris morrisii. Next base: position 24,084,286 of record OX638312.1, read on the forward strand.
CCGTACGACGATATCATGCAAGAAGAAAGGATTTCGTGAGAGTGGAAGATCGTTGAACTGCAAATAAAGTTTCGAAAAGCTGGTTCTAGCTAACCGTCGACGAGAAGAACCGCTGGGAGTTTTCGAGGAGTGACGGAAAGAAGAACGGTCATTTTTTTGGTTCGGAGTCGGTCAAGAAAGTTGAAGGTCCCGAGGAGACGTAGTTATTCCATTACAAGTGTCACAAGTTGGTGACGTAGTGTCGGAGAAGGTGAAAAGAATCGTCGTGGCGTGGAGTTACCTGGCGCCAAGCGTCGAGCAACATCGAAGTTGAGGAGTACGAGAATCAGCGATCGTCGAGGGAGAGTTGCACCAGAAGCCCCCTAATTTTAAGTCGAACTAGTTGCAGTCACGTTAGCGTTAAGCTCTTAATTTCCCAAAACTTATGATTATATTGCATTAAGCGAATTTGAATTTAACTGCGAGTTTCCTTTTTGAATGTCATACATTTTGTGCCGTTTTTCCAGCATTTCCTCCATAGTGTCGCGAATTTTTACGGGACCTTTCTAGACCCGTGATCCGGTCTAGGGAGGAAGAACAGACTTTTACGAAAAGGATCACTGGCGCCAACGACCCGTCTCTGGGTTTAGTCGGACAAAGGTCTGTTCGCCCCCTTTTGTAGTAAGGGGGTTTCATTGCGGTTTCCCACCGGGGAAATGCGCTAGCTGCGGTACTAGGACCGCTACCGCGTATGAACCGTAATAATTTATGTGGAAAATCCGTGGAATAAAAATTGCTCCAATATATCAGAAGACCTAAGAGATATGACGAAATTCGTGAAAATATATGCATTTCATTTAACTGATGATTTTTTTGGCCCATTCCCCAATGGATATTTGTTATTTTTGTTATCTAACTTAGTTTTCTAATAGATCAACATATCTACTGTACTCACGATGTTTCAACTTTCTAGCATAAACCATCCTATAGATAGGAAAAATACCCCCACCTCCGTACCATGCATCCCTATAACAAATTATATTTTTCTAGCTTACTACTATAGCTCTATCTAAACACCAAGTTTTAGCTTTCCATCATTATGTGTTCTTGAGATAAAAAAATCGGAACTTTTTTCCTTCCCCACCTTCACCTCCTCCAGCCACACTCCATGCTATGGGTGAACCTCACGTAAAAAATAAGTCTACTTCCCACAAAAAATCTAAACATGTATCTTAAACTGTTCTTGAGATATGAGACGTAATTTATTACAAAAATTCTTATTCGCTCACTTTCATGCTCCACCTCCCCCTTGAAACGGCAAACTCCACTTGTCGACTTGTATACAAAAACCGAATTTAATTTTTCTGGCGCAATTGGCTCATGAGTTTCTAAAGTTTTTCATCACCCCACCCCACTGCCCCCCCTCAAAAAACTGGTATATTCTCTTAAGTTTTAATTTCGTGACATTAACTGTTTCGGAGATATATATTTTAGAATGTCTCAATCTCGGCGTTCGAGCATTTCGGACGCATTGTTTTTCCACCCACCACCATACCCCTCCACCCCTATCGAAAATATTTTTGCAAATAAGTCCACTATCAAATCTTTATATAAATTCCAAGTTTCAGCCTTCTAGCGTAAGCGGTTGCTGAGATCTAAAAACCAAAATTTTCCGTCTAAAACGCTCCCCCCTTCCTCCTTCCTCACACTCCAATCCCTTAAAATGTGCCCACTTAATGGGGTATACCCAGTCTACCCACACAAAAAAATCAAATCAAAGGGTTTTGGAGCTACGAGCCTTGAAACGATTTTGTGTACGGCGTACAGACGGACTGAAATTTTTCTTGCTTTTCAATAAAAATATGAACTTTTTATTATCATAGTAACATTCAATTTTCACACTATTAGTAAATCTTTCGATTTCATATACCACCCAATCGGCGTTATCAATAAAATTACATTCATCTTCCAGTAAAATAGATCGCCGTCTCGCTTTCTCAGTAGAAAAACTGATCCCGTGTAGAAGCCCGACTGCGCTAATTTCAGCATATTCGTTTCGGTGTGTAAAATATGTGCGAATTGTGTAGAGCTTTCTACTCTATTTTCTTTTAATATTGAAAATATGTAGTTTTTTCTGGAAACCCTGATGTCGTTGATATGTGAATCGGGTTGCCTTCATTTTACTGTGTTCACTTAGTATTATTCTACATGCTTATTCGATTAATTACAATTTAATGTCATATCTCGTATCATTGTGCCCAGGGCGGTTGTGGTGGCTGTTGTCCCATGTAGGCTCCAACTCCTCTCACCTTCGAAATGAAATCCATCACAAATAAATAGGCCCATATTTTTTAAAATTCCCAAAAAGTTATACTCATTAAGAGTATGCTTCTGTGGAAGCTCAAAAATAATTACGAGTCCAAAGCACCTTACCTCCTTATACAATAACAAATTTCATATGAAAAGCGAAGCATGTATATGTATGTATTTTCATTTTGTTCATTAAACCCAGAAAAGTAAAAATACAAAAATGCTTTGCTAACAATAATATCTTTGTAAACATAACACTTCACTTTGAGGCTTTTGTAAATTTTCGGTTTAATTATGGAAAATTTAATTAACTCAATTAACGTCAAACGCATTTCAAAAACGTTTTGTCAGAGCGCGCCAATGTTATTTCAGTGGGTAAGAACGTGGTGTGGAATTAATTCTATGAGTTTGTAGTCAGCGTCTTTAAATATTTACCAGGGTCGGCCCGTAGCGGTATAGACGGACCTACCTCACGGACAGGATAATTACATTCAATTGAATTCATATCTTCCGCACTGTAATCGAGAGAACATTGTGACGTGAACTCGTCCTTAAATTATTTAAACAACTTGTAGGAAAGGGTGGTTCTAGGACGTCGAAGTTGGGGCAACAGTTACGTTGGTAGCGAAGTACGCAATATGGTGGCTTCATTGGTTTGCCAGCGTTGAAATATCGATCCGAAACGGAACGATTGTCGAAATACAGGTACACGAGACAGGTACGTATACAATCGCGCATTCATCGGGGTATACTTCCGCTAGTTTACAGGTGATGTGACACTCGATTTTTGCCAATGAACCGAACACGTTCGGCGGAACAGGTAATGGCAGAGAGTCAACTCATAGCTAGCAATTAAGGCTGGTCAGTCACAGGAAACGTAGTTTACGGCTATAATTATCGCAAAATGATTGCGAACTATTCAGGAAAGAAAAAGGTATCACAGCTGGTGTAATGTAATTATTTATTGGATGATTTACTAGGTGCTGTCCTTTTTCGAAAATAAATACGGATGGCTATTTAATTGTATGACACTGGCATAGCAATGAAACGTAACAAATATGATCGGTCAACATTTGAATTCAGGGTTCGGAAATAGTTGAAGTAGAATAACACTTTTTGCACAGGTGTAGAGTAGGTATACGAATATGATAACGTCCCAGATTTCAAGAACAGGGCATCTCACCAGCGATACAGCCTTAAAAGTTACCACAGGGGGCATCTCTTTTAGGGATGGAATTAAATTTGTACAAGAAGTGTTCATCGATTTTCTGTTCCTTTAACTGTTCGTTAACTGGTTTTAGTCCAGTGGTAGTATACTAGGTCTTGAAAACATTGCTTCGGCGATGTCATGGGTTCAATTCCCACTCAACTCATAATTTATCTATACGATCTTTTCAGTTAACATTGGCTTGGCTAGTGAATACTGCGTAAGGTTTAATAGGGTCACTAGTAAAGGATTTAAACCCGAGAAAATGAGTTCTGATTACATTCTTATCAGATTCACAAATTTCATCAGAGCTGCCAGATAGTAATTGATTTGCTATACACAATTTTGGTGTTCTGGTAGATGGTATCACAGCCAAAAAAAAAATTATTATTAACACCTGCTAGTACACGGCCATATATGGCCTGATTCATGGCCAATGGGCTCAGTTTGGTATGGAAAAATTAGCCAAACAGGCGCCGTGGTCAAAAAACCGAGGTCAAAAAAGTCTCAGATTGACATGGTGCAGTCGGATCATAGCAGACTCAGATAACGGTCTATGTGCTAGCTATCTTTTGCACAATAGCTACCCACGTAATCTAATCAAGCTGTTCGTTTTTTATTACTTCACACTATTAGACAGTTTAGATTTTGTCAACTAAGATCGATCCCACCCATATACGAAAAGCAGAACGGCACAGCACAGGCTTAGTACTGGTGCCAGAGTTGCCAGTACTGGCTAATGTTTCGGGCCCAGTATGTGGCCTAGACCAAATCATTGCCGAGCCAATGTCGATTTGATCACACCGGTCCTACTCTTGGTGAAACTCAGGCCCGATACTGGGCCTCAGTAAAGAAAAGAAACATAAATAAAATTAAAACTATTATTATTATTTTTTTTTTTTTTACACTACGAATTTATTTTGCTATTATATTTTTTTTTAAAAATACGAATTGATTTCACTTACACACCTTGCACACTCTCGGATTCGAACCATGGTCCCGCCACACATTAGTCCGGTACGCTACCCACTAGACCAATCTGACACATTCTCGTAATAGGGTTGAAACCGTATCAATTGATATGTTGTGAAACAAAAAATATTTCTACCAAGATGTGCCCAATACAGAGCCGACCATCGAGCCAATGCCGCAAGAGCTGAGACACCAATAATAAGCCAATTCTAGGCCCGACATAGGCCCAGCAACTCGGACCAAAGTCGGCTCAGATCAAGTGGGAGTACTGATCACCAGGATTGGCCCGACACTGGTCTGGTAGTCAGTACCAAAACAATACCGATCGACAAGTCTTGGCGGACAATGCAATGCCAATTCTGGGCAGTGTACGGAACTCTGGTTGGACTCCAACATTTCGCACATGGGCAGCAGACAGACCATAGCCATCGAATAGTCGTGAAATTTCTACACATATAAGTCCATACGTACGATAGAGATGGCATACACTCACCTATTACAAAAATGTAAAGAAATCTAAAGAAAATTGTTTTTCTACACACATCTATTGCAATATGTAAGAAAGGCATATCACAGTACGTAGCCACACAAATGCATGAAACAAAAAAACTTTCAAGCGTAAAAGTTAAGTCAAATGAAATTTTGATTCCGAAGCAATCGTGTTTGAGTTTTCACAGTGAAGTTTAAAAAATCTGCCAACAGTCTGGGCGCAACTTTATTATTTTATGGCTTGAAGTATGAAACGTGTTTAATGGTGAGATGCGGTGTAGGTTACTATGAGACTGACAACCTAAGGAATAACCACGAGGCTATTTGAAACTTTCCCACAGGAGGTTTAATGGGAAAAAATACTTAAATCGGTTTTTTCCCCGACTACGTTTAAAGCTTATAGAAGTGAAAGTGAACTCCAAATTTCAATATACCTAAGAAATATATCAGAATTCGTGAATATGTACACAACCACTTTACACCCCCTTAGGGGTTGGATATCGAAAAATTTTAAAGAACGTTTCTAGGCGCTTATATAAATAGCCCGCAGAAGTAATATTGCTTTGATAGCTCGACATGTCTAAAAGTTTTAACGAAATTCGTGAAAATGTGGACTCAACCTCTGAACGGCAAAAAAATTTGAACTTTTTTCTTGCTTTAATTACTCTAATAGCTCATCTACATATACGTACTAAGTTTCAACTTTCTAGCATAAGGCGTTTCTGAGATATAAAAACCACCCCTCACTCCCGTACCTTGCTACCCCTATCAAAAATTTTATTTTTCTAGAATGTCTCTATAGTGGCTCTACATAATCCTAAATTTTTAGCTTTCTATTCATTACGGTTTTCGAGAAATACAAATCAGAATGTTTTCCATTCTACCCCTTTCACCATCACCCCCAACACCCACACCCCCAAATTTTTCCCTACTAGAGGTCTACCCATCCCAACTCCTGTAAAATTTTGAAGGGCATATCTGGTACGGTTTCTGAGATATAAAAATTACATTTTTTGAGAAATTGCTGTCCCCCCACTTTCGTGCTCCTCCTCCCCCCTCAAAAAATTTACTTTCAGTAGACTCCTCTTGTGATCCCATATACAGAAACTAAAGTGTATCTTCCTGGTGTAATTGGTTCAAAAGATATTGCAATCCAAAGTTTTTCATCACCCACCCTCTTAAAAATTTTAGCCCTCGTCTAATATTGAAGTATTCCTAAGGAAAGCAACAAAGTTTCAATCTACTGTCATCAATTTTTCAGGAGATATGGATTTTAGAATGATTCAATCCCGGCTTTCAATCGTTTCAGACTCATTGTTTTCACCCCCACTGCCACACCCCTCAACCCCTGTCAACTATTTTTTTGCAAATGAGTACACTATCATAGTACTACATAAGTTCCAAGTTTCATCCTCCTAGCATAAGCGGTTCCTGAAATCTAGAAACCAAAATTTTTCGTCTAAAACGCTCCACTCTCCTCCCCCTCATACCACCACCCCTTCACCCAATCTACCCACCATAAAAATTTCATGTTAATATCTCAACGGGCTTGGGAGTACGCGCCTTCAAACGATTTTGCGTACGGCGGACAGACGGACATTTTTTTTTTTGCTTTTTTGGGGTTTACTAGTCCTAAAACGTGAAAATACAAAATTTCAGGGTAGCACATTTTTTTGAAATTTCAGGTCGATCACATTACTTTATTATTAAAAAATAATAAAGTAAAAATAACGTTCCAAATAGCCTCCTGGTTAATCTCTGGACCCTCGTTGGCCACCAGCGTTGCCTAACGAAATTCTGTAGTTAAGTACTAATAGGTAGGTAGGCATAGTTCGTAAGGTAGTGAGTTCAAGCATGTCGTATCGTCTTTTTTTCAAATTTTTGGTACCAGGGTAAGCCAGGAGAGGATGATTAATTTATATGACAAAATAATTAGGTAAGGAGGAAATAATTCCATTTTCTTGCAATAAGCGCGGGGAGTATAGGAACTGCCAGGACTGGTGCCAGTATCGGTCGCCAACACTGTGTCAGTATGGGTCGCCAACACTGGGCCAGTATACAACACCAGCACCGGGCCCAAGTTATCATTCAGCAGTGATCCAGCAATGGGCCAATGCTGGTTGCCACTGCCGCGCCATTCTTGATAGGCTGGCTGCCATTATTGGCCTAGTACTGGGCTTATTGTACGACCTTAAATGGGTAGACAGGATGCAGGAATAAAATATTTATTTTATTCCTGGGAATATATATATGGTGGTTTTCCACTGTAATGCAATTGTTTGCTTGTTTCGTGGAACCAAACGTTCTACTGACGATAAATCAATTGGCTCAAACGAAATCCTGTACTTTGTTGCCATTACGTTATCTTGCTGTACAGTAAATCCGTATGCCAAAATGAAATTTGGAATGTCGACAGAAGTCTGGTTTCGAGAAAACATAAACAGCATCACTAAGAAATAAACAATCCAGAGAGAACACAAAAATCCAATGTATCTAGGATATCATCTAAACTCCAGTCTAATTATATGAAGCTTAAAGTTGTGCTCTAAGTCGACATGGGGACCTCTATCTTAGTGCCATCTATTTCCATCACATTATTGTCATCGCCAAGGATATCAATTGCATACAAGTCACACTAGATCAGACCATGGAGATACTCTTAAATGAAATTGCCTTGAAATAGGGAGGATTCCAAAGAAAGTGAGGCAACGTGCCATTAAGTCGCATTTATGCCAACGTCCGACAGGGGAAGAGGAAAAATGCTGGGCACTATGCAGTTTTACCTAATTAGATCTTACATGGGACGTTTGTATAGTAGTGGGCTATGCATGAGGCATGTGTGTGTCTTTCCTAGGCCTTTCCTATACGAATCAAGATTTATCTCGAGATTTATTTCAATTGGCAGCTAGTAAACTATGAGAGGATTACGGGACCATGTATATCACGGGATAATCTCCGTAATGAACTGCACATACGAATAAATTGTAGAAGGGAGAAGCCGGAAGGAGACGTTTCTGCCTCAGCTAAAACAGATTCAAATGTCCCTGAGTTGGTCCATTGTAAAATTTGGTTGCATAAATTTTATATGATTGGTGTTTTATAATAGAAACTTTAACTGAAAGCTGGACGATAATCAACTTTGGCTGTGTTCTGATTCATGGTGGATTTACATTCAACATTTGAGGCGCGCCTCTATCCCCTCCGTAAAATCAACCAATCAGATGGCTCATGGAGTCGCAAAAGTCTAATAGTGCATTTACACTCACCCTTGAGGCGAGCCTCGCCTCGAGGCCCTTCATCAGGCCATTACAAACCGGTTTTCGTCGGCTGTATTCTTTGCTGTGTTAATGACGATTTACACTCAACATGCCTCTGCGGCGCAACTTGCCTATAAGTGCGAAACGACAGAAATATGTTGAGCTACGAATTGCATGCTGCCACAGTTCATTCTATTTGTGTATACATATGGAAGCGTGCGTCGGAGAAAAAGTTGAAGAATGTTTGACTCTTGCGACTCCACGAGCTATCTGATTGGTTGATTTTATGGTGGGGATAGAGACGCGCATCAAACTGAGTGTAAATCCAACATAAATCGGAACCTAATCTTTTTTAATTTCAACTTTAAGAATTGTATTTTCTTACATACTCTACTATTATGCCAGAAATCCCGTCGCGTGAAACGAACATCAGATATGGATTTTAGAATGTCTCGACTCCAGGTTTCGAACCCTCTTTCTGTCTGTTGGCAATTTCTAGTAAATGACTGTACTTTCATTATTTAATATAAATTTCAACTTCCGGAGATATAACATCAAATTTCAATTCAACTACGCATCATGAGCCGTTCTGGAGATACAGGAACTAGCTTGTCGTCTAAAACTCCCCTCACCCTCTTACACACGCACTCTCTTACACACGCACCCTCTAAAAAGTCGTCATTGAATTTAGTAATTTGCTATCCCCCCACTTTCGTGCTGCACCTCCCTTCTCCGTTCAGTAGACTCCTCTTGTGATCCCATATACAGAAACTAAATTTTATCTTCCTGGTGTAATTGGTTCGGAAGATATTGTAATCCAAAGTTGTTCCTGAGATCTAGAAACCAAAATTTTTCGTCTAAAACGCCCTTCCTTCATCCCCACTTACACCCGCAACCCCCAAGACGCCAGTCGGAGGAGTTTACCCAATCTATCCGCCATAAAAATTTCAACTTAATACCTTAATGGGTTTGGAAGCTATGCGCCTTTAAACGATTTTGCGTACGGCGTACGGCGTCTACGGCGGACAGACGGACATTTTTTTTTTACTTGTTTACTAGTCCTAAAACATGTAAATACAAAATTTCAGGGTAGCAAATTTTTTTGAAATTTCAGGTGGATCACAATACTTTATTATTAAAAAATAATAAGGTAAAAAATACATAGAAGAAGGTTCTTGTTTCCTTATCGCAACGTAATTAGGAATACAAATAGAACAGCGAATTTAAGGCGAAATAGTTTCTTTAAAAATCCCATTCACAATTATCATTGCTACTTACTCCCACTGGGGGTAAGGTAAAATTACAAAATTTCAGAGTAGCAATTTTTTTTTATAAAGAAAAGATAATAACTGTTTAGGCTTAACTTAATTCTTCTTTTTTTTTGTGGAAGTCCAGAACGCGTTTTATGGTCAGACGCGGTGTAGTTAAAATTGCATTCCAAAAAGGCTCCTCGTTATTCTTTAGGTTTTCAGTCGGATAGTAACCTACACCGCTTCTCAGTATTAAATACGTTCCTGACTTCTATACAGTAAATAATGAAATTGGGTCTCGCAATTAAAGGATTTTTTTTCTCATAATAAATAGAGAAAGCTTATGGAGACTCTAAATGCACGTGAAATTAGACAAAATTTAGCCAGTTTTATAGATGATCTTCAATATCACAATCACATTAAGGATTCTGAATCAATACCCAACTCTTAAAACGTACGCAACTTTCTTACACCCGTTAGGGGTTGAATATAAAAAAACAGTAACATTTTCTAGGCGCTTATATGGAGGGCATGCAGTAGTAATATTTTGTTCTATACGTCGACAGACCTAAAATACACTGACAATGCTTCTGCTTCATACAACTCTGACCTTTTTTTTTGCTTAAATTACTTCTGTATAATATCTATATATACATACCAAGTTTCAACTTTCTAGCATAAGAAGTTTCTCAGATAGAAAAACCACCTCCATGGCCGTAGCTTGCTTCCCTATCAAAAATGTTATACTATTTTTCTAGGATGTCTCTATGGAGGATCTAGGAAAATACCCATAAAAATTTTGCTTTCTATCCTTAGTGGTTCTTGAGAAATAAAAATCCGATCCGAACCGTCTCCCATTCTCACCCTCCACACCTCCCCAAACCCAAATGATTTTCACTGAAAGAAGACTTATGTGCATAACTCCTGTAGAAATTTCCAGACCATATCCGGTCATATCTCACGAATAAAAATTGATTTTTATTCGGAAAATTGCTATTCCATTACTTCTGTGACGCAACTACCCCTCAAAAATTCCAGTAGCCTTTAAGAGTCTCCAATCCTATATATGAAAATAAAATTTGATATTTCTAATGTAAATGGTTCGAAAAATAATCCAAAGATTTTCACTGCCTCACGCTGTCAAAGTTTTACTCCTTATCTACGTTCCAAGTATGACTACAAAAATTTTGAAGCCTCTGACATGAACCGTCCAGGAGATATGGATTTTAGAATATTTTGCTCGATTAAGCTTTCGGGCGTTTCGGACGCTTTTTTTCCCCTGCACTCTCACACCCTTCACCAATATCCACCATTTTGCTTCATTATTTTTTAAAAATAGAGTATTGTTATCGACCTGAAAATAAAAATTTTTTTGATGGGTAGATTGCGTGCACCTCTTTAAGTGGTATAATTTGACAGGGTGCAGGTATGGGAGTGTTTTAGACTAAAAATTTTAGGTAAATCACCGTATAAAAATACTTCTTTTTCATCAACTTCTATATGAGAGCTGTTTTCCATTGAAAACTTAATGTGTACAAAATTTCAAATTCTTGTTTAGAAGTGTTCTTAAGTTATCAGCCAACAACAGCCAAATTTCGCCCAATAGCAAATACTATCTTACTTTTAAATCAAATCTAATTGCTATATCATGTCGACTTTCTCGATCTATTTTTCCAGTTATAGTGGGTTCCATATGTATGGCAGCTAAACGAAGCACTCTCTCTAACTATCTGCAACGATTATAAATTTGGCAAAATTTCAAATTCCTAGCTTTAGCAATTCTGAAGTCATCGGCCAACGTTTTTGAACACATGGTTTAAGAAGTTTAACGAACTTAGCCTTCAAAATTTGACCAAACCGTGTTCCCAATTTCAGCATCCTAGGACTAGCAGTCCAGTTATCGTGCGTTCAGGCAAGCGGATTTGGGTATGTTTGCCGCAACTGAATATAAAATAAAGTATCACTTTTTCATTCAAAGCTCCGTTCTACACAACAAACGTTCTGAAAAAACGTAGTGTTAAATTCACAACGTCAATTAACAGAGCTCTTAAGTGCTATAAACGCGCCATTTTGGTCAAAGACCTTAGTAATCAAAAACGAAATGGTTTCCCGAAATAGGACGAAGAGCCCGACAAACAGTTTACTGTCGGTAGTAGCTGCAATTATGAAAAGACAACTAGAATTAAATTTTACTTATCACATTTTAGTCATGAATTTAATTATGGTTGCTGCAGATGAAACGTCGTTTTTCTCTATGAAGTGAAGGCAGTTGCGATTTTCATGTCTCAAACTGCCGCCAGGTGGCACAAGTGGTATTGGGTATTGAAGTATGAATACCCCTATATTTACTCATGGAGTCATTTCAGTTTTGGACTTCATTGAGATCGAACAGAAAAAAAAGGAAAAAAAAAATTTATTCGAGTCAAAAACGGGTAATTTTCCTTTATGCATTTAAACTTGGCCACAGCGCAATGGAAGCAACCGAAAACATCAACAGGGCATTTGGAACTGATACGGTAAACAAACGAACCACACAGCGATGGTTCGAAAAATTCCGATCAGGAGATATGATCCTTCAAAATGAGCGACGTGGTAACCCAGGACCTTCGATTGACAAGGACGAGCTGAATTTTTTAGTGGAATCTGACTCACGCCAAACTGTAAGGGACATTGCAAGAAATTGGACGAACACCATTCGATAGTTTGCCGGCACTTGCAACAGCTTGGCAAAATTAAAAAGCTTGATAAGTGGGTTCCGCATGAGCTTACTGAGCAAAACATGACGCGTCGACTGGAAATTTTGCAGTTCCCTGCTCTCTCGGAAGAGAAACTCTCCGTTTTTGAACAGAATAGTGACATGTGATGAAAAGTGGATACTGTACGACAATCGTCGCCGATCGGCACAATGGTTGGATGGTGATGAGACCCCAAAACACATGCCGAAACCAGGCCTTCGAAGACGATAATGGTGACTGTTTGGTGGTCTGCAGCCGGAGTTATTCACTATTTCTTTTTGAAGCGTGGTGAACAGTGCTGTCGTATTCCTCCGATCGGAGTGTTTGTACTCCGATTTTTATTTTATACTCCTGTACTACTAATTTTCGTAATATACTCCCATTTCTATTTGTACAACTTTTAAAACCCTCAATTTTCTTTTCTTACAATCTTAAACTTAAATTTAGTAACAAATTTCTTAAGATCGAATACAGCTACACTATAGACGCTTACATTGAATGAAAGGTAATTTCATTCTCTAAGAAATAAGCTATAACATGTTAATTCGTGATTATTAATTTTGAAAATATAACAAATTATGTGAATGAGGGTACATGTCCGAAAGACTTTTCTTTACCACCCTGATCCCCGCGGATATTGAAAACTGACCCACCCTGCAGAAAATAAGGAATCACCCCTTAGATATGATATGATACACTGTGCTCCAGTTTAACTAATCAAAATTAAATTGAAGATCTAGATTTTGAATGGCTGAATCTTATTCATGATGGCGCGATACCTTGAAATTTAGAACTGGAAAAATATTGGCGAAAAATTTTTACATTAAAAAATGGTCTTTACGAGAAGATGTACCCAAAACTGGAAAAGTTTATTGGTCCACTATTAAGTTTGCCTTGCAGCAGTGCTACTGCTGAACGCGTTTTCTCAACTCAACCTTATCAAGGATGGAAAACGTAATGCGTTACTCGTTGGAACAGGAAGTGCAATTCTATCAGCAAAGGAAGTCTTAGGTTCCAGTAAAGTGTCAGACTGAAACCCATAAAAAAAAATATTTTAGTTTTATTGCTAGATGGTTTTTTAGATAATTTGCAGGCAAACAACACATGAGATATTACAGCCTTCGGCTAACCTATATTTATTATATTATCAAGAATAATAAAGTACTTACAAATATATCCATCTATAGGGTCTTTCAACAAGGACGTTCAATTTTTAAATGTAAATAAAATAAGTTATGTGTGCGATATCCACCCAATTCTTTTTTTATTTGAAAGAATATTTTATGGCATTAAGTATGAACGTCGTTCAAATGTCAGCCCCAACTTTGCGTGGTGGCACGTATTCGAGAGGTCCAATTTTCGACCACTTTGTCGCATAAATCTGGCTGAATTTGCTGGATGGCGTTCGTTATGTTGACTTAAAGGTCATTAATTGTTTGCGGATTATGTACATCGACCTGGGATTTAAGATTGCCTCAAAGGAATAAGTCTAAAGCCGTTAAATCGTACGATCACCGTAGCCAGTTTACGTTGCCGCCGCGCGAAGTAACGATGCCCTCAAATCGTTCGCGCAGAATGGCCATCGTGACATACGCTGTGTGGCACGTAGCACCGTCCTGTTTGAACCACATGTCGTTGGTATCCATATCATCCAGTTTAGGCAACAAGAAGTTGCCTATCATTGATCGTTTTACGGTTATGGCAATGCCAGTTTCGTTTTGGAAAAAGTATGGACCGATGATTGCGCCAGACCAAAATCCGAACCAAACAGTGCCTTTCTCGGGATACATTTGGTGCAGGTGTATCTTATGTGGATTGGTATCGTCCTAAATCCGACAATTTTGGTTGTTCACACAGCCATTCATCGAGAAATGGGCCTCGTCGTTAAAAATCACGCAATGCGCGGAAGGTTTTTTGAACGGAGCTCTGATTTTGAAAATAAAATTTATTGATTTGCACACGTTGTTTAATGGTGATTTCCATGGTGATTTGCCATACACTACTGAACAATTCACAACAAATTCGACGGATGTTGCTTTCACAACATGACCGCTATAACCTAATAAAGTTTGAGCGTTCCTACTGATACACCCTATATATATAGAAAAAAAAATTTTCTGATTTACTACGTGTACTCCCCAATTTCTAAAAATACTTCTCTACTTCACAAGACTTTACTACTCCGCAAAATATTCAAACGACAGCACTAGTGGTGAAACCATTAATGCAGAGAAGTATTCTACCCAACTGAATGAAATGCATCAGAAATTGAGTGTTCAACGGCCTAGATTGGTCAACAGAGATGGAGTTATACTGTTTCATGACAACGCACGGCCTCATGTTACAAGAACAACGGCCAAAAATTAAACGAGTTGCAGTATGAGGCTCTCGCTCATCCACCATACTTACCAGACCTTTCGCCAACCGACTACCACTTTTTTTAAACATTTGGATAATTTTTTGGCGAACAAACAATTCGATAATGAAGGAGCCATCAAAAGTGCCTTCAAGGACTTTCTTCGGTCTAGAAAGTCGGCCTTCTACGAAACTGGGAGAAGTGTATTGCATGTGGTGGTGCCTATTTTGATTAATAAAATTAAGTTTTATAAAAGTTACAGTTGTTTGAAATTGCACTACCAAAAACGACATTTCATCTGCAGCAACCTAATATTTATGGGACAACACTATTCAGAAAAGGCTTCATTGTAAGGAAGCGACAATCATTGATGAATTGAGTTGCAAGGAAGATAGTTGGAGGAAAAGAGAGATAAAACTCATTCAGCTCTTTATCAATCTCCGCCATATTCAAAAGTTGGAACAAAACAAGGAAAAATGCAAGTAGGCCACTGGACTAGAAAACATGGAAAAGTATGCCAAAATGCTGAACGTGGCATTGCCATTTTCCAGACTCTTCCCTTCCTCGCGTCACCATTCACGTAACTAAAAACTCTAACTGTACAATGCCGCAACTCAGAGACATCTACAACTCTTAGTGCAAATTGTTTCTGTATGGATACAACAATTCCACCAAGGATATATGCATTTGCTTTCAATATAAATCTTCCTTCATATCCTGTGAATACCGAACCGTATAGTCTCTGTACAGAAATGTGAAAGTCATTATTGTTCACGCTGTTCAAATTATGGTAAAGCAGGAAAAAAATATGAAAAATACGTACAGAAAATAAAACATGGTGAAAAGTTTTCATTTTCCTGCCTGAAAGCATTTTCCTAACTGCGCACTAGGGATAATTGCGATGAATTAAAAAAAGAGGCCCTCATAAGGAAGCCTTGGTATTCTTGTTCAAGGAAAGATTCTTTTCTGTCTGGAAATTTAATCGCTATGTCAAGTTCTGTTGGCAGTTAAATGAAAAACTGTTAACTTGTGTTACGCATATGCGTCCGTATCAGCAATAATAGAAACACCCACTTCCCTTCTTTAATGACAGACACTAAGCGAAATTAACATAACAGATGGGCCGTTCACAAGTGAACTACTCTAAAAGAACACTTCATTGAAGTGAGTAAGTGAAGTAACTCAGTCATTTTGGTGAGGAGCAGTTCAATTCGAAAGATGAATAAAAAAATAATTATGGAAGAACAAAGCCTAATACCATGGATACACTGCTTGTATACAAATTATGTTATTCAAATCATGATATGCGATACAAGATAGCATGATACACAGCCCATACATGTTATACTTTGACATTTACCTATCAAAGACAAAATTTCTTCGTGCCAAACGTTGCAGTATGATGTTACGGCGAATAACACTTTCATTGCTAATAAAGAAATGTACAAAGCGGACCACCATATCACACAAAAAAAATGAAAATACGCTCAAAGAATTTTAACTGACGGAAGAATATAAAAATCCACAATTGTCATTCATTGGAATTCCAGTTGATTTCAGTAACAGATGGCGCTGATGGCAGTTAAAAGAAGGCTATATCAACTAAAATCATCGAATTTATATATAAGGAAACAGGTTGGATATTACGTCGATATCAGCTCGTTGACGTACTATATGCACATTATTCGGTGATACACTGGTGATATTGACGATATTATGATTTGTATACGAGCTGTGTATCCAAGGTATAATAACAGAATGAAATGTATGAACACGATGGGAAGAGAGACAGACAACCAACAAATTTTCTCTTTTCGTCCGCCTCCGTGTCTCTCAGAAAAACATGCATTGCATTAGTATTAAAAACATACTGTAGTCACGATCGCCTGCAAGCCAAAAGCTTTCAGAAAATATTCCAGAACACGTGTTTTAAGGACTTTTTGAATGGGAGCTACTGGAATGAGTTAACAGATTTCGCTGACTAATTTGTACAAAATTCTGAATTAGCGGATGAACGATTACCTGCGTTATAATAAGTTCCGTAAATTGTGTGAAGATATTTTTTCAGGATATTTGTAGGGCAGCTACACGAAGGACTAATGAGATTTTGTTCATAATCACACCATTAGATACTATTGAAAAACCAGCACATAAAAATTTTCAAAGTCATAGCTTAAACCATTCTAAAGTTATCGGCCAATGTTCATGAACACTTGTTTCAAGGACTTTTTGTGTGGGAGCTACCCGAAGGAGTACAGTAATATTACTGACTAATGAAATTGAACTTCATTTCTCCTCAAAACTAATTTGTACAAAATTTCCTTACCGATTTCTTGACTTACAATGAGTTTCGTAAATTGAGTGCGGATATTTTTACAGGATTTTTGCATGACAACTACTTGTAGGACTCATAGTATTTTTTATATTCATTCCTTGAACTACAACTAGTGGAAAACCAATGTATGCTAAATTTAAAAGTCGTAGCTTAAAGCGTTCCGAAGTTATTGGCTAATATTCCTGAACACGTGTTTTAAAGACTTTTGTATGGCAGCTACTCGAAAGAGTAGGACGTTTTTGCCCGTCAACGAACTTACCCTTACAAATTCAACCAAGTATCCAGATTCAAAATTTCAAGATCTTATATGCATATAAAAATGTTTGTTTGTTTGTTTCGTTTGTGTTGCTGTACCATTCATTTGATTGCGATGAAACTTTAAGCAACGGGAGCAACGGGAAGAAAGACTGGAAACCGCTCGCATTTACAGGAACAACGCGGAAAGCAACTGAAGCAATGGGAATAGCGGGAGCAACGGCAGCAACATAGCAACGGGAGCAACGGGAACATCGGAAGCAACGGTAGCAAGACTGGAAAAAAGCTCGCATTGCAACGCATGCTGGGGTATTATTTTATTGTGCTCGCAGACAAAAAACCCATAATGTTGTATAGGGGAAAGCACTACAATAATGCAGATAAGTTTTAAGTTTAAAATGTTACAGTAGTTGGATTGGGTGGTGGGTGGTATTTAGAGTGCTCATGTAGTTTACTCTTTTTAAGGACTCTCGTTTATTCGCTACATGGAGTGTGCAGTAAGGACTTACAGAATTTCCAGCCTATTTATCTCTTTCAAACGTTAAATTTTAAATGATAATTTAACGTTTGAAAAATTTCGAATCCCTATCTTAAAGCCTTCTGAAGTTATCGATCTATACTCGTGGACACGTATTTTAAGAACTTTTGTATGGAAGCTGTCCGAAGAAATCAAAGAACTCCGCCAAATATGAGACTCGATCCTACTCCTCAATTAAAACAAATTCCTTTAAAATTATGACTTCCTATCTCAACGACTTCCTGAGCTTTAGTTGGCTTCTAAAGAGTATTGCTCATATTTTCCAAGAGTCCTTGTATGCCAGCTATTCCAAGGACTCACACGATTTTCTTCATACGAATTGCTGTTGCTATATGAAACTACTTACAAATTTGACCAAACAAACAGACCTAATTTCAGCGTCCTAGGTCAAGGCATTCTTGACTAATCGTACGTTCGGACAGGTGGACGCACTTACGGAAAGCGGATTTGAGGGTCTTGCCCACATCAGAACCAAAAATAATATATCATATTTTTTTTGTCTGTGGTTCGGTTCTAAACGTTACAAAGCAAGGTTGTAGCCAGAAAAACATTTCAGGAGGATTCGGGAAAAAAAATATTGTCCCCATTAAATTTTTTTAATTGAATCTGAAGCTAAAAAAAGGGAAATATGCAGGAGGCGCTAAAAGCGATACAAACCCTTTCGTGTGGATGTTTCTCAATTCAATAGACAAAGAAAAAAAGGTTGATTTTGAGTACTTTGAATTCTTTGGGAATTTCGGGGGGTCCGAACACTGTCGAACCCCCCCCCCCACTCCCCTCCTCCTGACTACGGTCTTGTTACAAAGTTTTGGGCTGGATCAAACTTATAATTACTCTCAGATTTCATCTATAAAAAATAAGCCAATCTGGAAGCAACTTTATCATATTTTGTGAAAAAGTCCAAAACGCAATTTACGCTGAGATGCTGGTTACAATACGACTGACAATCGACAGAATATCCAGTTTGTAGTAACCCTACCCTTGCTAAACATTTTTTATTTAAAAAGCATGCATAACGATTTTACTGAATCGACAAAATATGCCCATGTTTAGCTCCTACCCACCGCTATTTAATAATGAATTATCGCACACTCTATTGTTTTGATGAATGAACAATTTTAAAAATATACATATGTGTTTTCAAATTTATAAGAACCAGGGAAAAAATCTAGAAGACATACAATAACTATAAAACTTTTCATTGACTGAATACCGAAGTTTGTGTTCGCAAAGGAGAAAATGGTTTGTTCTTGTTTTCTACAAACATTCTAAGGTAAATTCTGTGTCGTCAAAGGATACAATTGAGTCGTCTCTAGAGTACAATAAAATGCAAGGCTATATGATGTTATACTTTATAAAGGCACTTAACCGTAGACATAATTCCTCGGGCAGTGTAAAGAAGAAACTTTCTCTCAAAGTGTCCTCTTCGCATCCGCGTGACCTCTTATTTTAATTTGCTATACCGGCGGGTGCTTCTATGCGGATATGTGCACTTATTCTATGACGTATACAGGTACTCATTTAGAATCCGACATTATACGTACGTAGGTGGGCTACAGCTGTCTTATAGCATACGGCACACTACATGTGAGAGATGAACTTCAGGTGAAGCAATATAGCACTTTAAGCGTAACTGTACGTGATCAAGGAATACACTTTTGCAGTACTGATGAATGAGAACTCACTCAGTTGAATAGAATTAAAATATACTGTAGATATAGCCCAGCAGAGAACCTTCAACCCTTGCAGCAGCAATGTGACATGCAGTACTCTTCAGGGATAGTTGGGTGTTTCTAAAGAGCCTGTTAAATAAATACAGTACACACCAGGAAACAACATACATGCGCCTATTTGGTGTTAAGGTACATATATCGCTAAGTTCATTACTGAGGACGTTACTTGAATAATAAGAAATGTAGTGTTATTGTATTGTATATTGTATCTTTTCTGATATTTGAATTGATGGCAGTAACGGCAGCACCAATTATTTTCCTTAATGGCGCGTTTCCAAATTACTCGTTTGGCGGCGCTGAAAATGGTGTCACATACTTGTCATCATCGTTTCCATATGCGATACGCGACACTTAGGTTATCTGCCAAAAGTATTTTTACGGAAAGCAAAAGTACGAAATGGCTAATACTGTTGCACATCGAGAATATTGAAGGATCCTTGTGAATGTCCAGTTTTGCAAAAAAAATCCCAAATCAGCGTGCTGTACGTCTGTACGACTGAACGCACGTAGCTGGAAGGGAAGCTGAAATTGTTATCCATACATGAAATAGGATTCGTATGGCTAAGTTCGTTAACGGGCAAAAATGGCTTACTCCTTCGAGTCTGCCGTTAAAAAAAGCATAAAACATGTCCCGATAACTTCAGAACGCTTTAAGCTATGATTTGTATACGTTGATTTTTCAATAATTCTAGTTAAGGGTAGTTTTTAGTTTTAGTTTTAAGTAGGGGCGAAGCTTTCAAGCCACCGCGCACACTAGGCACCAAATGGGCCCATAGCGATCCCTTCAGAACCTTGTAGGTCACTAAACATCCCCTAAACAACCCAGATCCCTAACGAACTTGACTAGCTTATCATGCCCTATTGACCTCAGGTCCTCCAACTTCTCAAAGAAAATACTGCCCAGCCACCTCAGTCGCCTCCGCCTGACACTCACACAAAATGTGGGTGATGTCCTCCTCAGCATATAGGTCAAAGCAATACCTGCATACGTCAGAGTCAGCGATCCCCATACGCATAGCATGCTTCCCTAGCAAGCAGTGCCCTGTCAGTATTCCGACAAGTAGCCGCAGACTTCCCCTACTCCATGTCAATATCTCCCTAGTCTTTCGCCTGTCCAACCTTGGCCAGAGTGCCCTAGAAGTCCTACAGCTCGTTAGCGCCTCCCATCTAGAGTTCGCTGCGTCCGCTGCACAATCCCTGATACGTGCTTTAATTCCGTTTAATGGCGGATTAACCACCTCCTCTACCATCCCGGCCGACGCCGATCCTAGTCTCGCCAGCTCATCGGCCTGTTCGTTGCCTGGTACGTCACTATGCCCCGGTACCCAGCATAGTCGAACTCCATTCTGACTACAAAGTACCTTAAGCACTTCTCGACAGCGCTTTACTAGCTGGGATTTAATAGTCGCCGATTACAATGCATTCAAAGCCGCCTGGCTGTCAATGTAAAGTGAGATATCCCGACCAAATACCCCTCCATCAACATGATGTTACCTGCCTGAAGCACTGCCAGAATCTCCGCTTGGAATACACTACAGGCATCCGGCAGCTTAAAAGACTCTCTTGCACTCAACTCCTCAGAGAAGACTCCAGCGCCAGTGCCGCATTCCATTTTGGAACCGTCCGTATACACGGAGAGTTCTCCCTCATTTACTACCCTGTTGCTTTCCCAGTCCGCTCTGCTTGGGTATACAACCCTGAACGATGATATAAAATCATTCACCGGGATCATATAATCCGTGCAAAAGTTGACCGGACCCTCAAGAAATTCCCTAAGAATGGAGCTGTGTCCTATGGATCTCTCCCTAAAGAGACAACAGCTCAATAGTTTTACCGCTGTGTTTCAAGCGGTAAAAGATGCATGCAAACTTCCAGTGCCGCTGTTGGCGTTGTGCGCAGGGCCCCTGTGATCATTACACAAGTACTCCGCTGGACTCCGCTCAGTTCCCTTTGGATATACTTTTTGTCTGTGGCTTTCCACCATACCAGGGCCCCGTACGTCAGAATGGGTCTTGCAACCGCCGTATACAGCCAATGTACCATATTCGGTTTCAAACCCCATCTCTTTCCAACGGCCTGTCTACACGCAAAAAGCGCGTTGTTAGCCTTTTTAATACGCTCTCCAACATTTTCTTTCCAATTTAGCTTCCTATCCAAGATCAGGCCCAGATATTTCGCTTTTTCCGAAAGTTGCAGCTTGGCAGCCTGAATTCCGAACTAGTATGACTATGTCATCCGCGTAGGCCACAACCTTGATTCCTTTCCTTTCGATTTCCATCAGAACCTCGTTCACTACAAGGAGCCACAGAAGGGGCGATATCACCCCACCCTGTGGAGTACCCCTCGAGGCTTGCCTTGTTACCTTACTAATAACTGTAGCGTCTTTTGGTTTATTCAGTAGAAGTTTACCTGCGCACAGCTCTATGGCATGTACCTCAGCCTGAAACACAGTGGCTGTTTGTCCCATTACCATCCATATTTTACAATTGGATCCAAATACGCCCGCTCCAGTTCCACTATGGGTCTTAGAGCCGTCCGTATACCAGACTGAAGCACCATCCCCAAAATATGGTAGACCAGATTGCCATGATACGCGATCTCCCAGAGTCACTATATATGGTTTCTCAAAATAATATACCTTTGGCATGTTATCGTTTACTGAGTCGGCTAGGTCCTTCTGATTAAATTCCCTTGAATTTATTATACTGCAGTAGCCTTATAGCCTCTCTCAGAGCCTCCTTCTTTATCTCTAAGTGTAATGGGGCCAAGTCTATCATGGCTTCCATTGCAGCAGTGGGACATGATTTAAGTGCAGGGCAAATTGCAATATTAACCGTAATATGTTTTTATATCATTGTCAACTCAATTCAATTTAATACACTACATGTATTGTAAAATTGCGTCTTTAATTTATGATTTTACCGTGTATATGGTGCAATTACATATCCTAATTAAATGGATAATTTTTCCCCATAATAAAATGGGAATTTTACACAAAAAGTGTGTAATAGTTGCATTCTCTATGTAATAATTACGCCACCGATGATTATTGATTACGCAGCTATTGTGCAATGATTACATCACTGATGTGTATTTATTACGCATATATTGTGTAATTATTACAACTTATTTGTGTAATTCTCACTCTAATTACACAAGAATGTAATTTTACCATTAGTATCGATGAAAAACAGTTGCCAACTATAATAATGGTAAATTTACTCCAATATTTCTCCAAACAACCAGTATTATATTTCGACTTTGACTGCATACCGGACTATGAGTGAAAATTGAAAGTTGCTTTATAAGTGCAGCTGCAGTGTCAGTCAGCACTTGTGTCATACATATTTTTAAATGGTTTCCTTCCAGTTGGGACGATCGTTTGGATTTTGAACATTAGATTTGCTGTTTTTACCCCCTCTGTTACGGGTAGTATTATCGTCCTGCAAGAAAAGAAGAGAATTGTTAGTTTTCAATACCGCGATAAAATTTCAAAGTAAACCTTACCAAAGAAGATCACATCTCATATCCTTGTTGAACAACTACTCCTCGCGGAAGAATCCGAATCGGCCTAAAAGTAAACATAAGAAGCGAATTAGTATTTAGTACGTAATTAAACAACGGAAGAGGAGCTGGGAGACAGTTAATAGTGAGTAGGATAATGAATTATCAGGATTAGGAGTTAGCAATACTAGATTAGGGTTAAGTAGGAACAGACACTAAATAGGGAATTAACACATAACACGCAACATAGAGTACAATACGAATCCTTTCACTAAGGACAAATCACATCACTGAACAAGAATCGCATCACTGGAAACGTAAACCAAAACATCACAAACGTAAACCAAAACATCACAAACGTAAACAGTGTCACATAAACTTCACTGGGGAGAAATGTCAAATGACATTGCATTACAACTATGGCGGACTTACACTGCGAGAATTGCAAGTCGATAAAACAGATCATCTAGGTTTGGGTCCATGCTAAAAAGTCGGATGGAGAATATAAAGAGGACACCGAATCAATCGAGAGTGAAAGCCAACGAAGTAAGAGAAAGTTTTTAGACTTGAGGTAATGACCTGGAGAAAGCAGTCGTTGACCCAGGAAAACGGAGATTTACCGATTTAAAAAGCTGACCCGAGGTTTCGCGGGAAGTGCAGCACCCGAAAACGGTCTCTTAGCTCAAGTGTTAGCGAGAGTGCGGACGTAAAGTTTATTGAAGACCGAAGAAGGATTATCGCGAAGTGGACTCGACAGAAAGAAAAAAGCTGAGGTGCGAATTCGGAAGATTACAAGTCGGTGACTTTCGAGGATATACAAGACGAAGAAGATATACAAGACGAAGGAGATATACACGATCAACGTTGGCAGCGGCTTGTGTTGCGGCGAAAGAAGAACGATCGTCGGGAAGACTTCGAGGGACTACGCACTAGAGGAGCCCTGATTTTATGCGTAGAAGTCAGGTAGAGTAGGGTACTAAGTGTTTTGCGAGGTATTTAGAGCAAATAAAATTTAATATTATAATTTAATACTTGGAACAAAAGTTTGAATCGTTTGATAATCATTAAGTGTTCTCCTTGAGATTGTGACGTGTTTCAGCTCGCCTTCATTTGTGTTTTTTTTTTGTAGTTACGCGTGAAACTCTTCCCCGAATTAGTGATTCGGTCGGGGAAAGATTAAGAACGGGGCCTTTAAAAAAAATCTGCCAATGGTCTGGGCGAAACTTTATTATTTTTTGGGTCAAAGTTCGGGAGCGGTCAAAGTCGGAGTGTATCATGAGTTGCTTCGAGATTATTAGATTTCTTAGAAAATTATTTTTGTTCTTAATATAAAAATATTTAAAATAGAGATTTTTAGCTGATTAAACATTGAAAAAGTCCGTGTAGACTATTCGAATTTCAGTATATTATGTACACTAAAAGCCCATAGAAGCAAAAACGAATTTGTTGCCTTATCAGAATTAAGAGATATGACGAATTGTTAAAACGTATACAAACCCATTACTTCCACTTGGGGTTTGAATTTCGAAAAAATTGTGAAACAGGTTTTTAGACGATTTCATAAGAAGCAACTTGATATCTCATGAGACAAGACGGATATTGAAAAATTTGTGAAAACGTAAGCAAACTCTTCACACCCCCTTGGTTCTTGAAATTCGAAAAATGGTGAAATTGGTTTTAAGGTCATTATATCAAATGCCGTAATAACCAATTTTATTTCTCATCAGAACTAAGGGATGCCAAAATTTGTGAAAACATATGCAAACCCTTGGGGGCTGAATATCCAAAAATCGAGAAATGGGTTTGTAGGCGATTATATAAAAAGTCTGTGGAAATGAAAAGCGATCTAATATCTCATCAAACCCAAGAAATATGTCGAAACTTTGAAAAGCATACTACCCCCATACACCCATTAGGATTGAATATCTAAAATACTGAAATTGACTTTTTGGATTTTTTATATAGGAAACCTTGGGAAGTAAAAATGAATTCGATATATTATCAGATATGCAACCTCCTTACACTCACTTGGGGGTTGAATATCCAAAAATCCTGAAAGGAGTTAATAAATAAATATGAAGACAGCACGAGAAAGTAGGAACCAATTCAATTTCTTATCACTTCTAAAAGAAGTGACGGAACTCGTGAAAACGTGTTCAACCCGTTTATACCCTCTTAGGGGCTGAAAAAACTTAAAAACAAGTTTTAGGCGATTATTACGCAAGCACGTTAAAGTGAAAGATATTCGATATCTGATAAGACGTGGGGATATAGTAGAATTCGTGAAAAATTTTACAACCCCCTTTGCACCCCCTTAGGGGTCGAATTTTAAAAAATCCTGAAAACGCTTTCTAGGTATTTATATGAAGAAGCCGTAGAATAAAAATGAATTCAATATTTGGGAAGACCTAATAGATATGACGAAACCCGTGAAAATATATGCATACCATTTTCACTGATCATTTTTTTGCCCCCCCTCTGAACGCCATTGGAAATTTGAAATTTTTTTTATTTAAATTAGTTTTCTAGTTGATTTACATAAACATACCAAGTTTCAGCTTTGTATCATAAGCCGTTCTATAGATAGGAAAAACACCCCCCACCCCTGTACCATACTACCCCTATAAATTTTATTTATCTAGTACAATTGGTTCATGAGATATCGTAATCTAAAGTTTTTCACCCCCCACCCCCGTACGCCACTTCCCCCACTCAAATTTTTGGTTTCGATCTATTCTCCTAGTATACCTACAGATATCCATTAAGTTTCAATTTTGTGACATTGACCGTTTAGGAGATATAAATTTTAGAATGTGTCGGTCTCACCTTATTTGCGTTTCGGACGCATTATTTTTCCCCCCACTCCCGAACCCCTTCACCTATATCGGCAATTTTTTTGCAAATGGGTCCACTACCAAAGCTCTATATAAATTCCAAATTTCAGCCTCCTAGCATAAGCGGTTGCTGAGATCTAGAAACCAAAATTTTTCGTCTAAAACGCTTCCCCCTCCTCCCCCCTTACACCCCTACCTCTCCAAATTTGGTCACTTTAGGGGGCCTACCCACTCTACCCACCAAAAAAAATTAAATAGCTCATAGGGTTTGGGTGCTACGAGCCTTCAAACAATTTTGCGTACTCCGGTAGACGTACGGCGTACGGCGGACAGACGGACTGAAATTTTTTTTTGCTTTTTTCGTGTCTACTCGTCATGAAACGTGAAAAAAAAATTTTGAGGGTAGCAAATTTTTTTTTTTTAAAAATCGATAACAATACTGTATTATTGAAATAATAAAGTAAAAGGAATCACTGGCGCCCACGACCCTTCTCTGGGTTGTCCGGACAAGGCCCGTTCGCCCTCTTTGCCTAGGGGTTAATACGGTTTCTCCACCGGGAAAAACGGTAGTAGTAGTAAAGATTCCCCACAATTTGTATGTATGTATATGGTATGTATAAGTCACTCGATGAACTGCAAGCTAAACCGAGATTTATTTTTCGGATCAAAGTTATGATGTAGGTAAAACAATCACCCTTATTCTGGAATCCGCCGGCAGGACAGTAAACTGCGATTCACCTAATTTTAAATTATTGAAAACGCTTGAACGATTGACTTTCTCGAAAATTTGACAGTTGAAATCCACAATGAAATGAGTCGCGTTTTTAAACTTTTTTCAGAAAGTAATTGGCATTTAATAAAGTTACAGTATTATTATTTAGGACATCTTTGTGCCTTAATATATGGTTTCAAATACCCGGAAAAGACGTTTTTAAAGTATATCGATAAAGCAGTTTCCGAACGTTTTCAATAATCGCATGTGCCGTGAATGGGAATCGAATGTAAAACGCATAGTCGGCGGGAATAAAAAATCCGCCATTTTCCAGAATAAGCGTGAATATTCATCAAGAATTTGATTTAAAAATGCATCGAGACACTCTTCCAAAGAAGAATCAAACAGTTTCAAACGAAGTAATTTAGTCAGCCGACAACAGCCCAAACATCAATTTTTGACTATTAGCCTCCGCTAATAGTTGGGTATAATTTGAGCCTACTATCTAAATATCAATGAAAAATATTTCTTTAATGCTAAGACATTCGAATATTTTCAACACACCGTACAAATTGCTTTGCTCCAATAATGAATTTTATTAGGTCGCTTTTAAACATTAACGATAAGTCCTCGTAAAATATTTCTATTACAAGAATGTACATAAAATTGCGCTTTATTGCAATAATAAAATGTACGCTGGCTATTAGAAATAAATTTTTCGGGATTTATGTCAGTTGGAAAAAAATGGAAAATTAAGCGGCAAACCTCAAAAAGTAAATAAAAATATTCCACCCTGGCAGTTGTTCTTAATTTCAAATCAATAAAACATAATGTAATGAAAAGTTTTGTTGTTTAATTAAGTTTTAACGTACGCCAGAGGGAAAGAAAAGCATAGCTAAATTTTGAAACAGTTTTTTTTCTAGAAGATGCAATTTTGCAACATTTTTAGTTTTTAACGAGACTTGGGACCATCATAAATAAACATACTAGTATATGGATTTACAAGAATTATCACAATTTGATAATTACCTCGACAATTTGGAAATCTCTACATATTCTAAAACACACTATGGTTATTCAATAGGGACATAACAATTTTGTATTTAAATAAAACACAGATTAAATGTTGCTCGTTCGTGAACTTCACCATAATAAAAATATAAACCTTGACTGACGTTTTGACATTAATAGACCAGCAAAAAAGTTTAAGGGTGCGTTTGTACTAAAATACAAAATTGGTATGTACCTATTGAATAACCCTTGAATACTATATTGAAGAATCGGTGGCTAAAATGTGAGCTGGAGCGATGTGCTTGCTGGTTTCTGTGGAGAACGTTGTTCACATGTTAGCCCATAAAACCCTTGGTCTGTACAACAAAAATTTCAGCCCGAATTACCCAGGTGATAAAAGTGGGAAAAACTTCCCCTTAACTCGACTGGTGAACAACGGCATGGGAACATGTTTATCATGAAGAAACTGATGAACATATTGAAATACGGTGGGTGACAACAGGTACACGAAATTTAACAAATTAAGAAGTTTAGGATAGAGAACGTTTTTACTAGGTACAAACAAAAATTAATTATGAAATAACTTTATCATTATTATTTACGCACAGACACATATTGGGAAAATATAAAATGTTCCATCCTATAACTTTGCATAAGATTACTCAAGAGTGAAGGGCAAACGAATACAATCTACTTTGATAAGGCTGAAGATATTATGATATGGAAATAATGGATGTTTTAGACTTTCATGCCGATAAACTTTTGCACTTATTAGGTATGCACATCTTAAATGAAATATCGATAATTCCTCTGATCATTGAATAAGTGTATATCACATGAATAACTTCAACGAATATATGTAATAGACCCGGTATTGGTGTCTCACTTTTTTCCCTTGTGTGTAGCTCAAGATTTCTGGACATGAAACTCAATATACTATTCACATAGCCCCCCCATGAAGGGATATGAATCTGACAATTTAAATCTGAAATATTTACATGAATAATCGTCCCAGATTAGAAGACATTGACATGGTAAAATTTTGGGACACATTACTCCGCATTGGGGTTTGTTGTTACAGTGCTTGGGACAAGTTGACTCAAAGCAATATACGATGTAAGGACCATGAATTCTCAATTGAGGATATAAAGACTTAAAGTATTAAAAAGAATCAATTAGATCCAATTGAATATCAATGTACTTTTTACTTCGATTAAGTACAAGGATGATCTGAGAAGTTTCCGACCTAAGAAAGATACAAGATATTTTTTCTTAAAATTTATTTTTATTTTTCTACATAGTCTCCTAGTAAGTCTACACACTTCTCACAGCGATGCTCCCATCTCTTTAACCAGTTTTTTCCGCAATTTCTGCCTTCAGCTTGTCAATGATACGTAGTATGTTCTTGTAATAGTTTTTCCTTTTTGAAAATAATCAATTAAAATAACTCCATGACTATCCCAAAAAATCTGCCAACAGTCTGGGCGTAACTTTATTATTTTTAGGGTAGAAGTTCGGTACGCGTTTAATTCTGAGATGCGGTGTAGGTTACTATGTGACTGAAAACCTAAAAAAAAGTTGGGAAAGCGGTTAGAATGGGGTCGCGCTAGAATACTTACGCCGATGCCACATCTAACATATGAATTACATAATTGGGTCATAGTCCGGGACGCAGTCTAAGTCGTAGTATAACGTCAGCTGTTACGTGATTATGAAGCGATTAGTCTATGGAAGTGCAAACCAATCTGATATCTTATCAACCCTAAGAAATATGTCGATAGCCTTACGTCCTATCGAGTTGAATATCTAAAAATCCTGAAATCAACTTTTCGACGATTATGTAGGAAGCCTTAGGAAGTAAAAATGAATTCGATATCTCATTAGAACTAAGAAATATGTATGAATTTGTGAAAACATATGTAACCCCCTTGCACCCACTTTGGGGTTGAATATCAATAAATCCTGAAATAGAATTTAATATATATATAAAGAAATCCAGAGGAAGTGAAAACCAATCCGATGTCTTATCACTCTTAAGAGATATGACGGAATTCGTGAAAACGTGTTCAACCCGTTTATACATCAGACTTCAGGGATACGGCTGAATTCGTGAAAATGTATGCAACACCATTACACCAGCTTGGAGGTCGAATTTCAAACAATCCTGAAAACACTTTCTAGGTGTTTATATGAAAAATCCGTAGAATAAAAATGAATTCAATATTTGGAAAGACCTAAAAGATATGACGAAAATCGTGAAAATACTTATATGCATTCCATTTCCACTGATCATTTTTTTTGCCCCCCTTCCGAAAGCCAATGGATATTTGAAATTTTTTTTATCTAAATTACTTTTCAAGTTGATTTACATATACATACCCAGTTTCAACTTTGTACCATAAGCCGTTCTATAGAGAGGAAAACACCTCCCACCCCCGTACCATACTACCCCTATAAAAAATTATATTTTTCCAACATGCTACTACTACATGTCTATCCAAATACAAAGTTTCAGTATTATATCATTATAGGTTCTCGAGATATAAGAATCGGAACTTTTACTTTTTCGCGCTCCCCCACCGTTACCCTCTACACACCCACCGCCAAACGGTTCTGATAGGGGTCTATTAGGTCTACTTCTGTTAAAAATTCTAAGCATCTATCATACACTGTTCTTGAGATATGAGACGTGATTTTTTTGAAAAATTCTTATCCCCTCCACTTCCATGCTCCACCTCACTCTTAAAAAATTTTACTTTCATCAAACTTTATTTGTCAACCTTAATACAGAAACCGAATTTTATTTTTCTAGTGCAATTGGTTCGTGAGATATCGTAATCAAAAGTTTTTCTGACTGTATTTTTGTTTCTGGGGTATAATGGTTTATCCAAGTTTCATATATAGTATCTAATTAATCGGCGAAAAAACTCTGATGTATTACGCCTAAACTGAGCCAACAGAGCGTTAGAAATGTTCATTCGTACACGTTTTGGTCTAACGTGAGCAAACGCGACACCCAACGCACAGGCAGCTTTCTCATGCCTAAATCTTTATTCAATATGTGACAAATACGGTCTTTGAAAATATTCATAGCCTCTGCTATCTCTCTCACTTTAATTCGATGGTTGTCTAGCACCATTTCGTGGACTTGGCCGATGTTATCGTCAGTGGTTACAGTTTTTGGACGTCCCGAATGTTCCTCGTCTCCCAAGCTGGTACGGCCACGTTTAAATTCAAGTGCCCAAAATTTCAAGTTGGTAAATGATGGTGCAGAGTTTCCGAACACAGGGTCCAACTCGTCTTTGATTTGCGTAGGCGTATTACCGTTTAAAAACAAATACTTAATGACAGCTCGATACTCGATTTTTTGCATGGTCGCAAATACACACACATCGACTCACTGAAACGATTGTCAAACTACAACTGCGCGTCCGAATTAGCTGAAATTTTGGTGAGTATCTTTCAAAAGGTGCGCAAACACATTCCCTAGCTTTTTTGTTGATGAGCGCTGCCATCTTCATGTTGAGGTCGGAAACTTTTCAGACAATACTCGTAGTGCTTGTAATGATTTAAATCGTCAAACTGACCTAGAACAACAGATTTGATATTATCAACACTGCTAATTTGTTCTTAGTCGTAGGTCGGTTTGCTTAACGAAAAAAATCGTTAGTGCTCAAATATCTGATGTAAGGCTTGTGACCAATTTCTGAGAAGCCGCCTATGCATATGGCGGCCTATGAAGAGAAGCTGCACAAACGGGCACATTGTCGTGCAAACAATTACATCTCGTTCGTACCAGTTTTCCGTGTCTCTTTTCTATACCTAATAGCCGATGTTTATGATAATACAGTTCCAGCTGTAATATTGTTATTTTTCAGCACTTGAGCAGAAGAGAGGAACGCTTAGAGCAGCCCTTGATTGCATATGATAGCTAAGATATCCCGCTTAAAAAATCAAGCTCGCCTTTTATTTTCTTTAAAGCAAATCCCTTCTAATAATCGAGCTAGGAAGTTGAACTTTGACATGAATTACTTTTAAGATTAAACTAAGATCAAGCTTGCTATTGACCAAAATTCATTCATGCCTCTGGATAGGGAAAGGGATTCAGTACGGATGGAATAGTCCGTCCACATATATACCGACGACTCCAAAACTGAAGGCATGGTAGGTGGAGGTGTTTTCTCTGACATGCTTAACATTAGCAGCTCCTTCCGTCTCCCGGACTACTGTAGTGTCTATCAGGTGGAGCTTATGGCGCTCAAGGAGTCCTTGTCCTGGCTGAGGTGTAATGTATTATCTTCTAGGGATAGTAGCAATTTCACAAACAATAAAATCCTTGGGATCGGCCTCGACAACATCAAAGGTCGCCGTACAATGTCGATCATCTCTCAAGTTCTGTTCAATATTCTTCTGTGCTGGGTACCAGGACACTGGGATATTCCAGGGAACTGTATGACTGATGAACTCACTCGGCGCGGTACTACCCTTCAGATTATGCCGGACATCGGAATCTGGATGTGCCTCTCTCTACATAGAAACTGCTACTGGGATTGGACACAGTTGAGAAAACCAACTCAAGATGGGCAGACGGTAGTACATGTTACACTACGAGACAGATCTGGCCGAAGCTGGATCCAGAACGGTCTAAAAGGCTGACTTTGCTCAAAAAGGCGACTATCATCACCACTGTCGGTGTCCTATAGGTAGGCATGCTAAAAGTTTCGGCCTCTTTTCAAACGACTTCTGTAGAAGCTGACTAGATGAGAAGGAGGAAACAGTCCTTCATCTGCTCGGTACCTGTGCAGCTCTATCCTCTAGAAGGAAAGCTCATTTTGGAGATTACTTCTTCAACAGTCTTAGTGACCTTGACACAACGAAGGTTGCAAGAATCCAACGCTTCCTTGCAAGCTCTAAATGATTTGACGAGTAGGGCCGGATTCGATGATCCTGTGGTAACACAACGGACCTTTTTAGGTCTAAGTGTATCCGTGCTCTCACGGGCAGCCACGCGTACCTACCTACCTACCTGGGTAGCTCTTATACAAAAGTCGTGATAACACTAGTCGACGAGTCTGGAGCAATAACTTTAGAACAAGCACGCTTTAAGCTGGAATAATTAATTTCTCAAAGGTTTCAGGTAAAAGTCAAGTAAGTTCATCCTGCAGGCCCCATATAAAAGTCATTGAAAATGATACATTTTTCAGACGTTGATTTTCCTAACGTTCCAGATACAAAATTGAAAACGAAAAATATTCGCCTTCTCCTTTGAGTGGCAACTAAACGATAGTCTTAAAGGCAAACTCCAACTACAAAATGTATCGGAGTTTAGTATTTCATCTAGAGTATCATATGATTGGTCCGCTGTCTACCGTGACTTAGGTATATTTTTTAAACTTTCAATTTAATATCGTTCCCTTGTATTGGGGTGTAAGGGTTCCCGAATCCGTACTGCACACGGGACCAAACTCCTCACTACTGACACCAAGTTAATAATTTCTCCAGATTATCGTGTAAAACCATGCAATACATTTAATTGGAAAACAAATCAGCAATTCATTTAGTGCAACTAAGTACTTCTTTCAAGAACACTTTATGGAGAAGCAAATTAATTATTCTCAACGAAGTTCAGAAAAACATTTTAGTTTTGTGAAATTGAGGTTGCAAATGTTTGCCATAAATTAATCATAACAAATCCTGTCTGAGTAGCATGCACTCTGTTTTAAAATGACGGAATATGATATAATTTCCCAGAAGATTTACATTTTCGGTGGGCTATTTCTTTTCGAACGTCAGGTTTTTTGATTCACTGTAGAAGCATTTATCTAATTTCGTTGGAAGTTTTGCACGAAAACTTATCTGTTCATGAAAGAATATTTGGCCATGGGTACGGGGCAGTTTTACTTTATTATTTTAATAATACAGTATTTATTAAACAGTCAAGACAAACACCAACCGTTTATTAATTACTAAAGTATAAACTGCACGATGCTGAGTAAAAAATCTGCCAACAGTCTGGGCGCAACTTTATTATTTTATGGGTAGAAGTCCAAAACTTATTATGTGACTGACAACCTAAAAAAGAACGTTCCAACTAGCCTCCTGATTATTTCTTAGGTTGTCAGTCGCATAGTAACCTACACCGCATCTCATCATTAAACACGTTTCGGACTTCTACCCATAAAATAATAAAGTTGCGCCCAGACTGTTGGTAGATTTTTTTTATCTACTTACGTATTGTTTTATCAATAGAATAATTCATAGTAGTAAAAGCGAATTCGATCACATTAAACCGAAGAGATTTTCGGAATCAGTGAAAACTTGAACAATACCCCTAGGGGGTTTAATTGAGAAAAATACTTAAATCGGGTTTCCCCGACTACGTTTAAAGCTTATAGAAGTAAAAGTGAATTCCAAATCTCAATATACCTTAGAAATATATCAGAATTCGTGAATATGTACACAACCACTTTACACCCCCTTAGAGGTTGGATATCGAAAAATTTTGAAGATCGTTACTAGGCGCTTATATAAATAGCCCGCAGAAGTAAAATTGCTTTGATGGCTCGACATGTCTACAAGTTTTAACGAAGTTTATGAAAATGTGGATTCACGGACATTTTTTTTACTCAACCTCTGAACGCCAATAAAAATCTGAACTTATTTATTGCTTTCATTACTCTAATAGTACATCTACATATACGTACTAAGTTTCAACTTTCTAGCATAGGCCGTTTCCGAGATATAAAAAATTACCCCTCTCCCCCGTACCTTGATACTCCTATCAAAAATTTTATATTTCTAGTATGTCTCTATAGTGGCTCTATATAATCCTAAATTTTTAGCTTTCTATCCATTATGGTTTTCGAGAAATAAAAATCAGAATGTTTTCCTTTCTACCCCCTTTCACCATCACCTCCAACACCCACACCACCAACATTTTTTTCCCTACTAGAAGTTTACCGACCCCAACTCCTGTAAAATTTTCAAGATCATATCTGATACGGTTTCTGAGATACACAAATTAAATTTTTTGAAAAATTGCTATCCTCCCCCTTTCGTGCTCCACCTCCCCCCTCAAAAAATTTAGTTTCAGTAGACTCCTCTTGTGATCCCAAATACAGAAACTAAATTTTATCTTCCTGGTATAATTAGTTCGGAAGATATTGTAATCCAAAGTTTTTCACCAAAATTTTTCGTCTAAAACGCTCCCCTCTCCTCTCCTCTTGTACCCCCACCACTCGAAAATATACCAGTCGTAGGGGTTCACCCGATCTACCCACCATAAAAATTTCAATTTAATATCTCAACGGGTTTGGGAGCTACGCGCCTTCAAACGATTTTGCGTACGGCGTCTACGGCGGACAGACGGACATTTTTTTTCCCTTTTTATGTTTACTAGTCCTAAAACGTGAAAATACAAAATTTCAGGATAGGCAATTTTTTT
Organism: Beris morrisii; assembly: GCA_951812415.1. Classification (NCBI taxonomy): domain Eukaryota; kingdom Metazoa; phylum Arthropoda; class Insecta; order Diptera; family Stratiomyidae; genus Beris; species Beris morrisii. The sequence continues at coordinate 24,119,207 of OX638312.1, forward strand.
AAAATTTCAAGTCGATCACAATACTTTATTATTAAAAAATAATAAAGTAACATACATATATTGCTAAGATAATCGATATTTTCGGTGCCTGAGAATGTGGGGTTGAGAGTACATGCTGCAAACGCAGAATTTATCCCGATCATCCAGAAAGCCATTCCATATGTACAATGGCATTTTTGTTGGCTTAAACAAAGCATGTTATGCTTCCAGCTCCTCTTCCTTTCGCGTTCTGTTATCCTTGGTGCTTTGATGTTTTTATGTCCTTCACATCAATAAAAGCAGGAATAACGTCAAATCGTAGCTTTCGGATATTTTCACCGAAATCCTACCTGTCCTCCGTAGCATAATGTACCTACTATCGTCGTATCTACAATTGCCGTACTTTTCAGTAGCAGCAGGTACAGGTAATGTAATTCGGAAGCGTATACATTTATCTCACGGAATTTACTGCCATATAAACTTTCGTTTATAGCCCGGTGTAATGAATGATATGACGCTGCTATAAAACAAAATATTTTGAATTTTGTTATTAAATCGGAACTTAGAGAAGAACGAAGAATTACGTATTTGTCTGCTAAAATACAAATAATCCCTAAATCTATAGCAAAAAATGACATCACCAATTAATAGCTTCCGAACTGAGGCCCTATTCCCGAGTTTATTCGACCAAGCGTCTGTCACGAATTTCATCAACTTTCGAATGACATGAAAAAATTGCTATTCTCGAATAGTCACACGGCGGTCGCATGCGAATCTTGTCGCACGATACGCAACGAGTGGTTTCTATCATTCGTATCAAACTTTCATGCACGACTCTTTAGCCTTATATAATATGCAGATTGTAAAGTTTGAATTAAAAATAGTTTAAATATTTATATAAAAAATATAATGCAAATTAGCAAATTTTACTACTCTCGGAATAGGTAATTTAGTGCCTACTCTGAAAGCACTAAAATTACTATTGTCAAATTTCATTACGCACTTTTGTGATTTTTACTACTTACGCTAAAACACATCACTATTAATGCGGAAATTCACACATAAGTGCGGAAATCAATCGCTAAAAATGTGTAAATTTATTGCTGGTGTGAAAAGGCAAAATTTTACAATACGTATAATTACAAACGGTGTGGAAAAACTAATACACTGAAAGAAAAAATGTGATTCTTCCATAGTTGCAATGACCGTAATTTAGTTATTGTAACTATACTAAAATAGTTACGTTTGTCCTTGCCATAGCTTATAATTCACATAAACATACTATGGTTGCAAGGAACATATTTGGTGATTTTAAATGAATGAGGTCGGCCTAACCATGCTTGTTACATGATGTAAAAGTATTTTATGATAACAGCAACTATATTCCATGATCAGTACAACTATAGAAATTTATTGAATATTGCTCACAACTATACTGTGGTTTGTACCATTTTGCACGATGATATTACAAACATATTATGGTTATCGAAATTATGAAACAAATATGTATGTCATAAAAAGACGAAAACCACAATATCTTCCACAGTGAAAGGTAGCGTTTGTGAGTTAGGTTCATTTATAGCTGTGCATACAAACGAAATGTATTCAAGTGAAGTTAAAATTTTAAAATTGAAGTGTTAATAATTAAGAAATATGTATATGTGTTGAAATTTCTTATTTTATATAGGTATATTGAAAATATTAAGTATTTTTCCAGTTATGAAAATATATTTATATTCAACTTAATATAAATTTTTAGTACAATTTAATCTTGAAGATTTGCAAAATAAAAATATTCATAAGAAAATACGCAGTTTTTCCAATTACTATAATTTATTATTACAAAATCCTCTAGCTGTACAGAAATATGGACTTCATAAATTTTCAGCGATCTGGGAAGACATTTTATCCGGCATTTGACGGGACTTGTCTACCACACAGAGACAAGAAATAAGAGAGTAAGTTTGTAATGAGAAGTGAATCCGTTTTAAAAGTGAGTGAGGATCCCCAGTGCAATTTTACTTTATTATTTTAATAATACAGTATTGTTATCGATTTTTAAAAAAAAAAATTTCCCACCCTCAAAATTTTTTTTTTCACGTTTCATGACGAGTAGACACGAAAAAAGCAAAAAAAAATTTCAGTCCGTCTGTCCGCCGTACGCCGTACCAAAATCGTTTGAAGGCTCGTAGCTCCCAAACCCTTTAAGCTATTAAATTGAAATTTTTTTTATGAATAGACTGGGTAGGCCCCTTGAAATGGCCAAATTTGGAGGGGTGTGGTTGTGAGGGGGGAGGAAAGACGAAAAATTTTGGTTTCTAGATCTCAGCAACCACTTGTGCTAGGAGGCTGAAATTTGGAATTTATATAGAGCTTCAGTAGTGGACCCATTTGCAAAAAAATTGCCGATATAGGTGAAGGAGTTTGGGAGTGGGAGGAAAAATAATGCGTCCGAAACGCAAAAAAGGTGAGATAGACACATTCTAAAATCCATATCTCCTAAACGATTAAAGCCACAAAATTGAAACTTAATGGATATCTGTAGGTATACTAGGAGAATAGATCGAAAAAGTGGGGCAGTGGCGTACGGGGGTGGGGGGTGAAAAACTTTAGATTACGATATCTTACGAACCAATTGCACTAGACAAATAAAATTTTTTTGTGTTTCTGTATAAAGGTTGACAAATAAAGTTTGCTGAAAGTAAAATTTTTTAAGGGGGCGGTGGAGCATGAAAGTGGAGGGGATAAGAATTTTTCTAAAAAATCACGTCTCATATCTCAAGAACGGTGTAAGATAGATGCTTAAAATTTTTAGCAGAAGTAGGCCTAATAGACTTCTAGCAGAAAACAAAATTTTGGAAGTGCGGGTATAAAGGGTGAGGGTGGGGGAGGGTGAAAAGAAAAAAGTTCAGATTGTAATATCTCGACAACCCATAATGATATAAAGCTGAAACTTGGTATTTAGATAGAGCTATATTAGTAGCATCTTGGAAAAATATAATTTTTTGTAGGGGTAGTATGGTACGGGGGTGGGGGGTGTTTTTCCTATCTATAGGAGGGCCTATGCTACAAAGTTGAAACTCGGTATTTTTATGTAAATCAACTAGAAAACTAATTTGGATAAAAAAAAATTTCAAATATCCATTGGTGTTCGGAGGGGGGGGCAAAAAAAATTATCAGTGAAAATGGAATGCATATATTTTCACGGTTTTCGTCATATCTATTAGGTCTTCCCAAATATTGAATTCATTTTTATTCTACGGATTCTTCATATAAATACCAAGAAAGTGTTTTCAGGATTTCTTAAAATTCGACCCCTAAGGGGGTGCAAAGGGGGTTGTAAACTTTTTCACGAATTCTACTATATCCCCACGTCTTATCAGATATCGAATATCTTTTCACATTCATGGGCTTGCGTAATAATGGCCTAAAACTTGTTTTTAAGTTTTTTCCTTTTTCAGCCCCTAGGACGGTATAAACGGGTTGAACACGTTTTCCCAAGTTCCGTCATTTCTTTTAGAAGTGAAAAGAAATTGAATTGGTTCCTACTTTCTCGTGCCGTCTTCATATTTATTTATTAACTCCTTTCAGGATTTTTGGATATTCAACCCCCAAGTGGGTGTAAGGAGGTTGCATATTTGGTGATATATCGAATTCATTTTTACTTCCTAAGGTTTCCTATGTAAAAAAGCCAAAAAGTCAATTTCAGTATTTTAGATATTCAATCCTAATGGGTGTAAGGGGGCTGTGTGCTTTTCAAAGTTTCGACATATTTCTTAGGTTCGATGAGATATCAGATCGCTATTCATTTCCACATACTTTTTTATAAAATCGCCTACAAACCCATTTCTCATGTTTTCGATATTCAACCCTCAAGGGTTTGTATATGTTTTCACAATTTTGGCCATTCCTTAGTTCTGATGAGATATAAAATTGATTATTACGGCCAACCAATTCACGATTTTTCGTATTTCCAGAACCAAGGAGGTGTGAATGGTTTGCTTACATTTTCACAAATTTTTCAAAAACCCTCGTGTCTCATGAGATATCAAGTTGCTTCTTATGAAATCGTCTAAAAACCTGTTTCACAATTTTTTCGAAATTCAAACCCCAAGTGGAAGTAATGGGTTTGTATACGTTTTAACAATTTGTCATATCTCTTAATTCTGATAAGGCAACAAATTCGTTTTTGCTTCTATGTGCTTTTAGGGTACATAATATACTGAAATTCGAATAGTCTACGCGAACTTTTTCAATGTTTAATCGGCTAAAAATCTCTATTTTAAATATTTTTATATTAAGAACAAAAATAATTTTCCAAGAAATCTAATAATCTCGAAGCAACTCATGATACACTCCGACTTTAACCGCTCCCGAACTTTGACCCGAAAAATAATAAAGTTTCGCCCAGACCATTGGCAGATTTTTTTATAATATGATAGTATCTTAGTGTTCACAGCATCATGGTTATTGGTTAGAAGAACCATACATCATTGTTTGTGTCAACCTTAGCTTTGTTTGAATCAAACATATTAATGTTTCTTGGGATCGTAATTATTGTTCTCACAACCATGTTCTGTAATTGTTACAACCATTTATATGATTGACGTAATTATAATATGTTTATTATAATTCAAGTCATAAGATACTGAATGTTCAACAGAAAAAAACTATGTTTGCATTAACCATACAACAAGTTTTCGTTTGTTTGATTCAATCATAACAAATTTCTCAGAAACATAACCATAGTTGTAATAATCAAATTACAAATATTTTCATGATTGATATAATCATACTATGTTTAGAGCAACAAGACAGTAAAGTTAGTACAACCATAACATCAGTTATCAGAACTATCTTACATCTTGTAACGAGGTTCACGCAACTATAAATTCAACCATAGTAAGGTTATCCCAAAATATGGTTACTACCAAAATATGGTTACTACAGTCATATTTTTTTTTGAGTGTATGTACTACAAAAATGTGACATGTTTATGTTTGCTTATTATTATTATTATTAATTTATTAATAATGTAAATGAATCAGCTTCAAGCGAATGATTGGCAGACATATTTTGAAGGGCAAAGGACACAGCAATCGAGAATTGGAAATAGGTCAAAAAGGGTAGGAAGTTTAAAACACTAAACATGTTTATTATATAAATTTAATTTATTTGTTTTAAAGTCTCAAACTTCACACAATGTAAACATTATTTTCTTATTATTATTTTCGATAAGTTTACTTCCTACCATAAGTAAAGTTTTTGAAAAAGTAGTTCTGAGTCGTGTGCAAAGCTTTCTAGAGGACTCAAAGGTTATCCCGGACTTTCAATTTGGATTTAGGCGGTAGCACTCGGCTAATCACCAACTATATAGAGTTACCAAATATATTAAAGAAGGAATTCACGAAAAGAAATCGGTAGGCTTGATAACTCTGGACATCGAAAAAGGGCTTATACATAAATTAATAAATTTTTCTTTCCCAATGTATCTTGTGAAACTAATCCATTCTTTCTTGTCGAATCGACGTTTTTCGATTAAACTCAAATCAAGCATGTCCAGTTTCCAGAATATTCCTGCGTGTGTCCCACAAGGCTCAAGTTTAAGCCCCACTCTATATAATGTTTTTACTGCAGATGTGCCTACAAATTTAAACTGCGAACTCGCCGTGTTTGTGGATGATACCTGTCTCTATACAAGAGGCGACAACCCAAACACAAAAATCTTAGTGCTTGAATCCTTCTTGGAACCGTTGTACCAATTCTATCACAGATGGAAAATTAAAATAAATACAACCAAAACTAAAGCAATATACTTTACGAGAGAAAGGAAGTGAACTCATTTGCCAGACCGCGAAATAAATGTTATCGGGCAACTCATCCCATGGTCTTCTAATTTAATATATCTTGGTCTTACGCTTGACAATAAACCCACATTTGCCAGCCACATCGAAAACATATGCTTTAAGGTCTCAGGATGCATTCATGCGCTGTACCCTCTTATAAACAGGAAATCCTTCTTTTCTGTGAAAAATAAAATCTTAATCTTTAAAGATGTAATTCAACCTAACATTTCCTACGGTGCCCCCATCTGGAGTCAATGCGCCAGCATTCACAAAAAGAAACTGCAGGTCTGCCAAAATAAGTGCCTTAAAATAGCGACGAATAAACCTTTTTACCTTTCAACTAGAATACTATACGCTGATGCTGGTGTTTATACTATACAGGAACTGGACGAATCCAAACTTTGCTCATTTTACTTTATTATTTTTTAATAATAAAGTATTGTGATCGACCTGAAATTTCAAAAAAATTTGCTATCCTGAAATTTTGTATTTACACGTTTTAGGACTAGTAAACACCAAAAAAGCAAACAAAAAAAATGTCCGCCTGTCCGCCGTATACGCCGTACGCCGTCCGCCGTACGCCGTCCGCCGTACGTAAAATCGTTTGAAAGCGCGTAGCTCCCAAACCCGTTGAGGTATTAAGTTAAAATTTTTATGGTATCTTTTAAGGGGGTGGGGGTGTAAGGGGGGATGAGGGGGGAGCGTTTTAGACGAAAAATTTTGGTTTCCAGAACTCAGGAACCACTTATGCTAGGAGGCTGAAACTTGGAACTTATGTAGTACAAAAAACAATTATCGATATTGGTTGAGGGGTGTGAAAGTGAGGGGGGAAAGAATGAGTCCAAAAGGCTTGAAAGCCGGGATTGAAACATTCTAAAACGCTCCTGAACGATTGATGTCAGAAGATTGAAACTTTGTGCTTGCCCTTAGGGATACTTGAAGATTAGACAAGGGCTAAAATGTTTAAGGGGGTGGTGAGGTATGGGGTTGGGGGTGAAAAACTTTGGATTACAATATCTTCCGAACCAATTACACCAGGAAGATAAAATTTAGTTTCTGTATATGGGATTATAAGAGGAGTCTAATGAAAGTAAATTTTTTGAGGGGGGAGGTGGAGCACGAAAGTGGAGGGATAGCAATTTCTTAAAAAATGTCATTTTTATATCTCAGAAACCGTAACAGATATGATCTTGAAAATTTTACAGGAGTTGGGATCGGTAGACCTCTAGTAGGGTGTTGGGTACTGTGCGACTGACAACCTAAGAAATAACCAGGAGGCTATTTGGAACGTTATTTTTTAGGTTGTCAGTCGCATAGTAACCTACACCGCACCTCATCATTAAACCCGTTTCGGACTTCTACCCATAAAATAATAAAGTTGCGCCCAGACTGTTGGCAGATTTTTTTTATTTATTTACGTATTTTTTTTATCAATAGAATAATTCATAGTAGTAAAAGCGAATTCGATCACATTAAACCTAAGAGATTTTCGGAATCAGTGAAATCTTGAACAATACCCCCAGGGGGTGTAATAGAGAAAAATACTTAAATCGGTTTTTTTTTGTTACGGTCCCAATTGGTAGACACCCGCTAATTTCATCTTTCCTATAATATATACTTGTATATTTAACCTATTGTAAGTAATTATATTACTATTCCCTAATTATTTTCATTTTGTTTTAAATTGGGTTGTAAGTTAGTTAGGATTTAACAAGCCAGGTTTTTATTATAAAATTTTGCCTTGGATTTAAAAATTTAAAATTAAGATAATAAAGAAAGAACTAATTTTAGCAAAAACCTAAATTGTAACTATTATGTCACTAAAATTCTCGTATATTTTTTTGCTTTGCTGTGCTAAATAGGTTTAATTTAGCTGCTAAGATATTGAATTATCTGTTCTCTAAATGATAAATTATAAAATGGTAGACATAAGTGAAAAACTAATAAATTTTGATTGAATTTGAATTTGAATAAATTGTAACTACAGATGCAAAGATATAAAATCTGTAAGAATGGAATTTTTCATGGTGAGAAGTTACCATAGAAGCAAATTTGTTTAAGTTTTTTGTTCTTTTCAGTGGAGTTTCTGGTGCGAAACCCCAACACGAAATCGCCGACTGTTGATTAATCGCTGTCCCTGAGGGCATGACAGTTGGAAAACCTTCACTGGATACGCCAGTTTTTTTTATAAGACTGCGTTGGACTGGGTCCGAAGGAGCTGTTTCGTCATCGGATGGCGTAGACTCGTCAGAGGGTGTATCAAGCCTAAATCCGAAACACCCTTACAGCTGGTGGCATAGCTTGGGATTATTCTATATAGGCGATGTTGAAACTAATTTCATTATCGCGAATTATAATTTAAGTAACATTCTTGCCAAATTTGGTGGAATTTTTGGTTGTTCGCTATGAAAAATTCCATTCTTATACAAATTGGTAAAAAAATAAAATTGCTGTTGGCGGGATTCGATTCGGCGCTCTTAGCGTTGAATTTCATATATCATAGCGAACAACCAAAAATTCCACCAAATTGGTTGAAATATTGGGTGATCTTCAGTGCCACCTACCTTTAGTATAAGGAGGCGTAGGCAAGAATATTACTTAAATTGTAATTCGCGGTAATGAAATTAGTTTCAACATCGCCTATATAGAATAATACCAAGCAATGGCACCAGCTGTAAGGGTGTTTCGGATTTAGGCAGAAGATTGAAAATTTGTGGTGGTCTTTAGGGATACAAGAAGATTAGACAAGGGCTAAAATTTTCTAGGTGGGGGGGAGGTTGGCAAAAAACTTTGGATTACAATATCTTCCGAACCAATTTTACCAGGAAGATAAAATTTGGATTCTGTATATAGAATTACAGTCGAGTCTAGTAAATGTAAAATTTTTGCAGAGGGAGGTGAAACGCGGAAGTGGAAGGACAGCCATTTTTCAAAAAATTACTTTTTTATATCTCAAGAACCGTACCAGGTAATCATGAAAATGTAACAGGAGCTAGGACCAGTAGACCTCTAGCAGAGAAAAAAATTTTGAGTGTGTGGTTGTAAGGAGTGATATTATGGGAGGGGGTGGAAATGAAATCTACGGTTTCTTCATATAAATACATAAAAAGTGTTTTCAGGATTTTTTGAAATTCGACCCCTAAGAGGGTGTAAAGAGGCTGTATACTTTTTCATGAATTCTGCCATATTCCCCTGGTCTGGCCGATATCGAATATCTTTTCACTTTCATGGTCTTGCGTAATAATCGCCCAAAACTTGCTTTTAATTTTTTTCCTTTTCAGCCCCTAAGAGGGTATAAAAGGGTTGACACAAATTCCGTTATATCTCTTAGGAGTGATAAGACATCGTATTGGTTTTCATTTTCTCGTGCTATCTTTATATGTATATATCTAAAAACTCATTTCAGGATTTTTGGATATTCAACCCCAAAGTGGGTGGAAGATGGTTGCATATGTTTTCACAGATTCTTACATATTGCATAGATATGATGATATATCGAATTCATTTTTACTTCCTAAGGTTTCCTATATAAGCGCCAGAAAGTCAATTTCAGTATTTTTAGATATCTAATCGCAAGGGGTGTAAGGTGGTTGTATGCTTTTCAAAGCTTCGACATATTTCTTAGGTTTGATGAGATATTAGATCGCTTTTCACTACCACAGACTTTTTATATAATCGCCTACAAACCCATTTCTCAATTTTTCGATATTCAACCCCCAAAGGGTTTGCATATGTTTTCACAATTTTTGCCATCCCTTAGTTCTGATGAGATATAATATTGGTTATCACGGCATTTGATGTAATGACCTAAAAACCAATTTCACGTTTTTTCGAATTTCAAGAACCAAGGAGGTGTGAAGGGTTTGCTTCCGTTTTTACAAATTTTTCAAAATCCCTCGTGTCTCAGAAGATATCAAGTTGCTTCTAATGAAATCGTCTAAAAACATGTTACACAATTTTTTCGAAATTTAAACCCCGAGTGGAAGTATACGTTTTAACAATTCGTAATATCTTTTAAGTCTGATAAGGCAACAAATTCGTTTTTACTTTTATGGGCTTTTAGTGTACATAACGAGGGGACCACAATGGATCCACAGTGATCTCTCGTGATGGACTGTGGCACATTGCTTCAGTCCACCTTCTCAACTTAACCTAGTGTACATAATATACCGAAATTCGAATAGTCTACAGGGGCTTTTTCAAAGTATAATCGGCTAAAAATCTCTATTTTAAACATTTTTATTTTGAGAACAAAATTAATTTTCCAAGAAATCTAATAATCTCGAAACAACTCATGATATACTCTGACTTTGACCGCTCCCGAACTTTGACTCGAAAAATAATAAAGTATCGCCCAGACCATTGGCATATTTTTTAAATTTGTAAATCAATGTCATGTTAAGTGTCTTCTGAATAAAAAGGGAATTCTTGAAAATATTTCCACCGCAAAATCGAATCAATTGGTTCCTTATTAAAAGTTGTTTTCCTCTTAAAATATTCTGTTTTGAAATAACAATGAAGAAATATTCCATCCACAAGCATGTTACTCAAATCATATTTCCGTTCAATTTAATCGGCATTTCCGGGGGTCTGTCGTAGATGTTATAGATTCAACTTCCAAGAATATCAAAAAGGTGCGGTTGGTATCTTAAAAAGATTTATATCTTGTGGTTTCTTGTGCGAAACGATTCCGAGGGCTTTCAGGAAAAGGAAACGATTTTGGGTTTTCCTATCCCCTGTAACACTTGATGAATTTCCTGAAAACACGGTGTCACCCACCTTATCAGTCTTTTTTTTTCCTTTCTTTACTAGAGGAAGGTGAACACAATGGGTACCGTGTAATTAAGTTTGCACAATTAATTTACTACCAATCTATCCTTCTGCAGTGAATTGTAATGAATCATTTCGAGGGCTTTGTTAAAAGGCAGAAAGGTGAGAAGAACGCTTGAATAAATTGTGACTGGATACAAAAAATTTCAAATTTAAATAAGGTTTGACTGAATATTGTTTTTGAAGGATGCGAAGCGGAAAAAGCGTGGCTTGAGGCAAACAACTGTAGATTTCTCTAAAGTAATTAGCATCTAGATTTTAATATACATCATAAATATTTACAAAGTATATCATAAATAGATGATTTCGTTTAGTTTAGTTTCAAGAAGGGGCACAGCACTAGAACCACCGCGCTCACTAGGCGTCATACGGGCCTATTGCGATCAGTTCAGATTCTTGGGGGCTGTTCTATCCCCTCAAAAACACTCCAATTCCCTGCAGAACCGGACCAGTTTGTCATCCCCTAACGACCTCAAATCCTCGATGTTATCTAAGAAAAGACTACCCAGCCATCTCAGTTGCCTTCTAGCGATCCCTGTCCATTCACACAAGATGTGAGTGATGTCCTCCACAGCGTACAGATCATGGCAGAACCTGCACATGTCCGTCTCCGCTACCCCTAGTAGATGATGACTTTATTATTTTTTAAATAATCGCAACTGGTCGCAACGTCCAGTTGGGCAATCAATCTGGCAACAGTCTAAGCATAACTATTATTTTTTGGGTAGAAGTCCAAAACGCGTTTAATGCTGACGTGCGGTGTAGGTTAATATGCGACTTACAACCTAAAAAATAACCTGGTATTTATTAGATCTAAGAAACATGTAGGCTTTTGTGAAAACATATGCAAACTCTTTACACCCACTTTGGAGTTGAATATTCCAAAATCCTGAAAAGAGTTTTATACAGAAAGCCCGAGGAAGTGAAAACCAATTCGATGTTTTATCAGAGATATGACAGAATTCGTGAAAACTTGTTCAACCCGTTTATAAAAAATGGAAATAAATTTAAAACGAAGGAAACGATTATGAAACAAGCCCGTGGAAGTGAAAATTTATTCGATACCTAGTAAAACCTGAGGGATACGGATGAATTCGTGAAAATGTATACAACCCCTTTTACACCACCTAAGGGGTCGAATTTCAAAAAATCCTGAAAACGCTTTCTAGGTGTTTATATGAGGAATCCATGGAATGAAAATGAATTCAAAATTTTAGAAGACCTAAGAGAAATTCGTGAAAAAAAATTCTTCCCAACCTCCTCTCATACCCCATCGCCCTAAATGTACTACTTGAACGGGTCCAGTCTACCGATCAAAAGAATCTAATACCTCAAAGGGTTTCATAGTTACGAGCCTTCAAACGATTTTGCGGAGGAAGGACTGCGTACGGCGAACAGACGAACTGGTTTTTTTTTGCTTTTTCAGGGCATAAATTTTTTATACTCTAGATGAAATCTGAGAGTATTATAAGTTTAATCCCGCTCAAAAGTTTGTAACGCATAGAACGGGGCCTCGAACGAAATAAAATTATACATTATTTTGTGTTTGTTTATGGTCAAAAACTTCAAATCCGCTTGCTGTCCGTGTGTCTGTATGTCGGTCCGTCTGTCTGTTAGTCCGTCTGTCCGTCCGTCCGTCAGTCTGTAAATCCGTCTGTCTGTCCGTCAGTCTATCCGAAAGTACGATAACTCAAAAACACCTTGACCTAGAATCTTGAAGTTTTGAATCTGGTTTTGGTTGAATTTGTCCTGTTCCTAAGTTTGTCAACGGGCAAAATCATCCTACTCCATCGGGTAGCTGCCATACAAAAAGTCCTTAAGACACGTGTTCAAGAAAAATGGCCAAGAACTTTGGAACGCCATTAGCTACGACTTTGAAATTTTGTGTACGTTGGTTTTTCAATAATTCCAGTTAAATTAATGAATATGAAAGTGTGCGCCATGAGTCCTTCAAGTAGCTGCCATACAAAAATCCTGTAAAAATATCCTCACTCAATTTACGGAGCTCATTACAACTCAAAAAATCGTTTAGGCACGAAGTTGAAATTTTGAACATATTAGTTTTGAGTGAAAATGAAGTTTGTGCTCATTAATCACCAAAAATCCTTTAATCCTTCGGGTAGCTTCCATACAAATAGTGCTTAAAACAAGTATTCAACAGTTGCGATAAGATTGCGATAATAACAGCCGTGCCGTTTCATCCGACAATCTGAAACATCAAGGGAAATCTCGAGTGAAACCTATTGTGAGCGAACTTGAGAATTGTGAGAGTTTTCGAAGTATTCTTTTGTTTATTTAATTCATTGGGAGTCAGTAGGAATATTATGTATCAGCTTAACCTTCTACTCGCTCCAAAACGTCTTTGTTTCGACAGACAGATGTATTTGGTAGAGCAAGTTTTCGACGTTGCACCCACAGATACGAAGGCCGGGTGTAGTCCAGTGGTAGTGTACTAGTTCTTGAAAACATTGCTTCTGCGATGTCGTTAGTTCAATTCCCACTCAATGCATAAATTATTTATAAGAATTTTTCAGTTGCTATTGGCTTCGAAATATTAATATAAATAGTGAACAGTACCGGAATGTTAAATAGGGTCACTACTAACGGATTTAACACTGAGCAGATGAGTTCTGTTTACATTCTTATCAGCTTCACAAAACACCATCGGAGCTACCAGACAATAGTTGATTTGTTATAGGCAACATTGCTATTCTGGTAGGTCATATCACTGCAAAACAGCACAAAAAAAAAAATATTAGCACCTACTAGTAGGGGAGAGTGGGCTAGCAAGGTAAAGTGGGCCCCTTTCAAATTTCTAGTTTGCAATAGCTCCATCTCTTAGCAAAATAAATTATAGATAAAGCTTCATAAATTGACCAAAATGCACTATAAGCGAAATCCATTTTAATTACAGTTCCTTGAATTTTTCTCATATTACGATTTTTGCACCGTCTGATGTAAATATCAGTGTTGAATAATATCATTAAAAAAAATTGTTAGCAAATGAGAATTGTTTGGTACAGTATCCTTGAGATCGGCGTACGGATTGTGAAACTTAAAAAGTAATCTTTGATGATTATTTAAAAAAATCGGCCAACAGTCTGGGCGCAACTTTATTATTTTATGGGTAGAAGTCCGAAACGTGTTTAATGATGAGATACGGTGTTGGGTACTATGCGATTGACAACCTAAAAAATAACGTTCCAAATAGCCTCCTGGTTATTTTTTCGTGATTTTAGAATGTTTCAATCCCGTCTTTCATGCGTTAAAGACTCATTGTTTCCCCCCCCCCCCACTTCCACACCCCTTAACCAAGATCGACCATTTTTTTGCAATTGAGTCCATTATCATAGTACTATATAAGTTCCAAGTTTCAGCCTCCTAGCATAAGTGGTTCCTGAGATCTAGAAACCAAAATTTTTCGTCTAAAACGCTCCCCTCTCCTCTCCCCTTGTACCACCACCCCTCGAAAATATACCAGTCGTAGGGGTTCACCCAATCTACCCACCATAAAAATTGCAATTTAATATCTCAACGGGCTTGGGAGCTACGCGCCTTCAAACGATTTTGCGTACGGCGTACGGCGGACGGCGTACGGCGGACGGCGTACGCCGTCTACGGCGGACAGACTGACATTTTTTTTTTTTTGCTTTTTTGGTGTTTACTAGTCCTAAAACGTGTTAATACAAAATTTCAGGGTAGCAAACTTTTTTGAAATTTCAGGTCGATCACAATACTTTATTATTAAAAAATAATAAAGTAAAATATATAAATTTTAGCAGATGCTTGCTGTTTAATGTTCATTTGGGGCAAAGTGAGCCTCAGGCGCATTTTACCCCATACCAATACAATTTTATTTGATAATTAAAAATAATTTTAGCATGGCTAGAACATACAACAAAAAATTAATACAACAATTATCGTGGACTGAAGATGCGATGAAAAATGCAATAACTTCTGTTGCTGAAAAAAAATTGAATTAAAGAAAGCCAGTAAGTATTTTGGTGTTCTCAGGGCTACTCTTCAAAGCAGAGTCCGCTCTCAACACACTTAAATTCGCTTGAATTTATTAAAATTATATTATTTGTCTTAATTGATCCATTGCTCCAGTTTTCGCTCCAGTTTTTGGTTGAAATTATACTATACCCCTTGGAAGGGCTCACTTTACCCCAGTAGTGGGGTAAGATATCTTTTTTATCAGCAGCAATAATTTAATTTCACGAATATATGACTAAGCTAACATCCTAAGCTATCGATTTTGCAAGAAAAGGATTTTATAACTATTGCCCATTTTACAGAATCCCGGTACAAACCTTAGGGGCTCACTTTGCCCCACGTTCCTCTACACTGCCGTACCCGGCCTGATTTCTGACCTCCCATCCTTAAGCTGACTGGACTGTACACTACTGTGTATTAAAGGCTATCCTCCTAAGTCCAGTTCGGTATCCTTAAAAAATGTACAAACTCTCAGCAATGCAACAGATTCGATTAATTTCACGGGTATTCTTATATTTTAATTAATTTTGTATTAATCAGCCTATTGCGATACATCTATTTAAAGTGTGTATTGAAAAAAAATTGTTGGAAAAAAGTTCAGAACCTACTTATCAATTTATGCTTTAAACCATCCATGAGACATCTATTTTTGACGTAAAACCATTATTTAAGTTCTGTCACAGCGGGGCCTGTCGTCTCCAGAAAAACTCGTAATCAATAGTTCTGGGTTGTCATATGAGTCCGACACGTGTCATATGTTTACTCCTCGTTAAGCCAAACTGTACACTATGCCCCAGATGTAGGAATAACATCTTAAGGATACATAGGACGAAAGCCGAAGACAACGTATGTGGTATGCTTAAGGACGTTCATATTGGAAAAGATGCCGCTCGTAATACTATCGCAATCCTTCAAATGATGTAACAACAACATTAAAGTTCCAGGGAGCTGTTTCCTTATACCGTAATCCGGTAGGTAGAGCAACTTCCCGAAGCCATTTATTTGAATAGTGACAATGGAAAGGGATTTGACAAAACTTTTAATCAAAAGCAACTTCTTCAAGATTTCCGTCATCCGTGTGTTTTTCTGTGCCCGGCATCATTTTTAGTTTCACTAGTACTACGCCCTTATTCGAAGGGGGTGCGAATAGCTACATCCGTATGCTACCATCCCCTAATAGAAACTATTGGAGAGAATCTGCTATGGATCATGTCACTTTCTAGTCACGATAACAAAAACCGATCAAGAAGTCAAAAAAGTTTTCTTCTTGGAGTTGATTGCTTTTCATATTGTTGTTGAATGTTCGTTTTCTTTTCGCCATTTTCTTTTTCCAAGGGTCATTATTTACCATCCTAAACGATGGTGTAAGTTATACCAAAACAATTTGCCTCAAGTTTAATGAAAGGTTGGGATAATTTATTATGGATGGGGTTATTGCGAATGGTGTTTAATGTTGTAGAATCGAGTTGTTGTTATTGTTTTCGTTTTATATCGTGGGAAAGTTTTGTAATCGTTTCTGATTTAGAGGTTTCGTAATGTTTTTTTGCAATTTCAGAACATGCTTCAGTACAACAAATAACTTTTCTTTTGTAAAACATTGAAATAATCTAAACAAAACCGTTGATAAATGATTAAGTTGAGAATTTTAGTAGCGAACTTCGCCAATCAAAATAACTGCCATCGGGCTATATTAAAAGCGTAAAGTAATTTAAATAAATGGTACGTCTGAATTATTCAGAAACAATAGATACAAGCAATTTAAGTTTTAGCGACGGAATATTAATTCGAGGTCACAAAGTGTATCAATTATTTTATGTAAATATAAGTAAATATGAGGCTACGAGGGCAACAGTGGCCTAACCCACAAAACCATGAAACCTGAAAAAAATATTTTTCTAGTAACGTAAAGTGGCCTATTTCCGACCATTTTGGTTTTTTATTAATATATTTTTATTATCGCGAGTAATAAGGTAAATTCTAGGATCGATATATTTCCACATGTGTTCTCTATCCGTTTACTGTGCACAACGGAAGCTGCATGTCATTTCTTTAGATTGTGGCTTCAATTAATCGGCGGTGAACCTAAAAACAAATTTATTTATTTATAATTTTCGTAAATTTAAAAGACTAACTTTCATCAAAGTAATTAAGGTTTTTTCTGGCTTTATAAACATTTAATCTGTATTGAAATGTAAAAAAATAATTTAAATTCATAGAATTTGTGAAACAAGCAAATAAAATGAAGTGGTCGGAAATAGGCTTCTCTGATTTCATGTGATGTCCTTATTCCGACCAGTGGTCGGTATTAGGGAATATCAAGGGAATATTTCAAATAACTAAAATATTATGTTTATATACTGTAAATAGTAAAAATCGATATTTATTGATTATATTATCTGTCTTTGTTCCTAATTCCGACCTATGCGATACATATATTTTAGATCTTGAAAGTTCACATGAAACGGACCTATCACCTTCTTGAACTGATATATATCGCAAAATCCATACCTTTTTCGTTTAAGAGTTTTGGCTTTATTTGACGGTTTAAGTAATAAATTGGTTTCTATTTAAATATTAATGGGCGCAGTACGTTATTTGTTGTGAAATTTATGTTCCTATATTAGTTTTACCTTAGATTAAATCTACTAATATCACTGGTCGGTAATTAGGACATCCAATTTGATCGGTTTACCCATTTACGACCTAATAGCTGTACAGCAGGGTAACAAGTTTACTCAGTGGCAATTACATTTTAATTTTGCGCCTTCTCTAATAAAATTAAACATACATTGTATATAAAAAAAAATGTTATATTTGTTTGTTTGTTTGTCCCGTATGCGTTCCTGTACCATACATCTGATTGTGATGAAACTTTGGTGATTTGTTGTGCGCTGAATTAGTAAAATCATTTTAATTGGTGGTACGCGAGTCGTTTCAATAATTGCGTGTTTTTCATATACATATTGTAGTTTATCGGCAGTTCGTGGATTTTCGGTGTATTAGTTATGCCATTGACAAATGGTAAAGTTGGAAATTTCTACCTGGTTGAAATTAAAACAACCATCCAACATAGACAAATTTTTGGCAGCTGACTGTTGCATGATGGTTCGTGTGTAATTTTATGATCAGGACCTCAGAAAATGAATAAGTTTTTTCAATGAATGTTTTGATTGTTTGTTTGTTCCCCATTCAACGGAGCAGCGGGAATAATACGGGCACCAGAGCAACGGGAGTTATGGAAGTAACGCAGCAACGGGAGTAATGGAAGCAATGGAGCAACGGAAGCAACTGGAGAAAGACTGAAAACCGCTTGTATTGCAACACATGTCGGGGTATTATTTCGTTGTGCTCGCAAACAAAAAAATATGGGATTTCAAATTCGCATACTCGATACCACTGTTAAATTTTACATTTTTGAAACAGCTGAATATAATTTGAATCTGTGCCAAACTAACAGTTTGTGTGTACCTGCTATTGTGTGTTTTATCAACAAAGTGGAGCTTGATCACTGAACCCGAAAAAATAGATGATCCAAACGAGAGGATGAAATTCACAAATATTTTTAAAATAATAGTCACACTACTCTTTAAAATATTTTTTGAGGTTATGTGCTCTGTTAAGAAGATATGCGACCACAAAATTGGAATCGCAAAATCCCAAGTGATTCGGTCTTGGCCTCTCGGAGACTGGACAGTGTAGCCTAGTATTGACACTTCTTTTGTTTCTCCCAGAACCTTAAGCCCCTCTTGATGGAGTAGGTTGAGATTCCACAGAAAGGTCCACTTGGGCGAACAACGGATTCCTTCTCTTGTCTACTATTTCATTGGTCTCTACTCGTATGTCCTCATGACCGGTATCCAGTATTACGAACGTATCCTATATTTGATCCGCCACTCCTAGTGGCTTTTCCAGAATCTTGTACAATTTTTATTTTTTAAAAGGCCTTGAGCCACGTGTTCCTTTTATCTGATAAAGATAAAACTTAAAACATTTTTTTCCATTAATTGGAATCATTCAGGAATCATTAATTGGAGTCGTTTGAAATATATTACTTATTCCTATCTACCATATATAAAGTTTATTTACATTTTATGTTATTATAATCTTATACTCAATTAAACAAATTAATGGAATCTGCATTAATTGAAAATACAAGTTTTCCGGGTTCAATACTGGTATTATTTATTTTTGCGTGACGTTTCGGACTCGACTGAGTCCTTTATCAAACAATCTGCATTAATTATTTTATTATCCTGTTTTCTTCAACAAATTTAAAAAAAAAGAATAATATCGCTAATAACATGCAATAACAATGTTGTTTTATATGATAGAACACCTAGGTCAGAAATAGGCTTATGTGGCGGTCGGTATTAGGAAAGAATTGTTTATGTGGTCGGAAATAGGAAGATTTCATCATTATGAAATTAATTATTTCCAAGCATGTTTTCATATCAATATATAAATATATCATACCAAAATTGAATTTTTTGAGTATCGGTAGCAGGTTATGAATCCATAAAAAAAAATTTTAGGAAGAAACAAATAATTGTTTGCTTTATACAAAAAAAAATATCTGCAGGGTCTTAGGTGGTCGGAAATAGGTCATTTTACGTTATTTACAGTGCATTCTGTTGTCATTAGATTAATTTTAAAAAATAGTTTTATATACTGCGGACAGGTGGCAGCAAATCTTATTAGTGAGAAACATTTGTATAAAATATTATGGAAAAAAATTGCATGCGTCTCCAATATTTATGTTAGTGGGTTGCTCTCATAGCCTCATATGTAGGTGTTCTTATAAATTTCTAGAGGAAAGGAGAAAGAATTAGCCTTTTTTCAAATGCAGTTAGGTCAAGACTATTGGCAGATTATTTGCTTCTGTTACAGACAAGTTGGAACGCTAATAGTCTGTACCGTCACTTTTTGCAAGCACAACTGAACTTCGACTGACTAGTGTGTAACTACTGAACGGCTGGTTAGAGAAGAGAATAGAGTAAGTGAACAGTTCAATTGAAGTAATTCACGACTAGTGAGTAAATACTGACTACAGAACAGCGAGAACAGAAAAGATAAAAAGAACAGTTCAATTGAAGTACTTTACGATCAGTGACTATTAAGTGACTCGTGACTAATGAATGGCGAGAATAGAAGAAATGAAAAGAACAGTTCAATTGAAGTACTTCATTGAACTATATATTCAAAGTGAATAACTAGTTGTGAAGTACTTCACTGAAATGAGCTGTTTTGCCCATCTCTAGTCTAACGTCATAAACTGTTAAATTCGACGGTGACGTGGACGAAGCAAACGTCCTACGAACCACCGATGAATGTTTATAGTTGTATCTTATAAGGAGCTTCATAAACAAAATTAATTTTTCTAAAAATCTCCCTGTTTCTAAACAATTAGTGCTACGATTCGGCTTTGACCGCATCCCCGACTACAACCAAAAATCATAATTAGTATGTTAAAGGTGCGAACAGAACACCAACTTCGACATTATTTAAAACACAAGATTGTTTGAACTATGGCTGCCTTTCAATAAAACTACCCAATCGTGCTATCATTGTATTTATGAGACTGCAGTACTTGCACAGTGCTGCAAATTGTAATCTCGAATTTTAATTATTTCCCAGCAGGAAACTTTATCTGCTGGGAATAGTATCTGTGCACTATGATTTTGGGGAACGTTGCCGGTGGTTGCCATGTGGATTATTTACGTGGCTTCTATCTATAATATATTAGTTGTTTTTACCTAAGAACGGAACGTTCTTTTAATACACAAAAACTACATAGCTTCTAGAGATATGCACTGAATTGCCTATAGGTAGAAAACGTTTGCTCTCACATGTAGGAAATTAGGATTCGAAATTTCAATTACTAACTCCTGACGCCTATACTGTAGACATTCAACTTGATGACGAATTTCGGCTCCTGGTATCCTAAACGTGAAATAAATTAGTATTTAGAAAGATCCTGAAATCATAAATTCGAAACTAAGCCGGAACCTGGAAAAAAGACGCATCAATATAATTGCATTATCATCAATGGCGCGACAACCCAAATCGGACCGTGGCCTCCTGATTAGGTTTCTGGACAGTGTTCTTTTTTTCCGGTGATGCGTCGTCGGCGCCTCGCCCAACGGGTCAGTCCTACTTATTTATTAGACCCCCGGTAGCAAAAGGGTGGGAGTTTTCAGCTAACAATTGCTGGAATGCTTCGAGTCCAACTATATCATACTTTTTTCCTACTTCCTGAGACGCACTG
Organism: Beris morrisii; assembly: GCA_951812415.1. NCBI lineage: Eukaryota > Metazoa > Arthropoda > Insecta > Diptera > Stratiomyidae > Beris > Beris morrisii. Next base: position 24,140,123 of record OX638312.1, read on the forward strand.
GTATTACTGGCCATTTAAGGAGGTCATCTCGTGTTAAGGCTCTTTTTTTAAGCTTTTTAGGGAAATTTGTTTTGGAGAAATAAATAAAGATAATAGCGTGAAATTTTTACCACATATTTATGTACATTTTGAGCACACTTTACAATTTTTTCAACCCGAAATTGTCGCTTATTGCTGAGATATACGGCAGCTTAGCCACTCATTTTCAAAAAACCTTGGTTTCGGTAGACACGATTGCGGGCGTTCTGTTTATCTCAAATAAAAAAATCTGCCAATAGTCTGGGCGAAACTTTATTATTTTTAGGGTCAAAGTTCGGGAGCGGTAAAAGTCGGAGTGTATCATGAGTTGCTTCGAGATTTTTAGATTTCTTATGGAAAATTAATTTTGTTCTTAATATAAAAATATTTAAAATAGAGATTTTTAGACGATTAAACATTGAAAAAGTCCGTGTAGACTATTCGAATTTCAGTATATTATGTACACTAAAAGCCCATAGAAGCAAAAACGTATTTGTTGCCTTATCAGAATTAAGAGATATGACGAATTGTTAAAACGTATACAAACCTATTACTTCCACTTGGGGTTTGAATTTCGAAAAAATTGTGAAATAGGTTTTTAGACGATTTCATAAGAAGCAACCTGATATCTCATGAGACAAGACGGATTTTGAAAAAATTCTGAAAACGTAAGCAAACCCTTCACATCTCCTTGGTTCTGGAAATTCGAAAAATCGTGAATTGGTTGGCCGTAATAATCAATTTTACATCTCATCAGAACTAAGGAATGGCAAAAATTGTGAAAACATATACAAACCCTTGGGGGTTGAATATCGAAAAATTGAGAAATGGGTTTGTAGGCGATTATATAAAAAGTCTGTGGAAATAAAAAGCGATCTAATATCTCATCGAACCTAAGAAATATGTCGAAACTTTGAAAAGCATACAACCTCCTTACACCTTTTTGGATTGAATATCTAAAATACTGAAATTGACTTTTTGGCTTTTTTACATAGGAAACCTTAGGAAGTAAAAATGAATTCGATATATCACCAGATATGCAACCTCCTTACACCCACTTGGGGGTTGCATGTTCAAAAATCCTGAAAGGAGTTAATAAATAAATATGAAGACAGCACGAGAAAGTAGGAACCAATTCAATTTCTTATCACTTCTAAAAGAAATGACGGAACTCGTGAAAATGTGTTCAACCCGTTTATACCCTCCTAGGTGGAAAAAGGAAAAAACTTAAAAACAAGTTTTAGGCGATTATTACACAAGCCCATGAATATGAAAAGATATTCAATATCTGATAAGACGTGGATATAGTAGAATTCGTGAAAAAGTTTACAACCCCCTTTGCACCCCCTTAGGGGTCGAATTTTAAAAAATCCTGAAAACGCTATCTAGGTATTTATATGAAGAATCCATAGAATAAAAATGAATTCAATATTTGGGAAGACCTAAAAGATATGACGAAAACCGTGAAAATATATGCATTCCATTTTCACTGATAATTTTTTTTGCCCCCCCTCCGAACGCCAATGTATATTTGAAATTTTTTTTTATCTAAATTAGTTTTCTAGTTGATTTACATAAACGTACCGAGTTTCAGCTTTGTAGCATAAGCCGTTCTATAGATAGGAAAAATACCCCCCACCCCCGTACCATACTACCCCTATAAAAAATTATATTTTTCCAAGATGCTACTAATATAGCTCTATCTAAATACGAAGTTTCGGCTTTATATCATTATAGGTTTTCGAGATATTAAAATCGAAACTTTTTCCTTTTCACCCTCCCCCACCCTCACCCTTTACACCCACACTTCCAAAATTTTGTTTTCTACTAGGGGTCTATTAGGCCTACTTCTGTTAAAAATTTGAAGCATCTATCTTACACCGTTCTTGAGATATGAGACGTGATTTTTTAGAAAAATTCTTATCCCCTCCACTTTCATGCTCCACCGCCCCCTTCAAAAATTTTGTTTCCAGCAAACTTCATTTGTCAACCTTTATACAGAAACCAAATTTTATTTATCTAGTGCAATTGGTTTGTAAGATATCGCAATCTAAAGTTTTTCACCCCCCATCCCCGTACGCCACTGCCCCCACTCAAATTTTTCCGAATTTTTCCGATCTATTCTCCTAATATACCTACAGATATTCATTAAGTTTCAATTTTGTGACATTAACCGTTTAGGAGATATGGATTTTAGAAAGTGTCGATCTCACCTTTTTTGCGTTTTGGACGCATTATTTTTCCCCCCACTCCCAAACCCCTTCACCTATATCGGCAATTTTTTTGCAAATGGGTCCACTACTGAAGCTCTATATAAATTCCAAATTTCAGCCTCCTAGCATAAGCGGTTGCTGAGATCTAGAAACCAAAATTTTCCGTCTAAAACACTTCCCCCTCCTCCCCCCTCACACCCCCACCCCTCCAAATTTGGCCACTTCAAGGGGCCTACCCAGTCTGTTCATAAAAAAAATTTTAATTTAATAGCTCAAAGGGTTTGGGAGCTACGAGCCTTCAAACGATTTTGCGTACAGCGGTCGACGTACGGCGTACGGCGGACAGACGGACTGAAATTTTTTATTGCTTTTTTCGTGTCTACTCGTCATGAAACGTGAAAAAAAAAATTTTGAGGGTAGCAAATTTTTTTTTTTTAAAAATCGAAAACAATACTGTATTATTAAAATAATAAAGTAAAATCAAACGGCATTTTAATCTGTGAAGTTTGAACTAGTTTCGGAACTAGGATTATCAAAAAATATTGAACAGTTAATTTTTGGCAACTTGTTGAACTTTTTATCGTCAATTTTGGCGTTTTTTTTACGACTTCTTCAGGTCGACAAAAAAAAAACGGCTTGATGAATCACAATTATTCTAGTTTGCAAACTGTCTACAAGAGTACTGAATAAGTTCACCAAATTTCAAAGGAATTCGTTAAATAGATTTCGAGATATCATGTCTACCGATTTGGAAAATACTGTTTTGAGAAAAATGCGACTAAACTTACCATTATATTCGAAACAACAAAGGAGTTTAGAGAATATAACGGCCTGTAACTTCCGAACGGCTTCGAATATCGGAATATCACTTCTTCCACATATTCTACACTATATTTGGATGCAATTTCTGCAAAATCGATTTCTTGAATCAGTCACACGTGATGACCCCCTTAAGCCAACTCCCTCCTCCTTTCTCAACCGGGCTTGGGACTGGCTATGGCTGAGTTATACTATAATTTCGGTAAACTTTAATACAAAGTCCTTCATCTAAATTCCTTTAACATGAAACATTGCGATTGGATGGTGGCAATGCGATTGGATGGTAGCAATCACAAACGAACGTATGAAAATATTGCGTCGTAACCAAAGTTTCGTTGTTGAAATTTATACATACGGTTCTGTTTCGACGTAGAGTATACGAAACTTCATCTGCAGGCACGTTTTGCATGCTGGGTTCCATTGTCTGTTTGTAGCTTTTCCTGATTCTGACATTTATCGATTTTATTGGCAAATCGCTTAGTTAGAAATAGCCACCTGGTGAATATAAACAATCCTTCTAGATAGACAACTTCTCGACAGCTGACTGTTATAAGACGGTCGTATTTAATTTTATGATTCGAAGCTCCGCGGGAATTCGATTCTTCTTAAATTTTTCTATGACACACATAATAAGATTTGATGACAAGCGATGCAGTTGATAACAACGTATTTATTTCAAGTTCTACATTTCGAAAATGTTGTGCTCAAACCTCCACAGCTGAGTTAGAAAACGGATAATTTTTCTCTAAGAATTGGCGGTATAAACTTCGAAACAATTTCAAAAATCATTAAAATTTTGAGAAAATTAAATAGGGCAAAATTATTGAAATATTTAGGAAGAACAACTGTCCCTAAACTAAGGCTGCCAGATTGGGCTATTTCCCGCGATTTGGGCAATTTAAATTTAATTCACGGGTAAAACTTTCAAAAAGCTACTTATAGCTTTTTGGGCTATTCGGCTAACGCAAATTGTCTTATTTTGCTAGTTAACAACAGACGCGATTTACACGGAAAAAATAAAAATAGGAAAATTAGGAAACTGAATTTCTGTCGTCTCGTGGGTTAAATCTGCTAGTGTTCCCCGGCTCATATACAACGTTTGCAAACTACGTCATATCACAAATCCTCTTGCCACTAAATTTCAGTTCTCCAGTCATAATATTGAAAAGTAATATTTCACACGATATCTATCTGGTATTTGCAAGCTAAAATTAATTTAGAATCGGTTCATTATTTGTGGACTTTCTACAAATGAACCACCTTCTTTGAAGTTATGGACACCCGTAAAAAGATAACATACAAGATATAATAGATTTACCAATATTGATGACTCTGTCATTGAGTTCCTTTATTTCTTGCATAATTTATTAATTACAATTTTGGCTGGATTGGTAGGTTACAGACACGAGTTGCAAAAATGTTAGTCCCTCCAAAGTTATTGTTACATATATACTCTGACAACCCGAGCAGAGAAAAATAACAACCTACCAATAGCTCTATATACTTCCCGCATGTTCTAGACACTTCTCGCAAGTAATAGCTACTTCTTCCGCGTTCCACATAAACAACCGAATATGCTGGAAATTTCTCGACTATACTCATGCAGTATATAAACGCCGCAGAGCCGGGGGATAAGTTTTTCTACTGCGAGAGTGAAACGACGATCTACGTAAAAGTGTATTTTTCAAGTGATTTTCATCGATTAAAACGATCAAGTAATAAATGAAATCGAATTATGTTTTACTTGAAAACCAGGCGCAATTACTTTTCAAATATAATTTTACCTTTAATTTGGACCTAACATATTTTGCAAATAAGATTTAGAAAATGGTGATAAATACGAATTTATGTATTCACACAATATTCATTATACATTACAGTGTTTCTAACGAATTCTGAAACACAGTTCGTCGTCAAAATCGCAATTGTGTTCAACATGTTTAAGTAGGTCTTTAAAATTGCAAAGTTGAGCGCGGTATTTGGGCTACAAATCTTCATGCGGGTTTTGGGATATTTCATAAGCTCACTCAGCGGGTTCTGCAGCCAACTATCTGGCAACCCTGCCCCCAACTGTTAGTGACTACCCATCAGTATTCTTTGTTTTCTATCAAAAGTGCTTGAGAGAGTTATGTCAATGCAAATGCAGGATACATAACATAAAATTAATATCCCGCTGGCAGTCTGGTTTCCGTCCGCATCATAGCTGTGAGTCAGCATTATTGAAAGTCAGTTCCGATGTTAGGAAGGCCTTGGATTCAGATCACCTACCTCGTCTTATTAGACTTTTCCAAAGCTTTTGATTCAGTTGACCATAAGAAACTATTGCTTAAATTATCACCGAACTTCAACTTTGGTCTGGGCTCAGTTTCGCTACTCCATAGTTTCCTTCGTGATAGGCGACAGCAGGTTCGGGTGAATGATGTTCTATCACCATCCCTTCCACTTGTGGGTGGTGTGCCTCAGGGATCAATATTAGACTCCAGTGTGCACTTATATGCAGATGATGTCCAACTTTACTTAAGTCGTCCAATTGGACTTGTTGAGGATTGCGCGAGTCGTATCAATGATGACTTTGAGCGAGTTTTCAATTGGTTGTTCGGAATAATTTAAAACTTAATGAGCGGAAGTCACAGCGCATTGTCTTTTACTATTACCGCCTTCTTGAGGAGTGTTTTCCAAGGGTTATCTTGAATGAATCATTGCTGCCTTTCAACTCCATTGTCAGAAATCTGGGTGTATCACTAAATAGCTCTATGAGTTGTTGTTCTCATGTATCTACCATATTGAAGAAGGTTTATGGTGGCTTACAGTATTCTACCATTGAAAATTAGGCTAAAGCTGGTGCGTTCACTCATAATTATTCATTTCTTTAGATATTGTTGCGAGCTAGTGGTTCGCCGGCATTTCAAGTAAAACACAATTCGGTTAAAATCAAAATAAGTAACAATTTATTAATTCGCATTTAATTATATTCGCACAATTATTCGCACTATATGGCAATACCGCGCGCTTATTTATCTCGCTTGATTCGATCACACGCAATCGATCGCTTTCCACCAATACGGTCGCGTATACACACTGGCTGTCAAAGTCGACGTAATAAAAATTACTATGTCCCTCGCTGAAAGCTTCACCTGCTTTTATACTACTTGTCTGTAGTCGAGACTGTTCTTGAATCTTCGTTCGGTGGTGTGTGTAGAGGGTTCTGGAAAGTTTGAGAGCATTCCATTTCCATTCGAGCGCATTCGATTAGAGGGGAGATGTAGTCGTATTGTTTCGCCTTATATACTTCAACTAGGTTTCTTATTGGGTTATTTTGCAACTAGGTATTCAGTTGCTGCTGTTTCCCTTATTCGTAATCGATTGAGTTGCGCGGTTGCCAAGTTTACATGTAACAATATGGTAGTGTTATCTTTCCCAAATTCGATTCCAACGGCCAACGAAAGTTAGACATCGCCTTCGATGATTGCGTACGTTTTGTATTCCGCTTGAAACGCTACGATCATATTTCTTCTTACAGGAATGAATTGCTGGGTTGTTCCCTCTCAATTTATTTGGAATGGAAAATCCTGTTGGCCTTGCATAACATTCTTGTTACAGGTGAACCATCTTATTTAAGAAATAGCTTAATACCGTTAAACTCGAAGCGACATCAAAGGCTTCTTGCACCACGATATTCGAGGTCAGTTGGTGAGAGCTCCTTCCTTGTTCAGTCGATTAGGATTTGGAATAATCTACCTGTCAGTGTTAAGCGCGCGGGCAGCTCTAGTACTTTCAAGCACCTATTATGCAGTTCTATTTTATTTTAAATAATTAATTATATTTATTTCGACTCTGTAGAATCACATTCAGTTTATCAATTTCTTTTTTTATTTTTTCTCATTTTTACAATATTATTTTTCATTACTGTTATTTCTTGCTTTTTAACTATCTTTTCTTTTCTTTCTTCTTATTTTGGTTGTTCTTATAACATTTTATTCCCTTTTTTGAATTTATTGAGTTCTATTTTGATTTTAATGTACTCTTACATAAGATATACAATCTCGTAGTACTATATAAATAAACATAAACATAAACATTAAAAATTTTTTTGTAACATTTTTCTTTTATTTTCATACTGCAAATTGGTCTCTTTAAAAGACATAGGCCGCTATTCTTAAATACCATATAAGGTCTGCTCTTAATAAAACTGGCTTTAAATTTAAAGCCGACTTTAAGTATTTTGTATCCACAATCAAAATAAAGTCAGCTGTAGCAAACATGTGAAATTTAATAGGTTTTGACGTGTTATCTAGTACATTGTTAACAGCTGATCACTATACAGGGTGTTTGGCACTCCGTGTGATGTACGTAGAACAATTTTTTTCTCCAAATATATCAAGGAATAACCCCTTACACGGTGGCACCCGGAGTGCCAAACACCCTGTATATGCCAAAGTTTGTTTGTAAACGAAAGAGAAAGGATATAGATAACAAAGTGGTTGGTATTTTATAACTTGTATTATAATAATAACAAATTTTAGTAAAATAATATAAATTATAGAGTCAGAGAGCTAAAAATTATATACATGAATTTCTGCGATATTTTTGTTGTTTTCAATTCTTGTTAACATGCAATTTTAGTCATATTTTTATTATTTATTGAAGTAGAATTTAACAAATGAAATATTTTATTTATGTACATATTTTCATCTATAAAATACAAGAATTTAAAAGAATCTGTTGATTATAATTACAATAATTTCTACCATTATTGGTAGATACAAGTGCTGGGTATCTCCTTATTGTATGATTTGAAATTTGATTTACTCTGGAATCTGCGAGAATGCACTTATGAATTCATAAGAAAATATTTTATTATTGTAATATGAATGTGAATATACTCACAAAGGCAACTTCGTTCCATAGCAATATTAAAAAGAACTGTTGACGCAACTATTACACATTTAGCTGTATCTAAATCAACTCGCTCAAATATTGCCTGAAAGTTGTTCGATTCCAACACGGGTTACTATGTGTGCTTTATTATTCTTTTGGAGCCTGAGGAACCAACGTCTCTCAAAATATGTCCGATGTCTTCACTTTCCATTTTACTTTTCAATCCGCATTCATTCCAAATTCTGGAATCATGTGTCGATCCTATATGACGCGCAACGATATCAACAATTTTGTGGATTGGGTCACAAACAATCTGAATATAAATATTGGCCAAGTCATTTAATGTCACTGGCAATTTCAGCACAGCTTACCTAAACATCAATGGAGCTGTATGTAGCCTTTTCGATTTGAAAATCTGCCCGCAGCTTCTTTGCCCAATTTCTTCACTGGCGCCTTAATCCGAACAATGGTGCAATCCATCAAGCCTCGTACATGGGGAAAATTGGCGATTTTCTAAAATGAACTTATAACTTCAGTTTCATTCAATGGAAATTTTACAAAGTTTGATAGTTGCTTTGCCAAGCATCTGCTTACTCTTGCAACAATTCGACTCACAGACGGTTGCGATACGTTATACAATTCGGCTACAAAATTTTAAGATTTGATACCAAGAAATTCATATTGTAAGTATCTTTAGCTTACCAATGTTCTGACCGTAACCATTTCGTCCAAAAAATCTTAATGTCATTAAGACTAGCAGCACGGGGCTAATGGGTCGTCCGCAATCATTTTCTTTCTCCAAATCACTTTTAACTAAATTAATAATAAATTTAGCGGTGATTTTATCAAACCTATGATTGGAATGAAACAATTCGTCGTCTACAGCAAATGGATCATTTCTCGCCTTATAAACGGTCTCTTCCTAATTGATAGGTCTTGTATTACTTCTAAATCCTCTAAAACCATATCTTCAAGTTCCATGTTTTCTGCGTACAATATTTATTTTAAAACTTTAATTAAATCACTTGAAAAAAGTATACGAACTTTGTCACACTAACTATATCACAAATAAATTTAAACGTTGACTGGCATGCTTTAAAGTTGGCATTAGTCTACTTTACATTTAAAGTCGACTTTAGCGTTAAAGTATGCTGTAATTTCACTGTGAATACACTAAAGTTTGCTTTAACTATTTTAAAGTTAAAGCCAACTTTATCGCGACTGTGAATAGCGGCCGTTATGTTTGTGATATGTTATTTTTAATCATAAGATTAATTTAAATTCACTACAATCAATGTTTTAAGGTAAAACACTTAAATAATTCGCTCGCTATCTTGATTTTGTATGAAAATAACGTTCAACTGCCAGTTTACATCTATCTTTAAAAGTTCCGAAATTTGCCACCAGAGTACATCGTATATTTGTCAATACATGCCTGCATAGAAGCGAAGTCCGTTGTTATCGTAGTCGCAGTCAGCAGTCGCGGTCGGTACAGTAGCGTTGGCACTTCTGTCGCACTTCGACTTTAACCGCTTGTGCCCAGATTGTTCCAAATTAATATCGGAGTTTTAATTTAGAACGGAACTGTAGTTACTAGTTACTAATTAATTTAGAACGGATCTGTAGTCCCAATTTTAGTATTTCCAGCTAGAAAATGGATATTACTCATACACAGTAAAAAAAATGCATTGAAATTACCATGTTTTGAATAGTAGGCAAATATGTCACACCTTTTCAAGTAAATTTACATTGGGATGTAATAGTCATTTTCAATGTAATCTTAAATTTTCGGTCAGAAAATTTTAACTTGCATTCAGTAAATTTCAACTTTCGGTGTAAATTTACACTTTTCCGAATTGTTGAAAGGAAGTTCCCTTTCGGTGCGGGGAGTTTACCTCAACTTTTGTGTTAAATCAGCAAGCAAAAATTACACCTTTTTTACATGTTTGTAGTGTATAATTAGCAGTTTTTAAGATACACTTATTTCTACTTCTAAAATTATTTTTTACTTACTTACTCTTAATAAAACCCTTGACGATAGGAATCAACCCACGACCTAAGCTGGTTTGCCGTGTAGGTTTGGCGTGCATAGCGAGTGCGCAACCGAAGGCGTCCAACTTCGTCTTTTCATATTGTTACATGTAAACCTGGCAACCGCGCAACTCGATCGTTTCGAATCAACAACCGAATACCTAGCTACAAAGTAACCCAATCAGAAACCTAGTTGAAGTATATAAGGAGAGCGGAGCAACACGATTATACCCCCCTTCTTATCGAATGTGCTCGAATGTATGTATGTGCTAGAACAGCGTAGAGGATCAAATGGAAAGATCTCAAGCTCACTAGAACCCTCTACACACACCACCGAACGAAGATTCAAGAACAGTCTCGACTCCAGACAACTGGTATAATAGCAGATAAAGCTTTCAGCGAGGGATATAGTAATTTTTATTACGTCGACTGTGACAGCCAACGTGTATACGCGACCGTATTGGTGGAAAGCGATCGATTGCGTGTGATCAAATCAAGCGATTTAAATAAGCGGGCGGTATTGCCATATAGTGCGAATAATTGTGCGAACAGAATAATAGTGCGATTGAATAAATTGTTACTTATTTTGATTTTAAACGAATTGTGTTTTACTTGAAATCCCGGCGAACCCCTAGCTCGCAACAATATATTACATGTTTATCGTCGTAAAATTCAAATAGATAAGTAAAATTACACGAAAAAGAACGTATTTTTCAACTCATATATAAATATAGTTAATTGTACACGAAATGATGCGTAATTTTGTGAGTCGTTTCATGTAAACTGTACGGTTCAGTTGAAAACTGCATGAACAATTTAATAATACCAGTAATTTCGTGTAAAAGTGATTGAAATGTGTAATTTTTCTTGAAAATTTGAAAGTAAAAATTGGATTGAAAATTCAATATTTTTTAAAAAATAGTATAGCTTTTAGGCTTATACATATTATAAATGAAATTGTACCTCTGATTAACTCATCGAAAGAAGTGGTAGGACTTCAGAGATCTAAAAATGAAAAAAAATCCTTACATTTTAAAGTCGATGCTAAGGTTCGACTTTTCAAATTGAAGCACGTGAAAAATTCATCACATTTGTTCTAAATGAGATGGAAAAGTTGTCACGGGGAAAAAATATCGATCGCTAATTTTCCCTTGAGGTGGCATTCGCTCTGCCACTTCATTCGTTCCAAATGAAAAAAGAAACTCAAACACACAAACATTTTCTTTTTTAACCATTTCCTCCCAAGAGGATCAACTGTACCAGCGTTTGCTTCCCTTTCAGGGAACCATAAATAATTTTGCTAATTTAAAGTTGTTGCGGAGTTTAGGAGCCCTTTTCCAGTCGTAAGGACACGCTTACGTTGTATACGTTACTTCCACTATAAAAAAAGAAGAAACATTTACAAGGTAGAAGACCCTTAGCAGTATCAATAAAAGGTAAAATACGTTTTTGTGCGATGAAGTGCGGTGAATTTGACCAGAAAACAACAAAATTCAAGGTACCATGGGATTCCCCGGAATGGTCTAATGATCTGAATGAAGTTGGTTTATTTTTTAAACTCATTTTTCGAAATGTAAAGCATAGATATCTATTTTAAGTTCTCGATTAATTGAAATTTTAATTAAAAGAAAGAAAATGTTTTGCTTGCGAGAAACAGTAAGAAATTAGGTCATAATGCCTATGTCCTTTTATTTTTGAAAATAATAAATGAGATGTACTCGTATGTGTTAACAGCCATGGCTCAATAATACAATAATAACGGCACCAGTGGTGATTGGATTATAAATTAATTAACCTTCACGTCTTTAAAAAAAATATATATTGATAAGTAATAGAGGTATGGGATAATAAGTTTGCTATTTTAAAAAGAAGGTGGTTGTTGTATTTTTCCGATATTTGATAAGACCCAACTGCATACCAATATCACTGATAAGTTCCTTTTCGTTCTTGACATACAATTGTATGTCAGCGACATACGTCCAGAAAGTGGCTCAATATGTTTCAACAATACGTCATATTTACCTTGAAATCCATAGTTGCATTTGCAAAAGGTGTTGTCATGGATTCAGCGCCAAGCCAAACCTTTGTAAGCTAAATGAATTACCTGGAAATAAGTAACGTCTGATGGGAATCTAGCTGAATATATTGACGGATACTGTTTGGTTCATTCTTCATATGATTATGTTCATTCTTAATAGATGGATCACAGTTGGGTGAACTTTGAATATTATGCAAAATCGGTATTAGCCGCAAATGTGATCTGGAGTCACAGGCAGATTTGTAATCCAGATACGAATATGCAGAACAAAGAATTTTCCTTTACTGGGCCACCTGCCTTACGGTCCCGGTATCTACCTAGTCATAAACATAAACCTAGTCATATCCAACTGGTACTAGGAGCTGTGTATATTCCTCCGTCATCTCCGCTTGAGGTTTTCGCTTCTCATTGCAGTGACGTCAAAAATATTATTAATAACCTTCCGATGGCTGATTTTCTCATTGTTGGCGACTATAACTTACCAGCCGTGCGATGGGATACGAACTGCTGGAATGTATCAACTAATTGCCTATCTTGTCGTCAAGTCATAGACGATTTCTGCGACGTGGACCTCTCTCAAATCAACTCTATCCGCAATATACACGGCAGTTTACTTGACCTGGTGTTCTCAAACCTTACATCGTCATTTGCTACCGTGTCGCAATCATCGTTTGAGCTTCTGCCACTGGACACGATGTATCATCCGGCGCTGAATGTTCTATTATCTTACGTTTCTAATGTGAATCGTCCTGTTTCGTATGTGGATTATAATTTTAAATTAGCTGACTATACCAGAATTTGTGAACAGCTCGCATTATTAGATTGGTTTAGTATTTTCGGGATGCTTGATTTAGATGATGCCGTTAACAAGTTTTATGATATAATTCTCCACGATATAATTGATAACTTTGTGCCAATCTCACTTGTGTTTAATTCGTCTTTTCCAAGGTGGTATAGCGCCGACCTAAAAAAACTTATTTCCGATAAGAAAGCTGCTCATGCTAAATTTAAGTCATCTGGCACAGCGCTCGATTACGAGTGTTTCTCAACGCTTAGGTCTTCATGCAAAGTGATGACTAGGGAGTGTTATTCTCTTTATATTACTCAGGTCGAGAATGCGATCCCATCTAATCTAAAGCAGTTTTGGAACTACATCAATTCTCTTAGGTCCGACAACACTTTACCCCCTGAAATGTTTCTAGGGTCGGCGAGTGCTTCTGACTTAAACGGTATTGCGGATCTGTTTGCTCGTTACTTCTCTGGCGTCTATGTTAGTAAAGTACAAGTTGACTACAATTTCATTTCCAGTTCTCATGTTGTTGTGTCGTCTATTAATATTAATTCTGATGACGTCCTTAAATTGTTGAATGCTCTTGATGTGAGTAAGAGTGCTGGTCCTGACAACGTCCCTGCTTTATTTTTAAAAATGTGCAGTGAGTATCTCGCACTTCCGCTGTCACTATTGTTTAATAAATCTCTGGAAACGGGACGCCTCGCTTCAGTTTGGAAAATTGGCTTTCTGGTACCTATTCATAAGGCTGGTGATAAAAGCAATATCGAGAACTATAGGCCAATCTGTTCTTTGTCGGTCATTCCTAAACTGTTTGAGAAATTAATTACTGATGCATTAACACCTTTGTTTAAGAATTTCATCTCACCCAACCAGCATGGGTTCCAAAAACAGAAATCAACTTTGACTAATCTATTACCCTATGCTGAGAATATATGTTGTTCGCTGGAAAAACGACTACAGGTTCATAGTATTTACACGGATTTTTCAAAAGCTTTTGACAAAGTTAACCATTCCATACTTATCCAAAAATTAACCACCATCGGTATCACTGGCCTTCTCCTTAATTGGCTTAAGGATTATCTACTTGACCGAAGGTTGATTGTTCGTATAAAGTCTGCCAAATCCGATCCGTTTATTGTTAACTCGGGAGTTCCCCAGGGATCCCACTTGGGTCCTCTCCTGTTTTTACTTTTTGTCAATGATATAGTAGCTATGTTTGCCGACGTTAACTTTTTGTTATTTGCTGACGATTTAAAAATTTTTAAAACCGTAAATTCCCATGACGATTGTTTAGTCCTTCAGAAAAATCTAAACTCACTTTATTCATGGTGTATCTCTAATCATCTCCATCTTAACATTGATAAATGCCATTTTATTGTTTTTAATAGGACACGAGAAGCTATTAGTTTCGACTACCAAATTAACAGTATCTCCCTACCTCAAGTCCACACTGTCAAGGATCTAGGAATTATATTCGATGAAGGATTTACTTTTGTTCCCCATTATGACCGCATTTGCGGTACTGCCCGTAGAATGCTGGGTTTTATCTCGCGTAACACGAGGTCCTTCACTAATATACATACTGTAAAATACCTTTATTGTGCGTTAGTGCGACCTCACCTGGAGTACCTTTCTCCAATATGGAGCCCTCACTTTAATGTTCATGTGAATAGAATCGAAACGATCCAACATAAGTTTCTTCGGCTGATAGCCTTCAAATTAAACATTCCCATCAATGAAATGAACTATGATTCGTTGTCGTCGGATTTGCACCTTGCCACCTTATCTAAACGCCGCGAACTAGCAGAGCTTGTCACATTGTTTAAGGTCATTAATAATGAGTTGGATTGTCCTAGTCTTCTTGGTCTCATCAACTTCAGGGTACCTGGTTACTCATCTCGGTCCATCGACAGCTTTTCCGTCGATTACCACTCGACAGATTATGGTAAATATAGCCCTGTTTCAAGAATAATGCGAGCTGGCAATACTTACACAAGTGAAGCGGACTTGTTTAATACATCAATTACTGACATTAAACGAATTTTCTATGTGTAAATGCTTTTTTTTCCCGTATTTTAATCTAATTTTCTTTAAATTTTATCATACTATTATATTTTTCTTTCTTTACATTTTTATCATTCCGCTAATATTGTTATACTATTTTGTACGAAAAGGATGTTGTCCGTTTACTCTAAATAAAAAAAAAAAAAAAAAAAAAAAAAAAAAATAAATAAATAAATACTGACACACGGTTTTTTGGAAATTAAAAAATAACGGCTTGAGATATTTTCATAATTTTTTGTCAGTTTATTCAAATAACGGTAACAAATAAAAAAAAATTACATTTATTCAAAATGGCCGCCATTGACCTTCACACACGAACGAAGTCGCCTTGGCCAGTCATCGATCGCAGCACGCACCTCACATAGGGGAAAATGGGCCACTGCATCTAGATCCTTTTTCAAGGACTCAATATTGGGGTGACGTTTGTGGCAGACCATGCCCTCCAAAACGGACCATAGCTTGTAATCCAAAGGATTAAGGTCTGGGCTGGCGAATGGCCATTCTTCAGTGCTAATAAACGCGGGTAAATTGTTTCTCAACCAGGCCTGGGTGGTTTTGGCCTTATGAGCGGGTGCAGAGTCCTGCTGGAACACCCAATGCTGGTTTTTGAATAAGGACTCGTTGAGAGGCTTTACAACACGTTCTAAAATATCTGCTTGGTAGTTTCTGGCCGCAGTTTTTACACCTTTTTCGCAAAAACGAAGCTTGGTGACGCCATCATAGGACACCCCCCACCAAACCATCACTGAGGCCGGGTGGTGCCCTTTTTGAGCTCGTGACACTATCTCGGACTCTTCCTTGGAAGAGCGAGCATACACTCTATCAGTCTGTTTGTTGAACTTTTCCTGCACGGTAAAAATTTTCTCGTCGGTAAACAGAATTTTTTTGAAATTCCCACCAGCGTGCTGGGCGAGTAGCACTTTTGATTTTGTCTTCCTATTTCCTTTCAACTTCAGAGTGAGCAATTGTCCGGTTCGCCATTTGTAGGTCCCGAGCCTCAAGTCTTTTTTTTATGATGCGACTTATAGATATCGGTTTGATGTTCATCTCTTGGGCCCAGATTTTTTGTTTGCGGAGAGGGTTTCGTCGAATTCGTTCATGCACTGCCTTGATGGCCTGCGGCATACGAACGGTGCGAGGGCGGCCGGATCGCTGGCGGTCATTTACGTTACCGGTCTCTGTGAACAATTTGATGGCACGATACAAAAAACTTCTTGTAAGATTAGGCGGTCGGAGCGTTCAGAAAATGTCACCCTTTTCCATTCCACACTTGTGTAGCCCTACGACAACGATACGATTTTCTTTATCCGTCCACTCCATGATGATAACGAACCAAAACTAAATTCTTCTGGCATGTAAACAAAACACATGCCAACTGTCAAAAATAATATATTAATATTTGGGTGCGTTACGGTATTTAAGAAATACCGTCGAGCTTACAGTTGTGTCAGTATTTATGATATGACTAGGTATAACAAGTTGCTTTTTACAGCCTTCTGATGCGCATCCGTTTTGCTCTTTTGCATGGTGCTGTTTGTGTTGTTTGGAACTAGCGCTTATCGCAGATTTAAACATTTTCCAGATTGTGGCAATCGGCATTTACCAGAATTAGAAGTGCTCTTTTATTTTGGAATGATAGGGTCATTTAATAGGGACGCTCGAAATTTGGTAGGTTATAGCGACCATGTTGTTAAATGCAACTACTGTCGTGTGAATTGTTCAGTAGTGTTTGGCCAATATCCATAAAAGGTTATAGCGTGTGCAAATCATCAAATTTTATTTTCAAAATCAAACTTTCTGCGCATTACGTGATTATCGTATCTTGCGCGGCGGTGACGTGAACTGGCCACCAAGATCGTATGATTTAACGCCTTTAGACTTTTTCCTTCAGGGCTGTCTTAAATCGCAGGTCGATACGTATAATCCGCAAATAATTCATGACCTTTAAGTCAATATAACGAACGCAATCCAGCAAATTCAGGCAGATTTATGCGACAAAGTCTTCGAAAATTCGACCTCCCGACTACTTGCCACCAAGGAAAGCCGCGGCGGACATTTGAACGACGTTACATTCCATACTTAATGACATAAAATTTTTTTCAAATATTAAAACAATTGGGTGGATATCTCACACATAACTTGTTTTATTTACATTTAAATATCGATCGTCCTTATTGAAAGACCCTATACATGACCCAAGTGTAAGTTTCCTGGAAGATAGTGTGGAGATGATACATCTATGATAATTGTTACGATTGGGTTTGTAGTCCTGCAAGAAAAGAAGAGAAATGTTTAGTTTTCAATACCGCGATAAAATTTTAAAATAAAACTTACCAAAGAAGATCACACATCGTATTCTTGTAGAACAACTACTCCTCGCGCAAGAATCCGAATCAGTCTAAAAGTAAAGATAAGAATCGAATTAGTATAATACTTAGCAATCTTCATTATTACGGAAGAGGAGGTGATGTACGGAAACTAAAACATAAATCGCATTCACAGGATTTAGGATTAGGTTAATTAAAATGTAAGGAATTATTAGGATTAGTTAGGTTTAGGAAGATGAATTAAGGATTATGGATATGGTAGCTTTAGGATAGGAGTAGGGTAAAATAATCGGAGAAGTAACGTAAAACCAAATCAAACACAACACCACACGCAACGTACTTCAACCTTGGGACAAACATTGAACATCGAACACGAAAAACAACGCTACGCACGACGTAAACAAAACATCACGAAACGTCACAGAAACGTCGTTGAGGTCGGAGAAATGTCAAGTGACATTCGAATTGGCATTACAACATGGTGGATTAACACTGCGCGAAAACTATTAAGAGCGAAGATCGATAATGTAGCTCATTGGTTTGGATCCTGGGAGGATAAATGATTGCAAGTGAAAGTGAGCCTGATTAAGAGAAAGTCGGATTAACAATCTTAAAGGTGACCTGGAAGAAAAATCGAAGGCCGATCAACAGGAAATCTAACCGACGTAATCAAATTGGCGAGGCAGAGAGAAAAGTGCTCGCCGGTAAACGGGCCTCTTTTGAATAGTGTCGGCAAACGAGGAGGACGATCGTTGAGTTTTGGTGGAATCACAAGTCGGTGATTTGAATTTTGGTGAAGCAATATTGAACAAGAAGAAAGATAATTCGGAATCACAAGTCGGTGATTGGAGCGGAATTTGAAGGATAGTCCAGGGTTCTACGCCTAGCGAGTTTAATCGAAGCACGAGCAAGAAGGAGTTGGCGGATGCGGTTCGCAGGTGAATTACTCAGCGACTTCGTGGGACAACGCACCAGAGGCGCCCTAGGTTAGATAAGACAGGAAGCGTGAAAAGAAGTAATTTAAATAGGTAGACTTTCGAAGTTGGACTATCATAAAGTTTTGGATTAAGTTTGAGTTACCTATTTGTGATCAATTTTGAATTAAAGTAGCTTAAAGTTAAATTAAATTGAATTCGTTAAATTACAAGTGCTAGTATTTTTGAGTGTTGTTATTGTGACGTGTTCCAGCTCCCCTTCCGTGTTCCGAGTGGTTTATAGACATTTTCCCCGAAGCCGTGATTCGGTCGAAGAAAATTTTAGGACGGGTCCTAAAAACAAAGGATCACTGGCGCCCACGACCCTTCTCTTGGTTAGTCGGACAGGCCCCAGTCGCCCCCTTGTTGTTAGGGGAAAAAACAGTAATATGATATCAACCGGAATAGGGCTTCAATTCCTGATATCTGATGAGATTAAGGGTCTCACGGCTTAACTTGTTAGAATGACGTTTAAATTATAAATTGCACTTCCAAGGGGCACATCCTCGACACCTTCCTGTTAGTACTGAACTGTCAAAATCGGCATACTCGATGCATAAATCGCTCGCAGCTTGTTAACTTTTAGTTGCGATTTTGCTATTCTTATTTTGTGGTCGCAAATCTATCAGGGTACAAAGCCTCAAAAGCGTTTTCAACTGTAGTAGCGACTGAACTCCATGTAAGAGTGAAGATAAATTCCTAAGAGAAATTAAGCTGAGTGAGGACCTCTAGGTTGAAACTGGAGAAAGATCTATGAGGTATAGCACAATAGACCACTGATCGCGGTGCTTGGAGGAATCCCTCCGCCTCCGATGAAATCTATCTATCTAAGAGTGAATGGATTTTAACGCCAAGCGATGTAATTAGTGCTAAATGTGTGCTATGTTTTGGGGGGCGGTGTTGAAGAGAAACAAATTTTTTCGAGTCTCAAGCATGGGGCCTCGCGGCCTCAGAGCTGCTATGATCGTACCCCCGTATGTCAGGAACATACAGCAACAAAGCGAAGCGAATCTTCTCACTATCCGGGAATTGCTCAATCAAAGGCTTTCAGGTTTTTTCACACCAATCCGTCGTACTTCCGACTGCTTGGAAGCGCAAGCGTCCTAAGATGACGCCGATTGACTTGAAGAAATTTCTTCGGAAGTTCTTATTGCCTCCTCTTCGTTTGATTGGCTTGTTCGGACACAGTGTATATCCCATTCATATAGCAATTTCTAGTTAATTGTCACTGCAGTTCCCCAGGTTTTCTATGATTTACCTGTGGAGTGTAGACAAATATCATTGTATTCAGAAAGTCGTGTATGGACGCTTACTCGTTTTCCAACTTCCAACCTCTTCTCCTCTGTCATCTTTTTAATACCATCACATTTTTAACATCCTTTCATCCCCTAATACGTTCTACACTCTAAAGCCTCAGTTACAATGGTTCCGATCTGGAAAACGGACAGTGTTGAGTTTCTCCATCCGACACACATCTAAAGGAAATTTCGGAACGATTGGTCACAATCGTTTCGTTGATTAGCCGAGCCGAGGCACAAAACGGAGAGGTAAAGTTGACCAAGTTTCAACTTATATCTGTTCCGACGCTAAGAGGTGAACTATTGAATTTCACCACCTCTTTCGCCTAACTGAAAATCAAAATTACACCTCGATAGTGTCAATTTGACGGATGTGGGAACAGAATCCTTGTGCCTAGAAAATTATATCCTCCGAGGTTGCCGGATCGGATCGGGGCCATTGTAACTAAGGCTTAAGTCCGCTATCCAATTTTCAGTGGAATTTAGCAGTGCGTGAGGTACAAAGCTAAAAATATGGGTTGGGGCTTAAAAAAAGGCTGGATGGCTGTTGCGTATTAACACATGGTTTAAATCACGTGTTTTACAGAATAACACGTCTTGTAGAAAGAGTTGACTGAAAGGTAAATTAGAGACAATCTCTATCAGTAAAAAATATGCAAACATAAACTTTTCAATCTCAAGCATAGTTTCTTATCCTTCTGGCAGTTCTATTTCAAATATTACGAAAACCTTTTAAGATTAAAATACCGGTTCTTGTAGAAAAAAAATAAAACGAAGGAGTTCCTCTCATAATTAAGCATTTACTTTTTCAACCAGAGGAGTTCTGATATCCAACGATACTCTCATTTCATAAATAATTACTTCTTGATGTTAGTCCTTTAGTCTTAACGTTTCTATCTTCTTCGTTTTTTTCTTTTGCCTTTAAAACTCCTTGAACTGAAATTTTAGCCTCCTTTTCCACTTATAAACGTAGTAATGGCATTTCATTTCCATAGCTTTCCGCGCCAGGAGCTCACTAATGTTAGTACAGGTCGAATGCGAGAAGTGAATTTACCTTAAGACGATATCCTTTCAAATGAATTTATATTATAGTAGAGAAAATTAAAGCATTCATGAAATTTAACAGAATTTTTTTCTTTGCAGGTAAGCAAACAGTCTTGTATAATATCTAAGCGTCAGGTGGACTGTGAAACGAAGTGTAAGGAATGGCTTCAAGGATTCGAGCTTCATTTTTGTTTTTGTGGTATATTATTACAATGATTTTATACGTCAGAGGTAGGTTACTGTATAATATTCATTCTTGCTGATTCATATTTATTTACAACGACTTCAAATGGGTTATGAAGCAATAAAGGGAGGTTGACTAGTGTCCTTAAGGGATTTTGAGCAGTCATCATGATGCGAGATAAATGAAAAGATCTGGTCAAATTGTCAGCAGTGAATTATTATACTTAATATTAAAATACTTCGTTTCTTACTTTCTTTGCCTTTTGTGGATAATCTTTTACCTATTCGTTTTTTACCCACGGGGACAACTATAAAAAGAATAGATAAAATTTTTATCAAATTTACCTACATTTCGGGAAAGATGTTGAGATGTCCTTTTTGGTGTTTATTGGCCGTGACACTTATTACCTCGGACACATTTAACCCTTTTTGGGTTTTACGAGTGAAGAATGAGCATTTCTGTGTCTGTTAATGTTACCCGCATGTGCGTGAAAGCTATTTGATATCTTTTTCTTCTAAATTGATAAATTGACTAAAAGGTCGTTCTTGTAAGTATTTCGAAACATTTTCAGGTACACAGTTGAACATTTTGATGGAACAAGATGAACATTTTTTATGCCCCCATGGACCCTGAACAAGACAAAAGCGAGCTTTCCAGCAAAATTTCACGCAATCGGAATACGAAATAGCCGCAGCATAGGATACAAGGATACAAAAGTTACAAGATACACGTACCCTCTGACTGCAGAGCAGTGCTTCTTGCTGTCAAAGCCAATTGCTTGAGATGAGGTTAACATGGTATTGCCTAGCTCAAAAAGTAGCGAAATCAAACGCAGCCAAACTGGTGAGCGGTCGGACAGCGACAGCAACATTGCATTTTTGTGAAAATAAATAGAGGCACCTACTCCCATTGCCAGGAACATTGCCTTATGAGCCGCAATCTGCAGCTAGGTTAGGTTATGGTGGCACCCATCCAAACTATGGATCGACTCACTGAGACCATTCGGTTGGGCAATGTGATACCACACTCGTGACAGCCTAATGAAGTCCCATATAGAGAGTATTGTTACTACAGGGGAATACCTAGTCGAACCAGCCACAAGAGCGAAGAAATTTTGCTAGTTCATCAATTCGTGTTTCAGCCATGTCCCCGAAACTGGAGAAGAAGTAGCTGCCCATGGCTGTGAACCTACAGCTGGCTAGCTGAGGACACTCACAAAGTAGATGTCTAACGCTCTCTTCTTCTTCACTTCTGCAGCTTCTGGGATGCATTACTGACCATAGCTGCCTGGAGGTTTTACACGTACGAGTAGTTCGGTTAAACCATCTACCATTGGCCAGACCCATTGCTTTTTTTCGAGGCAATTACAATCCTGAAAACTGTCTTTCTTCGGAGTCTTAACAGCGGCGTCCCTCTTCCATTCGACGAGACAATTTTCCTTTTACTAGACTTCGGGTCTGGAGTTGTAACTGCATTCAGACTCTCTATACGCATCTGAAGCTAAATTTTCATGCCTTTCTTCATATCCTCGACTTACTAGTTGAATTACAGACAAGCAACGTCTTTCAAAATTGTCAAATGAAATACACTGACTGGGAATTAAGTGGCTGCAGTGAATCAGATTTGCGTCTCCCTCAATCAAGCTGCAGTAAGCAAGTACAGGGTGGCTCAAAAACACTCACCCGATGTTGTTTTGCTATATCGTTAAAATGAAATTGTTTATTTGGACCTTAAAGTTTTTTTTCCTTACATTTTGAAGATGATGTCGGTCAAGTAGGCGCCGCCATTGTTGATAACCATTTCAGCTCTTTTTACCGTATTTTCAATCGTTTTGGTGAGAATTTCGGGCGATAAGTTCTCACACTCTGGTCGGATTTTCTGTTTGAGAGCTTCCAGAGTCTGTGGCTTGTTCTGATAGACACGTGACTTCACAAAACCCGAAAGAAAGAAGTCTAAAGCGGTCAAATCGGTCGATCTTGTCGATCAGTGCAAATCGCCAAAACGAGACAAAAGGCGACCCGAAAACGCTTCCTTCAAAATATATATTGTCACGCGAGCTGTGTGTCCGGTTGCACCGTCATGGCTTGGCGACGTATATCCAGCATATTTTTGCTTCACAAATATCAAAAGAAAACTGACAGCTGCTGCCATTTGCAATTGGGTGCTTCATTTTGGGCCACCCTGTACTTGGCACTAAAAAAACAGCTACAAAGTACAATATGAAACGGAAGTTGGTATACTAAGCGCACGTAATACCATCATAGTATAGTATTGAAACTAGCTGCACATATAGAATGATTTAACAGTATCTGATATAAGCAAACAATGACATTTAGTTGCGATACTCGCCACACAATAGGGGAATGGCACAACTAGCAGTAAAATGCATGGTATACTTCGTAAAATTATCGCATTTGTATACCATGAAACAGGTTCAATACTAGATATACGAGTATACCAGTTCGTTTATCTCGTATATGCTGAGTATTGGGTGATACACTCCTGGTATTGACGATATTATGATATCAATACCAGCAGTGTATCCATGGTATAATACCTTGGATACACAGCTCGTATACAAATCATAATATCGTCAATATCACCAGTGTATCACCCAATATTATGCATATAGTACGTCAACGAGCTGATATCTACATAATATCCAACCCGTTTCCTTGTATATAAATTCGATGATTTTTGCTGATATAGCCTTCTTTTTAACTGCCATCAGCGCCATCTGTTACTGAAATCAACTGAAATTTCAATGAATGGCAGTCATTCTTCAGTCAGTAAAAATTGTTTGAGCATGTTTTCATTTTTGTGTGTGATGTGATGGTCCACTTTGTACATTTCTTTATTAGCAATGAAAGTGCTTTTCGCCGGAACATCATACTGCGACGTTTGACACGAAAAGCCTTTTTTTTCTTCACTGCTAAAACTTCGGAATGCACTAAATGTCAAAGTATAACATGTATCGCGTATCTTGTATCGCGTATCACGATTTGAATAAAGTAATTTGTATACGAGCAGTGTATCCATGGTATAAGACTGGTGATGTATACACGCAGGCTGCACAAGTTAGCTCATCGGCAATATGATGAATACAACCTAGACAGCAGTAGCGTAGGCAGAAATTCCTCATGGATTAGTTACTGTTTTTATCGTCATCGAATTGCCCTTTGAAACGTTATCCATCTATCAACAGCTGGAATACCAATCCATGTAGCAAGATATTGTAATAGATCGGCAGTTATGATCCTCTACGTTATATAAATTTATATTAATTTAAGTTTTTAAAACTTATTAAAAACTTTTAATTATTTTTTTTAATAAGTCGTCGTGAACACATTATTTTATTAGATATAAACATTTAATTATAAAAAATACATAAACTGTTCTAATAATGATGAATAACATTTGGAAATTAAAATTTTTTGAAAGTATTAATGGTTATTAATTTGGAATGTTTCTTTTTTGAAATTCAAATTTCAACTGTCTAAAAAAAATATTTTTGGAGAAAAAACAATTTCGTCGACGACTTCGATCGAATCTTTTAAACTCATCGAAGTCGTCCATGAATTGAGTTAAATTAAAAGTGGTGAAACACTTAGTTATAGAGAACTAAAAATATTAAATTAACGCCACTACAATATCAATCAAACACGACATATGTCATATCCTAGGCAGCTCTGGCCTGCCCTGATTGCGAGCAAGTTCGTTGTATTATTATTTAACTTATATAGAACTATTATATCGGACCCATTTGCAAAAAAAATGGTCTAAAATCCATATCTCCTGAACGATTCGTGCCAGAAGGTTGAAACTTTGTGGTTGTCTTAAGATACACTAGGAAATTAGAAATTAATATCTCAACTGGTTTGTGAGCTACGCGCCTTCAAACGATTTTGCGTACGGCGTCTACGGCGGACAAACGGACATTTTCTTTTTTTTTTTTTTTGCTTTCAGGATTTCAGGATAGATTAACAGACCTAAATGATTTTAATGATTTTAAATTTTTTAGGTTGTACAATTCATGATTTTGATGGTGACAACAGCATAACTAGTTCAATTGCACCCTTAATTTTACCGATCGCGAACTTTGACCAAAGAATAAATAAATTGTACTCAGACTGTTGGCAACTTTTTTTCTTATCGTACTTCTGTACATTTTGTTATCAGTAAATCGAACTGCTAAACGCTCATATGCGACGATATATCACCGGAAAAATAACTACGTCGACTGTGTAACGAAAATTCCGCGAACTTCGACTTTCATGCACGCTATAAATGCGGCGGTGGCGGCATTCAAAAGTTTTTATCATATGACCTCCACGCTCAAATAGCCCCCCATCATCATCATTATCAATGGCTAGCAGTAACCGCTAACTGCTATTAGCTTCTAGTGACTCTAGCCGAGGCTTCAAGTCACTCTTCAAAAAATTTATGTATATATATTTTTTCCATATGTAACTCGACCATATCGAGCCCATTGTCGCTCGACTGTCTATTAATATCACTTCTACTACAGTCTGTTTATACTCTAGTAGCGCTGAAAAACGCAGTTTTTATCAGACGTTCACATTGTCTACATGTGCTTTAGTATCCCGTGTTGTTTTTAAACGCCCCGCAAACTAATCGAGAGTGTCGTGTCACATATCGCATTAATCGTTCTTGTACTTATAAACGTTGTCGACTGTCGACTCACTAAAATTGTTTGACTCTTCGAATCGAAAACTTTAAAAAAAAACCCGTGGAAACCGCAAAAGTTATTAGTCGTCGCGCTCATATACACAATATCCGATTATTTAATATTTAGGCCTCGTTATCATTAGCGCATTTAGTTAATGTACACACTAGGCGCTGCTGAGGAAGATTTTTATCGGTGCAAATCAGCACTTGCTAGCCAACGCGTCCACCGTCAACTATTAGTCGAATATCTTAGATTCTAACGCGCGGACAATTAGATCGTTACCGTACAGACAGTACAGTAGTTAAATAAATCATTGTGTCAATCGGTTACGTTCGCGTCACAGTAATGACCTACTAAATAAAACGTAAAATAAAAATAAAGTTAGTATTCCTATTCCGTCAACAGCACGACGGCATTAAGTGATAGCGCTATTTACTATACCCTGCTATTCGGTGTACTTCGGTGTACAGTACAGTACCCATCCATTTGTGTTTTCATTATGTGAGATTACCTTGCTAACTACAGTTTGTCATCATGTGATAAGGCGAGATCTAGAATGTGTGACATGATACCGCGAATGTGAGTTTGCGAGTGTTGTGTAAGCCAAGCCAAAGCTATCCAGTAGCGATTTGAGTTAAGTTACAGTCGACGTCTTCGATATGTACCTTACAGTAAACGCAAACGTGTAAGGTGATGCGCGGGCGCATTTGCTTCACTACAAAGTTCATTACAATTGCGACAGACGAGATTGCAAGCGAATAGCTGCAGCAGTATCAAGTACATCTCCCAGTACACAATTTTCATGCATGCTGACTTCTTCGACGCACTACAGCATAACAAAGTGGATTAATTAGTCAACAACATCAGTCATAAGTCATAATAGACCTGTAGTATCGAAGTTCGAAGAGTCATTGAAGATGATGAAAATACGCTACTCCAGTACTTGTATTTTATTATTTTAATTCAATGAAACATTTTTTTTTAATTGTACTCGAAATTATCGCCACTTGTGTGAAGTTCATTTTCGTTTTGTTAATAAATTTCGGCGAGGACAAACAGAAGATTGTTTACGAAATTCAGGGTCCCATTGCGAGTGTGGATAGAGAAAGTGCTTCATACTTGCCGTCTATGTTGTAAAAATTCGATATTATGAGAAGTCGATATATTTTTTGGACAATCAAGTTCACTTTCATTTCGTTTAGCTCGCGTTTGATACGTTGGGAAATCATTTGACGGAGTTAGTCACTTTCAGCAACTTTAACGTAAATAAATTGCACACTAAAAAGCGTGAAATGCAAGGTCGGAGCAATGCATTGCAGAGACATTGATAGAAGAGGAGGGAAAATCATTACCTTTTCATTTATATTTTATATTTCATATTTTACAATTAATGAACAAGAGTAGTACTACGTACATATGGAGGGTTGAATTCGTATTGAATCTAGATTCAATCTTTTAAAATCGCATGACACAGATCGGATTGGAATAAGACCGACTCGACCTGATTAAAGTTCTCGACCTGGATTGAATCGAAATCGGATCGAAATTCTCATGTAAACGCGGATTGAAAGATCGGACGCAGTCCCGTTTGACGTTGTCTGTTGATCAAGAGTTGTTTTGTTGGAAAACATAGCCTTGAGCAGTGATTCTCAACCTTTTCTTCATCACGGCACACTTTTGATAATTAAAAATATTGGCAGCACCCTAAATAAAGAACCTAGTTTTAGTTTTTTGTTTTGAGAAGGGGCGAATCGCTCGAGCCACCGCGCACACTAGGCACCAAATGGGCCCATAGCGATCCCTTCAGAACCTCGTAGGTCACTAAACATCCCCTAAACAACCCAGATCCCTAACGAACTTGACTAGCTTATCATGCCCTTATGACCTCAGGTCCTCCAAATTCTCAAAGAAAATACTGACCAGCCACCTCAGTCGCCTCCTTGCAACCACCTGACACTCACACAAAATGTGGGTGATGTCCTCCTCAGCATATAGGTCAAGGCAATACCTCCACACGTCAGAGTCAGCGATCCCCATACGCATAGCATGCTTCCCTAGCAAGCAATGCCCTGTCAGTATTCCGACAAGTAGCCGCAGACTTCCCCTACTCCATGTCAATATCTTCCTAGTCTTTAGCCTGTCCAACCTTGGCCTGAAGGCCCTAGAAGTCCTACAGCTCGTTAGCGTTAGAATAGTCGTACTCTATTCTGACTACAAAGTACCTTAAGCACTTCTCGACAGCGCTTTACTAGCTGGGATTTAATAGTCGCCGATTCCAATGCATTCAAAGCCGCCTGGCTGTCAATGTAAAGTGAGATATCCCGACCAAATACCCCCTCCATCAACAAGATGTTACCTGCCTGAAGCACTGCCAGAATCTCCGCTTGGAATACACTACAGGCATCCGCCAGCTTAAAAGACTCCCTTGCACTCAACTGCTCAGAGAAGACTCCAGCGCCAGTGCCGCATTCCATTTTGGAACCGTCTCCCTCATTTACTACCCTGTTGCTTTCCCAGTCCGCTCTGCTTTTGGTATACAACCCTGAACGATGATATAAAATCATTCACCGGGATCATATAATCCTTGCAAAAGTTGACCGGACCCTCAAAAAATTCCCTAAGAATGGAGCTGTGTCCTATGGATCTCTCCCTAAAGAGACGACAGCTCAATAGCTTTACCTGCTTAATGAAAATATCAAGCGGTAAAAGGTGCATGCAAACTACCAGTGCCGCTGTTGGCGTTGTGCGCAGGGCCCCTGTGATCATTACACAAGCAGTCCGCTGCACTCCGCTCAGTTAATAAAGAACCTACATACAAAATAATTTGACTGTACACTGCAAGATTTTCTCGGCACACCAAAGTGCCGCGGCATCGTAGTTGAGAATCACTGAACTAAAGAAAGAAGGTTCTCAAAGCGTGTATATAAAATTTCGTGTTCAAGAGTGACAATTTACCCAGATTTCAGGTTATATTTGTTTGGCATTTCAATACTATTTCGATTCGCTGTTGTTATATACGTCTTACCTACGGATCGGTAGCCTGGTGGCCAGCGTTAAATAAGAGCAAACTCAGCAAAGTTCAAAGAACTGCAGCTGTCGGAACTACAGGTGCAATGAGGTCATGTCCGACTGACGCTTTGAACGTATTGTTGCATCTATTACCTATCGATTTACATATCAGAAGTACTGTGTCGCATAGCGCTGTCAGACTCAAGGAATTTGGGTGCTGGTATACCAAACCTTACGGTCACAGTAACATTCTAGAATCTTTACCAGCGGAAATAGTTGAATCGCCAACCGACTACATTATACCGAGACTGACCTTCAAGAAGGATTTTGTTGTGGGTTTGCCAACCAGGGCGGAATGGAAGAATGGTTCAGTTATACATGAATTCGACACAGTCGTATACACTGACGGTTCAAAGATGAACTGAGGAGTCGGAGCGGGAGTTTTCTCAGACACACACTATGTCGCAAAGTCTTACCACTTACCGGACTATGCCAGCATTTTCCAGGCGGAGATACTGGGGATCCGGGAGGCCTGTCGGAATTTTGCAACAAGAAGCTACGCCAAAGCGAAATGTTGTAATTCTCACTGACAGCCAAGCCGCAATCAAGGCCTTAGATTCTTCAACCACCTCCTCTAAACTCGTCGAACAGTGCTGAGAGGAGCTAGCCTACATAGGAAGGTCAGGTCAAAGTAACTCTGCTTTGCGTATCAGGCCACAGCAAGATTGAGGGTAACGAGCGAGCAGACGAATTAGCTAGGCAAGGTTCTGCTCTTCAGGGCACTCTCGTAGAATCCGTTCAGTTCCCACTAGGGACTGTTAAGCGCCAAATATCCACCCACTTTCTCACAAACGAAAGGTCCAGATGGAGAGGACTGACCAACTGCGTCATATCTAGGAAGATATGGCCATCCTACTGCCTAAGCAGAACAGGAGAACTATTGAGCAGGAGCCGTGTGGACGTCTCCAGATCACGGCAGTCAGCACGGGTCACTGGCCGGTCGGCGACCACGCGGCCAGACTGGGTATTTCCTTTAACGTCAATTACCGCAGTTGTGGGGATTCAAATAAGAGAGAAACTGCTATCAACCTTCTGTGCGAGTGTCCAGCCCTAGGTAGAGCCAGACTTCGCGCACTAAGCAAACCTTTCTTTGATAACTTTGATGAAATCTCGAAAAATAAGATTGGAGAACTGATTACCGTCTTTAACGGATCTGGATGGATAAAATAATCCATTCAAGCCAGATATCTGTAAAACTATGTATCTACTTCATCAGCCCTCATCGACCAAGTTAAACGAGTTGTAGTATCAAAACGACGCTTGCTGTGCTAGTTGGGCCCTGTTTTCGGCAGACGGGCCACCACGTAAACCAACCAAACCCAATACGCGATTCAAATTTCGATCTTCCAATCTTTGAATTCTCCATATTGTATACGTACTGTAGGAAAAGTACAGAGGATGATTCAGAGCCGATAGGACAATCTTGTAGAGAAACTATTTTTGGTCAAATAGCATCCCGGTTAATTTATCTGCTAGAAGCTGTAAAACATGTGTTGCATACAGGGAAGCTACTTTGAAAAAAATGTGATAAAAAACATTATTTTTCGTGTCAAAGTTCGGGAAGCGGTTAGGTGGGGGTGCAATTGAATGCTTACGCCACTGTCTCATTTCACACATCAATTGGCTTATACTCTGGGACGCGATCAAAGTCGAAATGTAACATCGGTTATTTCGAGACAGATTTTTTGCAAGTTTATTTTGTCACTAGAATAGCTCCTTGCATAACTTTCAACATTCATCAGTGGTTCCTTAAACAAACTTTAAAATTAATAAAACTATCTATATAGGTAAATGCTTCGCTTTTTACGACGTCACGAATTTCGCCATATCTTTGTGAAAACGTATGTAACCCGTTTGAACTGCTTTCGGACTTGTATAATAAAAAAATCCTGAAATCACCGATTACCTAAAAAGCCAACAGAAGTAAAAATCAATTTGCTTGCTCATCAGACTTAAGAGATATGACGATATTTGTTAAAATGTGTACAGCCGTATTACTTCCACTTGGGGGTTGAATTTCGAAAAATCGTAAAATAAGTTTTAAGACGATTGTATAATAAGCGTGAAAAAGATAAAACCAACTTGATATCTCATTAGACCTAAGAGATATTGAAAAATTTGTGAAAAGTACGCAACCCTTTAGACTTCTTTAGGGGTTGAGTTCCCTTACTCCCTGAGCGGTAGAACGTTAAAACATACTGAAACTGGTTTTTAGGAGGTCACATAAAAGGCCCGTTGAAATATAAACCAATTCGATATCTAGTCGGATCTAAGGGGAATATCGAAATTCGTGAAAACATTTCCAAACCCTTTTTAAAACCTTGGGGATTTAATCTCGAAAAACCATGGAAACTGGCGATTCTACTTCATTTCCGTAGAAGAAAAATATCTCATCAAATCTTTGTTGAAAAATGGGAAAACGTGTTCATCCCTAACACTCCCATGGATTGATTATCCAAAAATCCTGAAATTGGCTTTTAGGCGATTGTGCAGGTCTTAGAAATAAGATCCAATTCGATATCTCATCAGATCTATGAAATATGTTGGATATTACATCAAGGTAAAACCCTATGTCATATCTCATCAAACCAAAGAAATATGGCGAAAATTGTGAAAACGTTTGCATTAATGTTTTCTTTCCTCCCCGCCCCCTCAATACCATCAAAATATTAGGGGTCTATCAGACCTACATCTCGTATGAATTTTTAGATACTCGTATAATTTATGAGCTATGAGACGTGATTTTCTAGAAAAGTTATTATACCCCCACTTTCATGATCCACTGCCCCGCTAAATATTTTATATTCGGCAAACTCACCTTGTTCATCTTTAATTTTTTTTGGTATAATTGGTCCGTTATATCGCAATGCAAAGTTTTGCAGTCCCCACCCCCACACGTATCCAAATTTTACTTCTCATATATTCTCCTATTAAAGAGTTTTTAAATAGGTACATAAACATTTTGTATTTTAATACAAACGCACCTTTAAACTTTTTTGCTGGTCTGTCAATGTCAAAACGTAAGTCAAGATTTACATTTTTATCACGGTGAAGTTCACGAACGAGCAGCATGTGGAAATTATTCTCCGATTGGGCTCTGCAAAATTTTGAAGAAAAACCTCAATTTCATCGAAAAATCATCATTAGCGATCAAGCTCATTTTTGGCTTAGTGGCTTTGGCAATGAAAACGCAAATGAGCTAGAAACCCACAAAAAATGACAGTGCGGTGTGGATTTCATGCCGGAGGTGTGATTGGACCGTATTTTTTCGTCAATGAAAATGCTCGCCATGTTACGGTCAATGGGGTTCGCTATCGTGCCATGTTAGAAGACTATTTGTGGCCAGAATTGAATCAGTGATATGTGGTCCCAACAAGATGGTGCCACATGTCACACAGCTGGTCAAATAATTGATCTATTGTTCAATGATTGATCTATGTTATGTTCCTATTGAATAACACTTTATACCTACAAACAATCGCCAAGCTTTAGCTTTGTGGCATCAACCATTTAGGAGATATACGAGGGCGGTCCGATAAGTACTTAATCCTACAAAAGAAAAACGAAAATTTTGGAAAAGTGGCGATTTATTTCTCAACATAGTCTCCTTTTACCTCGATACACTTGACCCAGCGATGCTCCAACTTCTTTAAGTCGTCTGAAAAATACGTTTTCTCGAGGTCTGCAAAGTAGGCCTCCGTGGCGGCGATGACCTCCTCATTCGACTCAAATTTCTGCCCGGCGAGTGACTTTTTCAAGTTTGGAAACAAAAAGAAGTCGTACGGGGCCAAATCTGGAGAATACGGTGGATGGGGCAGCCCAATTCGACCAATTTGGCGGAGGTGTGAGCCGGTGCGTTGTCATGGTGGAAGAGCACTTTTTTCTTCGCCAAATGGGGCCGTTTTTTCTGCAATTCGGCGTCGAATCGGCCCAATAATTCGGCATAGTAGAGCCCTGTGACCGTTTTGCCCTTCTCCAGGTAGTCGATGTAGATCACACCTTGTGAATCCCAGAAAACGGTGGCCATCACCTTTCCGGCCGATAAGACAGTCTTCGCCTTCTTCGGAGCACGTTCGCCAGGGTGAAGTCCACTGTTTCGACTGTTCTTTGGTCTCTGGTGTGTACCAGTGGATCCATGTTTCGTCGACGGTCACGAAACGACACATAAACTCCTTCAGATTGCGCTTAAACAGCGTCAAACACTGCTCTGAAGTGGTCTCACGGTTGCGCTTGTTGTCCGGAGTGAGCAAACGCGGCACCCATAGCGCCGACAGCTTTCTCACGCCCAAAATTTCATGCAGGATATGACCCACGCGGTCTTTTGAGATGCCTACTGTCTCAGCTATCTCGCGCATCTTCAATCGGCGGTCTGCCAATACGAGATCGTGGATTTTTGTCACGTTATCCTCCGTGGTAGCCGTTTTCGGGGCACCTGGGCGTGGCTCATCAAAAACCGACGGGCGACCACGTTGAAACTCGTTAAACCAATTTTTGACGGTCGCCATCGGAGGAGAAGAGTCACCGTACACAGCATCCAAGTGCTCTTTGATTCCAATAACAAGAATCGAATCACCGAGCGATATTGCTCTTTTTCCATTTTTCTAAAATCCGCGGACACGCCCGCTTTCACATGCGGTCAAAACAAAACTTCGAGTCCGATTCGGCTGAAATTTTGACAGTAGCCGTCTACGAGAATGTACTACACGATAGTGCGATAGTGGCGCCATCGGGCGGTGAGGCTAGGTACTTGTCGGACCGCCCTCGTATATATTAAAATTGTTTTCCCCCGAACCCCTTAACACCATATAGACCATTTTTTCAGTATACATACTCGTATGACTCCGCTATTAGAGATCTATTTAAGTTCCAACTTTCAACTAATTTCATTATAAAATTAGCTTCACATCTTGACAAATATTATTATTATTATCTGGCTAAAAATATTTATTTTTCCAGTCTTAATCATTGTGACATGTTTTTACTGAAAATACAACCTGTTAAAGAGAATTTCGTGTATTCTTATCTAATAGAAAGGAATAAATGTAATAAAAAACCTTATTGTTATGGCGTTGCAGCCTATGGGTATTCTGTCGACGGCTTCGAACCTACCAGTTTGCGATACGAATCTTTCTAACGTTTCACTCTGTACATTATCTTCTCAGGAATTCTAGAGCAATCAAAATCAAAACAATTTCTCTTCCCATTTAATCATAAATTGTAAATAGGGTACAATAACCATAGGAGCGTTAAAGTCTTGTTGCCAATAATAAATGTTAGAGCAGTGATGTATCTAACCAGGACATGAAACCAGGATTTTTTCGTGTACATGGTCAGGAATTAGTACATAGAAGTCTATGCCACTTTCAGTTACCAGTTCGCAGAACATCGATTTATTTTCACTCTTGTACAAAGTACTATAACCTACTTTGGAAGAGTACGAGGAAAGGAAGAATGTTTTCATATTAAATTATCTTCGCACTTAAGTATTTGAAGATAGATTCGGTAATTTTTATTCAAAACTTATTTTGTTCCCACGTCATAAAAATATCGTTTAATTGAAGAACACCTTTTCCACCTTTAATCTACACCTACCCCAAGGCACCAGAACAATGTTTTCGATTTCGATATATTATAACCTTGAATAATTTAAAGTTATTTTTGAGTCGACATGCTTACTAATTAACTCGTATACAAACCCAATTCCTAATTTCCAAAGTAACTCTTATTTATTAAGTTTATGTGAAGTTATCTTCTACAAACTCAAGATAAGGTTTACCGACGAAAGGCTGTATGATGAATCACTAATTTAAATTTATTATTTTACTTTATATATATGTAGGTCGTATTCGAATACTCTCCTTCGTCTACGTCTTGTTATAACAGTTTTTGACGTCAGCCATAGCATAGATGTGTCTCAATTCCTTTTCGGTTCGTGTCTTGACTACTTTTACGACAGCTGAGCTATCAGTCAATCTTAGCAATCAAAATATCAAAATTCAAATTTTTCTATTGAATTTAATTTTATTTTTTGATTTATGAAGTGTCAAATAAGCAACAGAGCCATTTTGACGGTTTAGCTAAGCTTTTTCTAAACTGTTATAATAGCAGGGTCATTCCATCAAGAATCGCAAAAAAGGCCAATTTTGTCCTTACCATCGCCGATTCTTTTGATAATTTGTGTACTTGAAAAATTAGTGAAAAAAAAATGTAATTTCAATTTTTTTTTCTATCTCATTTTTTTTGTTAGTTAGAGTATGTTAAAGATATCTCAAAAATGGTGTCCAAGTCCTCTTTGAAAATTCGTATCTCTGTTAATTTTTATCATAAAATAATAAAATATAACTTATCTTAAAGGGGAAGGTTGTCGCAAAATAAGAAAAATACCAATAAAATTTATCCTTAACATTTTTTTCAAGGATAACGATTTTGTCCTTTATCCTTGAATATCTCGAAAAGCCATATTTTTCTCTCTTTTATTTTCTTATATTTTCTGTATTATACTGTTTTTCAAAACATATCAAAAAATCAACTGGAGATATCAATGGGATCGGGGTAAAAAAAATCAAAGAACATCAGTGGTTCTCAATTATTTCATAGAAAAGTTACAATTATTTTAATTACTAACTCGTATGTAAAGAGGATTTAATTTTATGATACTAGATATATGGCGAGCTGTTAAAATCATAAATTTAAGCTAGTTTAGTTCAATTATAATTTAAATGAGCTACTAATTGTTTAACAAGATGAGTGTTTTCTAATAAATTTATCCCAATCTCTTGCAATTTATCCCCTGTTTTCGGGGGTGTGGGTGTAGGGGGTGAAGGTGGAGGAGGGTGATTAAGAAAAAGTTCAGAGTTTATATCTCAAGAACACATAATGATGGATAGCTAAAACATGGTATTTAAATAGAGCTATAGTAGTAGCTTTAGTTAGAACAATATAATTTTTAGAGGGGTTGTACGTTACGGGGGTCGGGAGAGTTTTTCCTATGCTAGAAAGTTGAAACGTGGTGAGTATATGTAGATATATTAGAAAAGTAATTTAGATTAAAAAATATCAAATATTCAAACAAATTATCAGTGTAAGTTAAATTCATATAATTTCACGAATTTCATCATATCTCTTAGGTCCTCTGATATATTGAAGTAATTTTTATTCAACGTATTCTTCATATAAATACCTAGAAAGGTTTTTCATGGTTTTTTTTTGAAATTCAACCCTTAAGGGGGTGTAGAGCGGTTGTATACATTTTCATGAATTGAGCCGTATAATTTAGGTCTAATTAGAAATCGAATAACTTTTTCCTCCTTCCACGGTTTTGTTTACCAATCGCGAAAAACACGTTTTCAAGGGTTTTGCCTTTTCAACCCCTAAGAGGGTATAAAAGAGTTGAACATCTTGAAGTTTTAAATCTGGATGTTTGGTTGAATTTGTAAGGCTAAGTTCGTTAACGGCCAAAATCTGCTTCGGGTAGTTGCCATACAAAAAGTCCTTAATACACGTGTTCAAGAATATTTGATAATAACTTCAGAACCATTTGAGCTACGATCTTGAAATTTAGAAATTTTTGAAAATTTCAAATACGGTGTTTTTCTAATAGTTGCAGTTAAAGGTATTAATATGGAAAAGTTACCATGAGTTCTTTGAGTAGCTTTCATACAATCCTGTAAAAGTATATTCACTCAATTTACGGAATTCATTACAACTCAAGAAATCGTTTAGGCACGAAGCTGAAATTTTGTACAAATTAGTTTTGAGAGGAAATGAAGTTCGAGTCCATTAGTAAGCAAAATTCCTAAACTCCTTTGGGTAGCTCACATTCAAAATGTCCTTAGAACACGTGTTCAAGAATATTGGCCGATAACTTCAGACCGGTTTAAGAGAAGACTTTGGTATGTGTTGGTTTCTCAATAATTACTGCTAAATAATTGTTTTTCAAGAAAATCCCATATTAGTCTTTCAATTATCAAGCGTATGTAGGAGTTCCAACTAATAAAATCATCGTCAAATCAGAGATAAATCGGGAGATAATATTCGCATTCTCGCCCACACAACTTCCAATAGTGTCTTACATAAATCCAATTACTCGTAACTAGAATTATTATTTGTTTTTTAACAAAAGGCATTCAAGTATGTAGTGTAGTTCAAATCACTTCACATTACAACTGCAATTACGTAGTTTAGTAGAACAGAACATTTTCTATTTTTTGAAATAGTTTTTACACTATAGATTTTTTTGCTTTGCATATTTTTTGCTCCCGCGTTGTAAAGAAATCTAAAAGTCAACCATAATATGTACGAGTATTGCGCAAGACCCTTGCAGCTATAAAAGTACATACACCAAAACGGGTACACTATAATTTTCTTCGGATTCCGTTCAATCATTTTCTATCTTTAGAAAATTCTATTTCAGGACGTCGTTATACTTTAGAGTTCCTAGTATATTTTATGTAGGTAGCTGTGCATTCTACTTTTTTAAAGAGTTTTTAAGAAGCCAGGAACTAGATAATTCAATAAGTGTGTGTAACTAACGCAAATTTCTATCAGTTTGAAAGGAGAAAATATAGTTCAAGTTGCAATTTTTTCTCCGGCCTTCTGATGACACAATTAAATTTGCATCAAAGAACTATAACTGATCTTCTACTTAATACTTTCTAAGTTATTTTCTTTTTTGTCAAATGTGTTATTTATGAGGCTTTTGTTTC
This sequence comes from Beris morrisii, assembly GCA_951812415.1. NCBI lineage: Eukaryota > Metazoa > Arthropoda > Insecta > Diptera > Stratiomyidae > Beris > Beris morrisii. The sequence goes on from OX638312.1 coordinate 24,177,268, forward strand.
GGATGGAACTGCTAAAAAGCTACTAGGCAGGGTGCAGCTCTGACCTGGCCACCATTAGCCTTATTCGAAACATTTGTAATCAACTTTCTACCTTCGATGTACTCGTAATTTACATTACACTCGTACTGAAGATTTACCGAAAAAGCATTGCACGGGTATTTTAACATCTTTGGTTTATTTTTGGGAATCACTTTCGATTTTATCGGATCGTGATAAATTTCATAAGCATTCGAGGTACCATTTAATACATTCTTAATTCACATTAAGTTTCACATGAATTAAAAGTAATTTCGCAATTAAATTTGAAAACGCTCACGACTTTTAACATACATATAATGGTTCAAGTCATATAATTTTAAATATGGCGAATGTCATTTTACGATTATAGAAAATGGAGTGGTAACATAAACTATTTTACTTTAATTAATTTCAAATTTTACAAAAATTCGTTTGAGATATTGAGTGTCTTGTTTAAATGGTCAGATATACTATAAGAGAGACAACCTAAAAAAAATAACTTTCCAAATAGCCTTCTGGTTATTCTGTAGGTTGTTAGTCGCATAGTAACCTGCATTGCATACAGCATTAAACGCGTTCTGAACTTCTGCCCAAACAGCGATAAAGATGCGCCTAGACTGTTGGAAGATGTTTTCTCATTTATTTATTATTATTTATTATTTAAACTGGTAGAGCCTAAAGAAGCCTCACTACTTCTCGAACTGCGACCTAAGAGGTCTTTTGTTCCTGGCTCTTAACCACTCCCTAGGCCATATCGATTCCTTTGAGAAAGGAGATGATTTTACTCAGGGGAGTCTTCGACAGGTCTTCATAGGTGAGAGTAAATCCACCTAGAATCTGTCTTCTCGATCTGGCCACCGCATCACAATCACACAGAATGTGTGCCGTGGTTTCAGATGTGATATCACAGAATCGACATGTATCTAGTGATACTTTACCGATGATCTTAAGGTGATAATTAAGGAAATAATGTCCGGAAAAATATCCCATTATGACCCGTGCGTTATACCTGCTTAAGGAAAGGAATTCCGACGCTCTCCTACTTGAGAAGGTCAGAAATTTCTTTGACTGTCTAAGTCCTGAAAGTGAGTTCCAATAATCTGCCACCTGAAGATTTACCCACTTAAAAATACCATCCTTAATGAAGCCTTTACCTACTCCACAGAATGGTTCCGGGCCAATCATTGGTGAGTTAGCTCCCCGCTTAGCTAGCTGGTCAGTCGATTCATTACCCGGAATACCCTCATGTCCTGGCACCCACATCAGGTATTATGATGTGCCAGCTCTTTAAGAAGAGTATGACAGTCCCACACAAGTCTAGAACGGAAACAATAAGATTTCAGCGCTAGCACTGCCGCTTGGCTGTCAGATAGGATAATAACTGTAGCGCCTTTTGGTTTATTCAGTAGAAGTTTACCTGCGCACAGTTCTATGGCATGTACCTCAGCCTGAAACACAGTAGCGGTTTGTCCCATTGCCGTCCATATTTTACAATTGGGTCCAAATACGCCCGCTCCAGTTCCACTATAGGTCTTAGAGTCGTCCGTATACCAGACTGAAGCACCTTCCCCAAAATCTGGTAGACCAGATTGCCATGATACACGATCTCCCAGAGTCACCATGATGTTTTCTCATACTCTAGATGGAATCATAGAGCAGTATAAGTTTAATCCGCTATTATTAATATTGTTTTATTACAATAATAAGCATAAAAATATACGATATTATTTCTTAAACACTATGACCATCGGCTTAGAGTTTAATCCAACCCGAAAAGTTTGTAACGAATAGAACGGAGCTTCGGACGAAAAAAAGGAAACATTATTTCTTGTTTGGTAATGATCAAAACCTGAAATCCACACAGTAAAAAAAATCTATTGAATTTTACATCTTTTGGATAGTAGGCAAATATGCTACACCTTTTCAAGTAAATTTACATAGGGATGTAATAGTCAATTTGAATGTGATTTTCAATTTTTGGTCAGTAAATTTCAATTTGCAATCAGTAAATTTCAACTTGGAGAGCAGCAAATCTACTGTATATTCTCTTGAATTTACACTCTGAAAAAAGTGTATAATTAGCACTCTTTAAGATACACTTAGTTCTACTTCTAATATTATTTCTTACTTACCTACTCTTAATAAAAGCCTTGGCTGTAGGTAGGAATCGAACCTGCGATCAATTCTGGTTCTGGCCACCGAAGGCGTTTCATTTCAGTAGAAAACAAAATCGTCCAACTTCTTGGTTTCATATATCACATGTTTTTCGTCGTAAAATTCAAATTGATAAGTAGAATTACACGAAAAAGAACATAATTTTCAATTCATATATAAATATAGTTAATTTTACACGAAATGTTGCGTGATTTTCATGTAAATTGTATGGTTCAGTTGAAAAGTACATAACTAATTTACTAATACCAGTAATTTCGTGTAAAAGTGATTGAAATATGTACTTTTACTTAAAAAAAATGAAATATACTGGAAATTTCAAGTAAAAATGGGATTGAAAATTAAATTTTTTTAAAACAGCACACTTGATTTCCGTCCATCTGTCCGTGTGTCTCAAATCACGGTAACTCAAGAACGCCTTAACCTAAGTCGCTGAATTTTCCAATCCGAATTTTTGGTCGAACATGTAATGATAAATTCGTTAACTGGTAAAATCGCTCGGGTAGCTACCAAACAAAAGTCCTTGAAACACGTGTTCACGAATTTTGCACAGTGTGAGTGGGGGGGGAAAACCATGTGTCCAAAGCGTTCGAAAGCTGGGATTGAAGCATTCTAAAATCCATATCTCCTGAACCGTTGCTCTCAGAAGTGTAAAACTTTGTAGTTATCTTAAGGGATACTAGGAGAGTAGACAAGAGCTAAAATTTTTAAGAGGGGAAGTGCAGTGTAGGGGGGGGGTGAAAAACTTTATATTACAATATCTTCCGAACCAATTGAACCAGGAAGATGAAATTTGGTTTCTGTATATAAGATCATAAGTGGAGTCTACTGAATGTAAAAATTTTGAGAGGGGAGGTGGAGTACGAAATTAATAATAAATATTTATATTTAAAAAAATTTTTGATAGGGGTAGCAAGGTTCGGGGCTGGGGGTGGTTTTCATATCTCAGAAACAACATATGCTAGAAAGTCAGTAGTATATGTAGAAGTACTACAGGAGTAATTAAAGCAAAAAAAAATTCAAAATTTTATTGATGTACAGAGCTGGAGTAATGCGGTGTAGGTCACTATGCGACTGATAACCTAAAGAATAACCAGGAGGCTATTTGGAACGTTATTTGTTAGGTTATCAGTCGCATAGTGACCTACACCGCATCTCAGTATTAAGCACGTTTCGGACTTCTACCCAAAAAATAATAAAGTTGCGCCCAGACTACTGTTGGCAGATTTTTTTACTTTTCAACTCCTTAGTGTGTGTAAAAGGGTTGACACATTTTCAAATCATATATGTTAAGATTGATAAAATATCGAAAAATATCGAATTGGGTTTTACTTCATCGGGCTTCCCATATGATAACCAAAAAACGTATTTAAGGATTTGTGGATATTCCACACCCAGGCGGGGTGTAAGGATACATACGTTTTCACATTTTCGCCATATCTCTTAGTTTTGAGGAAATATCAAATTGCTTTTTACTTCCTCGGACTTTCTATTTATATAATCGCTTTCAAACAGTTTTCAGGATTATTTGATATTGAACACATTCAAGATAGTGTTGAGGAATTGCATACGCTTTCACGAATTTCAATATACCTCTTAGATTTCATTAGATATATAATTAATTTTTATTCACTCATGCTATAATCGCCTAAAAACTTATTTCAGGATTTTTGGATATTTAACGCTCAAGTGGGTATAAGGGGGTTGCATACGTTTTCACAATTTTCGCCATATCTACGATCCAATTACGTACTTAATTAATATCTCAAAGGTTGCAGTGGCGTGAGTACCTCTATCGCACCTTACTTTAACTGCTTCACGTAACTGAAAAGAATTCGTGAGTATAGACCCTCTTGCACTGTTTTGGGTGTTAAATATCAAAAAATCCTATAGCTCTTTTTAGACGTTTCTATAAATAGCTCGAGAAATTAATAACAGAATCGATATCACACCGCCCTGAGAGATATAAGCTTGAATGACCCGTTTGCAACCAGTTGGTGTTTAGTTGAATAATCCGGAAAATTTAGTTCTAGGTGAAAGTTAAAACTAATAGGATATCTCATTAGTTCGAAGAGATGCGGCGGAACTCGTAAATACGTACACAACCCCTTCATACCACTTTCGAAAAATAATTTATAAGCGCTTATATAAATAACTTACAGAAGTCAAGTTCATTCTATACTCAGAAGACATAGGAAATATGATGAATTGTTTGGAAAGTGTATGTCGCATATCTCCGTACGCCAATGGATATCTGAAATTTTTTCTGCTTAAATTTTATTCTGCTAAATCTACATAAATATAAAAAGTTTCAAGGTTCTAGCATAAGCTGTCCCAGAAATAGAAATACACCTCCACCCCCGTGTCCTTCTATCCCTAACAATAATTTTATTTTTAAAGATTGATCCTGTAATGGTTCTGTTCTTTTCTTGAAATATAAAAATTGTTATCATTTTTGGGTCCACTCCTCTCACCCTCACCGCTTGTGTAAGCTTTAGATACTTGTCCTTTGTGTCGACTTTCTCTATAAATTTTAAAATCCTATCTGAAGTGGTTCTTTAGATAGAAGGCTCGATTTTTTTGAAAAATTGATATTCCCATAGTCCATCTTTCTAGCGCAATTGGTTGGAAAGATATCGTATTCCAAAGCTTCACACCCCCACATAAATTGTTGCTTCTAATGTACGACCCTGGTATGCATACAGTTAGAAGTAAATTATAGAAATTTAGCTTGTTACTTAAACTATATCTCATGGATTGATTCCAGCTTTCGACCGTTTGGAAGGTGGGGAAAATCCCTTCAACCAAGCCTACCAATTTTTTTTACAATTCGCTCCTCTATCGTAGCTGTATACGAATTCCAAGATTCTACTTTTTAGCATAAGCGGCTTAGAAATTGAAATTCGTTTTGCTTACTCTTCTAAATTTATGTAGATACATACTGTGTATAGGAGCAGGACTGAATAGAAAATACGGGAATCCATTTCGGATGCGGAAGGTTTTAAAATTTTCCTGAAAGTACTGGGACCGTGCTATAGTCTAATTCTTAGTATCTGAGCATATCTAGAAGGAGCGGCTAACATAGGTATATATAAACACTGGTTCATGTGATGTTAAATTACCCTCACTGTCAAAATAATGATCCTGTTGATCACACATGTTTAGGAAACTAAAAACTATGACAAGTCGAAGCTAGGTACGAGGCATGTTCAGCAAGTAAGTGTACTTGATTTTTTTTTTAGCGAAAGTGTATTTGAAAAAAAAAATTACAGGATATTGTTAATACACTTCTTGATTTTTTTTCCACGTAATCGCCATCCCGTTCAATGCATGTGGTGAGCCGAGACACAAGCTTCCTTATGCCTTCCTCGAAAAACTCACCCGCCAGCTCCTTGCAAATTTAATTCCACCAATGTGTGCTTTTAGGGAGGTGAAAACATAATAATCTGAAGGCGCCAAGTCAGGGGAATACGGGGGTGGTTTAAAACATCCCAACCAAATGAATCCAAGATCTCCTTGGTGGCTAAGGCTGTGTGAAGACGAGCATTGTCGTGCAACAAGCGCACTCTTCTCGTCAGTATACCCCTCCTTTTATTTTGAGTACTCCTTTTGAGATTTTTAGGGTCTCACAATATCGTTGTGCATTGATGGTCTTCCCCTGAAGCAGAAATTCTACCAAAATGATGCGTTTTCGGTCCCAAAACAATAAAGCCATGCTTTTTTTTGCCCGAAATTGTGGTTTTGAATTTTTTGGCAGATGGGAAATTTGTGTGACGCCACTGTGACGACTCTCTTTTTGACTCGGGCGTGTAATGAGCCACCCACGTTTCATCTTCAGTCACAATAGAGCTCAGACAATCCTCACCTTCCAATTCAAGTCGCTCAAGAAACTCGAGGGCGCTATTGACCCGATTTTTCTTGAGCTGTTCTGTCAACTGTTTTGGGATCCATCTTGCGCACAGTTTCCGGTATCACAGCGTTTATGTGAGATTCTGGTATAAGAGAGTTCTGGAGAGTTGTGAAAACAGCGCAGAAATTTCATCAACTGTCAATCGGCGGTCTTCACGAACAATTTCCTCGATTTTTTGCACCAACTCATCAGTCAAAATGGAAGGTCTTCCACTCCTCTGTTCGTCATGAACATTTGTTTTGCCTCCACTAAACCCATACCACTTAAGGGGGTACATCCGAGTAGAAATTTATTTTTTTTCGAAAATTTTTTTTTCACTCATCTTAAAGTTTGCAGTCTTAAGAATATTGTGTGTAAATTTCATATTGAAATTCCAAGAATTGTGAAAGTTATGGGCAGTTAACCGGATTGGGACCTTCATGAATTCTCTATATAGAGCGGCATTCAAACGCGATTATCTCGAAACATACTTTTCAAAGACGGTCCCCAAAATCTTCGGAAAACGGCTTGACCGATTGCTTCCAAAATTTCACATAATATTTTTGGATAGGTTTTCTACTTCGCTACATAGGATTTTTTTTTAACTTATTTACTTTTTTTTTATCAAGCCAGAAAAGTCGATAATTGAGGTTTAAAACTGAAAATCAAGTTCAATCGGCCGCCATTTTGTGAATAGCGTTTTTTGTGTTTTTTTCCAAAACCCCTACGTAGCGAAGAGCATCATACTTTACATTTTCAGAATCTTTTTGAAATTTTTGTTTTGAATCAACCGCCTGCATGTAATCTTGGGAACCGCAGAGCGTGCGAGCGACGGACTTTCTTTACGCTGACCCTGACAGCAGCGCCTCTGATTGATATATATTTATAAAAAAAAATTATGAGCGTACCTTAACATATATACTTTCGAATAAAACCAACCTGGATAAAATCGAGCAAATTGTTTTTGAGATAATAGTTTCTAAAATTCACCTATTTTTTCTGCTTTCTACTCGGATGTACCCCCTTAAACACACTCGTTCTGTTCATAACACCTTCGCCATAAACCGTTTTGATTCACGAAAAAATTTCGGTAGGTGTTATTCCTTCTGCGAAAGAAAACGGATCAAAGCACGTGGCTCGCATTTGGCGGGATTTCTTACCGACATCTTTCACGCAACTGGACACTACAACGTAAGTTTACGTACTACCGTGTTCCTACGATGCTCGCTCTGTCAGGAGATCCCCCTCTACCCTCAAAAAACAAAAAAACCACAGCCCGGTTTGGTCACAGTACACTTACTTTCTGAACATATGTCTCGTATGTCAAATATTTTCGAGAGATTGGGGATGAATCGTTGCAGTTGCTTGTGATGCTACTACAGAAAATATAAAATAAATATTTTATTATTGTAATAAAGAAAATATAAAAATATCTGAACTCAATCCCAGACGCAAATTTCCTTATTTTGACAATGTCATTACCTAAAAACACAATTGTTATTGATTGGTGTATTTTAATTTATCGTATCCTTAAAGAAGCTGTGAAAATTGGCAGGACTATTAAGTGAAAAAAATGTATATCACCAACCGAAAAAAAAATCTGTTCACTGATGTCGAATCCCTCAATAATGAATCAAGCACGGGACATTAATGCGTATACGTCCCATAGTATTCACAGGAACCATAGGAAAAGGGACTAGGGCAATTTATTTCCTCTCACTGAAGCTTTCTTCCGCACAAAACCGCCTCATCAATTATTCTTTTATCCATTACGCCATACGATTACCCTACGAATAGCCAACAATTTGTCAACTTCACTAAACCTTGCGCGGCATGTGTTTCGGGTACCATATACCGTAGACACCCGAAAAGATGCCATAAACACACCGAGTATTGCACATATACTCCAAGCTTCACGAAAATCTCATTATATCCCATCAAAGTCGATTGATAGAGCGTTTCAAACACGATGTCATATGAGGAACCACATGTGGTCGGGCTTTTTTCCTTACCTTGATTGATCTCGAAAAAAAAAACTACCAAATGCAAATAAAAGCGTAAAACTTTCTCACCCACTCAAAATACAGCTGGCAAAGACCTAAAGACCTCGAAGACCTTTCTACCGCTATTAAAATTGGCTCGAAATGTGCGTAAGATGACCCACCGACGAATGTGTAAGATTTGCGTAACGTGTCTCAGAAATGGTGTACAATATTGTTACCCTTGCCGAAAGCCGGGCTTGGGAAACGAAGTTGCAAATGATGCTGGCCATGATGCTGACTGGTCAACTAGGTGATGTGCCATATGATATTATATGCAAATCGCAATCGTAAGACCTTGACGCAATGCAATCACGTCTTCCAGCGTCTTATCTTAGGCGATTTAATGAGCCTTCTCTAGCGGCTTTGCGTTCATCTTTAACAATTTAAGCAAGCTAGTCATAGCTGATCGGATGCTGGAAGTTGGCAGTCGTAGAGATAAGGTCGTCTTGGACAAGAGTCTATCAACAACACACCCACCATCGAGTTAAGTTTATTTTGCTTCTGTTAGTTTCAGTGGCCATAGAGCCCATGCCAATAAATCAATTTCGAGAAAATTTCAAGCGTTTTTGTTTATAAATTTCGGGAAGATTGGGAACGACTCTGCACACGTGGTACATATATATAAAATAAAAAGGGAATAGGAAGCTATCCTTAGGGATGTGCTTTCAGAATATTTACTTTTTGTAGTGTGAAGTCGATCCATCAAATTTGTTCAGCGTTTCGACTTTTAGTACCAATGCTATGGATATATCGATTCAATTGTTTGTTGATATGTTTGTCTACGGATCATTTCGCTATGTTGGAGCGGTCCTTGGGGTTGTTTGTTTGCGTCGTATTCTTCCTTTTCGTTGCTTTATGGAGTATTTACCTTACTTCTGGATGCTTTACTGCTTATGTCGATCTAAAAGAAGTGTATGATTTTGTTGCGTTGGGATACAGAAAAACAGGCTTACGTCTACCACATACTCGAGTATAATTTAATTTGGAGTCATAGGTGAGTAGCGGCCTAACCTTATGAAAGTATTTTTTGTATTCAAAGCTCGATATAAGTGCTAATACCTGGAAATTATGATGTATGTAGTATGAAACAAGAAAAGTATAAATTACAGCGTTTTTCCGAATACTGTGTTATTTATGTGACTTGTTTTATGATACCTTCATACGAGTACGAGTAGGGCAAGTCCCAGAAGTGAATATATTACAGTCCCTAAACTAAAATTGAATTAATAACAACATGTATGAGTAGCTTTTAAGATTTGAAATGGGATATAATGGGATAATGTTGTTTTTCAAATGTCAAAAATAATAACAAGGATAATATATACAAGTCTGGCTGTTTTACGTAAGTTAAACATTTCGAACTGTTTATAATGTATAATTCGATGGTGAAGTGAATTTCTTGTAAAATTACAATACAAAAGCAAGCACAATATTTACGCAACCAATATGTTCGAGAGAGAACTTTCTCGGAGTTACATTGAATAATAATGAATTATATTTTTTCAAAGTCTCGAGAATAATATCCGGCTCGACGGACCATGTCGCGACCACTTCTGGCCGGGTTAAATGAAACTAGTGACTTCTGGATAGCTACTGCATTTATTCCTAACCTTGTACATGCTTATATTCTAAAGTAATGCTTATGGTCTAACAAATGATTGGGACCGATTAATGTATTGGGATCATGCAATAAGTGCTTACATGTTATTAGTTTGTTAGTGGGTGGATTTGTCATCGTACCTTAAAGTTATTGTTAGTTATTCTTATGGTGAATTTTGTGCCATGTTCTGCAATCGATGAATAGGTCAATTTATGTGTGCCATAATAAGTCGCACTAAGTATGCTATGATCATGTTACTGCGAATTATTCTGGCACTATTAAATTCTATTATGTTTGAATGAACAATAAATATATTTTATCAACTCAAAGGCTTTCTCAATCCTCGTTCACCAATCACAATACCTTATTATTTTAGTTCTAAATATTTCATGACGTTACGTAGAAAATTGTGGTTAAAAGACCACAGCTCGAAAGTAACCAAATCTTTTTTTCTTACTGTAGAAAATTTTAATTCTTCTCTTGTAATGATACTTAGGATCCAGAGCCACATATTTTAATTAAGCACATTAGTTTCCGTGGGTAATCACCTTTATTGTGGAACCTACCGGCGGGAAAGTAAACGGCGATTTCATCATCATCGATTGCGCGACAGCCCAAATCGGGCCAGTGTAGGATACATTCTCTGCAGTCATCTCGGTTCAGTGCCCACTTCCTTAAATTTGTGCATCTAACTCGGGATCTACACTGTCAATTTATTTGGCAATGGCAATAATAACGGCAATATTGCAATAAACAAATTGACAGTGTAGACGCATCAAACGCATATGGCAATATTGCTCTCAATATTGCCATGTCAATTTTGAGAGCAATTTTAGCAGAAAACGCATCGTTTGACATAAATTAGCGTTACTTGTCAACAGGTAGGAATAAGTTTTTTATGCTTTGATCGCGAAATGGCTGAAAATAAATTGAATAAAGAGAAAACTATTGAACTTATCAATAGGTTTTTTTTGTTGATGCAATGTCCGACTTTTCCTTTGCTTCAGAACTTGACACTTCGAATTCACTCGCTCAAATAAAAATTGTCTGGCAATCAAATGCCTACTCATTACTATTTGACATTTAACCCAATGGAAATATTGCCATTCCCATTGCCAGATAAATTGCCAGTGTAGACGCAGGGTAAGAAGCGATCTGGAAACTGCGTCAAATGTGTCCTCGTATCTTTTCCGCCGTTTTCACACCGGTCGTTTTATTACCGGTCGTTTTATCACCGGTCGTTTGCCGTGAGCTCTACCTTTTAGTATGCGTTTGGGAAATTTTTCCGTCGTCCTTTCGCTCCACATGGCCTGCCCATTGTACAATAGCTTACGAAACTTTATAAGAGTCGATACGGCTAGATGTTATATAGTACAACTCATTATTGTACCTGATACACCATTCAGTGCCTTCTCTTACTGGTTTCAAAATTCTTCGAAGAATTTATCGTTCAAATGCGTGTATTGATTTTTCAGACGCTTGGGTGAGAGTCCACGTTTCGCTTGCATATAGTAGCACAGGTCTTATTATGGTCTTGCATCTGTGCAAATTTGCTATGCCTGTGCACTTTTTTCGATTTTAAGATCGAAAGGACCGTGAAATACGTCTTATTTGCTAGTGTGATCTGTTGTTTTACTTCGACCCGTTCATTGCCGTCTATTACAAGGTGTGTTCACAAGTATGAGAAATGGTCAAAATTCTCTAGGTTGTAGTCCCCCATATTTTTAAATTTTTTTTTTGCGGGCCTTTTCTCGCATTTGAAGTGTTAGTATATTGGACATTATTCTACCTAAAGATAACGTTTCAAACAGCCGGGAAGGACCTTTATAAAAAGATCGATAAAACAGTTTCCGCATATTTTCAAAGGTCACATGTGTGGGTAATGAGAATCGAATGTGAACCGCATAGTCGTCGTCAATAAATAATCCGTCAGTTTCTATGATAGGGATAAATATCCTTTAATGCTATCAAAATATTCACGTAAAGATAATTTTTCAAATGTGCCAAAAATTACTATTACAATTTGTCTATTAAAAATTGGGCACATTTTCCAACATTATTTCCTTGAGACTACTTGACTTTCGCATCGTGCAATCATTTTCTGCGTGCTCACTAGGAGTGGTACTTTCTCTTTGATGTCCAGAGTCATCTCGACTGTGTTGATGACGTGTGTCTATTCGTTAATAAAAGAAGTTCAGTTCACCGCTCTGAATGCAAGGAAGTAGGACTGCTAATATATGTACGTAAATCCTGATATATGAGCTTGAGTTTGGAAAGAAAGCACACCAAAAACCTTAAATGGGCAAAATGTTGAAGAGCTGTTGCAGGTATTTTGCCTACATACAGTACCTTACCAGAGTAACCCACTCTTATGCATACATGCATGAAGAAAAAAAACTTTCCAAGGTAAGTAGCCTGGCTGTGTATTGAGGTTAGGAACGTACCCTATGGTGGTTATATAGGGTGAGTACATAGAGTAGGTCTATAGGATTAGTACGTATGTAGGTTTTAGGGTACGTTCAGTTTTTCGTAGCGTGTTCATTTTATGTACACCGAATATAGATACGAAGGATAAGTATGTAGCGTGAATATAATTAAATATAACGTCTTCTTGTTGGAGGGATCGACACTGCTGTTTCCGATGCTTACAATCATGATGTTTATCATAAGACACTTAATACCCTGTACAGACTATACGTTTTAAACGCGTTTAAGAAGGCAAAATGAACGAGTTAAAAAAAGTAGTGTTCACACTAAGCAACTCGTTTTATTTTGATTCAAGACAGCTTGACGTGATTTGTTTTGACAAGTAGATATTCAGCTGTGTTTCATTAGGAAATTTATGCTTTCTAAATTATTCGAAACACAAGTGATTGTATAGCAGTAATGAAAATTGAATTAATTAGCTAATGCAGTCGTTGCACAAGTACAAAGTTCAGTTTCTGCAGCATTAAATAGTTCCTTTTAAAGTTTACTTCGATTTCCGCGAGGGTCGCAGTACATGTTTTCGGTTAAACGCGTTGTAGCTACGTGTTTTTGTAAACGCGTTCGGGAAGTGTTTTCAACGCGTTTAACTCGATTTAAACGCGTTAATTTTGTTGTCTGAACATAGTGTAAGTTTAAAATACCACTTCACTGTCCCGTAAAAAGCAGTATTTTCTGATGACAGTAAAGACCTGTATACAACGGGTATCAAAATAAAAATAAACTAAACTACATCCAAAGCTGAGCTGCTGGGTTGGAGACTTGGACTGGACAGGTATCATACGTACCTATGCCACCTACATTCGTTACACATTTCACGTAAAGAATCAGTACGTGGAAAACTGTCCTTGTAGTAGTAGGTTGGTGATGGGGGCCGGTATTTGTACGTACCATGAGTATATACCCAACATACGCAGGTTACTTATGTCATTGGTGAGTATTCCATTTTGCTGAGTGGGCAAACGACCAGGATGTATAGATCGTAGAGGCCGTACTGAAAATTCAGTAGAAAAATCCTCTTCGATGATAACCCTTCAATGTCTTGAACTGTCACGCACCTTTATTGATAACTAAATGAGAAGGTATTCATTTTCTGTTTGTCTATAGATATTTTTTAAAGAAGGCCGGAAATTAGAATTTTAAACATATCAGAAAGGTGAAAAGCTTCTTTTAGAGAGTCTTAAAGTAAAAGAAATTATTTCGTGTTGTGTTTCACATCTCAAGACGAATGCTATAAACATCAAAACGAACCTTACCCAAATCAAAGCGGGCTAACATGGCAGGCCTCTGCACTACTGAACTGTACGATCATTCGCCGCGTAATTTATGCGTTAAACCGTAATGTGCCGTAATATTGTCACGCACCTTACCTCCATCTCACGGCGATTAAAGTCGTTTATGGAAAGTCCTAAAATTAATTCAAAGCGAAAAAAAAAGAATTATTTAGGTATTCTGTGCTCCAACTTCGTAGGAGGTTCGCCCATAAAGCTGTGACCTAATAGTCCGTTAAAATGCGCCATCAAACACACGTGAGGCGAATAATTAAGGCTGTGGCTGAACGCGCAGACAAAGTGCAAATAGTGTTAAGTGTGTCATCGAAATGGAAATCGCGGATAGCACTACATCGGAATCGACCACCATTCGTACCTTAACTGCCGTATATTGGGTAATTTTCCGCTAGCTAACCGCTTTTCCGTAGCAACTGTTTCTTTTCTTGTCGAAGCCTACGAAACGCAAGGTGAATCTTGGGAATGTGATAATTAAATCCAAAAACATCTTCTGTCAAGGTGTTTTTAAATTCGGGAGCCGCTAGACAGATATTAGTCTATTGAAAAATAAAGAGTTGAACGTGATGTCGTAATTAATATGGAAAAGGTGAGAAGACAGCAAGTACGATATAAGACGACGTTACCTCTGCCGTGTACTTCAGTAAGCTATTTGAACGAATTGCTTGGGATTATGAAAAGAAGGTTTCGTAAATATGTTTTCAAGGAAATAAACGTCTGAAGCATTTAGCATTGTTGATTTGGAAAATAATGACTGTAAGCGTAAGGTAGTCAAATAGAGCTAAGTAGAATCATTGGTAAACTGAACTGATATGTTTGTACGGCAATCAACGCCTTCGACGTCCGATTGATTAATCTATTGAGATATAAGATTGGTTAACAATGGGAGGACTTGCTTGACCCCTTTTTAATGGATACATACGAGACAACATATTCACTATTGAGTGTTCCTGTGCCAGTGAGACAACGCACCGGTCGAAGTACCGAAAATATCCCAGCCGTAAGTGATTCAGTTGAAAATAAGCCAAATCAGTCCATTCCACGCCGTTCACAGGAATCGGGAATCTCTCAATCCACATTGTGGCGAATTTTGCGTAAAGATCTTCGCCTAATGGTAAATCCGCCACTGTTTGAAGCGCCAAAACTTTTCCCATTGAGCTCCGCAAAAGTTTGAAGAAAATCCTCAATTTCTTCGAAAAATCATCTTCAGCGATTAAGCTCATTTTTGGCTTAGTAGCTTTGTCGACAAGCAAAAGATGCGTTATTGGACAGCAACAAACCCACATGTCCTTCAAGAGACTCCATTGCATCCAAAAAATCTGACCGTGTGGTGTGGATTTCATGCCAGACCCGGAGGGGTGATTGAACCGTATTTTTTGCATAGGCGTGCCGTGGCCTAAAATCTGGCAGGAGCCAGGGGCCGAATGGCTCATATGACTTCTTCCGAAAGGCACACATGCTTTTCATACAAGTTCGTCCGTTTTGTGCTTAAAAATTAAATGTTCGTTTAAACAACGAATGATTAGTCTTAGGTTGTGACTTTAAAATGTTTTATACATTGCTTTTCCACTATCTGCAGTTGAAGGAAAAAAATTTGAAATAGTTCCTACGCAGTGCCGTCCTAAGATATTCGGCGCCCGTGGGCTACTAAAAATAATGCGCTCTCGTTATAAGAAAATACAATTTTAATGGCTAGTGGAAGCGGCAAATACAAAATATAAAAACTTCAGAATTAGACAATTTTATACCTTCGGATTTGTAAAGGTTAAATGATTCTGTATTTCGTTTCTTTTCGTTAGGTTTCTAAAGAAGCGTATAATCAAATAATTGTAGTATCAACTTTTAGGAGTGATATATTAGTTTTATCTATGATTTCTAATATTTCGCTCCAAAATGCTACCATAATAGCAGTTTCCAGTGAGTTGAACTCATTTAACAACCCCTCATCTTCAAATTTTGTTGCAGGCCTTTGGAAATTATATTCGAAAATTTTATTCAAAGCATTTTTAAAATTTCCGGAAACGGTTGTCTTCACTGAATCAGCTCTTGCTGACCAACGAGTGTCGCTTAATTTTTTGGGCACTTTGTTTTTTTAATGCTAGCGTATCTTTCAAAATTTCCCATCTTGATGTTGACGCGGTAAAGAAATTGTATAGATTTTAAAGAAATAAAAATAATTTAGTTGCTTGTACGTAGCATTCCGCCGCCGACTCTCCGATTAAATTTAAAGAATGTGCTGCACAGGGTACGTAAATGGCAAGATTGTTATAGATTTAAAGCGCGCTTGGAGGCCGCTATTCGAGTATATACCCGACATATTAGAAGCATAATCATAAGGTTGCCCTCTACAATCTTCCAAATTGATATTTAAATCAGATAATAGTTTTAAAATACAATCTTCCATTTCTGCGCTCCTGCGGTCAGTATTTTCTAAAAAAAATTAAAACATAACATCAATAAGAATTGCCACTTCCAAAAGGCTTGCGCCACAGGGCTGTAGCCCATTTAGCCCTGTGGTTAGGGTGGCCCTGTTCCTATGAGTCCTCCTTCGAGTAGCTGACATAGAAAAATCCTGTAAAAATGTGTTCACTCAATTTACGGAACGCACTGTCTTTTAGTTTCGAGTTCCAACCAAAAGAGAGTCCTTAAAATTGAATTCAATATGATTGAGAGATTCGAGAATATATCTTGAGTAGTAGCAGCGATGCCAGATTTGCAGATTTTTTTTCAATTCGAAGATTTTTAGCGTTCCCGAAGATTTGAAGATTTTGATGGATATGTAGAAGCTTTTTTTGTATTCGTAAGATATTTTCTTCAATTTCGATAAAAAAATGTATTTATATAATATTTACATTCCTAGCTTATCTTCTATGGTTTTCGCTGTTTTCGCAATTCTCACTTAATGTTATTATTTATGATTACTATTATATTTATAATATTATATATGTATTTAAGCGTATAACCAAAAATTTTCTGATTTCAATACCATTAAAGTAATAATTCAAAGTGAATAATATACTGTTAAGACTTCAGTTACAAAAAATTGTTCCGAAATCCAAATATACGAATCCATAATCGTAGGTATGTATTTCATAAAAAACTCGATATATTCAAAAACCAATTCTACTTAAAAATAATTTATTTATTGTAGGATTTCATAACATCAAAAAATATTTGATGCAAATGTCGTTATGTTTAAAACCAATTTCTACTTTGTTAAATTGAAAACATTTTCTAAAGTTCTCGTAAAATTAAAAGATATTCTCAAAAAAAGCTGGTTACATTCAAAAACGTTTGTAAACTTGAAGAAAATCCTGTTACAATTTCGTAAAACTCCAAAATTTTTCATGAGAATCTTGTTGTTTTCAAAAACAATTTCCAATTTATTTTGCTAAATTGAAAAAATCTTGTAAAGCTCTCGTCAGATCGAAAGAACAATGATTGTAAAATTCATAAATGTCTTGTTATTTTTAAAAGTCAGTTGAGATTTGCTTCGTTCATTTTAAAAGATTCTTTCATATTGTTTGTATTGTTAAAAAAACATTTGACAAAAAACAATTGGCAAGAAAAAGTTTGCGGATAGGAAGGAATTACTTTTCTGGAAGGGGCCAGAATTATTTTTCTGGGAGGGTCCAAGCCGGAGCCTGAGTGGGTCCGGCCCCTCCTGGCCCCCTCCAACGGCGCGCCTATGATATTTTGGTCAATGAAAATGATCGCCATGTTACGGTCAATAAAGTTCGCTATCGTGTCATATTGAAACACTACTTTTGGCCAGAATTTGATGGACTAGAAATTAGTGATATGTGGTTCCAACAAGTTGGTGCCATATGCCTGCCACATAGCTGGTCAAACAATTGAGCTATTGAAGGAGAAGTTCGGTAATCGTGTAAAACCTCAGTTAAGCCTCAGTTATAATGGTTCACATCTAAAGGAAATTTCGGAACGACTAGTCACAATCGTTCCGTTAATTAGCCGAGACACAAAACGGAGGGGTAAAGTTGACCAACTTTCAACTTCTATCCATGCCGACGCTAAGAGGTGAATTATTGAATTTCACCACCTCTTTCGCCTCACTGAAAATCAAAATTACACCTCGATAGAGTCACTTTGACGGATGTCGGAACAGAATCATTGTGCCTAGAAAATTTTCTCGTCCGAGGTTACCGGATCGGATCGGAGCCATTGTAACTGAGGCTTAAGGCTGTTACACAATAAAAGCAGAAAGCAGCGACAGTGACAGCAACGTTGACTGTGCTGCTCTGCTTAATGAATTTGAATAAAAGCAGAAACAGAGAAGAATTGAATTGCCACTGAAAGTAGTAGCATGGAAAAATGTGTCCATGCTAACTGTCAACAGTCACAAGTATTTTAGTTTCTTGTTTGAACGGTCGAAAATATTTTGTTTCCGTTGATTTTTCTGAGCCTTCAGTTTAAAATAATCATTAAATACGAATATATGGACACAATTTTGACACCTTTAACATTTCCATTGGTGACAACATTCCCAATTCTTAAGGGATTTACGTTGGCAGTACTGAAGCAGAAGAGGAATTTTAGAATTTAGAACGAAAAGACAGCACTGCTTTCGTCGCTGCTTCTGCCGCTGATCCTGTGCTTTCTAAAAAAAAATTCTGCTCTTTCCGCTGCTTCTGCTTTTATTGTGTCACGGCCTTTAATCTAGAGAAATGGACCGGTCGAATGGCGAGCTCGCTCATGCGATTTAACGCCGTTGGATTTCTTTTTATGGGGTTACGTTAAGTCGTTGGTTTGTGCAAACAAGCCAAAAACGCTAGAGAAGCTCAGGAACAATATCGGACGCGAAATTGCCAACGTTCCGATTGATATGCGTGGAAGAGTGGTGCAGAATTTGCTCCAAAGAATCGATCGCTTCAAATGTGCTCGCGGGGATCATATGAACGAGATCGAATTCCATACTTAAATTTAACATGTGTACTACACCTAGAATAAATTTCAGTCCGATATCTCAATTATTTTGTGTTTTATTTAAATACAAAATTGTTATGTCCTTATTGAATAACCCTTTATATACCAACAATCCACTACCTGCTATTTATTGCCCGCAACTCAATTTCAATCAGTGTTCAGTACTGCACCTTGAGTATCTCATAATCGGTTACAGTCCTCTTATAATTGGTATTTTTTCCTTGAACTCTGTATACATCTTAAATCTAATTGAAGTCACTGTTTCAGCAAGACTAATTTATTTCCTTAAGACATGCCAATAAAGTTGTCTAATTGCTAAGTTTTAAGTAGACTTGTTCGGCGATTACAAAGTGTAATAAAATTATAATTTCTTATCACTTTGGCACTTAAAAGTCCTGAAATTATAGCAGCTGTGCGACGGAATTACTATCCTGACTATTCCTTCATTCAACTGGATAAAATCCTGACGATTTTAAGAACTTGTGTAGCCTTGTGTAAATTATGCTGGACTGTTACAGTTTAAGTTCTTAAAGAGCTTAAATTGTTTCCTAATTTTGTATAATAATGTATGAAACGCGGAATATGGAATTTGTGCTGAATTATGTCATTGGTGAAAAACTCTACCACTTCATGCCATTTACAAAACAAGTTTAAAATTTGTCTCCTCGAAGATGGACTCTACAATTTAGATGGATATCAACTCCAACTGCTACTACTCTACTTTTACAGTGTATCTCTCTGCATGATGAAGTACTGCATCAGTACACACTACCCTTATTCATGTGGTATTTCAATTAAGAGAGTGGCTGCTTCATCTGGAGTTTTCAAGAATGCGAACTTGTCAGGACACAATGAACTTTAAAAATAAAAGAGTATGAAATGTATTTCACTGAGTGATGTGGGTTATATGTTCCCTTTTTGACAGCAAACAGATTCATTCTGGTTCCGGACTTACATAGGGATAAATTAGGGCGAGTGAAGGACATTTTAAACCACTTTGATGGGATATGATCCAAATGCAAGTAAACAAGAAGCTTGGAAATGTTTCATTGGTTTCGTGGACAGAATTTTTTTGGTTTACATATTTCAGTCATGTTGAGTATACATATTTATGTTGAGAGAATGCTACTCGAATATTTAGTGGGTTAGTTGAACGGATGGGGAAATTATAGAATTTTCCTCTCCTGCAAGCCACTTAAGGGATAATTGCTTTGGTATCATCAGTAGGGCACCAGTACAAAATAGTAGTTATAGAAATATTTCATAATGGCTCAATATTGCGCTTACAGCAGTCGTACGTCGTTTGTCTCCGATAAAAAATGCACAAGGTATGCTGTCGAAAGAATTGTCCATTCCATCAGGTGATTCACAACACTGGAGCCACATTTCTTCAACACCTTCATGAACGACATTGCTCTTCGAGGCTTCTACAGTCCTCTCCTTTATGCTGGCAATCTTAAAGTTTTAAGAAAGTAGCACTACCTCTTTGACTCGATGGTATGAAAGATCACAGAGTTATCTTTGACCCGAATCTGAAATTTGTCGGTTACGACGCTTCTCCGGTTTAATCCCACATATTTCATCGTATTTTAACTGTTTTTTAATTTTCACATGAAATCCGATTTCACGAGCTTACTACAGGAGTAGAGATATTTTTTAGTGCACTTTTTTTATTCACGAGGATGAGAATTGAAATCTAAGAAAAGTATCGCAGAAGAAGACTTCATTTCCATTTCCCGTACCTACCTACCATTGACTTAGAATTTTTTCTGTAAGTGCTACAGTTGTACATCGTTTGGGCTGGCTATTTTTCTGGATGAGGTTGTGAAGGGAATGGCGGGGAGTGCTTAAATGGAAGGCTTTTGATTTTTATTTCACAAAAACTGATAATGCTACAAGTCTAAAGGTGCTAATACACGAGCAATTTTTCAAGCAATTAATTGTTGTCAAAACTAGTGAAGCGATTAATGGAGCAATACAGGTAAATATTATGCTAGTTGCGGCAATATTTCGGCAATGTAGCAATATTTCACAAATTGCTAGTATTACTCGCTCTATAGTTGCTGTATTTTCGCAAACATGAAATTGTCGTTCGGTGATTCAATTGTGAAGATTTGTTTTGAGTTTTGCATTTATTTTTCAAGTTTCGTGTTATAATGGCGTGGAGCTAAAATATTTTGAAGTTTTAGATTTGTTTGTCAAGTTTGCTTTCGTGTTGTTCATAGACTGAATTGGTCGTGTAAGCCTTTATTGCCGAATTGCTAGATATTGGTCAATATGGCTTATCATTGTTCAGCAACGAGTTGATGAAAACTTGATCCACAACGCCTGGTGCTATTGTTGCTATGCATTGCTTCACATTTTCGTGACGTCAAAATTGACAAATATTGCTGCGAATGGAGCAATTTCAACCGCTCGTGTAAGAGCACTTGAAAATTTACGTAAATATCGCTTATAGCGAAAATTTGTGGTTCCTATATTATGAAAATGATTTATCTTAAGGGGAACATCCAAGTAGAAAAAATTTTTTTTTCCAAAATTTTTTTTTCCATCATCTTAAAGTTTGTAGTCTTAAGAAAATTGTGTTCAAATTTCTTATTGAAATTCCAATAATTGTGAAAGTTATGAGCAATTAACCGGAATGGGCCATCGTGAATTCTAATAGTTCGTCTTCCAAACCAAACTTCAAACGCGATTATCTCGAAACATACTTTTTTAAAGACGGTCCCCAAAATATTCGGAAAACGGCTCAACCGATAGCTTCCAAAATTTGACACAATTTTTTCGGTCAGGTTTTCTACTTCGCATTTTTTTTCACTTGATGATTTTTTTATCAAGCCAGAAAGGTCGGAAATTAAGGTTAAAAATGAACATAAAGTTCAATCGGCCGCCATTTTGTGAAGAAAATTTTTTTTAGAAAATCATACGACGCGAAGGGCATCATACATTATATTTTCAGAATCTTTTTGAAATTTTTTGTTACAGATCAGCCGACTGCATGTAATCTTGGGGACGGCGAACCGTGCGAAGAAGAGACACTTTTTACGCCGCCCATGATAGCAGCGTCCCCAATCACTATATATATTTATAGAAAAATTTGTCAGCTTACCTCAACATGTATACTTTTGAATAAAATTAACCTGGATAAAATCGAGCATATAGTTTTTGAGATAATAGTTCCTAAAATTCACCTATTTTTTCCGCTATCTACTCGGATGTTCCCCTTAAAGCGTCGAAACTGTTAAGTTTATTTAAGTATATTGCCCAAATATTTAAAAAAAAAATCGGCCAAGAGCCTGGCCCTGGACGCAACTTTATTATTTTTGGGACAAATACGGAAGCTACCCTTAAAAAAACCAAAGTCGAAATGTAACGCCTAAGGTATCTAAAAAACTTACCCATTATTTAAAAGATAAAGTTTTAAATGTTAGAAGGTTTTCCACTTTGAACGCGTAGGTGCTAAAATACTAAATCCTTGGATGTTTTACTTTACTTCCTTAATTTTTTCTTAAGAAACATATACTCTGAATGTAAACATAAAAGAACATATAGCTTCAAGCTGGCTAATATCAGGTTTTAATCAGCATAATACAAAAAACTACTGAGCCATATGCGACTGCAATTCAGCTCGGCAATGAAGGTATCTAACTCGTAAATGTGGCATAGGTACAAGCAAAAACGAGTAATAAATTGTTTCATTTTTGGCATGTACAAGTATCATGTGTAGTTTTTATTTGTAGGCTTCGTTTCGAGCGAATGAAAGTAGAATCCTGCAACATATTCGAAATTACTTTCTTTAGTACGTATTTTGAAAGATAATGAAGTTATCCATCAAAGGAATAATGGGTATTTATCACATCAACTAAAATTCGAAGTTGTTGGTTGAGTAGAATTAAAGAGGTGGAAGATAGGCAGTAAAAGTTTTCTGTGTAAATACCTAAGGGTTATCCAATAGGGACATAACAATTTTCTATTTAAATAAAACACGTAATAATTGAGATAATTTTCAAACATTGTTCGTTCGTGAACTTCACCATGATAAAAATGTAAATCTTGACTGATGTTTTGACATTGACAGACCAGCAAAAAAGTTTAAGGGTGCGTTTGTATTAAAATACATAATTGTTATGTATTTATTGAATAACCCTTTATTTTCTAGGCTTATTTCAAGCTATGTAAAACTTTTTAAGCCTATCAAAGTCTTGTTTTGCATAGCTTGAGTAAAATTGAATAGAAACAACCATTTTCTAGCCATTTACCACATTTTTTCGGTTTTGCTAAAAATCGCAGATTCAGATTGAAATTCGCAGATTATTATTAAACTAAAAAGCGCTTATCGAGTTATTTCTGTTTTTTTTTCTTAGACAAATTTTTAACCTATCATCCGATCCCTTTGAGGAGTATAACTCCTTTTTTAATCGAACCTAAATTCTAAGTAGGTGATAAAATACGTTTAGCCGTTGGTTCGACTGAATACTTTAGAGTGGCGGTTATTCATCAGTACGTAGTAAGGCCCTTTTTGGCTCGCTTATGGTTAGATCTCGCTGTATCACATTGCGTTTAAATTAATTTTATTTAAGTGATCATAATTTATAATCTTTAATTTATCAGTGTTATATGTATTTTGCAGTTCTGTGAAATTAATTTGAAAAAATCTAAAAATATAATTAGAAAATTTTGTGTTGAAGTTAAAGTGGAATATAAAATAAAAAATAAAATTGCATAATGTTTCGCGCTTACGGCTCGATACCAAATTGCAGTGATGATAGTCAATTTATGCGTAGTCCTTTGGATACAGTAACATGGGCAAGTCCATTAATGATGACGTCTGGGAGTTTGCTAACAAAAGGAAATTACCATTTTACAAGTAGCAGTCATTTAGATGATAATCCGCTGGGATTAAGTGCAATTGAAGAAAACGATATATTCCAGGAGGACACAATTAAAGGTATCGATCGCTCTTATCTTTCAGTTTATTACATTTTATAATTAATTTATATATTTGTTTAATCATTAGTTTATATATTAATTGGTAAAATTTAAATTTTCTTCAAGTTTTTCTTTCCAAGGTCAAAGCATACTGATATTTATATAAATATCTACAGTAATATCATAGTTCATGATCAATAAAATTAAATGGGGTGAAAAAGGGAACACAGAATGAATATTTTAATTTTTAATTATTTTTATTTAATGCTTTTATAATATAATCAATTAAATACATTAATACTTTTAAGGCAAACCATTTGGATAAATAGTTCTTAAAAATTAATTAGTTTTCCAATTCAATTGTTTTTATTTAATTCAAAGTGCCAAAAATCCAATTTCTTAAAAACGATCATTCTTTTTGTCTACGAATTAAAAAAAATCTGCCAACAGTCTGGGCGCAACTTTATTATCTTTTGGGTAGAAGTCCGAAACGTGTTTAATACTGAGATGCGGTGTAGGTCACTACCTAAAAAATAACGTTCCAAATAGCCTCCTGATTATTCTTTAGGTTAAAATAACGAAATTCATGAAAATGCTGGAAAAACCCCCTTTTCACGCACATTTGTTTTACTCCAGCTCTGTACTTTAATAAAATTTTAAACTTTTTTTTTGCTTTAACTACTGCTGTAGTACTTCTACATATACATACTAAGTTTCAACTTTCTAGCATAAGCCGTTTCTGAGATATGAAAAACCACCCCCCCCCCCATCTCCGTACCTTGCTACCCCTATTAAAATGGGATGTCTCTATAGTACCTCTATACAGTTATCAATTTTTAGCTTTCTATCCTTTGCGGCTTTCGAGAAATTAAAATCAGAATTTTTTTATTTCCACCCCCTCCCACCATCATTTCCTACACCCACACACTCAAAATTTTTCTCCGCTAGAAGTCTACTGGTCCTAACTCCTGTAAAAATTTCAAGATCATATCTGATACGGTTCATGAGATATAAAAATTTAATTTTTTGAAAAATGGCTGTCCGCCATCTTTAGCGCTTCACCTCTCCCCACAAAAATTTTAAATTCAGTAGACTCCACTGGTAATTATATATACAGAAACCAAATTTTATCTTCCTAGCAGAATTGAGTCGGAAGATATTGTAATTCAAAGTTTTTCACCCCCACCCCCATACCTCACTACTCCCCTTAAAAGTTTTAACCCCTTTCTTATCTCCTAGTATCCCTTAATACAACTACAAAATTTAGTCCATCTGACATCAATCGTTCAAGAGATATGGATTTTAGAATGTATCAATCCCAGCTTTTAAGCGTTTTGGACGCATTGTTTCCCTCCCCACTCACACACCTCTCAACCCCTATCGACTTTATTTTGCAAATGGGTCCACTATCAGAGTACTTCATAAATTCCAACTTTCAGCAGCCTAGCATAAACGGTTCCTGAGATCTAGAACCCAAAACTTTTCATCTAAAACGCTCCTCCCTCCTCCTCCCTTAAACCCCCACCCCTGCAGAAGGTACCACTCAAAGGCTACCTACCATACCTACTCTACCCTCACTTCTACTTCACCTCCTTCACTTCAAATTTTTTCACCCAATTACAGTACAGTTACAGTTTTCAAATGGGTCCACTATCATAGTACTACCTAAGTTCCAACTTTCAGCCTCCTAGCATAAGTAGTTCCTGAGATCTAGAAACCAAAAATTTTCATCTAAAACGCTTCCCCCTCCTGGCCCCTTACACCACCCCTCCAAAAGATACCCCTCCTAGGGGTTCACTCATTCTACCTACCATAAAAATTTGAACTTAATATCTCAAGGGGTTTGTGAGCTAAGCACCTTCAAACAGTTTTGCGTATGGCGTACGGCGGACAGACGGACATTTTTTTTTTGCTTTTTTGTGTTTACTAGTCCTAAAACGTGTAAATACAAAATTTCAGGGTAGCAAACTTTTTTGAAATTTCAGGTCGATCACAATACTTTATTATTAAAAAATAATAAAGTAAAATTTACCTGTTTTAAGTTTTTTGTTGTTTTCCGGCGTCAGTGGAGTTTCTGGTGTGAAACCCCATCACGAAATCCCCGGCTGTTGATTACAACTGGCTGCAGTCATGATCGCCAAGCCAATCGTATGATAATGGGATTTTCTTCATAATCTTAAGTTTGGCTCCAACTATTCGAAATTCAATACAAACAAAATTTCAAAGTTGTAGCTTAAACCGTTTTGAAGTTATCGGTCAATATTTTTGAACACGTGTTTCAGGCACTTTTTTTATGGAACCTACTCGAAGGAGTGAAGGAATTTTACTGAGTTATGAACTCGAACTTCATTTTCCCTCAAAACTAATCTTTACAAAATGTCCACTTTGTATCAAAACGATTTCGAGTTATAATGAGTTCCGTACATTGAGTGAGGATATTTTTACAGAATTTATGTATGGCAGCTACTCGAAGGACTCATATTAATTCATTTAACTGGAACTATTAGAAAACCAACGGATAGAAAACGGCCCTTAGACCGTTATTACGATCTTCAGTTAAACTTAAACTGGAAGTTTTGTATGAAAATCTGCCAGTTAAAGTTCCAGTTAGCACGTAACTGAAAATCGTAGGAACGGGCCTAAGTCGTAGCTTAAGGCTCAATGTTAAGAAATACACCATTAATAAAGTGTATTCAGATTTTTCTGAAGAACTAAAAAATCGTCATGGGAACGTATAGTTTTATAAATTTTTAATTCGTCAGCAAATATCAGAAAGTTAACGTCGGCAAACGTAGCTACAACATTAACAAATAGTAAAAACAAAAGAGGACCCAAATGGGACCCCTGAGGAACTTCCGAGTTAACAATAAACGGATCGGACTTGGCAGACTTTATACGAACAATCAATCTTCGGTCAAATAGGTAATCATTAAGCCAATTAGGACCATTATTACGATCTTCAGTTAAACTCTAACTGGAACTTTAACTTGAAGTTTTGTATGAAAATCTGTTAGTTCAAGTTCCAGTTAGAACGTAACTGAACATCGTAGGAACGGGCCTTAAAAAGCTGACCGGAGATACCGATAGAAGTTAATTCTTGAATTAGTAAAGAATGGTTAACTTTGTCAAAGGCTTTTGAAAAATCCGTGAATGAAGATGTAGTCGTTTTTCCAGCGAACAAGATATGTTCTCGGCATAGGGTAATAAGTTGGTCAAAGTTGATTTACATTTTTCTGGAACCCATGCTGGTTGGGAGAGATGCAATTTTTGAACAAAGGTGTTAATGTATCAGTAATTTTAGTTTCTCAAACAGTTTGGGAATGACCGACAAAGAACAGATTGGCCGATAATTCTCAATATTACTTTTGTCACCAGCCTTATGAATTGGTACAAGAAAGTCAATTTTCCAAATTGGAGCCAGGCTCCCGTTTCGAGAGATTTAATGATAATTAATAATGAATGAAACTACTATATGTATTTTCTATAATATTTATAAAATAATAAATTTATTTGAAATTTATAATCAATTTGAGGAAATTTTAAATAAAATCCTTATATGTAATAGATGTATGTAATGTAAACGTACTATGTGATGTCAGTTTTGTGGCACACAACCAACATATAAAGTTTTACCGATCGAGAATATGCTGGAAAATTTAGCGAACAAGATTTCAATAAAGTGAACCAATTCCATGTCTTCATATCTAATGCAAGTATGCATCTATGAGTTATAAGATGAAACTTTTTTATCGAAATGAAATAATAGAATTGCCTTATAGTTGAGTGGATATAGTGCTGGGGAGATTCCCGTAAAACACGCCGGGTATTCCCGGCAATATCTCAATAATCCAAAAGAAACTTTCTTCACTCGTATCATGATAAAATAAAATATTATCTCTCGTACAAGTAATATAACGATATGAAGAGTTTGCGCGAAATAGAGCTGTAATTTTCTACCAACTTTCTTTACAGTACTAACATATAGTTCACACGAGGGGTATTCCATTCACTCGCAAGAACTTTGAAATTGGGTTACTTGAAAGAAATTTCGCGACTAAATTTTTAATACATTCCTACCCACAGTTTGCATGAGGACAAGACTATACTTTTATCCAAATATAATCTAATGCGGTGGGAATAGGTTTATGAAATATAGCAATGCTTATAATTTTGTTTATATGTGCGGACTTGAAGTTACAGCAATTGCAGTTTTGAAGAGATTCATGTTACCATAAATAAATTTTACTCTAGATGAAATCTCCAGTGTAGGTACTATAAGCTTAATACAACCCAAAGGTTTGAACGGATAGATGGATCCTCAGACGGAAGAAATTTTTTTCAGCGATAGTCTGAACGCACGGTTGAATTAGGGTTTTAAAATACGTTATCATCCCGTTAGATAAAATTTGTAAGGTTAACGGGTGAAATAGTTCTACTTCATCGAGTAGCTCCCATTCAAAAGTCATTAAAAAACGTGTTCACGAATATTTTTGGATCGAAAATACAGCAAAGTATCTATCCTATATATAGTCTGGGTGGCTCAGTGGCTAGAGCACTTGCCTTCGGTGCACCTGGTACCAGGTTCGAATCAGTTTGGCGACAAGTAATTTTCGAGAATGGGATTGGGTGCCGGACTACCAGTTTACTCAGCTGTAAATGAGTACCTGAGTTAAAATCGGGGTTAATAATCACGGACGATCGTGTGGCTGACCACTTCACCTCCTAGTGTTCCGTTGGTCTAGTAATGAAGTAACTCTAGCATTACTTCAAGGCCTAGGCCCAATTTGGGCTGTTGTGTCATTGATTATTATTATCTATCCTATATAACACTATCGAAGACAAAAATGTTACAGGTTTTCATGCAGTTCAATCGACTAGTTCGGTATGTGAACTGACGTAAACTAAATAGTTCAGTCGAGCAGAAAGTTATTACGCATCTAGCAAGTTTCCTTGAAAAAATTAAAAGTATTCCAGCATTTTTCCTAAGCCGTAACAATTATGCCGAAAAGATACGAAACTCCTTTTCTTTCTCTTGCTGATTCGATTCTTTGAACGAAAAGTGAGCAGATTCAGATCAATGAGTCCTTTACTTCTTGTAAAGTAAAGAGTTTCGAAAAAGGAGTCCATTTCCTTGTACGATTACACCACATCGCACCATCATTAGACCTAACTTCGAAAAATTCTGAAACACATACCTATGTGTTTCAGTGGCGTGGCGTGATAATTCAACAAGGGGAAGCAATTGGTTAATATCAAAGATTTATTATTATTATTCTTTCCAAAAATTTACTGCGTATTAATTGAACCTCCTCCATTAGCTACTTTTAACATTACTAATATAAAAGCACCCAGCAATCACGAACGGGGACCAGTCAGTCGCAGTCACCTACACCGCATCACATCATTAAACGCGATCCGGACTTCTACCAGAAAAAATTAATAAAGTTGCGCCCAGAGTGTTGGCAGTTTTTTTTTTATTTATTTACGTAGTTTCTTTTAATAGAAGAGCCAATAGAAGTAAAACCGAATTCGACTATTCATCCTAAAAGATTTTCGGAATTCGTGAAAACTTGAACAATACCTTACACTCCCAGTAATGAAGTAATGGCTATCGCCCCACTTAGGTGGAGCACGACCAACTCAAACATTTTACATTCAATGGGTTCCACTTAAAATGCTATATACACAAACCAAATTTTACCTTCCTAGTATAATTGGTTCGGAAGATATTCGAATCTAAAGTTTTTACCCCCACCCCTACCCACCACCACCCGATTCAAAAATGTTAGCTTTCGATTATTCTCCTATTATCCCTTAAGACAACTGCAGAGTTTCAATCTTCTGACATCAACCGTTCAGGAGATATGTACTTTAGAATGTTTCAACCCCTGCTTTCAAGCACTTCGAACACATTGCTTTCACCTCCACTCCAACACTCCTCAACCCTTATCGCCAATTTTTTTGCAAATAGGTCCACTATCATAGTTCCACATAAGTTCCAAGTTTCAGTCTCCTAGCGTAAGTGGTTCCTGAGATCTAAAAACCAAATTAAATATAATTCAACTATTTACCACAATTCAATTCCAAACTTTGTTCAGAATTAAATTCCTATCCTACTCTGATAGCACTTATGTCTTATCAGATCTCTGCTTGCTGAAAGCTTCGCCGCTGCAGCCAAGAATGTGTTCTACTACCCGTGGAAGCAAATTCCTTATTGCATCCAACGGCCCGTTTTTTTTTTCATGACGTCACAGTAGGTTTAGTACGGAATGAAATGAACGCTCATAAATGCAACTTTCAAATTGCTTCCATGTGTCTTCTTTTTGGTTTCTTTTCGCTTGCCTTTTTCGTGGTGTTGCCATTTCGGCTGTGAGAGATATTCGCGAGTAGTTTCTTGCGAACTTTTATTTAGACTGTGCCAAAGAAAATGTTTGAAACATGAATTTTTTTGCGATTTTTCTGCGCGATTTAGAAAACGCATTTTAGATATTTTTCAGCAAAATGTAAGGGAAGCAATGCTTCCCTTGCTTCCATGGACGCCACGCCACTGATGTGTTTCAGAGCTGATATAAAAACTTTGCTGAAACAAAATTTATTGCAAAGGAGTGTATATCTTTTTTATCAGCTGCAATAATTTAACTTCACTAATTAATGGCTAAGCTATCACCCTAAGCTATCGATTTTGTGAGAAAAGTAGTTTATAACTAGTACCCATTTTAGAGAACCTTGGTGGCTTACTCTGCCCCACACTCTCCCCTACATGCGTCAGGGACCCAGTAATTTCTTTGAGTCTGGCTTCTTCGGAAAGGAGTTAAAATATACATACATGTTCATATACTTGCCTTAAACGTAATTATACTGTCATAAGCGGTTGTAAGTAACATTGCGAGCGAAGAAAAAAGCATAGTTTTGTGATGACTTTACTTAGAAATTATAATTAATTTTACGATGTAACAAAGAATTTAAAAATTTCCAATAAGCTTTTACTATAATCGCTTCACATAAACCCTTCGGTTACAAAAAAAGTGTAATTTGTTACACGCAAAAGACAAACACACCAAAAAGAATGCTTAGTTCAAGTGAGTACCATTTACAGGAAATTAATTATTAGAAATTGCCACTTTCTGAATTATGCTGTATTAGCTGAACTGTGACAATAAGCAGCTATAAAGGAATTGATGGTCAATAAAAAACGTTGTGGGAAATATCATAGTATCCGCCTATCAATGACTACTTCTGGGGAGACTCTTTTAGGTTGAAAGTCATTAGATCATAATTACATATATCATACACTACATTTTGTTCAGGTTAATATTAGAAAAAAAGAGCCCATATCTACCGTGTTAAGGTTAAACGCATTATCCTTCGAGTGTAATGTGTTCTTTTCTCTCGAGACCGATGTCCTTATATAACTGAGACCACATAGCACACGGAAACATGTACAGGGTGGCACAAAAACACTCACCCGATGTTGTTTTGCAATATCTTTAAAACGAAACGACATAATTTTATTATTTTTTTTTTAATGTTTATATGGACCTTAAAGTTTTTTTCCATTACGTTTTGAAGATGATATCGGTCAAGTAGGATGACCATTTGGGCTCTCTTTACCGCATTTTCAATCGTTTTGGCGAGAACTTCGGACGATAAGTTCTCACACTCTTGTCGGATATTCTCTTTGAGAGCTTCCAGAGTCTGTGGCTTGTTCTGATAGACACGTGACTTCAAAAAACCTCAAAAAAAAAAGTATAAAACTGTCAAATCGGCCGAAGCCGGAAACGCATCCTTCAAAATGTCTTTTGTCGCGCGAGCTACGTGTGCGGTTGCAACGTCTTTTAGAACCGCATGTCCTCCAGTCCCAATTCATCAATTTGCGGTAATTGAAACTCTTTTATCATGGTTCTGTATCGCTCACCAGTCACAGTAACCGCATTACCCATAACGTCCTAGAAATAAGGCCCGATGACACCTCCGGTGTAAATGACGCACCATGCAGTGACTTTGAGTGGATGTAATGGCTTTTCGTGAGAGATACGTGGATTCTCAGTGCTCCAGAAGCGCAAATTTTGTTTGTTTACGTATCTGTTCAGATCTCTATTACCCCAATTACATATTGGGTCAACGTAGGCCAGCGCGAAGTCGGACAAATGTAGGCCAACGCCAGGGTGCGCAAATTCTGCCGTCCGTCCACACGTTGGCCGTGGTTCGTAAGCTTCAGTTGTCAATTGCCAGCTGTTCAGTTTCAAACCCTTTGACTTGTAGTTAAAAAACCGACACAGCGGCGAAGTCGCACCAGCGTCGTCAAGTGATAGCCAACGCACACAAATGGACTGTCCACATGTTGGCACTTGGCTGCATTGGTTGGCCCAACATGTATTCGGGGCATATGGTTCAGATGGAAATGGGCCTCGTCGCTCATGATGAATTTCGACCGAAAATCGTGCGTCACGCGTATTCCGCGATCTTGAGGAGTATAGCGTTCCATGGCTTGTCGACGTGTATTCTGCATCTCTTTACTTCACAAATATCAAAACAAAACTGACAGTTGCCGCCATTTGCAAAAGTGATAACATCTTCCAATAGGGTGCTGCTTTTTGGGCCACCCTGTACATATGTATTTTCAATTATTTATAATACAACACGCGAGTATTTTTGTTATTTATGATTACTTATAACTTATAATTGTTCACCGTAAGCAACCGACTGGCTGTTGTCCAATCAATTAAATTTTTTGTGTGGTTTGAATTTAATTGTGTTAAGTTGTGACTATGTTTACATCGTATGCTGGTATTGTTACACAGAGGGGTTGAGAAGAGTACTAAACTTCAGGCGTCCCTCTAAAGAAAACACATTAGATTTTAATATCATGTTCTTACAAGTGTTAGGCTCCGTTCCCCTATCGCGCGAACCTGTGCGAACTAGCGCCAATGCGTATGTGAAAACAGCACGTTCACGTCCGTTCGCAACTCTAGCCGAGAATCGCGTAGATTCGCGTCGATGGCGGTTTTTGGACGCACATGAAAGGGATTCGCATTGAACACGAATGCAGTGTTTCCACATTCGCGTGCAATGCAAATGTACACGATACGCAAATGCGATAGTGGAAGCGCGACATTACAAGTTAAGTACAAGGAGTATTTAAAATGTTTTAATTTAATTAACGTGCGTTTCATTTTATCATAAACATTCTGAACTGATTGGTAAAAATGAACTTTTAAATTAATTTTCAATTGCACTTAACTTTCAATGTCATGTGGCACGACTCAAAGCAAAAGCTTGATATTTTCAGTGTTTTACGATGCGTTAAATTGCGTATGTTTACCTGCAAACGATTGTAAATGACACTTTTTGCGATACGTTTTGTTACGTTACGTCCATCGCAAATGAGGCATAGAAGATAGCAAGCGGTCTTAATTTTGTTTATCTCATCAGATTTTGTATTTTTTAATACGCTTCGGTACTTGCGTTTTGAAACGAAACTGTATACGAGTATAGTGTCAATTTATATATTTTTTTCTTTTCAAATAAATCGGACTGTGGTCCATTACTCCATCTATCTGAAAACACGTAATTTGTTAAGTTGGGTTCTGTTAAACGATTCTCAAAATTTCACTGTGAAACAGTATTGACTTGAGCTGAACTTAATTTACCGGCTCAAGTTCAACTGAGTCAAACCTTTAGCTCGCACTGTGAAACCGGCCCTTAGTTTCATATAATTAATGCATAATTTTCTTACTGATTTTTTTATTACATAAATCTTGACTTTTCATTCTACAGGAGGTTCTTTTTATCATTTTGCGCTTGAGAGTCAGATGGCCTTCCGTAAAAATGTTTATGAAATATTGAAACGTTTAGTGTACGAGAATACTAGTAAAATCTGCCAACAGTCTGGGCGCCACTATATTATTTTTCGGGTAGAAGTCCGAGACGTGTTTACTGCTTACCAAAAAAAAATTTAGAAAAACGTTTCTAGGCGCTTATATCAAAAGTCCGCAGTAGTAAAATGGCTTTGATAGCTCGACATGTCTAAAAGATTTAACGAAATTTGTGAAAATGTGGAAAAAAACCTTTTTCACGGAAATTTTTTTAAATCTGAACTTTTTTTTTTGCTTTAATTAATCTAGTAGCATATCTACATATAGGTACTAAGTTTCAACTTTCTAGCATCAGGCGTTTCTGAGATATGAAAAACCACCCCCGTGCCTTGCTACCCCTATCAAAAATTTTATTTTTCTGAGGTGTCTCTATAGTTGCTCTATACATTTGTCAATTTTTAGCTTTCTTTCCTTTGCAATTTTCGAGAAATAAAATAATCACCCCCTACAACCACACTCTCAACATTTTTTCTCCGCTAGATGTCTACTGGTCCTAACTTCTGTACCCCCCACTTCCGTGTTCTGTCCACCCGCATCCGTGCCTCAACAATTTTACATTTACTAGACTCCACTTGAAATTCTGTATACAGAATCTAAATTCTATCTTCCTAGTATAATTGGTTGAGAAGGTATTTTAATTCAAAGTTCCTGAGATCTAGAAACCATAATTGTTCGTCTAAAACGCGCCCATCCTCATACCCCTGATCTCTCCAAAAGATACCGGTCGTAGTGGTTCACCCAATCTACCCACCATAAAAATTTCAACTTAATATCTCAACGAATTTGTGAGCTACACGCCTTCAAACGCTTTTGCGGACGACGTGCGTCGTCTACGGCGGACAGACGGACACTTTTGTTTGATTTTTTGGTGTTTAAGTAAAACAGGTTGAGTTCTTTTGACTTATTACTATAGTGCTCTTTTAACTTATTCTCCATAACTTCACTCAAAGAAAAAATATGACTGTGGTAACCATATTTTGGGAGAACCTTACTATGGTTCAATTTATAGTTGCTTGAACCACGTTACAAGATGTAAGATAGTTCTGATAACTGATGTTATGGTTGTGCTAACTTTACTGTCTTGTTGCTTTAAACATAATATGATTATATCGATCATGAAAACATTTGTAATTTGATTATTATAACTATAGTTATGTTTCTCAGAAATATGTTCTAATTGAATCAAACATATTGTTACATGTAAACCTGGCAACCGCGCAACCGCGCAACTCAATCGATTACGAATAAGGGAAACAACAGCAACCGAATACCTAGTTGCAAAATAACCCAATCAGAAACCTAGTTGAAGTATATAAGGCGAAACAACACAACTACATCTCTTCTCTAATCGAATGCGCTCGAATGTACTAGAACAGCCTAGAAGATCAAATGAAATGCTCTCAAGCTTTCCAGAACCCTCTACACACACCACCGAACGAAGATTCAAGAACAGTCTCGACTACAGACAAGTAGTATAAAAGCAGGTGAAGCTTTCAGCAAGGGACATAGTAATTTTTATTACGTCGACTGTGACAGCCAACGTGTATACGCGACCGTATTGGTGGAAAGCGATCGATTGCGTGTGATCGAATCAAGCGAAATAAATAAGCGGGCGGTATTGCCATATAGTGCGAATAATTGTGCGAATATAATTAAAGTGCGAATAAATAAATTGTTACTTATTTTGATTTTAAACGAATTGTGTTTTACTTGAAATCCCGGCGAACCCCTGGCTCGCAACAATATGAAAGGTTGTGAAAACTTGTTGTATGGTTAACGCAAATATAGTTTTGGTTTTACCAACTTAACTTATGTTCTGTTGAATATTCAGTATCTTATGACTTGAGTTATGATAAACATATTCTAATTACGTCAATCATATAAATGGTTGTAACATTACAGAACATGGTTGTGAGAACTATCATTACGATCCTAAGAAACATTAATATGTTTGGTTTAAACAAAGCTAAGGTTGAGACAAACAATGATGTATGGTTTTTATAACCAATAACCATAATGCTTTGAACACTAAGATATTATAAAAAATGGCACTGGGCATCCTCACTCACTTTCAAATTGGATTCACTTCTGATCACAAATTTACTTTATTTCTTGTCTCTGTGTGAAAGACAAGTCCCGTCAAATGCCGGATAAAATGTCTTCCCAGATCGCTGAAAATTAATGAAGTCCACATTTCTGTACAGCTAGAGTCCTTTCTAATAATAAACTATATTATAGTAATTGGAAAAACTGCGTTTTATCTAATGAATATTTTTATTTTGCAAATCTTCAAGAGTAAATTGTACTAAAAATTTATAATAACTTGAAAAAACACTTAATATTTTCAATATATAAAATACTTCAACTTTAAAATTTCAACTTCACTTGAATACATTTCGTTTGTAAGCACAGCTATGAATGAACCTAACTCACGAATGATACCTTTCACTTTGGAAGAAATTGTGGTTTTCGTGTTTTTATGACATATTTGTTTAATAATTGCGATAACCATAATATGTTTGTAATATCATCGTGCATAATGGTACAAATCATAGTATAGTTGTTAGAAATATTCAATAAATTTTTATAGTTGTACTGATCATGGAATATAGTTGCTCTTATCATAAAATACTTTTACATCATGTAACAAGCATGGTTAGGACAACCTCATTCATTTAAAATCACCAAATATGTTCCTTGTAGCCATAGTATGTTTATGTGAATTACAAGCTATGGCAAGGACAACCATAACTGTTTTAACATAGTTATAATAACTAAATTATGGTCACTGCAACTATCGAAGAATCACATTTTTTCTTTCAGTGTTGTTTATCTGGAATCGTTAGTTTTTTTGGTTGGCTACTCCTATCATTCTTTTGTTCACGATGCTCTGTCCTCTCTCTTTAAGATTTGAAAATACACAGGGCAGCATTATGATACCGAGTTTCGGCTAATGCGTTTTTTATGTTGCACCGAGTGATTGTGCAAGCTTTTGTGCTATAGAATGACGGTGTTTATTTCCTTAAGCCTTGGATTCGAAAGGACACGAGAGTTTTCTTAATTACAGCGCAGAGCAGCACATGCATAAGCTTTTATGTTTCATTAATTTGTTAATCTGGGAAAATGTTGACTGTTGTTAATGGCATTGTCACATAGTCGGGATGAAAAAGGTGCCAGGGATCCAGCGGGTTTGCAACCCTAAAAGAAAACATAAACATTCTGAATGGTGTTTTTGTGTTTGCTATGGAGTTACAAGTGACAAGGATTATCCAAAGGGTTTTACATAAATAGGGTTTAGCGTGTGTAATTTACTTAGTCGAGTTGATTCGCGCAAGAACTTTATATTCGCTCGTATCTTTATTACTTAGGGTAGGTAGGTGATGCTTGTGCAAGTAAATGTAATAAAATTAAAATAATTTTTTTTTCTGAAAAAAGTGTCTGAAGTCCCAGTAATAGTATTCTGCAGCTGAGTATTATAACCATAAAATTATCTCATGCAAACACATTTAAAGTTAGGTATTTAAATATAAACACCAATTACAACCCTTCCATTTCCGGACGTCATGACTTCTCTACCGGCGTATAAGCCCGTTCACAATTTGAATAATTTAATAAGTTGAAATTTTGTGATCCACATCTATCAACTGGCACTTACCATAGAAAGGAAAACGACCCTTTTTACCTTGTTGCAACCCTTCCCAATAGTAACATGGATCCCGAATGCTCGTTTTGTACGCACTGAAAAATCCAAACAGCAAACAGAAGGAAAATAAAATTTCCATGATAGTAATAAAATCATGTCATGTGATGCCACTTGATAGTCTAAAGTTTTGCCCTAAAAGTAACTCAAATGTTCCAAGAAGAATGGAAATAATAGAATTGAAATCACCCTCATCATTTTCGAAATTTTCCATCTCGTTTCGGCATCTGGCTGTAGGAAATTTAAAATGGAGAGTGGTGAAAGTACGGTCATATTCACTAAAAAATATGTTTCGCTATTCAATACGAGCAGCTCAAAATAAATCTGCCACTCATCGTTTGCACGAAATTAGAAAAAAGCCTTGGCATTTATCATTCAATAATACAAAAGCATTGTCTCGCCCCTAAGAAAATTTCGAAGGACATTAGTCCAGAATCGCAATAAACAGAGCTCGTTGCTCGAATATTTTATTTAAGAACTCATTAATATTTTATAAATTTAGGGAATATATAATAAATGACTACTGTAATGGATATGTACTGTCGAAAAGTGGCAAGTAGGGGAGGTCCGTACCAAATGATACACCAGCTTGTTCCAGACAAACTGGTGCTTTCGAGTGTACCCATTTATTTTGTGATGAAGGACATCGCAGTATCGTAGCGTGCGTGAGCAAAGCAAGTTTTGTAGCTCTAATCTGGAGATCGTTCGTTCCTCCTGGGTCCCTGGTGGTGGTTGGTTGGTTCAGATGAAACAGGCCCCAATTAGTACATTAGCGCCGTTTTGATACAGTAACTTGCTTAACCTGGTCGTTGAGGGCTGATGAAGTAGATACAATGTTTGACAGAGACCTATGGCTGGAATGGATTATCATATCCATCCAGAGCTGTTTAAAAAGATAATCAATTCTCCAATCTTATTTTTCGAGATCTCGTCAAGGTTATCAAAGAAAGGTTTGCCTAAAGCTCGAAGCTCTAGCTAGGGCCGGACACTCGTAAAGAAGGTGGGTAACAGTTTCCCTCTTATTTGCATCCCCAGAACTGCGGCAATCGACGTTAAAGGGAATACCCAGTCTGGCCGTGTGGTCTCCGATTGACCAGTAACCCGTGCTGACCGCCGTGACTCTGGAGACGTCTACACGACTTCTGCTCAAGAGTTCGTCTGTTCTGCTCAGGCGGTAGGATGGCCATATCTTCCTAGATATGAAGCAATTGGTCAGTCCTCTCCATCTGAAGTTTGCGATTGTAAGAAAGTGGGATGATTGTTTTGTATGATATTCTTTTAGAAAACTAAACAGCATTCACGTCTGTACGACAGCTCTTTATTTCACACGTTGCCAAGTCTCCACCATTCCGGTGTCAACCTTATTAAGCTAGCAATGCTTAAATTACTTATGCTAAGTTACACTTTGTCTTATACTACTTATACTTGGCGCTTAACAATTCCTAGTGGGACTTGAACGGGTTCACGAGAGAGCCCTGAAGAGCAGAACCTAGCCTAGCTAATTCGTCTGCCCTCTCGTTACCCTCTGTCTTGCTGTAACCTTGGACTGAAAGCAGAGTAACTCTGACCCGACTTCCTAAGTAGGCTAGCTCGTCTCGGCACTGTTCGTCGAGTTTATAGAAGGTAGTAGCCGAATCTAAGGCCTTGATTGCGGCTTGGCTGTCAGTAAGGATTACAACATTTCCCTTTGGCGTAGCGTCTTGCTGCAAATCCTGACAGGCTTCCCGGATCCCCAGTATCTCCGCCTGGAAAACACTGGCGTAGTCCGGTAAGTGGTAAGACTTTTGCGAAATAGTGGTGGTCTGAGAAAACTCCCGCTCCGACTCCTCAGTTCATCTTTGAACCGTCGGTGTATATGACTTTGTCGAATTCATGTATAACTGAACCATTCTTCCATTCCTCCCTGGTTGGGAAACCCACAGCGAAATCCTTCTTGAAGTTCAACCAGACAGTATTAAGTAAAAGCACTTAATTATAGGTAAACAAAACATCTTTGAACATTTTGGTGTTTTTTTCCTGATATTCGGTGAACAGAGTTTAGCTTAAGCCTCTGGACTTAGGGGTCAACCTTCAATACAGTCCAGTCAGTTGAGGATGGGGAACCAATTAAATAAAAGAAGGAAAAAAAAACGGTTTTAATGAAAATAGAAGTGATCAGAAAGTAGATGGTGGATGTTACATTTAAAAGACTGTAAGTAATACTCTCTAGGAAACAAAGTCGACGCCAGTGCGTTCTACATTCCAGTTGGGATAAAACTACTTATTTGATTCCAACAACGACCATGAAAATATCTGTAGTAGATGCTGTGTACTTCGACATTTCGATGATGTTCAAGGGAGTCTATAGATGCCGCAATGGCATCCTCTCCAGTAAATCGGAAGGCAAACCTCTGAAAACGGTCGAGGGATCGAATAAATTATGGGTGCTCTAGCTCAAATATGCGAATTGTACTCAAGACGGGGCCTGATATGGGACATGTACAGTTTTGCAAAATCTGATGGTGTGAAAAATTGTTTGCACCTTCGGAGGAAACCTAGGTACTTGGAGTCATCAAGAGCTACATCAAAAATGTGTTGACTCCAATTAAGGATTTTACTAATGTTCATTCTTAGAAAGTGGACAAAATGATACACCAGCCTGTTGCTCCGAAGTGTCCAATTTGACACCATAGAAAATATGATCAGTCACCGACATGTCGTATTTAAACTCTACTCGACTTACCCTGACACATTCCAGGACTGAGATGAGGTCGGAGATTAAAGAACTGATCACGCCTAAAGGGTACCGAAGACCGGTGCTCCTCTGTAATCGAGTTGAAACTGTAGGTGTTGTCAAGTGTACTATCAACTGCGAAGCTATAGATAGGATTGATAATGGACGTCAGAAGGTTGTTAATAACAATTTGAAATAAAACTGAGCCCTGAGTGACGCCGGAATGGAGATGATGATACGTCATCTATTACAACCTGTATAGTTCATTCCGAAAGAAAAATTCTTAATCTATCGAACACAATATTAATACCAAATGAATGTTTAGAAAGTAGGACATTGTGCCAAACTTTGTCAAATGCTTTCGCTCTCCGAATTTATAGATACAAGCCTGTCAACGTTCAGTCAGGTAGACCAACTGATCTCCGGTGGATCTCTGTGTCCAAAAAAACATATTGATGGACGTTAAGAAGACGATTGTTTTCAAAGTATTGCACGATCTTACGGTAGGTGGTAATTTGCGAGGTTCGTTTTGCTACCCTTCTTAGGTATAGGCGGAATATAAGCTACTTTCCATAAATTAAGAAACTTTTCAGAAGAATAGCAACGATAGAAAATATTGCGAAGAGGTTTAGCCAAAGAAGAGTAGCACTTTTTAGACTAATGGGCAGTTATATTTCTAGATGACACAGTTGGGGGGGTGTAGAGTTTCTTGCAAAAGTCCAGGAGATTTGCCTTTTCTGTGTGATCATCGATTGTGCGGCTTCCTTCAGAA
The DNA here is from genome assembly GCA_951812415.1 of Beris morrisii. NCBI lineage: Eukaryota > Metazoa > Arthropoda > Insecta > Diptera > Stratiomyidae > Beris > Beris morrisii. Next base: position 24,217,692 of record OX638312.1, read on the forward strand.
AGTGTAGGTATGGGCAATAAAATCCTTGCTAACCGCTGCCGCGAATGACCCAAGGATTTCGATCATTTGGGGCACTCCAGGATCTTTCGTCTCAACTTTTGATGGTTACTAGTGGACTTGTAGATGTTTCTTGCCTTAATGTACTGCTCTCTATTGAATTGTGTAGAGTGTACCCTACATGTTCCGAAAGCAACATTTTTAACCTGAATGGCATCGAAACCGTCTTTGGTAAGCCATGAATCCTTAGATGGCTTGATTCTTGTAAAGCTATACGGAATTACAATGAGAGCCGCATTCCACTTAAAACTGTCTCGGCAATGGATTTACAGGTTTCATCGTAGTCATTGGATATAAAGCAAAACTTCCAATCAAATGCTCTGTAAAAAATCGTTTGGATCCCCCCAACTGGCTCCATTTGATTCGTCTTGCGTTTGATTCGTCTTGCGACACGTGGTGATAAAACCGAGAACGTAAATTGTGCACGAATCAGAAAGTGATCCCTACTATTAATTGGCGATGGTGCAATAACATAAACTGTATATTACGAGGCATGTTCAGAAAGTAAATGTACAGTGACCATAACGAGCTGCGGTTTTTTTTTTTAGGGTTGGCAACACTGAATGGTAGAGAGTGATCTAGATCTAGAGAGAGCATCGCAGGAACACGGTAGTATGTAAACTCACGTTGTAGTGTTCAGTTGCGTGAAAGATGTCGGTAAGAAATCCCGCCAAGTGCGAGCCACGTGCTGTAATCCGCTTCCACCTACCGAAATTTCCGCTTCCACCTACCGAATCATGGCCTTAGTGTTTTGGGACCGAAAACACATAATTTTGGTTGAATTTCTGCCTCAGCGGGAGACCATCAATGCACAGCGACATTGTGAGACTAAGGTCGCCAGATTGGGCTATTTCCCGCGATTTGGGCTATTTAAATGTTCATTTCGCGGGTACAAATTTGAATAAGTTACTTATAGCTTTTTGGGCTATTCGGAAAAGGGTTATTTTGCTAGTTTACAACAGACCCAATTTACGAGGAAAAAATAAAAATAGAGAAATTAGAAAACTAAATTTCAGTCGTCTCTTGGGTTAAATCCGCTAAAATCCAACGCTCAAATACAACGGTTGCAAACTACGTCATATCACAAATCTTTTTGCCACTAAATTTCGGTTCTCCAGTAATAATATTGAAAAGTAATATTTCACACGATATCTATCTGGCATTAGAAAAAAAAATTAATTTAGAATCGGTTCATTATTTGTGGACTTTCTACAAATTAACCACTTTCTTTGAAGTTATAGACACCCCAAGAAATATAACATACAAGAGACAATAGATTTACCAATATTGATGACTATCATAGAGTTCCTTTATTTTTTGCATGATGTATTAATTATCATTTTTACTGGATTAGTAGGTTACAGACACGTGTTTCAAAAATTTTAGTCCCTCTAAAGTTATTGTTACATGTGTACTCTGACGACCCGAACAACTCACTTGTTATTGATATTAAAGTTTCCAGAGAAAAACAGCAACTCTAAAAAGCTCTATATACTTCTCGCGTGTTCTAGACACTTCTCGCATAAAATAAACCTTCCGCGTTCTATACAAACAACCGCATATATGCTGGAAATTTCTCGACTTAACACATGCAGTATATAAACGCCGCAGAGCCGGGGATAAGTTTTTGTACTGCGAGAGTGAAACGACGGTCTAAGCGAAAGCGTATTTTTAAAGTGATTTTCATCGATAAAAGCGATCAAGTAGTAAATGAAATCGAATTATGTTTTACTTGAAAACCAGATGAAATCATTTTTCAATTATAATTTTAACCTTATATTTAACCAAAATATTTATTATACATTATACGAATTCTGGAAAACAGTTCGTCGTCGAAATCGCAATTGTGTTCAACACGTTTAAGTAGGTCTATTTTTGTATTTGGGCTACAAGTCTTCATGCGGGGTTTGGGCTATTTCATAAGCTCACTCAGCGGGCTCTGCAGCCAACTATCTGGCAACCCTGCGTGAGACTCTAAAAAAACTCAAAGGGAGTATTCAAAACAAAAGAAGGGAATGCTGACGAGAGGAGGGTGCTTGTTGCACGACAACGACCGTCCTCATATAGCCTTAAGCATAGTACTGTGTTCGGCGAAACGAAAACGAACGGAAAAGGTACCTTTGAAGTAGAGTGAAATAAACTATACAGTTCGCTACTAGATGTCAGTGAAATAAAAGCGCGCGAAATTTGAAAAAAATTCAAATATTGGCTAGAAATCACAATTCCACACACACAACACAACACAACAAAATATAACTCACACAAAATTTCCCGAGCACAAACGAACTGAATTGACAGTGAACGGTTGAAAATTTTGAATTGTCAAATATTTCGCTTCCCTTGGAAACAAAACTTTAACGAAACCAAGCGCCATCTATTAGTGTCTACTGCAAATGTCCATTCCGCCCATGAACACAGTCGGAACACAGTCCACCAAGGAGCTCTTGGATTCATTTGGTTGGGACGTTTTAAACCACCCCCCGTCTTCCCCTGACTAGGCACCTCCAGATTATCATCTCTTTACCTCCCTAAAGGAACACATGGGTGGAATTAAATCCGACAAGCAAGTGCAGAAAGAGATTCTGAAGTGGTGGAAGGATGTGATGGCGATTATGTGGAAAAATAGTCAACAAGGATAACAACAATATCCTGTAATTTTTTTTCAAATACACTTTTCCTAAAAAAAAATCTAGTACACTTACTTTCTGAACATGCCTCGTATATTTCTCAGGCTGGTTAGTAAGAATAAGGTCAAGAAGATTGGAATTCGGTCCTGCAATATCCGAAAAGTGGGTGGTTTTACTTACTAGTTGTGTCAAGCCGTTGGTAGAAACGAAGATCTCATTTCGTGTGGGGATTTTCACAGACTCTTACCTCTTACGCTGAAAGACCACTCAAATTTCTTAAGATGTTAGTATAGTATCTAATTCAAGGTTTACTTTGATTTCACACACACCAGTTATAAGATGAAGTGGAAGGATATCTTTTAGGAAAGGTCATAGCGAGTGCAGACAAAATTTCAACTTCCTAGGTCAACGCGTTCTTGGGTTATCGTACAAGCGGACGGATTTTTTGGATTTTTGGATGCAATTAAACAGAAAATATTATGTAACTTGTTTTGGTCCGTCCTATGTGTATAAAATCAGCAAAAGCATAATGAAAAAAAAAATTTGACTCAACGCTGCATCCGAAACTGTGTCAACTTTGTCGTGTTTAACAAGAGGAAATCAAGCGATGACCACCAACCGTTTGGACGAGCTTCCAACCGCAATAGCAACAATAGCGAAAAATAAAAATATAGGTACGTACACGGAGAGTACAACAAAGCGGTGTAAATAACAAAGTCAAATGAATTATGTAATTATAAACGACAATTTATTTCTGTTTATGCTGGTCATTGCATAATTATGGTCGGGTAATTTACCGAAAAATGCTTGAAACAAATTAAATTATAGCGGATGGCATTGCCTGCGGAGTATACCGGGAGCGGAGTTCGGGCATCGCTTGCAGAATAACACAAAAAAGTGTTTCAGGTTATAGATAGGGTTTTCAGTGGCATTTGACGAATGTAATAAGGCCGCGTCGTATCGAAGTAGTTGCATAGCCAGTGAATATCGCAGCAGACAGCAAAGCAAATTTTAATTGAAAATACAATTAGAAAATTCGTAATGTGTGTCTCGAGAGTATGTCACAACTCATTACGCCGTACAATCGGAAATCCCGTGCACTTGACTGAGAAACAGCCAATACCGCTTTTCCGCTACGCTACGGTTCGAAATTTTAATGTCCGCCTGGCATTTCACATTATTGTTTCTGTCGGTCTCCGGATATCAATCAGAACACGTGGTCTCTCTGGTCAGTACATTGCATTTCAATTTCAAAAACCTCGGCGTTTCAATACAATACATGTATGTGCAGATAGCACGAGCTACGGCAATTATATCCGAGACAAGGTTAGTTCACTTATAGGCACTAACGAAAAAGAGACCTTGATCTTAGATGGTACATGGTAATGAAGTCTCACGCGATACATTCGTTAAAAAGAGAAAATAATTCCAAATTGAGAAAGATGTGGTTCGTTGCGGAACTGGCATCAAGTTTTAAGTGCTGTTATTTATAATCAATGAGTTAAATGTGAATAGTATCTTGAAAATCAATGCCTGTATCTGTCACATTTCAATAATAAATTTATTCAGATTTTAATTTACGACCTTTAAATTGTTAGATTGGATTACTTGCTACACTCTCCAAAAAATCAATTTTCTTTTACACCGTCTTCACAACCAAACCCTTCGCTTGGTGTACTCGGGTCCTCTGACACCCTTGTGTTCAGTGTGGCCAATTTTTTTTCCACGTTCTGCTAAATTTAGCCGAAAAGCAGAATAAAATATTTTTCAATTCGGCTAAAAATTCGGCTACTACCTTTGGAAAATTATTTTCGGCGGCTAAATAATAATAAGCAACGTAATTAACAAAATAAATTTTATTTCAATCAAATAAAGATATAAAATAATACAGTCTTAAAGTAAATATGTTCATGATAATTCATTTAAAACAAATTAAAGCTCATTTCAAACCCTTGATGCAACAAGGGTTCGACTCAGTTTCTAAAAACCATGTTAAAATTTTTTCGATAAGAGCTGCAACTTTTGGGTTGTTGTTGTTGCAACCTTGTACTCAGTATTTAATACTGAATACAAGGTTTCAATATCACAAAAACCAAAAAGTTAGAGCTTTTATCGGTCGTTTTCTCATGTTTTTTAAAAACTAAATTGACCTCTTGTTGCAACAAGGACTTCAATTTCAGTTAAACTTAATAAAAAAATAAGGTACCTTTTGTGTAGCTGGCTTTTGCATGACCAAAAAATTGTTGCAATTTGAAAAAAATTATTGAATGTTCGTTATTCCGTATTAATACAATTAATATCACTCAAAACTTCTAGCGTCACACCTATCTCATTATCCTCATGAGAGTTATAAACAGCTTCAATTGATTCTATTTTCTTAATTACATCTTTTGATATTGGTATATCATTACAACAATTCTCGGACAGATAATCCCTTACAAATAGTAAACTATTCAACATATTCAGTTTCATTCTATTTCTACGTTATGTTTTTAGTGCATTCATAAGGCTAAAAACTCTTTCCACTTCCGCATTGGAAATAGGTAAGATCAATAAGGAAAGTGCAAAGTTCGCTAAGTCTAAATATGGATTTTCATTTGAAGCGTCTTTAAAATTTAAAACTTCAGCCCAAAAAAGTACAGTACTATTTTTATTTTCCCACTGATTTAACGTTAAGATTTCCCATTGCATTTGTATTTTTATTGAATTTTTTAAATCAAATTGAAATTCTTTTAAAAGCCCAATTATTGAATTCTTATTTGGTTTCAAACACTTATTAACCAAAATGTTACTAATTTGTTTCAAAAATTTGATATTGCTTGGCATTCTAATTTGGAGTTGCTTAATTAACTTTATAATAAAATTTATACAACGTTTTCGAAACTGTTCTTCAAAACATTTGCACCTTTTAATTCTTTTATTTTTTCTTCACACTCGAAACCTAGGTACGGGTGAGGAATTACAAATTCTTTTATTTCTATAAAAATATCTGGAACATCTTCAGGGGTGGCTGCAACACGTTTTATTAATGTGGAAAATGTGAATAATGTGGAAAACGTAACCAACTTCAATTCAAATTCGTTTTCAGGCATTTTAAAAATTTGTTCGGCTAAATAGGTTCCAATTCAGCTAAAAATTCGGCTAGCCGAATTTCAAAATTTTTCTCGACTAAACAGACCAGAATTCGGCAAATTTAGCCGAGAATCGGCTAAATTGGCCACACTGCTTGTGTTACTTCCCGGACTGTAGTTACTTCGCGAGGTTTGTTTGGCAGCGTCGAACGTAATATTCTAAAGTTACAATGGCTCCAATCCGATCCGGCAACCTCGGAGGAGAAAATTTTCTAGGCACTACGATTCCGTTCCGACATCCGTCAAAGTGACACAATCGAGGTGTAATTTTCATTTCCAGTTAGGCGAAAGAGGTGGTGAAATTCAAAAATTCACCAAGAGGATTTGAAAGTTGGTCAATTTTACCCTTCCATTTTGTGTCTCGGCTAATCAACGGAACGATTGTGACATTCCCTCCCAACTAGCAAACTAAGTTCCATAAGGCCTTATCCTAGCTATTCTCGTACCTCGATAAAGCTTCGATAAGGTCTTACCGATCTAATCTGGCGCACATTTCCCCATGTTGCGACAGCAACAGCCAAGCGCTAACAGTTGGTATACCAACCTATAATCCTTTTACTCCTTTTAGTACCTTCCATACAAAAAAATCCTTAAGACACGTGTTCATTAATATTTTCCGATAACTTTTGAACGCTTCAGGCTACGAATTTGAAATTGTGTACACATTAATTTTTGAATTTTTCCAAGGAAAAGGGTAAATATGAACAAAATCGAGTGAGTCCTTCCTGCAGCTTCCATGTGAAAGTCCTTCAAAAAGGAAACCTTTTTTCTGTGGCTCACCCAGTTCAAGATATGAAATTAAACACTGAATATTGTCTTTTAGGTTTGCGTAGCAATCAAATGGGAGTCCTTAATAAAGGATATACAACATGCACACACGTAATTCTACTTTATCCCCAACTACAATATAAAGCGGAGTTCAGTATTTCATCTAGAGTATCATACGATTGGCTTGCAGCCGATCGTGACTGCTGAATGTTTATACTTTTGTTTTCTTCCAACTACGAATTTATTTTCCTGTAAATTATTATTTTTTGTTTGAAAAATGCGAATTGACCTTGCACACTCTCGAATTCGACCCAGGTTCCGTCACACATTAGCTCGCTACGCTACACACTAGGCCAATCTGAAACATTGTCGTAATAGGGTTGAAGCCGAATCACTTGGCATTAGACGTGTCGAGCGAAGCTCGCTTGCAAACCTCCGCTCACAAGTCTTACGTAAGCTTTATCGAAGTTAAAAGTTCACAAACCTCCATAATGGTGCATTTACACTCAACGTTTGAGGCGTGCCTCTATCCCCACCATAAAATCAACCAATCAGATGGCTTGTAGAGTCGCAAGAGCCTAACATTCTTTAAATTTTTCTCCGACGCACGCTTCCATATGTATACACACATACAATGAACTGTGGCAGCACACAATTCGCAGTCATCGTATTTCTGTCGTTTCGCACTTATAGAAAAGTTGCGCCGCATAGGCATGTTGAGTGTAAATCGTCATTAACACAGCAAAGAATACAGCCGATGAAAACCGATTTGCAATAACCAGATGGGGGTAGAGGCTCGCCTCAAGGGTGAGTGTAAATGCAGCATAAGACTGTTGGTATTTAATTCCATAAGGTCTTATAGAGGTTATTACCGAAGCTATTGCTTCTGAAAGTTCAGCCTCTGCTCGCAAGTCTTACGGAAGCTTTATCGAAGTTAAAAGTCCACAAAGCTCCATATTATGGAGGATTGCAATAGCTTCGGTAATAACCTCTATAAGGCCTTATGGAACTAAATACCAACAGTCTTATGGAGTCCATAAGACTGTTGGTATTTACTTCCATAAGGCCTTATAGAGGTTATTACCAAAGCTATTGCTTCTGAAAGTTCAGCCTCCGCTCGCAAGTCTTACGGAAGCCTTATCGAAGTTAAAAATTCACAACCTGCGCTCAACAGTCTTACCGAAGTCTTATCGAAGTTATAGCCTCCGGAAAATCAAAATGCGAAGTTTGCTTGCTAGTTGGGCTTTAGATGTGTGTCTGATGAAGAAACTCAACACTGTTCGTTTTCCAGATCGGATCGGATCGAACCCATTGCAACTGAGGCTTTAGGCTGAGCCAATCGGTTTCTTCCCCGCCAATTTTAGCACTTGCTGCAGCTCTCTGTCCTGTACATTATTGTTAAGTGCGAAAATGGCTGTATCATCACGTTGCTCTATTTGGGCATTGGAGAGCGATAATAGCGTAAAAGCTGTGACACAATAAAAGCAGAAAGCAGCGGCAGAAGCAACTTTTTTTTAGAAAGCACTGGATCATATGGCACCTGTTTATGAAAGCAGCCGCAGAAGCACAGACGAAAATAGTGCTGCTTTCTCGTTCTAAATTCTAAAATTCTGTTTCTGCTTCAGTACTACCAACGTAAATCCCTTATGAATTGGGAATGTTGTCAGCAATGGAAATGTTAAAGGTGTCAAAATTGTTTCCATATACTCGTATTTAATGATCATTTTAAACGAAAAGCTCAGAAAAATCAAAGGAAACAAAATATTTTCGTCCCCTCAAGCGAGAGACTAAAATACTTATGATTGTTGACAGTTAGCATGGACACATTTTCCCCTGCTTCTACTTTCGGTGGCAATTAGGATGGACACATCCTTCTCTGCTTCTGCTTTTATTTAAACTCATTAAGCAGAGCAAAAAGCAGCACGGTCGACGCTGCTGTCGCTGCCGCTGTTTTCTGGTTTTATTGTGTCACGGCCTTCAGTCGTTCAATATCACGCGCCAGGTCCTTTGGGTTTCACCAGTCTTTTGGCCTCGGTGGTAGAGTTGTGTTTTGTAGATCTCTCGCACGTGATCACTGCCGTCATGAAGATTCAATCTCCAAAAATCTTGTTGCTGCTCTTGGGTGATTGTTTGAAGCACTTCTGCGGATGGACCTCTTGGCGACAATATTAAAAGCGTTTCTCGTTCCGAATCATTCCAAGGAATTTTTCTCGCGGCATCCTCAAATTGAGTTCTACAATTATCCCACGTTGTTTGTCCATCGACGATTGGAGCTTTGATCTTTGTGCGTAACGTGTTCTGTCTCGATGACACAAGTTGTTTTTTCGTTGTCAAAGTTCCTTTTTAGACGTTCAACTTCTTCTATCGTAGCTGATGTCTTCTCCATCTTTGATCTTCAAAAGTTCGAAGATTAGTCTCCAGATTTTCTTTGATTGTTTTTGATTATCTTACCCATGGCGTCCATCGACTGGTTCAGATCGTTAATTTAGTTATTTAGATCTTGTCTTATCTGTTGACTTCCAACTTCCAAAGTTCCTGTTCCAAAGTTTGGCCCATCAACTGTTGTTCTAGTTTTTGGCTAATGTCCTTTGGCTAATGTCCTTTGGCTGTTGGTCCAATTTCTGGTTGAATTCCGTTGATAGTTGACATTGTTGGTCTAATTTTTGGCTGAATTCTTTTGAAGTCTGTTATAGCTTCTCGTTAAGGTCTGTTGATGTTCGATCTAACATCTTGTTAAGGTCTGTTGACAGTTGACTTTGCTGGTCCATCATTTGCTGCATTAGTTGCATCAGAGAGTCCAATGTAACAGACTTCCTCTGAAATTTTCTATGTAAATAGCTAAGGATTATTCAATAGGGATATAACAATACTTCACCATGAAAAAATGTAAACCTTGACTGACGTTTTGACATTGACAGAGCAGCAAAAAAGTTTAAGGGTGCGTTTGTATTAAAATACAAAACTGTTATGTACCTATAGAACAAACCTTTACTTATAAATTGTATTACTATTCACTCAATACATTTATAATACTTACTCGTACTTATTAAACCAGCGGAAGTTTAAATTAAAACGATATCTCATTGAGCTGAAGAATTATTGAGGAATAAGAAAGGAATATATTTTACTCTTTTTCACAACCTATTTATTTAACGAATATTCTTCCAAAATATTATGCTTCTAAGTGTAGCGGTATGGGCTGGGCATTGATATGTGACCTTAGTACTCTTTATTGCATATTGCATACTTTATTGCATCAATTTCTACAAGTATCTGTTTACTATGTATTCTTTTCATTTTCATAGCTATGTTTTAAACTGCTATTTAATTTGACATTATTAAATAATGGATGGGCGTCAGTTGGTTTTCAAAAAGGAAATGAATATAACTTGCCCTAGTCTATGGCGAACTATGAACCTAATTGCGTTCATGACTCAGTAATAAATCGTTATATTGCATTGATGAATTGTGCAGAGTTAATAGGTAAGCACACCGCGATGTGTGTACATACATGTAGCTTGTAAATTTATTAAGTACATCCATGTAAAATACAATTGAATTGAGCATAATAATTACGTTAAATTCATGCATATGATAATATCGATGCGTCTGCAATTCACTGCAACGTTGAATTTAATCGTTAGGGGATGATTTTAACAGGTGAATTTTATTAAAAAGTTCGTACGATGAGTTTAATTATTAATAACAACAGCCAATGTACCTATTTTCCCCAAAATATTATATTTATTCTGATTGGTCATATATTGTCAATAATTAAAACAGAGCTACATGTGAAATAAAACAAAAAAATTATAATTGGTAATATTCAAAACCATACAATATTGTTACGTGTAAGCCTGGCAACCGCGCAACCGTACAACTCGATCGTTACACATAATGAAAACAACAACAACCGAATCTCTCTTCTTATCGAATGCTCTCCAATATACTAGAATCCTCTGCACACACCACTGAACGAAGATCGAAATCGAAGGCTCTGAAGCTTTCAAGAAGATTCCACAACTGAACGAACGTTCAAGTACACCGGTGAACATTTAAGACTGCAACCGCCTAGTATATAAGCAGGTGAAGCGTTCAGCGAAGACACAGTAATTTTGATTACGTCGACTGTGACAGCCAGCGGGTACACGCGACCGTGTTGAGAGAGAACGAAAGTGAACGAGTCAAGCGATATATGGTATAAGCGGGCGGTATTGCCATAGAGTACGAATTATTGTGCGATTATAATTCTGTGAATTGAAAGTGCGATTAATAAATAATCACTTATTTTTATTTTAACCGAATTGTGTTTTACTTGAAATCCCGGCGAACCCCTAGCTCGCAACAATATTATCTTTGGAACTAAACTGCCGGTTAATCCTTTAGCTTTGAGAAGACTCAACGAATACAGTATAAAAAACTCTTGGTGAAACATCGACCGAAAACAAAGTTTGGTATCAAGGTTATATACATCAGAAGGATATCACTAGTGCTAATATTTAAATTCGTATTTGTCGGACTTACACGAGCATAAAGTAATCCACAAAAACGAAAACTTCTATCGGTGAAATAGGTACCATCCTGTTAGTGGTTACTATTTGATCCCTTTGTAGATCTTTACGATTATACGAGTAGCTGCTTTGTGGCTAACCTATATTCTTTGTTTTACACCGTGTACCTGGCTTAAAACTACCCATTAAATGTGGCAGATTACTCCAGGAAAGGATGTCATCCATACAACTCTGTTTGATGCCCTAAAAAACTTCATCAGAAAAGAACTAAGAGAGATACTCTCGACCTTTTTCGGCACCATTCAAAGAAGATTTCCTTTTAATGTGGTTTGGTTTTATCGACCGACATGAATTTCCAAAAATACGATCAAGTTTCCAACTTCGTAATCAACTTAGAGGGTGGTTTTTACTTCAACTAACCGCATCATAATATAATGGGGTCTCCACGTATTTAAGTATGTAGTAAGCTAACCAATGTCCATTAAAAGCATAGTATTGATTACTCCAGTCAGATGATGTGCAGTAGCACTCATAAGAGCCTTACGAGTATATGGAACAATCAAATGATTGGAAATACTATCTCAGTTGGAACAGTAAAGCTTCACATTAGGAAATACAACGCTTCCATTACACAACTATCGCGCTTCTTTGGAAGCTTGGATCGCTTCTTTTTCTATGCCTGTCCTGTTGCTTTTTAGCATTACGTATCCGCAGCGGTAAGCGCTTCGTTCCTGTTTGTCAGGTACCTTACCGGATGCAAGTTTGGGAATTTTAGCTTTACGAACGATTTGTCCACTTGGAAAAATACGTAAGAGCTCCCATAGGTAGCAAGTGTGAAACGTTCCCTTTGCGTTGTTTCAATAACGCTTCCTTGGGCAATGCCAAGGGATTGCTTTACACTTGCTACCTCGGGGAGCGCTTGCATACTTTCCGAATAGGTTATATTATTAATTCTGTAATCATTGTGTGTGTTGATGGATCGTTTTTGCGGTACGCTCTGGATGGTTCTCACTTGGCAATGTCCTGGACAATAATCGTGCTAGCTCCATTTTGTAGTGCCAAGGAAACCGTGGGAGAAATGATGCGTGGGTATAAATGACGTTATTGATGCTATAAAATTGTGTGGTCTGAGTTATAGAGCTCACTTGACTCATAGGAAGCCAAATAACTAAACTACAATAGTAGGTCATCCCCACGCCTACAAATGTAAATACATGATTGCCGTCCTGAAAAATAGATAAATCAAAGAGCAGATCGAAGAATTTCATAAACGAATACAACAAATATACCAATGCTGACAATATTATAGGAATATTACCGAATTGACGAAGATAAGGGCATGTTTGAAGTGCTTTACAAATAGTCAACGTCAAATCCAATTCTATAATTGCGGCTAGACAAACTACCCGGGTAATAATACAGATCTAATTTTCATTATACAAAGTGTAATATTGGCAATGAAGCTGGAGATGCTTCATGCAATTTTTCGCAAAAAAAAGTTGTTTTATTCCTCCATATGACTATTCTACTAATGGTACATTTAGTAAAATACGAAGATTTCGAAAAGCGAAGGAAACACATTAATCTTATAAGCTCCATATGGGGAACGAAGGACTATCGTGTTATATGGAACGCAACAGACTTTCGCATCAGTTCACCATATGGCCATTTTGTAGGATTCTTTGGAGCGATAAGAAAGTTATTTTAGACTAAGACGCTTGATTATGGTATCCTCTTTGAAAAGAGGAAAATAGTTGAAGATATGTCTGCTTGTGCCATACACGAAACATAAACCATGAAAGTTTAGTTGAAATATGAGACACTTCGGATGGAATTTTAATAAAGTTCAATTTGAAATGATTTTTTTTAAGACCAATTATTTCAAAAGTTTTCGTTAACAAAAGATATACACAAGAACAGTTAAGCTGGAAATATTAAACTTTATTGTGGAGAAGAATAATTAGGTTAGTGTCTTGAAACGGTGATGGATGCAGTTATAATTACAAAATCATTAATCGTCGTCATCAATGGCGCGACAGCCCAAATCTGACCAGGGCCTTCAGGATACATTGTCTGAAGTCATCTCGGTTCAGCGCCCGCGTCCACCAATTTGTGCACCTAAAAAGCGATCTGCAATCTGCGTCAACTGAGTCCTCGTATCTTTTCCGCGGTTTTCCCACCGGTCGTTTGCCCTGAGCTCTAACTTTCAGTGTGCGTTTAGTTATAATTTATTTACAATATTAGTTATTAATATTGCTGAAATTATACAGCTATATTTCTTTACAAACTACGTTCGTTACAGATCGATACTCTTATTTTGATTATATTGTTGCGAGCTAGGGGTTCGCCGGGATTTCAAGTAAAACACAATTCGTTTAAAATCAAAATAAGTAACAATTTATTTATTCGCACTTTAATTATATTCGCACAATTATTCGCACTATATGGCAATACCGACCGTTTTTATATCGCTTGATTCGATCACACGCAATCGATCGCTTTCCACCAATACGGTCGCGTAATAAAAATTACTATGTCCTCGCTGAAAGCTTCACCTGCTTTTATACTAGCCGGTTGCAGTCTAGGATGTACTTGAATGTTCGCTCGGTGATGTGTGTGGATGATTCTCGAAAGCTTTAGAGCTTTCGATTTTGATCTTCGTTCGGTGGTGTATGTAGAGGGTTCTAGAAAGCTTGAGAGCATTCCATTTTATCTTCTAGGCTGTTCTAATACATTCGAGCGCATTCGATTAGAGGGGAGATATAATCGTGTTGCTCCGCTCTCCTTATTTACTCAACTAGGCTTTTGATGGGGTTACTTTGCAGCTTAATTATTCGGTTGTTGCTGTTTCCCTATTCGTAATCGATCGAGTTGCGCGGTGGCCAGGCTTACACGTAACAATATCAATGATTGGTCATCTAAATTTCTCACGAGTTTACAATTATCTTTTCGCAGTTCCTTTTGTTCGTACAGTGAATTACCTACAGTTCCTCATTCCTTCAAAATAAAACATACCGCAGACATAGGGGAAAGTAGTACAAAACGGGGTAGGCGGGTAAAACAGGGACCCGCAGTTTTTTTCATCTGTGAATGTAGAATCTTGCTACAACTCGCCTTACCAGCAAAAATGCACATGTCTCACCATTAGGCATTTGTCTTTTGTCGCGATCAGATGTTTTACCGCAAGCAGGACAGAATTATAGTTTTTCAAAAACAAAATTATTTTATTAGCTGTTTTGTTTCTTTTTATTTTTGGGGATTTCGAGTGTTTAATTTTGCGGTACGTATATCATTCTTTCCGTTGTTGCCTTCTGTTTAATTTGTAACGCATTAATTGTATGTAGTGATGCCTAAATACCTGCAATGAAGTATTTTTGCAAGAAATTGCCAGTTGGATAAAACGGGGTATTCTATGGGTGGATGAAACGGGGTAGTGCCCCGAGTTATACTTAAAGTTTTTTGAAGTCCCTTTCACCAATTTTTTTCCGCTAAGCCTAAACTGCTGGATGAAGCTCCGCCAGGCACTACTGCCGAGTACGATCCAAGTGGATGGATGACGAAGATGATATTTTTGAAATGGTTTGACCGTTTTATAGCATTCTCTAGACAGTCTGAAGACAAACCAGTTCTATTGCTTTTGGATGGTCATGCTAGTCATACCAAAAATATCGAACTTATTGGAAAAGCTCGTAAAAATCACGTAATACTTCATTGTTTTCCACCACATTGCACTCATAGAATGCAACCACTTGGCGTGTCCTTCATGGGACGTATAATACAATTACTCAAATCGGAAAACTATATGGTACAGCGATTATTAAAGCGGCCTCAATGGAAACAGCCATAAATAGATTTTGAAAAACGGGTATCTATCCATTGGATTCAAAGGTGTTCCCAGATTGAATATTTGCACCGTCAGAGACTACGCACATACCAATTGAACTTAATAAGGATCAAAAGACAGAGACTTCGGCGTCCTTTACTTCGAGCTTTCTAGCTGGAAGCGATATTTCGACAGAATTGATTGTCTTGACGTTCGAAACCCAAACTGACCACGATAATGCGCCATGTATTTTCTGTATGAAATGTATTCTAAATCCAAAAGCAATGAAGAATGGGTAATGTGCTGCACTTGTAAGGGTTGGGCTCATGAAGCCTGTACAAGTCTTGATGCAGAAGATTGCGAACATTATATATATGCGATTTGTGTAAATATAAATAAGGCCATAATTCCTATAACTCATGTTGATCAAAATGAAATATCATAAAAATGCGGAAGAACATTAATTTCTTAAATTTTTAACTTATTCGACTGAACGAAAAGACTAATTTATATTTATTTTCTTATGTTTTGTTATACTATACTTATAATATTTTATTCAAATTTTGTTTATTAAAAATGACTAAGACCTTTTATTTTTATAAAAAAGTGTGTTTAATTTCGAACATTTACAGAACCCCGTTTTGTCCAACCATGCGTATAAAACGGGAATTTTGACGTGATCGAGAAACTGCCATTTTGTCACCTTTAGTGTGATTCATATATTTACAAATAAAAGTACGGAGAAAATAAGAAGAAAGAATTAAAGAACAACTTAATAATATTATGAAAACAATGTGTTACACCAATTCGAAGATATTTTACCGTAAACACTAAGGACCAACTACCACTATGGTACAACTTTCCCCTACTGAACTCCGATTTATATTATAGTTAAGGCTGAATAAGAAGTACGCATGTAGTTTTTTAAGGACTCGAAAGAAATGAACAATATCTGCCGTTTTTTATTCCATAGTTGGAACTACCACTATTTTTTGATGGAATGACCATCCCAACAAAAAATGGTGGTTCACATTTGGGTTACTGCGACGTCGTGGTGTTTAAAAATATTCCCGATTCTCCTCAATGTTTCGTATCTTTCAACATTTTTATCCTTCTATTTATCGAAAGTGGCGCAACGCAATGAAGAAGTTGTGTTGGTAACAATTCCTATTCAGTTTTGCTTCGTTCTATATCAGAATGATGGAAAATCGGACAGTATGAAGGTGTATGTGGGGTACCGCAGTCGAGAATTCAAATTCAAATTCAAATTCCGCGCCTTTTCATTTCCATTTCAACCTAAGAGGCTTGGTATAAAACTTGCATTTCAACCTAAGCGGCTTGGTATAAAACTTTTATGTTTGACACTAAAAAGACACTGCTCTCTCATCAACGTGTAGCGAAGCTAGACAGAATTAATTCGGCTCACTCTGCAATTGTGTTCTTTAAAAATAAATAAAAACTGAGCGTCTTTTATACGGTGTCACTTTAAAGTTCCAAATGTTTTTAGGTGGATGTAATTCCTTGTAGTTTTCAACCACAAAGAAATACCATTGCTCAACAGTTGTATATGCATTTATTGTAATGCATATATTTTAATACAAAGAGAAATGGGTATCTTAAAAAGCATACGATCTACTTACAATAATTATGAAATTGAAATAATCAGCGTAATGTAATGCAAAATTACCAAACAGATTTACAGTGGTGGCCACGAATTTAGCACACTTGGTATTCGTAACTTTTAAAGGCAAATAATATTTATTGTTTTATGCTTTTCACTCCACTTTTGTTTCTTGCGTGTTGCCTATGATGCGTTGATCATGTTCCGTTAATTTAGTCTGGTTCCTTTGTTCACTTTCTACTATATTCTCATTTAATTGCAAGTAGTACGTGATCTAAGCTGGCCACGAGTTTAGCACAACTTTAAAATCTTCCGAATTTCGGCCTTTTGTTTGTGTTAAATCGAATTGATTGGTAAGATTTGTTTTATTTTAAGTTCATTTATGATTGTTGTTTAAAAAATGGGTGTTTAGAAATGGCGAAAGGCACATGGTGCACAGAGTCTCGGCGGCAGGTAGTTCAGCAAATGAAGGGCAGTGGAAGCTCCGTTAAGCAAATTGCTAGTGCTTTAAGGTGTTCCAGAAAGATGGTGTACAACGCATTAAGCCATATGCAACAATATGGGAGCTCCAAAAATGTTCAACAGCGACCAAGAGCACGAAAAACAACATTTAAAGAGGACTCTCAATCAAGAATCCTTTTAATATCTCAACCGTTATAAAAAGGGATGTTTCGTCGGAATTTGGCATTGACGTATCCTCAAGGACAATAAGACGACGGCTCAATGAAAAAAAATTGCGTGGATGCATTGCACAGAAGAAGCCACTGGTGTCAAAAAGGAATTTAAAATGTCGAATTACGTTTGCCCGTGAGCACTTGCAAACACCTTTGATTTTTTGGAGAAATGTGCTTTGGAGTGACGAATCAAAGTTTTGTCGGTTTGGATCTGACGGTAAGAGGTACGTATGGCGTCCACCAAACATGCATCACCATCCAAAGTTCACGTACAAGACTGTTAAGCACGGTGGTGGGAGTGTGATGGTGTGGGCTGTGTTCTCTTGGTACGGCGTTGGCCCCATTCATAAAATAGACACAAGAATGGATCAGCACGCTTACAAAAACATAATTGTAAATACAATGATGCCATTTGCTGATGACAGCCCCTTAGATGGCGTTTTATGCATGACAACGATCCAAAACACACTTCACGCACAGTGAAGACTTAGAAGAGAACAAAATTGATGTTCTAAGGTGGCCAGCCCAATCACCGGATCTCAATCCCATTGAGAATTTGAGGAATGATGTCGAGGAGCATATTCACGAAGTCAAACCAAAAAATATGGCAGATTTTTGGACTGAAATTAAAAAAGCTTGGTACGCAATTCCGAGGGAACGTTGTATGACCCTGGTAGAGAGCATACCGAGGAGATGCGCTGCTGTCATTAAAAATAAAGGATATCCGACAAAATACTAAATTCATGCTTTTAAATTTGTTATTTGTTAATTTGTTTTTGCTTATAATAAACAGTTTTTCATTTTGTGCTAAATTCGTGTCCAGCTTGTTTTCATCTTATTCACAATTAAACTGAAATAGAAAAGAATAGGAAGAAAATTACCAAATGAAAAAAACGGGATATAATCATCACATCATGGGCAAAACTCAAAAAAAAAATTGGATTGAAAAACATAAAACAGTAGAAAATATTTGCACTTGAAAGTTACAGATACCGAGTGTGCTAAATTCGTGACCACCACTGTATATTTTCTGTGAACATACTAAAAGCATTTATGGAAAAATCATGGGTCATAACAAATTCTTCAATTTGAATTTTTTATTGATTTCTTAAAAATAAACTTTTACAAAATATACTCCTGAAGCAATTGCCTTTTTTGTAAAAATTACTATCCGGTCTTTAAAACCAAATTAACTCCAGAATTTTTTTATTTTTAATTCTCTACTACATAACAAGTAGAGATTTTAGTTTATTTAATATTCTTCAAAAAATGCTGTTCGCCATAGTAATTGATCTGTTTTTACTTCATAGTCATTTTCCCTAGCATGTTGCAGAATGGCAACATGGTTGTTCAACGTTTCGTAAAAATTCCTAAAATGTAATTCAAATTGTGTCCAATTAGTTGTGGTACCTAATTTGTTTCACAAATTTGTGTGTTACTTGGATTGCCTAATTGGAAGTGTTACTGACAAGGCACGAAAACTAAGCATTTCCTTAGAAAATGGTAACGAAAATTTTACTGTTACGTCGATGTGTTAAAAATGTAACTGTAGTAACAACTGGGCACAAAATTCTTGTTGGGCTATAACAATAAAGCAGATCATAGTAGACGGTTTTTTAGTACAGTAGCAAGGGTATAGCAACATACAAATGCAGGCGTAGCCATGCATATGAGAACATATCCAGAAAAAAGTCTTATAAGTACAAACCTAACAAAAGTGTTCATTAGACAGTACTAATAGTTATGGCTAAAAACCAATTTACGTAGGGCTTCACCATAGAATGGAAGATTTTCGAAGAACTCTGAAAAACTTTAGATTACGATATCTCACGAATCAATTGCGCTAGAAAAATTAAATTCGGTTTATGTATGCAAGTCGACAAGTGAAGTTTGGTGAAAAAAAAATGTTCAAAGGGGAGGTGGAGTATCAAAGTGAGGGGGGATAAGAATATTTCTAATAAATAGCGTCTCATATCTCAAGAACAGTTTAAGGTAGATGCTTAGATTTTTTACGGGAAGTAGACCTAATAAACCCATTGCAGAATTGTTTGGGGGTGTAGATGAATGGATGAAGGTGTGGGAGGGTGATTAAGAAAAATTTCAGATTTTTATATATCAAGGACACATAATGATGGATAGCTAAGACTTGGTATTTAGATAGAGCTATAGTAGTAGCAAGTTAGAAAAATATAATTTTTTATAGGGGTTGTATGGGGTTGGGGTGTTTTTCCAATCATGGCTTATGATAGAAAGTTGAAACTTGGTGAGTAGATGTAGGTCTAATAGACAAGTAATTTGGAAAAAATATTAAATATCCATTGGCGTACGAATGTCAAAAAAATTATCAGTGAAAAAAAAAATTATCGGTGTAAATGAAATGTATATATTTTGACGAATTTCATTATATCTCTTAGGTCTTCTGATATATTGAAGTAATTTTTATGCCACGGATTCTTCATGTAAATGCCAAGAAAGTGTTTTCAGTGTTTTTTAAAATTCAACCCCTAAGGGGGTGTAAAGGGGTTGTGTAAATTTTCACGAATTCAGTCATATAATTCTGTTAAATATCGAATATCTTTTCCCTTTCACGGTTTTGTTTTATAATGGCAAAAAAAACGTTTACAAGGGTTTTGCCTTTTGAACCCCTAAGAGGTTATAAAAGGGTTGAACACGTTTTCACGAATTCCGTCATACTTCTTAGAACTGATAAGACATCTGATTGGTTTTTACTTAGATTAGGTTAGGTGGGTGGCCGCTTAGAGCCACTAAAAGGTTTTTTCAGGATTTTTGAATATTCAACCCTCAAGTGGGTGTAAGGGGGTTCGCCTTCCCCCTTACACCCTCAAGTGGGGGTAAGGGAGTTGCACAATATAATATATCTCTTTAGGTTTGATGAAATATTAAATTGGCAACAACTTCTGCAGAATTTTTATATAATAGCCTGCAAACCGAGGTTAGTATTTTCTGATATCCAACCCCCGAGGTAGTATGAAGGAGTTGCACATATTTTCACAAAATCCTACACATTTCTTAGATCTGAAGAGATATCAAATTTATTTCTTCTTATAAATTTGCCAGAAACTTAATTTCAGGATTTTTAAATATTCAACCCATACGGGTTGTAAAAGGGGTTTTATAGTAACCTACACCGCATCTTAGTATTAAACGCGTTCCGGACTTCAACCCAAAAAATAATAAAGTTGCGCCCAGACTGTTTGCAGATTTTTTTTACATAATTATCCACTGGATTGTATGTAACCACGTCTTGCAAGAATTCCACTCCCTGTGAAGCTACATACTGAACCGCTTCAATGCAAAAGTATTTATGACTTAATCGAGAGGTGACTTAAACGCAGCATCTGATGACTTTAGCGAAGATGGTTATGAGGTCGTTGATGTGCATTTTGTAACATAAACTAATACATTATTACCCATAAATGCAAGAATTTTATTTTAGTCTGGTAACCTACATGTAGGACACACTCCACTCCAATTTTCGGTGTAAATTTATTGAAGAAAATAAAAGTCTTTATTCTATCGAATTTGGAAAATTTCAAATTATGCTTCAAATATGAATTGAATTTTGTACCTAATAATTTTTTCCAAATAAGATTTTTAAAATGGTAATAAGTACGGATTTATGTATCTACACACACATATTTACATTACAGTGTTTCTTTTGCTAGTATTACACTGTATGCCACACAATCAAATATTTTACCATTTTCCCTGTCAAATGCCGACAGATAGTGTAATGGTCCAATGATTTTTGACAAAATGTTTCATTTGACCGTCTGACACCATTTGACAATCAATCTGACCACATTTGACCGTTTGCGATTTTTGAAAAACATTTCTGTCATATGGGTCAAATAGGAAGTGTCATTCGTGATTATCTAATTTTTTGTGGCGATCGATGAAATAAATAATTAATTTAAAATACTTCAATTACCTTGGTGTTCTACTTGATAAAAAACTCTCCTTTCGTTGTCACATAGATAACATATGTTTCAAAGTCAGCAAGGCTATGTATGCCCTGTATCCTCTTATAAATAGAAAATCCCAACTTTCTGAGGAGAACAAGATCTTATTGTTCAAAATGGTAATCCAACCCATTATCGCATATAGCTCTCCTGTTTGGGGTCACTGTGCAAAGTCACATATTAAAAAGCTTCAGGTCTCACAAAATAAGTGCCTCAAAATAATAATGAAGAAACCATTCTTCTTCTCCACTAGAAATCTCCACGCAGAAGTTAAAGCGCAAACCGTTTTTGAATTAATCTCAACCAGATACTCATCTTTTGTAACAAGACTGGAACTAGTCGACAATCCGATAATACTATCACTCATATAACATCCTATTACTTGACATGTATTGGTGTCTAAATTGTTTTTCTTCAGTTAGTTAATTACCTTTTTACTTTTTGTTTTCCTTTAATTTAAGTTAGTTTGTAAGTTAGTTTTAAACTCACTACACAAGGTTTTTTGTATAAATTTTTCCTTGAATTTATTTCACTAAAATTCTTGTAGATGCTTCGCTTTGCTGTGCTAACTAGATTTAATTTAGCTGTTAAGATATTGAATTATCTGTTCTCTAAATTATTAATTATAAGATGCTAGACATAAGTGGAAAAACTAATAAATATTGATTGAATTGAATTGAATTAAAATACTTCTGTCTTTCCTCCAGTAAATAGGACATCATAATTATTTTTATACTCTAGATGAAATCATATAGAGTATTATAAGTTTAATCCAGCCCAAAAGTTTGTAACGCATAGAACCAAGCCTCGGACGAAAAAAAGTTATATATTATTTTTTGTTTATTTGTGCCCAAAAACCTCAAATCCGCTCGACGTCCGTCCGTCTGTCCGTGAACACGATAACTCAAGAACGCCTTCACCTAGGATCTTGAAATTTTGAATTTGGAAGTTTGGTTGAATTTGTAAGGCTAAGTTCGTTAACGGGCAAAATCGTCCTACTCCTTCGGGTAGCTGCCATACAAAATGTCCTTAAAACACGTGTTTAAGAATATTGGTCGATAACTTCAGAAGGGTTTAAGCTACGATATTGAAATTTTGTATGTGTTATTTTTCCAATAGTTGAAGCTAAATATATGATTATGAAGAAAATCCTATTAGTCCTTCGTGTAGCTGCCATACAAATATCCTGTCAAAACGTCTTCACTTAATTTACGGAACTTACTATAACTCAAGTAATCTTTTAGCTATTAATTGGAAATTTTGTACAAATTAGTTTTGAGTAAAAACGAAGTTCGAGTTTACTTATCAGCGAAATCCTTTTTCTCCTTCTGGTAGCTGCCAAAATGTCCTTAAGACACGTGTTCAACAATATTTTTCGATAACTTTTGAACGCTTCAAGCTACGAATTTGAAATTTTGTACACGTTCATTTTTAAATGGTTCCAAGGAAAAGGATAAATATGTAAGAAATCGAGTGAGTCCTTCCTGCACCTCCCATGTGCAAGTCCTTCAAAAAGGACATTTTTTTCGATGACTTACCCAGTTCAAGATATGAAATTAAACACTGAATATTGTCTTTTGGGTTTCAGTAGCAATCAATATGGGAGTCCTTAATAAAGGATATACAACATGCACACACGTAATTCTACTTTATCCCCAACTACAACATAAATCGGAGTTCAGTATTCATCTAGAGTATTATACGATTGGCTTGCAGCCGATCGTGACTGCAATATGTTTTTTGATAATGTTTAATACATGCACCAACAACGACAAACATTACAAAAGTAACTTTTCTTACTACACTCCTATTTTTTGTTGAATCCACTTAGGTCTCGTTAATTAATCTGAACGGAGTTGTAAACTCGAGAATTTGGTGCTCGGAGTCGAGTGTAATATATACACCAATATTTACAATAGATCTGACCTGATGGTGTTTGACCGTTTGACACGAATAGAAAATTTGACGATAGTGTCAAATCTGTCAGATATTGTAATATCGCAATCGGGCAGCGTGTCAAATGGATGTTTGACATTAAATTCGGTTAAATGTGTATAGTCAAATATTTGACAGCGTGGCGCACAGTGTAATAAAAGTCTTAGGAATTCTGAAGTTGTTCGTGGTCGAAGATGCAACTGTGTTCAACACATTTAATTGGGCCTGTAAAATTGCAAAGTTGGGTATGGTATTTGTGCTATAAGTTTTCTTGGTCGAACTGTCACCCAAAATTGACACCCACTTATTTTCAGCTCTATAGCAAGGCGGTCGCTAGTGTCATAGACCAGTATAAGAATGTTTGTATGCACTATGGAGTGATGCATGTTAAGTCGATTATAGTTCCGCCATCACACATGATGTACATGCACCAACTTCTACTGTTAGCTCATGTTTACTGTAATTTGAATATTCAACTTCTAATAAAGTGATAGCAAGAACCCACACAAGAACGAGGAACCGGCAGTAGGTCAAAAGCTCTAATGTCGCACATTCTTTGAAACAAAGCTGACACCGTAAGGTACAATCCCACCACAGGAGTACTCTAAAAACTTTTAAGTACGGTAGTAAGTAAAGGACACTTTAGAATCTTTCACAAATCTTGAACCAGTTTTCCGTAAAGACTAAGTGCATGAACTTATAATATAATAGTAGGTACTAGGTGCTACAAACAGCTCTCATATATTTGACTGTATACATGTGAAAACAATATCCATTCTCGAAAACCATTCAGCCTTACATGAAAACTTCGGAAATGTATGAAAAAAAAGAAATACCTACTCCTTTTTAGTTTTCACTGTCACACATACGTTTAATAGCCTCCCCGGAATTTAGTTTCGTTCGTTGGTAAAACGTGCAACATTTTTCATCGTTTGCCATGACTTGAACCTTGGATGGAATAAGACACACGTTTATTTACGGAACTTGTTAACACAACGTCACCATATATGCCATTCTCCAGCTAGGTCAAGTGTTGACACATGCTGATACCGCTTCGCCTTCCCTCTTCGGCTTTGTTTTTCAATTTCCTTCATCAAAAACAACGTGGACGTGAGAAAAGTTTCTGATTTTCCAACGCCCCTTCTCATTTCCAAAATAGAAATTCCTTGGAAATCTTTGAGTAAAAAATAGCAACAACCCGAGGAAAGTTCATACCCATATAAATCCTCTATTGCTGAAAATATTGCAAAAGTTGTCCTTGCCAATTCCGGGAAGCGGATATTTCTATTAGGGGCTCCTGTGAGAAGACTAATGTCACCAATTTCGTTCAAAGTAAACAAACTGTTTACGAGTTACTTGGTGAAAGTGGGGACCTTAGGTCAACCGCGGCAGGCGGCACATGTCACCATTCACCAACTGTGCAATAAAATTGGGAAGTAGAAAGCTTGCGGCCCAATGGCATCGTTTTTTGCCCGAAGTATGAAATTAGAAAACTTGTTAAGCTATAACTTTTTTTTTTCAAAGAGAAAGAAAATTACAAAAGTTTTATAGCAACTAATCAGAACTGTCTACTTTTCTGCAGCAATGCTTTAAAGAAAATTTTTGCGATTAAAGTATTTTATTACCTTCCGATAAATATTTTGCAGGACAAGGGTTTAAAAAAATACAAATAGATTTTTTTTTTAATTCGCCAGAGTTTGAAAGAGTTTTCTTGAGAAAAAGAAGATGATTAACTACAACTCGACTTTGTGGATAACAAGGTTATAACAAAAAAAATTTTTAAAAAATTAGCTTCTATGGCAGCTTCACCATGAAAAAATTCCATTCTCATTAATATTAGGAACAAATAAAATTGCTATTGGCGGGATTCGCACATTTAGTGTGTGATTTAATATACCGTAGCTAACAACCAAAAATTCCACCAAATTGGTTCTAATATTAGATGATCTTCAGTGCCACCTACCTTAAGCATAAAAATTGCTATGGCAAATTTAGTAAAATTTATAATTCGCGGAAGTGAATTTCGGTTCTATATCGCATATAGGAAAAAATCGTCAGCAATACCAGCAGTTGTAAGGGTGTTTCGGATAGTAGGCATGATACACCCTCTGATGAGTCCGTGTCATACGATGACAAAACAGTTCCTTTGGATCTAGTCCAACACAGTTTTAAGAACTGGCTTCTCCAGTGACTGTTTCTCAATTGTCATGTCCTCAATGGTAGTAGCCGGGTCCTCAATGGTAGTAGCCGGGGCAGCGATTAATCCCAGTCGGGACTTTGTGTTTGTGTTTCGCACCAGAAACTCCTCTGACTCCGAAAAACAACAAAAATGTCTTAAAAATCACTGCGTTTGTAAAAACCGATAGAATTTCGAGAGTGAACGCAATGGTGTTAGAGTAGGACACAGATAACTGCATACCAATGGTGCATGTTTTTGTATGCACTTATCAGTTGTATGCCCTTATCAGTTTTTGTGGACAAAAAAAAATTATAATCTGATTTCTTAACGCATAACGCATATTATCTATTGCTTTTTTTACAAACAAAGTCAGGGTCAAAATTCTTTGTTATTAAAAAATTATAAAGTAAAATAAATTAAAAAGGAAATATGTATGTACATTAAAGTAAATAGCTTCAGGGTAGAGATGGGAAATTCGGATCTTTTCAATGAACCGGTACACCGGATCTCGCTCTTTTCATTGAACCGGCTCTTTGAGCCGGTTCAAAAGATCTAGGTGGATCTTTTGCACTGCCGTACAAGGGGACTGCAGATTAATATTGAAAAACCGAAAACTAATTTAAAAAAAAAAATTAAGAATAAATTATGAGCTCTAATGAAAATACTCAAAGTTGATTATTTTAAGACAACGCTGGGTGTATTGCGGGAAATAATAGGAAACTAGTTTTAAAAAATATTGGTCTAGTCCTGGATTTGACGGCATAACAATTAAATGTCTAAAAATATTAAAAGATTTTATATCAAAGCCTCTTACACACTTAATTATTTTTAACCTTTCGAAGAGTGTATTCCCTAAAATTTAGTAAACACTCAACAATTATTGACTTATTTCCTTAATGTATATCGTTGGAAAAATAATTGAAAAGGTTGCAAAGTAGAAATTAATGAGTTTCTTTAAAAGACATAAAATATTAAACGAATGTGAAAATATTTCTATGGCAAGAGCGAAGCGCACGTCAGTCAAACATGAACGCGATATAGAGAGTTTTAATCCTTTTAGCCACGCAGAGCTGCGCAAAAGGTAGTTGGAGCGTAGCGCGCGTCAGCCAAACATGAACGCGAAAAGGGAGTTTTAATCCCTTTAGCCCTGCAAATTTTGAGATAGCGATATCTTTTAATTTCAAGTCGAGCGGGGAGTGAAAGAAATTGAAATTGACTTAAAAGTGGAAATACCATAAATAAAAATGTAAATTTTCATTTTGGAGTTTTGGTGTCCAGTAATACTTTTTCCTAAATCTATCTTCCATCTTCTCTTTTCAATTTATATTCCATCTTAAATCTTCAATTTTCAATATCCAATCTTCAATTTT
This sequence comes from Beris morrisii, assembly GCA_951812415.1. NCBI lineage: Eukaryota > Metazoa > Arthropoda > Insecta > Diptera > Stratiomyidae > Beris > Beris morrisii. The sequence goes on from OX638312.1 coordinate 24,244,371, forward strand.
CAATCTTCAATTTTCAATCATCAAACTTCAATCATCAAACTTCAATCTTCAATTTTCAATCATCAATCTTCAATTTTCAATCATCAAACTTCAATCATCAAACTTCAATCTTCAATTTTCAATCTTCAATCGTCAATCTTCACTCTTCAATCTTCAATATTCAATATTCAATCTTCAATCTTCAATTTTTAATCTTTAATCTTTAATCTTTAGTCTTGAATCTTTAATCTTTGATCTTTGATCTTTAATCTAAACCCACTATCCTCCACCATTCATCCTTCATCATCCATCATCCATCGTCCATCATCCATCGTCCATCATCCATCCTCCATCCTCCATCATACATAGTCCATCATCCATTCTCCATCTTCCATCCTCTATCCACCATCCTCTATCCTCCATCCTCTATCCTCCGTCCTCCATCCTCCATCATCCATCATCCATCCTCCATCCTCCATCCTCCATCCTCCATCCTCCATCCTCCATCCTCCATCCACCATCATCCATCCTCCATCCACCACCATCCATCCTCCATCATCCATCCTCTATCGTCCATCCTTCATCCTCCATCCTCCATTCTCCATCCTCCATCCTCCATCGTCCATCATCCATCGTCCATCGTCCATCATCCATCATCCATCCTCCATCCATCATCATCCATCCTCCATCATCCATCCTCCATCTTCCATTTTCCATCATCACCATCTCAAAGATCCGCGAACCTTAAAGATCCAGGAGCCGTGATGATCCGCGAACCGCAAAGATCCGTCAAGATCTGTGTACTGTGAAGATCCGTCAAGATCTGTGTGCTGTGAAGATCTGCGAACAGGAAAGATCTGCAAAACACAAAGATCCGTAAAGATCTGTTGAGCCGTCGAGATCCGCGAACCGCAAAGATCCGTAAAGATCTGTTGAGCCGTCGAGATCCGCGATCCGCGAACCGCAAAGATCCGTAAAGATCTGCTGAACCGTGGAGATCTGTTGAACCGTCGAGATCTGTTGAACCGTTAAACCGAAAAGATCCGTGGAGAAGATCTGGCTCAGTTGGATCTTCTGCTTGAGCCGGTTCATTGAGCCGGCTCAGATCTGAGTTACCCATCTCTACTTCAGGGTGCACCATCTTTTATGTCGGTATGTAAACATTGAATAACTTTGACATTTTTCAACAGATTGACTTGATTGGACAAGTTTTGGAAACGTCAATTCAGAAGAATATTGCCGACAGACCGTCCACGTCGCTTGGAATACGGCCGAACAGTCGCTAAAATGATTGACACTGAACCTGAAGCAAATTTTGATGACCGACAAGGCCCATTTCTCACTCTTTGGCGGCGTTAATAAGCAAAATTGCCGTATTTGGGGAACGGAGAATCCACACGAGATCCATGAAACGCCATTGCATGATCAAAAAGTGACTGTTTGGGCCGGCGTTTGCGCCAAAACCATCATTGGGCCATTTTTTTCCGACAAAACGAAACAGTCGATGGAAAACGATATCGGTGGATGTTAGCTCATTATGTCTGCCCGCAAATGCGTGAAAAAGGTCTGGATAGTTACTGGTTTCAACAAGACGGTGCACCATGCCACACTGCAAATGAAACAATCCAGTTTCTGCAACGAAAATTCCCTAGCCGTCCGATGTTGAAAAGATGCGACATTGACTGGCCACCGAGATCTCCAGATTTGACTCCTCCGGACTTCTTTTTATGGGGTTATTTGAAAAGCAAAGTGTACGCCAGTAAGCCTCAGACCATTGACGAGCTCAAAGCAAACATTCGTGCCGAAATCATCGCTATACTGCCCGAGATCCTCGAAAAAGTAATGGAAAACGCAGCAAAAAGAGCACATTTTACTGTGTCCAATAGAGGCAGCCACTTGATTGATGTTGCATTCAAAAACTAATCCAAATAAATTCTAAAGAACCAAATTGAATAAAAATACCTCACATATAAAAATCAGTTTTTTTTTTTTGAAAGTTATTCAATGTTTAAATACCGATATAAAATATGACGCACCCTGTATAATATATTGTTAATTATAAAAATAGGAAAACAAAATTAACAGTATTAGTTGTATTGTAAGATAGTTTTAAGTTCTTATTAATAGGTTTTTGAAAAGAATTTTCCTACAGAAGTATCACTTTAATTAATAACATAATTTTTCAACAAATAGAAATAATACACTATAGTTGTAAAGACAATAATTTTTTTTGCCCCATCTGATCTCCACAAAAATTTTATAAACTGTAAATATCCTATAGAATAACTGTAATAAATAAATAAATAAATAAGTAAGTAAGTAAAATTAACAGTAGATATTTTCATAATTTAAAAACTCATATTTCAATTTATCCTTCATAAAAATTCTGTTCGCCATTGCAATTGATATGATGATACCTTATAGTCAGTCATTTTGCCTATCATGTTGCAGAATGGGAACATGGTAAATTCCTAAAATGTAATTAAATTATGTCCATAGAGAAATATGTACCGGAGATAACAAGCAGGGACTGAGTTGAAGGCGGATGTCATCACATTCACCCACACTGAAAACAACAACAATTGACACTAGGCCCCTGTTTTTTCTCACTCACATTTATATTATGTCCCGCTCTTGAAACACGCTAAAGAAAAACAATTTGACACTATGACCCTGTTGCATCTCACTTTTCTGGCTTCAAAGCGCTTTATACAAACCGATGGCTTGTCGTCTCTATGATTGTGCCCAATTAGACGTGGTACCTAATTTGTTTCACCAAGGCTAAAGGTAAAGTAACACTTACCTATACTGCGCCTAAAAGGGTTTTTTTAGTAACACACTGACTACAAGGTTTCTATATAGGTAGAGTTCCCATTGATAGATTCAATTATGGTTGGCGCGATACATATTTTCCGCCTAAAATTCCACAATTCACGAAGATTTTGGCGGCGATTTAGGAACTGATACTATTTTGGACATTTTTTCTATATGGACACATTTTTTGGAAGACTTACTTAAGGTGCTCTGACACGAGCAATTTTTCAAGCAATTGATTGCCCGACGACTATTGTGAAAACTAGTGGAGCGATTAATGGAGCAATACAGGGCAATATCATGCTAGTTGCGATAATATTTCGGCAATGTTCTCACAGATTGCTGGTATTGCTCGCCTTATAGTTGCTGTATTTCCTCTAACTTGGAAAATTGTTCTTGTTCGGTGATTTAATTGTCAAGTTTTGTTTTGAGTTTTTCATTTACCTACATATATGTCAAGTTTCGTGTTAATGTCTGGAATTGAAATATTTCAAAGTTTTATTTTAAGTTTTAGATTTATTTATCAAGTTTGCTTTCGTGTTGTTCATAGATTGAATTGGTCGTATCCCTTATTGCCGAATTGGTAGATATTGGTCAATATCGCTCAGCAACGAGTAGATGAGAAGTTGATCCACATCGCCTGTTGCTGTGTGTTGCTTTACATTTTCGTGGCGTCAAAATTGACGAATATTGCTGCAAATTGAGCAATTTTAATCGCTCGTGTAAGAGCATCTTTAGACTGCCTGAATGGGAAGTGTTACTGACAAGGCACGAAAACTTAATATTTCCATAAAAAATGGTAACGAAAACATTTCTGTAACGTCGATGTTTTAAAAATGTGACTGTAGCAACAACTGGGCACAAAATTCTTGTTGGACGGGTATAAGAAATCCAATGATTTCCTCTTTATCAGCATGCACTTCCTGCAAAGGTTGGTGAGTAAATCCAGCTTTGCAATAATCATTTTTAAGTTTTGTTGATGAAACTGACCGTCAAGATATCTTAGAAATCCTTATTGCCTGTAAGACGTCTAAAAATTTCTCAAAGCTTGGGGGAGAAGGTTCTTCTGCCATGGCCAAAATTTGCTTTCTGACTATTTGTTGTCCATAACAGGCTTTAAAAGTGCATATAATATCCTGAATTAAGATTGTCGCATTAGCCGGTAAACACATACACATTTTGCAAACGAATATGGTCTTCCTATTTATGACAAGCAGCGTTGTCTACAGAAAGAGCAACTTTCATATTTTTCATCACCATTTCCTTGTCAAAATCTGCAATTATGTTGGTCCAACTGTTGCTCATCATCCACATCACTCCCATACTCAGTAGGCAGTTCTTTCCTTGTTTCGTTTTTCAGTTTATCAAAAATTGCATGTTTTTACTGGATTACCAAAGTAATGAGTTTTCTTTTAGACGCCATTAAGTGCACCAAGGTGCCACAAGGTCACTTCAATCACATTCCCCAAATTACAAACTTATGTCTAACTCGCGATAATTGTCTTAACACAAATAGAAAATTTAATTTTTGCTTTTATTGGCTTGTTGTTTAGTTACGTACCTGATTAAAAAAAGACAATTTGCTGTACGCAGTTTTACCTACCTCAACGAGGTAAGTGTAACACATATGTCGAAACTCATTAAAATATTGTTGCGAGCTAGGGGTTCGCCGGGATTTCAAGTAAAACACAATTCGGTTAAAATAAAAATAAGTGACAATTTATTTATTCGCACTTTAATTCTAGTAGCACAATTATTCGCACTGTATGGCAATACTGCCCGCTTTTCTATATCGCTTGATTCGATCACACGCAATCGATCGCTTTCCACCAACACGGTCGCGTATACACGCTGGCTGTCAAAGTCGACGTAATAAAAATTTCTATGTCCCTCGCTGAAAGCTTTATCTGCTTTTATACCAGTTGTCTGCAGTCGAGACTGTTCTTGAATCTTCGCTCGGTGGTGTGTGTAGAGGGTTCTGGAAAGCTTGAGAGCATTCCATTAGATCTTTAACGCTGTTCTAGTACATTCGAGCGCATTCGATTAGAGGGGAGATATAGTCGTGTTGCTCCGCTCTCCTCATATACTTCAACTAAGTTTCTGATTGGGTTACTTTGTAGCTAGGTTTTCGGTTGTTGATGTTTCCATTATTCGTAATCGATCGAGTTGCGCGGTTGCCAGGCTTGCACGTAACAATATAATTGCTTTCATCGATAATTAAAATAATAATACTGGGCAATAAAAGTGTTTAAGTAGAACCAGAAATTTTAACAGTTTTGCTTAACGAGGGTCACTTTATCACATGTTAAATTTATAACTGTTACAATTTTTCGCTTATTACCTGTAAAATGGTACAAAAATGAAATTAAAATAACATTAATGCTGAGATTTTCTGAGAAAAATCACTTTGATCAAAGAATTTTAAGGTTTCTATAGCAAAAATTTGTGTTAATTTTGAAGTAAATTTTTCAAGAACAGGTACAGCTACAATGTCAATGCTTACATTAGGTGTGTTTTTTGCGCATTTATCCAGATCAGAGTAGTGATTAAAATTTACATTGAAAAGACCATGAATATTGCTGTTTTTGTTATTTTTTATTGCTTTTCCCTGTAGATAGTAGGCTAGAATATAGATTTTAACAGGAATAGCTGCCACAGTAAGCTCACTGGGGCAGCTATTCGCGATAAATTCTTTAATCTAGCCAACTATCTATGGAAAAAAGTTATAAAGAATCATAAAAACAGCAATGTTGTTGTTATTTTGTATATCAATTTTCTAACCTATTCTGTTCTGGATAAGTAAGCAAAAAAACACACCTATTATATAAAAGGTAATTCGAATCGAAGGAACAAACAAGCTACACCCTGTTGCATTACGTTGAATAGTTTACGTGAATAAGGGTACCGACATACATGTCTGAAAAACTTTTCTTTGTCACTCTAATTGACCCAAAAACATTTGTTTTCTCAAAATATATCAAGAAAGAACCCTTGAAAAAGTTGCAAATCAATTACCGGATATTCTGTATAATTAATATAATTACGGCGAATGGTTCGACAGTATTGGGAAAGATGGTGTTCCTTGGGTTGAGCCGCCATGACGGATAGTAAGATACCGACAAATAGTGGTGTATTTCTCGAGTTTTGTAATACTCGATAACACTCCTTATCGTCATTAGTAGACGGACTACCGAACGAAAATGTTAATGAATCGGTTCTTGAGGAAGCCATAGTATTACATTTCCAAACAGGGTAGGAATTAGAATCCGCAAGGAAGACTGGAAGTGGTCGTACAAGAACCGCATGGAGATGAACAACCTAAAAGGAAATTCGAGTGAGTGGATATGTCATGATGGGAGGAGTAGCTATAGTTAACTAAAGATTGAAGACATATTCAAGCGTTCGGTAAGCTCTAACCCGAAAGTCATATTTTCAGGTTGTCAGTCTCATACTCGTAGTAAACTGCATTGCAATTTCACTTTAGACGCGTCCGAGATTTCCATCCAAAAAACAATAAGGTTGTGCCCAGACTGTTGAAATTTTTTTTGAAAAGCTACCACATTCAAATACAATCACATTGGTCAATTGCACACTATATTCATTAAATTCTTCAAAGAGCTCTCAAAGAAGGACAATAGTTGGGCAAAAAATAATGCTGTCCATTCCATAAAACCATCACTCAAATTAAATTCTTCCTCTTTAAATCATGAGAATACAATGAAAAGGGTAATAAATACTGGGTTTTTGGGGATTGTGTCTACTGTTGTGTGTTATAACTTCGAAATGATTTACGCTCTCTTGGGTCATTCATTGTTCAAACCACTGAAGTGTGAATCTAATTGGGAGCATCGCGAGGAACTATACATAGAATTTTGTGTGGCATATACGTTTGCATCGAAATCAAATTTGCACAGTAGTTTGTATTTACGGATAAAACCGAAATAAATCTTTGTCGTGCAGCGTTTTTATATTACCGCCACGCTATCGCACATTGTAAAACTGCTTGAAAAGAAACGTAATCCAAAATGATTGATGGCGCTGCAGTCAACTTGTTACACACAACAAAAGTGTATATTAAGGTTATGCTGTCACTACGTTGCGGCGATTTTATTAGAACATATTAAAAATTATTTTCTTTAAAATGTTTTTCCTTTTCATTCGAAATGAACGTGTATTACTGCCTCTCATCATAAAAACACCGGTAAGTGTTCTCGTCATTTGCCTTCTGAAAACCCACTTTAGCGCGATCATAAAAAAATTTTGTCCTTATCACTTGAGACACATCCTCTTCAGGATGCGAAGTAGAGACACTCTTTAATCTGCATCATATAAACATACCTGCCAGTATCATCTACACTCTGCAGTATAGGGTAAGCCTATTTTCAAAAAGAGGTAACTTAAGCCTTTATCGGGTGAATAAAGGACTTGAAGCCGAAAAAGAAGCTGTTCTGCAATTTCTCTAAAAGCGTTACCAAGTAAAGTTTCTCTTTAAATAGCTTCGCTTTTGTTGAATTTACGGCAAGTAAATGAAGCTTAAGTTCAGTAAGTAATATAAGAAGTTGTATGCCTTTTTTATAGTTAACACAAACTATATAACCCTTTTCTCAGGAATAGACGATACTACTTCCTGCTGGCACAGATTTAACTCCATAAAATTTTATTTAAGATCCTTGCAACTGTGCAGTCGTGAGAAAAGTTAAGGTATCTTTATTTTTCATGTATTCTTATTACTACCCTAAAATTCCGTACTCGTGGATATTTCATTCAGCACTTACATATGGCAAATAAGCATATCAACATTTAAATTAAACACAATTTGATTCGTCTTGTTTTCAAAATGTGCTTAAAACCTACCGTGGCCCTCGGGGAATTTCCCTACAACATAACCAAATTTTGTTAAGATATCCTTTTTGATTTAGCTGTCTCTGCCGGTTAAACTTCCAAAAACAACTCTAATATAACTGATAGCCCCACTGAACCATTACTTCCTTTCTTTACCAAACAAAACTTTACTACGTACAGGGCAAGGTGAAGTGCGGCAATGCGATGAAGGCGGATTGGAAAACATTATTTATATAGCCTCCAACGGGCAAATAAATGAACCAGTTCTTGAATATTTCTACCCACGAGTATACCACACATGGACGTGTACTCTAAGAGCCAACTTCAAGAAGATAAGTGTCATATGAATTATATTTGTCGGTGGCAGGTTGCTTCCATTAAGGAAAAAAGCTCAAATTTTCAGGAAAAAAATCACGAAGAAATGATAAGCAGCAACAAACCTTATATTTTCTTGTAATAAAATTTATTTTTTCTTTTTGTTACAGGTTATCTCAACTGTAATTCAAATACCTTACAGTCGCTAGCTCAACTGCACGGTAAGCTTCTCAAGTGTTTTTACTACCTACTTGTAATTGATTTAATTTTAATAAAATTTTACTGGAAAAGTTTAATGTGTAAAAAATTCCACAATAAGATCTACTAAACACTTGCCGACAATATGATAGCAATAATGTAGACCTTGCACAGACTTAAAATGTTTGATTTCTTCATAACTTTTATTATTTAAGTTTTCAAAAAATATTAAAAAAATTTGTCGTACATTGCATTTTTGAGAGCTGTTCCTGCAGAAGATCACGGGGCTCCACGACAATTTAGAGCAAAAATTGGTTAGTTCAAATTTGTAGAGTATACAATTTTCAAAAAATTTGGGCTCCCAAGAAAATATGCTTGCTTAACTTTTTTGCGGATCTTCCAAAAATTTGATGTTTCATCGGGCATTTTTCTTAAAAATATATGTTTTGATTTCTCGTAAAGGAAAAATATTTATATTTAAGGTCCTATATGACCGATAGTTTTGCCAATGTAAATTTCTTTTAAATTTAATCATCGGATTTGAACCGACTGAGGTATTTCTTTCGAAAATTAGGCAGCGTGCCAAAGTCGCAAGCGAACCACTTACATTACAAACCTAAATTTGTCAAATTTATAAATTTTCTTAATTTTTTTGTTGCTAAGTCTCAAATTTTTATGGAGATGTACTCGTTTTACTATTTTTGGAATACAATCAATCTTCAGGTGATATTTTGAATCCTTAAAATATGAACCGAAGAATCAAAAGGAAGGTAGTATCTCCTGTAATGGATTTAAATAGAATAGTTTAGAAAATGGTTTTTTTAAACGGTAATTGAACAAAAAAATCAAAATTGACAATTTCTTTTATCTATTAACTATTAATGTCTTTCTTCGAATACCTTTTGTCAGCCAGCTTAGGGCCGGCTTTACAGTGGTCGTTTAAACCTAAGATTTAGCGTAAGAGATTTAATACTTTTTGACAGCCTTCAAATACCAGTTTTCTTAATTTAAAATTTCGACATTTAGCATTTAGTACCGAGTTAAATGGAATAAATTTTTTTGGTGGCAGATTTTATTTTATAATTTTTTTCGGGTGAGAAAGTTTATGTTTCTTTTTTTTTGGAATAACAAACTTTATATACATATACGAATTCGTAGGTGTTTAAATCGAGTCCATTATCGGATGGTCATCATTATAACTTTCAGTTTAGTATCCAGCTCCTGGAAAGCCCGCGGCAACCGGAAAATTGCCACCCGGAAAAACCTCCTGCTCCTGGAAAACTTGCGTCATCACCACTAGATTCACCTCGTTCCATTGCCGATCCAATTTTACTTTATTATTTTTTAATAATAAAATATTGTGATCGATCTGAAATTTCAAAAAAATTTGCTGAAATTTTGTATTTTTACGTTTTAAGACTAGTAAACACCAAGAAAATAAAAAAAAAATGTTTGTCCACCATAGACGCCGTACGCTGTTCAAAGTACGCAGAAGAGTTTGAACGCGCGTAAAGAGCCCCATAGACGGTCACGCATGCGTGTCATTCAAGCATATCACGACACGTTTTGGCTCCGCCCACAAAAATCAAAATTTTTTGATTTCCATCATGCCGCATGATGGCATACCCACATATTCAAGTTTCAGACCCATCCACTCATGGAAGAATGACACGCATGCGTGTCTGTCTATGGGCCTCTTAAATCACAATCCCGTTAAGATATTAAGTTCAAATTTTTAACTGTTATATTTTGGGGTGGGGAAGGTGGAGCGTTTTAGACGAAAAATTTTTATTTCTAGATCTCGGGAACCACTTACGGTAGGAGGCTGAAAATTGGAACTTATGTAGAACTATGAAAATCGACCCATTTGCAAAAAAATGGTCTATAGGGGTTGAGGGCTGTGGGAGTGGGGGGAAAACATTGCGTCCAAAATGCTTGAAAGCTGGGATTATATGATAACATTCTAAAATCCATATCTCCTGAACGATTCATGTCACAAGGTTGAACCTTTGTGGTTGTCTTCAGAGATACTAGGAGATTGGAAACGAGTAAACACTTGTAAAGGGGGTGTGGTGTGGAAGTGGGAGGTGAAAAACTTTGAATTACAATATACCAATTGCACCTGGAAGATAAAATTTGCATTCTGTATATAGAATTACAAGTGGAGTCCAGTAAATATAAAATTTTTAAGAGGGAAGGTGAAGCGCGGGAGTGGACAGCCATTTTTAAAAATATTGCATTTGTATATTTCAAGTACCAGATATGATCTTTTACAATATTACAGAAGTTGGGACCAGTTGACGGGGTCGTCTAATTTTTATTTCTCGAAAACTGCAAAGGAAAGAAAGCTAAAAATTTACAACTATAGAGACACCCCAGAAAAAAAATCTGCCAACAGTCTGGGCGCAACTTTATTATTTTTTGGGTAGAAATCCGAAACGTGTTTAATACTGAGATGCGGTGTAGGTCACTATGCGACTGATAACCTGAAAAATAGCGTCCCAAATAGCCTTCTGTTTATTCTTTTGGTTATCAGTCGCATAACACCGCATTGCTCCAGCTCTTTACATCAATAAAATTTTGAACTTTTTTCTGCTTTAATTACTCCTGTAGTATTTCCACATATACATACTAAGTTTCAACTTTCTAGCATACGCTGTTTCTGAGATATGAAAAACCACTCTCCATCCCGTACCTTGCTACCCCTATCAAAAATTTTATTTTTCTAGGATAATTCTGCAGTAACTCTATATAGTCGTCAATTTTTAGCTTTTTATGCTTTGCGGTTTTCAAGAAATAAAAGGCAGAGTTCTTTTCGTTCCACCCCCTCCCACCGTCACCCCCTTCGCCAGCACCAACAAAATTTTTTTTCCAGCTAGAAGTCTACTGGGCGAAACTTCTGTAAAATTTCTTGAGATGTAAAAATTGAATTTTTTGAAAAATGGTTATCCCCCCACTTTTGTACTCCACCTCCCCTCTCAAAATTTTTACATTCAGTAGACTCCACTTGTGATCTTATATACAGAAACCAAATTCATCTTCCTAATACAATTGGTTCGGAAGATATTGTACTCTAAAGTTTTTCACCCCCCACCCCTACACTCCACTTCCCCTCTTAAAAATGTGTGTCCTGGTCTAATCTCCTAGTATCCCTTAAGATAACTACAAAGTTTCACACTTCTTAGATCAACAGTTCAGGAGATATGGATTTTAGAATGCTTCAATCCCAGCTTTCAAACGTTTCGGACACATTGTTTTTCCCCCCACTCCCACACCCCTCAACCCCTATCACCAATTGTTTTGCAAATAGGTCCACTATTATAGTGCTGCATAAGTTCCAAGTTTCGGCCTCCTACCATAAGCAGTTCCTGAGATCTAGAAACCAACATTTATCGTCTAAAACGCGCCCCTTCTCCCCCCTTACACCCCCACCGCATAAAGATACCAATCGTAGGGGTTCACCCAATCTACCCACCATAAACATTTTAATTTAAAATCTCAAGGGGTTTGTGAGCTACGCGCCTTCAAACGGTTTTGCGTACGGCGTACGGCGGACGGGATCTACGGGGACAGACGGAAATTTTTTTTGTTGATTTTTTGGGGTCTACTAGTCCTAAAACGTGAAAATACAAAATTTCAGGGTAGCAAATTTTTTTGCAATTTCAGGTCGATCACAATACTTTATTATTAAAAAATAATAAAGTAAAATACAATTTTGGATAGGAATAGCAAGCAAGGAGATGGGGTGGTTTTTCATATCTCAGAAACAGCTTATGCTAGAAAGTTGAAACCTAGTACCTATGTGTAGATGTACTACTAGATTAATTAAAGTATAAAAAAAACATACTGCAGTCACGATCGGCTGCAAGCCAATCGTATAATACTCTAGATGAATACTGAACTCCGATTTATATTGTAGTTGGGGATAAAGTAGAATTACGTGTGTGCATGTTGTATGTCCTTTATTAAGGACTGCCATTAGATTGCTACTCAAAACTAAAAGACAATATTCAGTGTTTAATTTCATATTTTAAACTGGGTAAGTCATCGATAAAAAATGTCCTTTTTAAAGGACTTTCACATGGGAGGTGTAGGAAGGACTCATTCGATTTCTTATATATTTATCCTTTTCCTAGGAACCATTCAAAAATTCATGTGTACAAAATTTCAAATTCGTAGCTTGAAGCGTTCAAAAGTTATCGGAAAATATTGTTGAACACGTGTTTTAAGGATATTTTGTATGGCAGCTACCAGAAGGAGTAAAAGGATTTGACTGATTAGTAAACTCAAACTTCCTTATCACTCAAAAATAACTTGTACAAAATTCCGAATTCGTACTTAAAAGATTACTTGAGTTATTGTGAGTTTCGTAAATTAAGTAAATACATTTTGACAGGATATTTGTATGGCAGCTACACGAAGGACTAACAGGATTTCCTTCATAATTATATATTTAGCTCCAACTATTAGAAAAATAACACATACAAAATTTCAATGTCGTAGCTTTAACCCTTCTGAAGTTATCGACCAATATTCTTGAAGACGTGTTTTAAGGACATTTTGTATGGCAGCTACCAGAAGGAGTAAAAGGATTTCGCTGATTAGTAAACTTCGACTTTGTTTTTACTCAAAACTAACTTCTACACAATTCCAAATTCGTAGCTAAAAGATTACTTGAGTTATAGTGAGTTTCGTAAATTAAGTGAATACATTTTAACAGGATATTTGTATGGCAGCTACATGAAGGACTAACAGGATTTCCTTCATAATCATATATTTAGCTCCAACTATTGGAAAAATGACACATACAAAATTTCAATGTCGTAGCTTAAACCCTTCTAAAGTTATCGACCAATATTCTTGAACACGTGTTTTAAGGACATTTTATATGGCAGCTACCAGAAGGAGTAAAAGGATTTCACTGATTAGTAAACTCCGACTTCCTTTTCACTCAAAACTAAGTTGTAAAAAATTTCGAATTCGTAGCTAAAAGATTACTTGAGCTATTGCGAGTTTTGTAAATTAAGTGAATACATTTTGGCAGGATATTTGTATGGCAGCTACACGAAGGACTAACAGGATTTTCTTCATAATCATGTATTTAGCTCCAACTATTGGAAAAATAATACATACAAAATTTCAAAGACGTAGCTTAAACCCTTCTAAAGTTATCGACCAATATTCATGAACACGTGTTTTAAGGACATTTTGTATGGCAGCTACCCGAAGGAGTAGGACGATTTTGCCCGTTAACGAACTTAGCCTTACAAATTCAACCAAACATCCAGATCCTACGTGAAGGCGTTCTTGAGTTATCGTGTTCACGGACAGACGGACGGACGGACGGACGGACGGACGGACGGACGGACGGACGGACGGACGGACGGACGGACGGACGGACGGACGTCAGGCGGATTTGAGGTTTTTGGCCACAAATAAACAAAAAATAATATATAACTTTTTTTCGTCCGAGGCTTGGTTCTATGCGTTACAAACTTTTGGGCTGGATTAAACTTATAATACTCTATATGATTTCATCTAGAGTATAAAAATTCCAACTTTCATTGGCGTACAAAGGTGGAAGAAAAAAAATTTCTTTGAAAATGATTTTACACAAATTTTCACGAATTTCGTTGAATCTCCCAGACATGTCGAACTATCAAATCAATTTTACTTCTGCAGGCTCTTTAAATAACCGCCTAGAAAGGTTTTTCCAAATATTTAGATATCTAACCCCTAAGGTGGTATAAAGTGTTTGTGTACATATTTACGAATTCCGATATATTTCTTAGGTCTAAATAGATATGGAATTCACTTTCACTTCGAAATGTTTTTAATATAATCGGGGAAAACCCGATTTAAGTATTTTTCGATACTTACCCCTTTAGAGGGGGAGGGGGGTTTAAGGTATTATTTAAGTTTTCATGAATTCCGAAGTTCGTTTAGGTCTAATGAGATCTTTTACTTACTTCTATTGAATCATCTATTGAAAAAATACGTAAATAATTTAAAAAAAAACTGCCATCATTCTGTGCGTAACTTTATTATTTTATGGGTAGAAATCCGGAACGCGTTTAATGCTGAGATGCGGTGTAGGTTACTATACGACTGACAATCTGAAGAATAACCAGGACGCTTTTTAAAACGTTATTTTTTAGTTTGTCAGTCGCATAGTAACCTACACCACATCTCTGCATTAAAGGTGTTTAGTTTATGTTACGTGCCAAAATTCTCTCTCTACAAAAAAATAACAAAAAATTGTTAACTTTTAATTGTATGGTCGCTTTAAAGCTTTTTTTTATAATAAATTAAAAATATGCCCACTCTTAAAAACTGCGGTAATAAATTAGAAATAATATAAAATATTCGTATTCGGTAATTGATCGGAATTCATGGAAATTTAAATGTAATAAATACAGTTCTGCACTTAACTAAATAAAAAGCGACATTATAAAAACTCAATCCAAACAATTATGTGAATATTTGCAGAATATTCCAATACTTATGGACTGATAATGGACAAAACTTGAGGTGGAAGGAAACAGCAATAAATCGTACGCATAATATGAATGCGTAGATAAATAATTCATTTATTTAAATATTTTGTTCAAGCAACCATTTTCAACTCTGCAATTAAAGATTGAAAAAATTTCGCTCTGTAGGAATAAAAAAAGTTTGTGAGGTACCCGATTACATTTTTACGTCGTTGGTAATTTCAAAACCGGAATGGGAAATTCAATAGGATTATTATCGATCCACGAAATGTTCAATCAGTTCGAACAACACGAAACCTACCACCTCTTAGATTCAAGATTTTTATTAGTGGTTCATGTTTTTTGCTCTAGAATCGTCTGCATAAAGTACCCAATTAAAAAGAAATGTACAATTGGTTGAGTAAAATTGCTGGAGCTTCATCTCATAAAATCGTGCAATTCAAAGAAATCGCCAGTAGCATTATACAATCCATTTGAAGCATCACTACTAGTTCACGTAATGTGATATCATTTCATTAGCATATTAATTGCCCTTGCGCATTAATTCGAGTCCTTTACAGATAAGTACCCGACATTTGCCTATCTCTGCCGATTTGCAATGCCAGACATACACCAATGACGCGCCGTATAGTCAGTCATATTTTGTACTGCACAGCCGAGAAGGACTCGTCTCCTTTTTTTCAATTACCGACTATATCAACTTTGTACTGCTCGAAAACTTGCAGATGTACACATATGTGTATATACACAATTGTGTCGTTATACTGCGAAACATTGTGTTTGACATCCAACCATAAACTGATAGTCGGGAGATAGAGTCAACCACCCAACAGCCAGTTAACTCGGGAAAATGTAATCATAAGGATTATGGAATTAGGGAAGCTTTCACGGAACACATGTATCGATTTAGAGCTAATTGAATTGTAAGAAAGTGATACAAATTGTTTGTACTCGAGATAACTTTCTCAAGTATACACGTTATGCTTTGCAATTTCCTTTTGTATAAGGCAAAAGTCTAGGAATAACTTTATTTTGCCGATAGTTCCAAGTTTGGGATGCCTTAAAAGTATAAAAATTGTCGGAATGTAAAACCAAATTAATAATCAGAAGAAAGAAGAAAACTTTCCTTTAGATATGGCTGAAATCAGACTTTAAAAATTTTGTCATGGTCATTTTGTCGATATGTGACACTCGCTTTCTGGGATTATGGGATGCTTTTCATGTGGAACCTATCCCACAATAATTATAATTTTATAATACATTCTTGGTAACTAACCCTATAGCTTGGTATGGGTACTTACAACCATAATAACATAAGGACATAAGTGGTAAGATATACTTACACTAAACCAAAAAGGTACATCCAACCAATTAAAATGTACATCGTCATATCATTATTTTTGAGTCGATGCAAGCATCCATTAATGTTATGCATAACCGTTCATCATTTCCTGCTTTGAACAAGGTATAAATTCATAATTATTGCGAGTAGTCCCGTCACTGTAATCAATACTGCGTTCATAATATTAATGCACATATTGATATCAATATGATGAATTTGAACATTGATATTATGAACGTGGATCTGGATGTAATTTCCGCTTTCTTCAGTATTACGAATGAACTATATTCATAACGTTAATATGCAATTACTTCTAAGATGAGTTCTATTCATGGGCAACCTAACATATTCCAAAAAAGTTATTATGTAATGAAAAAAAAAAATATTCGATAATTTTATATATTTCTATCAAAACTTTAGAAGCACAAAGAAACAGATGAATGTAACGCGATGTCTATGTGCTACCGTTCTCAATGTAGTATGTATTTTATGCCATATGAAAACGCATAAAGATTTCCACACTCTTCTGCGAAAGTTTTGTAACTGGTGCGACTGTTTCTCAGCGGAACAATTTACACCATATGATTACATGCCAACGATTATCTACTAGTGTATGTCTGAACCTTAACAAAAAAATCTGCCAATGGTCTCGGCGAAACTTTATTATTTTCGGGTCAAAGTTCGGGAGCGGTCAAAGTCGGAGTATATCATCAGTTGTTTCGAAATTATGAGGTTTCTTGGATAGTTAGTTTTGTTCTTAAAAAATTTAAAATATAGATTTTTAGCCAATTAAACAATGAAAAAGTCCGTGAGACTATTCGAATTTCGGTATATTATGTACACTAAAAGCCCATAGAAGTAAAAACGAATTTGCTGCGTTATCAGAATTAAGAGATATGATGAATTGTAAAAACGTATACAAAGCTATTACTTCCATGTGGGGTTTGAACTTCGAAAAAATTGTGAAACAGGTTTTTAAACGATTTCATAAGAAGCAACTTGATATCTCATGAGACACTAGAGATTTTAAAAATTTGTGAAAACGTAAGCAAACCCTTCACACCCCCTTGGTTCTTGAAATTCGAAAAATAGTGAAATTGGTTTTTAGATCATTGCATCAAATGCCGTAATAACCAATTTCATATCTCATCAGAACTAAGGGATGGCAAAAATTGTGAAAACATATACAAACCCTTGGGAGTTGAATATCCAAAAATTGAGAAATGGGTTTGTAGGCGATTATATAAAAGGTCTGTGGAAGTGAAAGGCAATCTAATATCTCATCAAACCTAAGAAATATGTCGAAGCTTTGAAAAGCATACAACCCCCTTACACCCCTTAGGATTGAATATCTAAAAATACGGAAATTGACCTTTTGGCGCTTATATGTATGGGAAACCTTAGAAAGTAAACATGAATTCGATACATCACCAGATATGCAACCTCCTTAAACCCACTTGGGAGTTGAATATCCAAAAATCCTGGAAGAAATTAATAGATATATATAAAGACAACATGGGGAAGTAAAAACCAATTCAATTTCTTATCACTTCTTAAAGATATGATGGAATTCGTGAAAACTGGTTCAACCCTTTTATACCCTCTTAGGGGTTGAAAAAGGAAAAAACTTAAAAACAAGTTTTAGGCGATTATTAAACAAGCCTCTGAAAGTGAAAAGATATTCGATATCTGATCAGACCTGAGGGATATGGCAGAATTCGTGAAAAAGAATACAACCCCCTTTCCACCCCCTTAGGGATCGAATTTCAAAAAATCCTGAAAAGACTTTCTAGGTATTTATATGAAGAATCCGTGGAATAAAAATGAATTTAATATTTGAGAAGACCTAATAGATATGATGAAAACCGTGAAAATATGTGCCTTCCATTTTCACTGATCATTTTTTTGCCCCCCTTTCGAACGCCAAAGGATATTTGAAAAGTTTTTTTTATCTAAATTACTTATCTAGTTGATTTACATGTACATACCGAGTTTCAACTTTGTAGCATAAGCCGTTCTATAGATAGAAAAAACACCCCCACCCTCGTACCATACTACCCCTATAAAAAATTATATTTTTCCAAAATGCTACTACTAAAGCTCTATCTAAATACCAAGTTTCAGCTTTATATCATGATAGGTTCTCGAGATATAAAAATCGGAACTTTTTCCTGTTAACCCTCCTCCACCCTACCCTCTACACCCTCACCCTCAACATTTTTTTTTCTGCTAGAAAAAATTAGGTCTACTTCTGGTAAAAAATTTAAACATCTATCTGACACGGTTCTTGAGATATGTGACGTGTTTTTTTTGAAAAATTCGTATCCCATCCACTTTCATGCTTTACCGCCTCCTTAAAAAATTTTACTTTCAACAAACTTTATTGGTCAACCTTTATACAGAAACCAAATTTTATTTGTCTAGTGCATTTGATTCGTGAGATATCGTAATCTAAAGTTTTTTACCCTCCACCCCCGCACGCCACTGCCCCAACTCAAAAATTTGTTTCCGATCTATTCTCCTAGTATACCTACAGATATTTATTAAGTTTCAATTTTGTGACGTTAACCGTTAGGAGATATGGATTTTAGAATGTGTCGATCTCGGCTTTTTTGCGTTTCGAACGCATTATTTTTCCCCCCACTCCCACACCCCATCACCCATATCAGTAATTTTTTTGCAAATGGGTCCACTATCGAAGCTTTATCTAAATTCCAAGTCTCAGCCTTCTAGCATAAGCGGTTGCTGAGATCTAGAAACCAAAATTTTTCGTCTAAAACACTTCCCCCACCTCCCCCCTTACACACCAACCCCTCAGAATTTGGTCACTTTAGGGGGCCTACGCACTCTGCCGACGAAAAAAAATTCAACTAAATAGCTCATAGGGTATGGGTGCTACGAGCCTTCAAACAATTTTGCGTACACCGGTAGACGTACGGCGGACAGACGGACTGAAATTTTTTTTTGCTTTTTTCGTGTCTACTAGTCATGAAACGTGAAAAAAAAATTTTTCAGGGTAGCAAGTTTTTTTTTTTAAAAATCGATCACTATACTTTATTATTGAAATAATAAAGTAAAATGCTAAATAACATTTTTTTTCGTACCCAAACCCTTCCGAGATTCAAGTACAATAAAAAACACACTGGTACAACACACAGTAAGGAAAATTGATTTATATTTTCAACTGAGAGCAAAAAAATTACATGTTGAACTTTTATTTCACTTTTGCCATAAGTTTACTCCGCCCTATTTTTCATCTAATTTGTATGTATTTCGTTCTTAGTTTAAAAATAAAATTGTTTTCTCCTATATGTCATATGTGTAAGCATGTCCGTTTCATTCTGTCATCCGCCGATACGATAATGCTTAATCATTCTCCAACTCCACATGACATAAAGTTCCAAGTTTGACAGCAACAATACCCTAAAAATTATTTTCTTAATGTTTCACTTTGCCTCTTTTCATAGCTGAATTTTTGTTTGATAAAGAAATCCCATCTCTATAGTTACAAGAATAAAACGACACAATATATTCAAAGAATTCGTCAAGGATCTATTGTTTAAAGTGATTCCTTAATTAGCCAAATGACCTTTTCAATTCCTCGGGATATTTGAAGTAAAAAATGTACCCAAGTACTTTCTTTTATAATTTGGTCGTCGTTGGATGTATTTCTATTTATTTTTTCCGACAGGACGAAAGTTGTATAGTGTTTAGTGTACAACGAAAAAGGAAGGAAGCGTACCTTGTGATTGCTAATTCTATTTTAATTAAGGCATAGCCTCAAGTATTAGGCCTTGACAGGGACTAACTCCCTTTATTTTGTACTTAGAATTGGTCGATTATTTTCTTTGTAGCTTACTATTAATTGGAAAATGTGGCAATTGATATACATATGTATAGGGTCTTTCAACAAGGACGTACAATTTTTAAATGTAAATAAAACATGTTGTGTGTGAGATATCCACCCAATTCTTCTTTTATTTGAAAGAATATTTTATGGCATTAAGTATGGAATATAACGTCGTTCAAATGTCCGCCCCGGCTTTGCTTGGTGGCACGTATTCGAGAGGTCCAATTTTCGTCGACTTTGTCGCATAAATCTGTCTGAATTTTCTGGATGGCGTTCGTTATGTTGACTTTGAGGGCATCAATTGTTTGCGGATTATACGCATCGACTTGCGATTTAAGATAGCCCCAAAGGAATAAGTCTAAAGGCGTTAAATCGCACGATCACGGTTGCCAATTCGGTTGTCATCCACACTTGGTCTTTTGGTAAAAAGTTTACGTCACGCTTGCGTAAATCGTATTTACTTTTAGTTTGTTCCGTTGCCAAGGCACTCATGCTTTTAATACAAGTTCGTCCGTTTTGTGCTTACAAATTAGATGTTTGTATAAACAACGAATGATTAGTCTTAGGTTGTGACTTTAAAAAGCAATGTATACTTTTCCACCAGCTGCAGTTGAAGGGAAAAATTTGAAATAGTTTCTATGCAGTGTCGTCCTTAGATATTCGGCGCCCGTGGGCTACTAAAAATAATGCGTCCCTCGTCATAAGAAAATACAATTTTGATGGCTAGTGGAAGCGGCAAATACAAAATATAAAAGTTTCAGAATTAGACAATCTTATACCTTCGCATTTGTAAAGGTTAAATGATTCTGTATTTCGTTTCGTTTCTAAAGAAGCGTATAATCAAATAATGCGTTCAATTGTAGTATCAACTTTTTGAAGTGATACATATTGTTACGAGCTAGGGGTTCGCCGGGATTTCAAGTAAAACACAACTCGGTTAAAATGAAAAATAAGTAATTATTTATTCAATCGCACTTTTAATTCACAGAATTATACTCGTACAATAATTTGCACTGTATGGCAGTACCGCCCGCTTCTATATCGCTTGATTCGTTCACTTTCGTTCTCTCTCAATACGGTCGCGTATACGCGCTGGCTGTCGCAGTCGACGTAATCAAAATTACTGTGTCTTCGCTGAACGCTTCACCTGCTTATATACTAGGCGGTTGTAGTCTTGAATGTTCACCGGTGTACTTGAACGTTCGTTCAGTTGTGGAATCTTCTCGAAAGCTTCAGAGCCTTCGATTTTGACCTTCGTTCAGTGGTTTATGTACAGGGTTCTAGTACATTGGAGAGCATTTGATAAGAAGAGAGATACGTGTTGAATCGTGTTGTTTCGGCTTATCTTCAGCTGGGTTTCTGATTGGGCTATTTTGCAACTAGGTATTCGGTTGTTGTTGTTTTCATTATGTGAAACGATCGAGTTGCACGGTTGCGCGGTTGCCAGGTTTACATGTAACAATATATTAGCTTTATCTATGATTTCTAATATTTCGCTCCAAAATGCTACCATAATAGCAGTTTCCATTGAGTTGAACTCATTTAACAACCCCTCATCTTCAAATTTTGTAGCAGGCTTTTGGAAATTATATTCAAAAATTTTTTTCAAAGCATTTTTAAAATTTTCATAACCGGAAACAGGTGCCTTCACTGAATCAGGTCTTGCTGACCAACGAGTGTCGCTTAATTTTTTGGTCACTTTGTTTTTTAATGCTAGCGTATCTTTCAAAATTTCCAATCTTGATGTTGACGCGGCAAACAAATTGTATAGATTATAAAGAAATAAAAATTATTTAGTTGCTAGTACGTAGCATTCCGCCGCCGACTATCCAATTAAATTTAAAGAATGTGCTGCACAGGGTACGTAAATGGCAAGATTGTTATAGATTTAAAGCGCGCTTGGAGGCCGCTATTCGAGTATATACCCGACATATTAGAAGCATAATCATAAGATTGCCCTCTACAATCTTCCAAATTGATATTTAAATCAGATAATAGTTTTAAAATACAATCTTCCATTTCTGCGCTCCTGCGGTCAGTATTTTCTAAAAAAAATTAAAACATAACATCAATAAAAATTGCCACTCCCAAAAGGCTTGTGCCACAGGGCTGTAGCCCATTTAGCCCTGTGGTTAGGGTGGCCCTGTTCCTATGAGTCCTCCTTCGAGTAGCTGACATAGAAAAATCCTGTAAAATGTGTTCACTCAATTTACGGAACTCACTGTCTTTTAGTTTCGAGTACCAACCAAAAGAGAGTCTTTAAAATTGAATTCAATGTGATTGAGAGATTCGAGAATATATCTTGAGTAGTAGCAGCGATGCCAGATTTGAAGATTTTTCTTCAATTAGACAATTTTTAGCGTTCCCGAAGATTTGAAGATTTTGATGGATATGTAGAAGCTTTTTTTTGTATTCGTAAGATGTTTTCTTCAATTTCGAAAAAAAAAAATTGTATTTATATAATATTTACATTCCTAGCTTATTTTCTATTGTTTTCACTGTTTCCGCAATTCTCACTTAGCGTTATTATTTATGATTACTATTATATTTATAATATTATATATGTACATATTTAAGCGTATCACCAAAAGTTTTCTGATTTCAATACCATTGGTAAGACTTCAGTTACAAAAAATTGTTCCGAAATCCAAATATACGAATTCAATATCGTAGGTATGTATTTCATAAAAAACTTGATATATTCAAAAACCAATTCTACTTAAAAATAATTTATTTATTGTAGGATTTCATAACATCAAAAAATATTTGATGCAAATGTCGTTATGTTTAAAATCAATTTCTACTTTGTTAAATTGAAAACATCTTCTAAAGTTCTCGTAACATTTAAAGATATTCTCAAAAAAAGCTGGCTACATTCAAAAACGTTTGTAAACTTCAAGAAAATCTTGTTACAATTTCGTAAAACTCCAAAATTTTTCATGAGAATCTTTTTTTTATTCAAAAACAATTTCCAATTTATTTTGCTAAATTGAAAAAATTTTGTAAAGCTGTCGTCAGATCGAAAGAACAATAATTGTAAAATTCAAAAAAGTCTTGTTATTTTCAAAAGTCAGTTGAGATTTGCTTTGTTCATTTTAAAAGATTCTTTTATATTGTTTGTATTGTTAAAAAACATTTGACAAAAAACAATTGGCAACAAAAAAGAAGGAATTACTTTTCTGGAAGGGGCCAGAATTATTTTTCTGGGAGGGTCCAAGCCGGAGCCTGGGGGGGGTCCCAGCCACTCCTGGCCCCCCCAACGGCGCGCCTATGCCTAACCCTCGATTAGAACATCAGTACTAGTCTCTGCGGGTGGTACCAAGTTTTCCCCGCTCGTGGCCATGTGCCTCCCAAAGTTAACGAAGTACGAAGTAACTTCGTACGTCGCAGTCCGTAATGCACAGCCCATCTTAGACAAATTTAGATCCCAACTTCGATGATTGTCTGCGACAATGCCCGAAGCATTGTTTTAATGGATTGATTTATTCTTTCCGCGGGATTCGCATGAGGGTGGTAGAAGGCTGTGTATTTTATATGTGTTCCGTACGACTCTACCATACCCCGAAACTTCCTAGAGATGAATTGTGGCCTATTATCACATACTAACCATTTTGGTACCCCGAATAAGATAAAGACATTATCCTCGAAATCGACTTCCCTGTTGCCGATCTGAGTGGAAAAATGAAGGGGAATTTCGAAAGATAATCTACCACGGAAAAAATACATATACATATACATACGTGTCCCCGAGAGGAACGAGGAAGTGGACCAACCAGATCGACACGGATCATCTACCATGGCCTTTTTGCCTCTCCACTTCGCGAAACCATTAAACCCGCTGGCAGCAGTCTCTCAGGCTTGATTGCTTGGCAAATTTGACAAGAATTAACGAACTTCTTAATTTCTAACCTCATCTTCGGCCAGTAGTACGTTCTGCTTATACGATCGGTGGTATTCCTTATTCCCATATGTCCAGCTTTAGGATCATCGTGTGCATTTCTCAAAACGTCCACGCGTTCTCCCTTTGGAACTACTTGTTTCCATGCCTCGTCGGTATTTAAGTCTGGATGGTTTATGGGTAGATGTTTCTACAGTTTCCCCCGTGCACTTGCCACTCTGGACATTTGTCAGTCTGTTTGGTAACATTTTCTAGCATCCGAGAGTACCACTCATCTTTCTGTTCGGATTGTATAGAGTCTACCATGGGTACCGATCTAGACAACACGTCTGGTACTAAATGTTCCTTCCCTTTACGATAGCTAATGTCGAAATCGTATTGTTGCAATCTCACAGCCCACCTTGCCAGTCTCCCAGATGGGTATTTTAAGTTATGCAGCCATACTAATGAGTGATGGTCTGTTATCACCGTAAAGTGCGTCCCTTCCACATAGGTCCTCAGTTTTTCAACTGCCCATAATACAGCCAAACACTCTTTTTCTGTAGTGGCAAATTAGCGCTCTGAACTAGTTAGGGAACGACTTAAATAACAGATAACCTTTTCTCCAGTTTGTTGTTCTTGAATTAATACTGCTCCCAACCAAAAATCTGAGGAGTCTGTTTGGCTAGTGAATGTAGGGCGTAATTTGAGCATGTCAAGATTGGCGCCGTTGACAGTTTCACCTTCGCTTCCGAAAACGCTCGCTCGCATTCAGCGCTCCACACAAATTTTTGATTTTTCTTCAATAGCGCCGTTAAAGGTGCCACTAAAATCTGGTATGAAACGCCTATACCAGGAAACCATACCCAAGAATTGTCTAACTCCCTTAACATTTCTTGGGGCTTGGTTTCCTATCATCCAGCTTAGGCCACAATAAGTAGCTTATCATCGATTGTTTGATGGTTATGGCAATGCCAGTTTCGTTTTGGAAGAAGTAGGAACCGATGATTCCACCAGACCAAAATCTGCACCAAACAGTGCCTTTCTCGGAATGCATTTGGTGGTGGTGTATCTCGTGTGGATTGATATCGTCCCAAATCCGAAAATTTTGGTAATGCGCGGAACATTTTTCGAACGGAGCTCTTATTTTGAAAATAAAATTTGATGATTTGCCCACGTTGTTCAACGCTATAACTTTCCATGGTTCCATATTCTACTGAACAATTCACAACAAATTCGACGGATGTTGCTTTTAACAACATGGCCGCTATAACCCAACAAATTTCGAGCGTTCTTACTGAAACAAACCTATATTACGTATATAGATTTTTGAAGATATGTATTAATAGAATAATGGAAAAAAAATAGATTGCCATAAATCTCATAGAAAAGTTAACTTTCTTGTCGGTTTCTTGGTAATACGGATGTTAACCCTCAGAGGATGGTATTTGGACATTTGTAAATTGTATGTTGGCCAAAACAAATTGATCAAATTTACAATATTTATAGAGTACGGTTGAACTCAGTTTAGGTAGTGAAAATTGTTGCTTACTCTGCAGTGCAATTCACTACTTATGATAGAAGGTAACCTATTGCCTACTATAATAGTAGTAAATTTTTCTTAGAGTGTAGCAATGATCATACACAGTGAAAAAAATCCATTGAATTTTGTATCTTTTGGATACTAGGCAAATATGCCACACCTTTTCAAGTACATTGGGATGTAATAGTCAATTTGAATGTAATATTCAATTTTTGGTCAGTAAATTTCAATTTGCAATCAGTAAATTTCAACTTTGAAAGCAGCAAATTCACGGGATATTGTCTTAAATTTACAATCTAAAAAAAGTGTATAATTAGCACACTTATTTCTACTTCTAATATTATTTCTTACTTATTTACTCTTAATAAAACTCTTCGCTGTAGGTAAGAATCGAACCCGCGATCAATTCTGGTTTTGCTGCGTTGGTTTGGCGCGTGCAGCCACAGCGTCACCGAAGGCGTTTCATTTTCATTTCAGTAGGAAACAAAATCGAACGAAGCGTCCAACTTCGTGGTTTCATATATTACATGTTTTTCGTCGTAAAATTTAAATAGATAAGTAGAATTACACGAAAAAGAACGTAATTTTCAATTCATATTTAAATATAGTTAATTTTACACGAAATGTTGCGTAGTTTCGTGAGCCTTTTCATGTAAATTGTGCGGTTCAGTTGAAAAGTACATGAATAATTTATTAATACCAGTAATTTCGTGTAAAAGTAATTGAAATATGTACTTTTACTTGAAAAAATGAAATATGCTGGAAATTTCAAGTAAAAATCGGATTGAAAATTAAATTTTTTTAAAACAATAATTGCAAAATACATTATGCACTAATTCATCTTCTGTATTCCCCAGTATCAACAACCCTTAACAGCCGAGTTTAACACGAGTTTGTGGTTTCAAAACGGCCTCTGAGCTAATTGAGCCCTGTCTGGGTGACAGGGCTGCCACTTAAACCAACCAACCAATTTATTATATGTACTTGTCGGTATATGACTCGTTTAAAAATCCATAATCACCTGATTTGTTCAGAGATAAAACATTCTGGTTATTATTCTGAAAGTCAGTAGCAAACACTAAAACTTTTCACTAATTAAATTACTTTACAAGTTGAATATTTCTCTAGCCAAGTTCCAATTAGTGGAGTTCTTACGAGAATAACTATAAAGACTTCTCAGTTCTCTAGAGGCCACTTTTCAATGTCAATTGTTACCTTCAGGTTGCTTTAAAAGACCAATAGTTCACGAGCAGAAAACTTATACCCGGTAATTTTCACTCTTGGGAGTTGTTTTGGGCAGCAAGTAGTTGGGGCTAGCTGCCGAAATAACAAAACTTTTCCTTTTCCTCGAGTAAGCGTACCTAAAGGACGAACGAAGCACATCGGTATCATAGAGCTGACTCTCAATATTTCGCCCTTTTGCAATATTTTTTACTTACACAACTTTCCCCTTTCCTTGCAGAAGTTAGCGTCTAACATTTACGAATCAATTGGGAGCGCTCCCACCGAAGGATATGTGTACACGCCGCCCGTGGAAAATCAATTCTTTGCTTACCGGATTTTGCTAACTCGAAACTCCATTGCTCCCTATAGAATTCATAAGGAATTTCATAATTAAATGATAGCCGGGACGATTTGTGTGAGATGAGGTACTTCTATATACAGTTGTTGAGATTTCATTTAATTATCCTCGTGTTTTTCCTGGGCAGCAATAATGTTCGGACTTGAGTTCCACACTAAGGCAACATCTTCCTTTGCCAATTTTTTGTATTGTTTTATTCAGTGAAGAAAGTGTTAGTAAAATCAAGCACTCTTATAAAAGTTTTCTAATGGCGTTAAATGAGCCTGGGTAAGTTAATTTCCAAGTTTTTATGTCGGTTTTCTTCATCGGTAAATTAAGTTTGAATATTGTTAAAATATGATTAAGCTGTGTGTACCAATTTTGTTAGTATGGATTAAATTGTACTTATGATAGAATTAATCTTAGTTGTTAGAATTGTTGCTGGTTACTTTCAAGCTAAAACTAACTTAAATATATCTAGTGGGTACTAAATTTATAGAATGTTTCAGTAGGAACGGTCGGAATTTGTTGAGTTTTAGCGGCCATGTTGTTAAAGCAACATCCGTCGAATTTGTTGTGAATTGCTCAATAGTGTATGGCAAATCACCATGGAAGGTTATACCGTTGAATAACGTGTGCAAATCATCAAATCTTATTTTCAAAATCAGAGCTCCGTTCGAAAAACGACGAGGCACATTTCTTGATGAATGTATGTGTTTTTTTTTTTTAACAAGGAGTAAAAGAATCGAAAGCCTAAGTCAGTGCGGGACTTTAACCCGCTAAACATCTCCTCAGTCGTACGGATGGGTCCTCCCGGAACCACCGTTAGGTATTGCGTCCGGAGGCCGTCATAGCAATATTGCTAAAACCGTCAGTTATTGTCTGTCTAATCTAGTCAGTCGTCCCTGTGGTGCGTCGCGTTGGATGTTTCTTATTCGCTCAAAGCGGCGAAGTGTCGACATAATCCGTGCTGCTGCAGTCTGGAAAGCTTACCACTTGAGGGCTGTGCCACAAATGTGTCTAACGAAGTTTTCTACAGTCGGAGCTTTTTCGAAGGCCTCCGCAACCTCGGCTCGGTCGACGTCGAAGCGCCGGCAGTGCAGTAAGATATGCCGCGCGTCCTCAATCTCGTGGGGCAGTTGGGACAGAACGGGTTTTCCTCATGCTTAAAGCGGTGAAGATACTGCTTAAAACAACCGTGTCCGCTGAGCAGCTGGGTCACATAAAAGTGTAATTCTCCGTGTTTGCGACTTATCCAGCTGTCGAGGTTTGGGATCAATGTGAATGTCCATCTCCCTTTGTTCGCGCTTTCCCAGCGTCCTTGCCGTCGCTCGTCCACTTTCGATGCTTCATCTGCTGCTACGTAGAGTCGCTGAAGTTGACACGCTAGTATGTCAATTGGTAACATTGCCGATATTACTCCAATTGCTTCATCGGACACTGTTCGAAAAGCACTAGCAGTCCTTAGTGCACTAAGACGATAGATTGATCGGATTCCGGCTATATACGATTTCTTCTTCGTTGCATCTACCCAGATCGGTGCAGCGTATAGCATTACGGAACTCGTGACCGTTACTAATAGTTTTCGCCTGCTGGAGCGTGGTCCTTCAATGTTTGACATGATGCGTGAGAGTGCACCATTCACCTTTGAAGCCTTTTCGCTGATCGCCAGAAGATGGTCCTTGAAGGACATCCGAGTGTCAATTAACACCCCAAGATATCGCAGATTTGGTTGCAAGATGACCTCGTGCTCTCCGGCTCTGAATGTAAAAACTTCGCGCACTTTTCGAGAGCTCAAAAGAACCGCCTCCGTCTTATGCGATGCCAACTCTAGGTCCGCACTAATTAACCACTGCATAAGTCTATCGATCGCATCACTGCACAGAACTTCAAAGGTGTGGATATGTTTCGCTATTACCACTAGTGCGATATCATCCGCATAGCCAACCAATGTGGTTTCCGTTGGAAGCTCGATGCAAAAAACTTCATTATACATGATGTTCCATAATGTGGGGCCAAGCACTGAGCCCTGTGGGACTCCTCGTAAAATGTCGTAGCGCTTGACGCCGTCCTCGGTGTCATACAGAAGAACTCTTTCTTCGACGTAGTTAGCTATGATTCGCTATAGGTATCCCGGTATGTTGAAACTATTTACTGCTTGCATTATTCGCAACCAGCTCGATGGATGTGTGAACAACCGAAATTGAACAATTTTCGACGATACCAATCCACACGAGATACACCAGCACCAAATGAATCTCGAGAAAGTCACTGTTTGGTGAGGATTTTGGTCTGGCGAAATCATCGGTCCGTACTGCTTCCAAAACGAAACTGGCATTGCCATAACCGTCAAACGATCGCTGATAAGCAACTTATTGTGACCCAAAATGGATGATATGGATACCGACGACATGTGGTTCCAACAGGACGGCGCTACGTGCCACACAGCACATGTCACGATGGACATTCTGCACGAGTGATTCGAGGGCGGCGACGTGAACTGGCCACCGTGATCGTGCGATTTAACGCCTTCACACTTATTCCTTTGGGGCTATTTTAAATCGCAGGTCGATGCGTATAATCCGCAAACAATAGATGACCTTTATGTCAACATAACAAACGCCATTCAGCAAATTCAGCCAGATTTATGCGACAAAGTCGTCGAATACTATTAATAAAACCCTTGGCTGTAGGTAGGAATCGAACCCGTGATAAATTCTGGTTTTGCTGCGTAGCCACTGCGCCACCGAAGGAGTTTCATTTTCATTTCAGTAGAAAACAAAATCGAACGCAGGGTCCAACTACGGGGTTTCATATATTACATGTTTTTTGTCGTAAAATTCAAATAGATAAGTAGAATTACACGAAAAAGAGCCTTTTCATGTAAATTGTACGGTTTAAAAATTTAAAAGTACATGCATAATTTAAAAGCTTAAAAGTACATGAATAATTTACTATATAAGTAATGCGGAAGAGATAAAACTAAGATGGGCGCAATATTTTGAACATCTTCTCAGCCCGATCCCATCATCCGCACGAACAGCAGCAGCAGACATAATAACAACCGAGATAACAGCTGAGGAAGCATCCTCTTCGAGTCCTCCCACACTCGAAGAAGTAAAAACAGCCCTGAGGAACCACCCAAACAACAAAGCGCCGGGCACTGATCAAATTCCAGCTGAACTTCTGAAAGCCGGCAACATCTGCATAGCACATCTCCTACACAGATTGATCTCGGACATATGGACGCAAGAAGCACTTCCTGAAGATTGGCGCAGGAGTATCATATATCCAATATATAGAAAAGGCGACAAACTCTGCTGTGAAAACTACCGAGGAATATCCCTGTTGTGTACGTCTTATAAGATCTTGACGAAAATTTTAGAAAAGAGAATTAAGCCCTTTGCTGACAAAGTATTTGGTGAATACAGGGTGGATTTAGAGCTGGGCGATCGACCACGGACCAATTATTCTCAGTTAGATAGGTGCTTGAAAAGTGCTGGGAATTTAACATTGATGTGCACCAGATATTTGTGGACTTCAAACAGGCATACGACACTATCGACAGGCGCGTACTGTATAAAATAATGATGGATTGGAGTTCCACCGAAACTGATTCAGCTTACAAGAATGACAATGATCGATTCTCTGTCACAAGTCAGAGTGGAGAATGATCTGACTTCCAGCTTTAGAACTGACAACGGGCTTAAACAAGGTGATGGCCTGACACCAATGCTTTTTAATTTGACACTAGAATATGTTGTTCGGAAACTTCCCGTTGACACCAAGGGAATACTATGCTTCAAATCCACACAACTAGTAGCATATGCCGACGACATAAATATACTTGCAAGATCTCTTTAGAGTGCCAAAGCAATATTTGTAAACCTTGACTCGGTAGCAAGGCAAGTTGGACTACGTATTAACGAAAACAAAACCAAAATCATGACACAAACTAGGAAAAACACGCCAATCAGACAAAATATTACAGTAGGAGACTTTAACCTAGAAAACGTAGACAACTTTGTATATCTCGGGGCAAATATATCAAAGGATGGAAGCAAACCCATCGAAATTAAAAGAAGAATAATGATGGCAAATAAGACGTATTATTCGGTATACTCTCAATAA
This sequence comes from Beris morrisii, assembly GCA_951812415.1. Taxonomy (NCBI): domain Eukaryota; kingdom Metazoa; phylum Arthropoda; class Insecta; order Diptera; family Stratiomyidae; genus Beris; species Beris morrisii. The sequence continues at coordinate 24,275,317 of OX638312.1, forward strand.
TTAAAAACAAAAATGTGCATAGGAAAACAAAGCTTAAACTATATAAAACAATGATAAGACCTGTGCTATTCTATGGCAGCGAAACGTGGACATTGACTCAGGCGTTCGAAAAATTAGTTAACGCCTTTGAAAGAAAAGTCCTGAGAAGAATCCTCGGACCTATGAGGGAAGACTCGATCTGGAGAATATGATACAATAGAGAATTGTATGCCATCTTTGAGTATCGATCCTCATAAAATTCAAAAAGCTACGATGACGAAAGAATCCCCAAACGCACACTAAAGGAAAAGTTAATGGACAAAGACCAGTTGGAAAACCCCGAAAGCGCTGGGAGGACTCTATTGACGCAGACAGCAAATCACTGCTAAGATTCACAAACTGGAGGACGCGATCACTGAACCGAGAAGGCAGGAGGCGGCACATTCAGGAGGCCAAGGTCCGATTTGGACTGTAGCGCCATCGTAAGTAAGTAAGTAAGAATAATTTACTAATACCAGTAATTTCGTGTAAAAGTGATTGAAATGTGTACTTTTACTTGAAAAAATGAAATATACTGGTAATTTCAAGTAAAAATCGGATTGAAAATTAAATTTTTTTGTAAACAGGGTATACTTAATGCCATAAAATATTCTTTCAAATAAAACAAGAATTGGGTGGATATCTCACACACAACTTGTTTTATTTACATTTAAAAATTGAACGTCCTTGTTGAAAGACCCGATCGAATCCATCATGACACATAGCCAATATTGAGAACATCAATTTAGAGCTCAGTATCCTGCTTGCCATGAAACACTGACTTACTTATTTTTGGAATGGAAAATAACCAGTATCAGTATCTTTCTACTACTGCATATTTTGGCTGACATGCCAAGGTAACGGACGAGTATTGGTTTTAAAATTTAATCCTTCTTACATTAAGCAAATTCACAAGTCCCATATCTCGACGCTACCTTTAGACTATAAGGGAAAGAATTTCTAGTGCATTTTTAATGGCAACAATTCAGCATTTCAAAAGCGTTGAAATTTTGCCGTTTCGCATTGCTTGAAGACGTACGTATTTTCCAGGACCATACCATTTTATTTATTCTTACGTAGTATGAAATTGTAGAAAACCATTGTAGATCTCAATTTTCCCTTTTCATCCTTTTCAATGGAATTCTTTTTCTGTTTTCTGCAGCGTATATGGGTTGGCGTATTCAAAACGGTTTTGTGGGTGTACATCGTTGCCAAGTTTTTCTTAAAGGATACACCTAGGTACACCAAAGCCATATTGTAGTCCTTACTGAAGGTATTTCTGTATACTTTTACATACCAATATTTTGCTATACACGTTTGGCTTGAATGTGGAATAATGGTGGCTGGCATTACGTAGGACTCTTCCCGGTGGGGTGCTCATTTTTGTTTGGTAATGGCATTCAGGAAGCAGTTTCTCCTCATTTTTCAGTAAAGTTTTTTGGTGGAGACGGAACAGAAATGTTATTTTGTTTACCTACCATATATATAAAATAAAGCAAGTAGGCATTTGAAGTCGATTTTGTAGGGTATGTAGTTTTAAATTGTATGCCTCTGGGCTGTTATGGCAGTATGGCAAACGATTTTCTGTTATATTGAATACTGGATATGAATTGGAAATGTTATAAGAAATTTATTTTATTTTAACGAGTTATGATTTAACTTTGTTACATATGTAAATCAAATTGCGCTACTACGCTTAAGTAACATATATGGTTAATGATGATAGGTTTCTTTTAAATATCAGTAAAATATATCTTTTTTAATAAATACACAAAGTATAGGATGCGCCATCTTTTATATCGGTATGTAAACATTGAATAACTTTGAAAGAAAAACAACTGATTTTTATATGTGAGGTATTTTTATTCAATTTGGTCCCTTAGAATTTATTTGGATTAGTTTTTTAATACAACATCAATCAAGTGGCTGCCTCTATTGGCCACAGCAAAATGTGCCCTTTTTGCTGCGTTTTCTATTACTTTTTCGAGGATCTCGGGCGGTATAGCGATGATTTCGGCATGAATGTTTGCTTTGAGCTCGTCAATGGTCTGAGGCTTACTGGCGTACACTTTGCTTTTCAAATAACCCCATAAAAAGAAGTCCGGAGGAGTCAAATCTGGAGATCTCGGTGGCCCGTCAATGTCGCCTCTTTTCAACATCGGACGTCTAGGGAATTTTTGTTGCAGAAACTGAATTGTTTCATTTGCAGTGTGGCATGGCACACCGTCTTGTTGAAACCAGTAACCATCCAGATCTTTTTCACGCATTTGCGGGCAGACATAATGAGCTAACATCCACCGATATCGTTTTCCATCGACTGTTTCGTTTTGTCGGAAAGAAATGGCCCAATGATCGTTTTGGCGCAAACGCCGGCCCAAACAGTCACTTTTTGATCATGCAATGGCGTTTCATGGATCTCGTGTGGATTCTCCGTTCCCCAAATACGGCAATTTTGCTTATTAACGCTGCCAAAGAGTATGAAATAGGCCTCGTCGGTCATCAAAATTTGCTTCTAAAAATCAGGTTCAGTGTCAACCATTCGAGCGACTGTTTGTCCGTATTCCAAGCGACGTGGACGGTCTGTCGGCAATATTCTTCTGAATTGACGTTTCCAAAAGCTGTCCAATCAAGTCAATCTGTTGAAAAATGTCAAAGTTTTTCAATGTTTACACACCGACATAAAAGATGGCGCACCCTGTATATAATTTAATTTCAATGGCAACAGAAGCCAATTAAACAACGAACTTTCTGTTTCCTTTTTTCCATTGAGTCATCTTTTCAAAAACTGTCGAAAGTGTCACCAGTCACTGAGGATCTGGTTGTTTTATATGCTAGTCATTTACTGCGTGCTTTCATTTCAGTTACAGAGGTTTACGGCATTTAAGTGGTTAATTGATTTCCTTTCTAGTTTTTATTTCTGAAATCCGCACTGGGCACTTGAAAAACGCCTAAAATAAAAAAAGACTTTCTGAAGTGTAAAGTGCTAATATGGAAGTGTTTTTTTTTAACGGGAGAGGTATTGCACCACATAAATTAGTTACTGAGGGACACGTTCCTTAAAATCAATACTAGAATAACCATCAACAGAACCATTGACTCTGTGGAGAACACTCTTTAAATCAAGGAAGGATTATTGGCGCACAAAAAAAACCGACTACTTAAACTCTAAAAATTTGCACTTACAAATAATTTTTTCATGTGTACCAAATCAATAACTACACTGAAAAGTACATCCAACCAAAAACCTACATCACCATAATGAAAAAATCATTGTTTTTGAGACGATACAAGTATTCATTAATATTATGCAAAACCGTTCATAATTTTTCGGTCTGCTTTGTACACTCACACAATATCAGAAATGATGTAAAAATGAATTGTTACAAGGAACGAATTCATAATATTGATGGAATCAGCAATTCGTATTAAAGTTCTAATTGATTATTACTATTAACTGTGTCACTCTCAGTATAATATGATGAAAGAATTCATAATATTGATGAAAAGAGTAATTAATGTTGTTCCTCATATTAAAGTATAAATTCATAATTGCGATTAAAGGCCGGTTTACATGTCGAATGCAAGTAATTTTTACTGAGATTGTGAGGGAGAAGGAAATTTCTAATGAGAAACTGATCAGGAGTGAAACGAACAGAGATATATCCAGTAAAAAATATTGACGATATTTCTATCAAAGTGTGCGTGCCAACATTTTTTTGCAGTGGTTGCTTCTACTCCATTGAAAATTCGATAAGCTAGCTCCCTCACAATCTCAGTAAAAATTATTTGCAACCGACATGTAAACCGGCCTTAATCCTGTTACATCAATACTGCATTCATAATATTAATGCACATATTGATATCAATATGATGAATTTGAACATTAATATTATGAACGTGGAACTGTGTATAATTTCTGCTTTTTATGCCAAATGAAAACGAATAAAGGTTCCCAGACACTTGTGCGAAATTTTTCCTGCTGCTGCGACTGTTTCTTAACAACAAATGATGCCGGGTGTAGTCCAGTGGTAGTGTACTAGGCTTGAAAACATTGCTACCGGGGTTCAATTCTCACTCAATGCATAATTTATTTATATGAATTTTTCAGTTGCTATTGGTTTCAGAATATTAATATAAATCGTGAACAGTGCGGAACGTTTAATAGGGTCACTTGTAAAGGATTTAAACCTGAGCAAATGAGTTCTGTTTACATTCTTATCAGATTCACAAATACCATCAGAGCTGCCAGACAGTAGTTGATTTGCTATAGGCAACTTTGCTGTTCTGGTAGATCGTATCACAGCCAAAATAGTACTGAAAAATTATGATGACTAACACCTGCTAGTACACTGCCATACCCGGCCCGATTCCTGATCTTCCTTCCCATTCCTAAAAAACTGAGTAAGTTCGGTATGCCCTTTCTTCTCCACAATTCCTTCCAACTCTCCTCTCCTTCGCACCAAAAAACACGGAAAAATATTTGATAGAGCAATACCGTGGCCAATTGGGCTCAGTTTGACCTTGAAAAATTAGCCAAAAACAGCCATCAGCCGTAGGCGCCGTGCAGTGGTGCAGTGGGATCACAACGGACCCATCTAGCGGTCTATGTGTAGCTATCTCTGTCAATAGCTACCCACCTAACCTAACCTAACCTAACAACAAATGACACAATTTGATTACGTGCCAACGATTATCTACTCGTGTGTGGGAGCCTTAACAAAAAATAGCAGTCAACAGAGGATACGAAACGTTGAACTGTGCGATGGTCGTTTTCTTCAATATAATGAATGTGTTCATTATTACTATGAACATAATCAATATGTTTTACGAATACTAAGCAAAGATGCCTTGTTCATAAGAACTTTTTAATCAATATGATGAAGGCGTGCATCAAAACTCCTAGGTGTTGATTTCTGAGAGTATATGTGCCCTTTCCATATAAACAAATTGATGAAAATATTTTTAATGAAATGAATTTAATCGTATGTACGGTTCATATATCATGAAAAATATTTGATGATTTTCTACATTGTTGTAACGATTTTTTCATTAATTCGAAGAATTTCGTTTAATGAAAGGCATTCATTAATATTAAAAACAATGTTTTTTTTAGTGTAGATATTAATTTATTTCAGTAGAAAGCTATAAAATTTGGCTTTTGATAGATATAAAAGTATTCAGTATCTAATTAGTTTGAAATGAGATATAAAGCATGAGCAATGTTTGAAAAATGGCTAATCAAATTAAAAAGGTGAATTACAATGAAAACACAAGATCAACCAGAACCCTTTATTAATTCTACCACAATGGTAGTCAAAATTTGACACCCCTAGCTCTAATCACTGCCTTCAGCTGTTGGTAGATCATATAAGGCTTTGAATGGCTGATTTGTGAGACCCACTAATCTCTAAATGCCGCCTCATGTTCTAAGGTAGTCTTTGGGGATGGACTCTACGCTGATTTTGTTTTTCTTTACTTCTTCCACAAGTGCTTAATCGTATTCAGTGCAGAGCTATGCTGGTCAGTCCAATATCAGTGTTGCCAAAGTATTGAGAAATATAACGTGTGCTCTGGTGGTAAATTTCGGAATCTTCCAAGATAGACAGAAACTGACAGTTGGCCCTTATTTTCACACAAAATTGACCTGACGAGCGCCTAAAAGTGTTTTACTCCAAAATATCGTTTGAAATGAATTTATATTAATCTTATAATTAAATTAGACGGACAAACGCATCGTAACAAACTCGCATTATAAACAAAATTTATTTTTTTAAGACATCAATTTAAAGTACCAAAATAAAAGAAAAATGTAACGAAAAAATGCTTTATGCTATTCCTAAATAATCTAATAATTTTGTCATATTTATTTTTTTCGAAATATTAAACATTTTTGAAGTTATTTCGAAGCTTATACCACCCATTCATAGAGAAAAATTAACCATTTTCTGACTTTGCTTATGGGGTTTCAGCCTAATATTGTCGCAATGTAGAACCGGAAATAAATACGTTATTTTCATGCGCACCGATTGTGATTGTTTTATGTATGTCATAGAAAAAATTTGCAAAGACTATAAAACTTACCAAGCTCCGAATCATAAAATTACACACGAATCGCCATAGAACAGTCAGCTGTCGAAATTTGTCTATCTTATAGGGTTGTTTTTATTTCCTCCAGGTGGCGATTTCCTACTACTTTGTCAATTGTCGAAAGAAAACAGCAACATTATCTCTGGCTATTAATAACATAAGTTTATAGTACTCGAAATTATCACTGAATAAATATTATTATAATTATTAAAAAAAACGAAATGTTTACTTTTACTTGAAAAAATGAAATATACTGTAAATTTCAAGTAAAAATTGGATTGAAACTTCAATTTTTTTAAAACAGTGTAGGTCATCCTTCTTTCTTTTATTATTTTAATGTTTTTTTTTATTGAAGTCTGAATAGTGGCTTTACTATCGATGAACTCAAAATTCAAGGCTTGAGTTTTACAATCTTTCACTCCGTTGAAAGACCTGACATTTTAGCACCAGGTTACTAGGCGTTTCCTAGTTGTAAACGGTTTTATTCTACCCCGGCTTATCTGCCCCCATCTTGTCTCTGATTTCTTTCACAAGTAGGGCTGTCGATGTATGTATATACATCCGCTATGATGTAGCTTTTTGAACATATCAACATATTCATCATCGGGTTTTCAACTGAATATAATTCCTAATCCACACATCGCGCATCGGTAATTTTATAAAATAATGTTTGTACATTACTTTGAAAAAGTACACAAAAACTTTACATCGTTCCTCTCATGCAAAGTACGAACGGAGTAAGTAATTTTGAATTGAACTCACTCATCTGGCACTGAAATACAAATTTCGAAAAAATACTCACATGCTATTAGACGCGATGTAGTTACGCTGCAATGACATTATAGAAGCATCGTATGAATCTTTCCATGCATCTAATTTCCTCATCGTACGAAGCAGATGCAATAAGTTTTTATGTACGAACATATCTATAGATACTCCTTAGGTTATAAAAAATATAACACTGTTAGTCTCGTTGATAGATGTGGCTATTTCCTGAACCCTGCTAACCTCCTTCAACTCATCCTGCTCCTTCTACCCTTAAGTTCATTTAAAAGACCTGTTTCATGAGAGAAAATAACCCCCGACTTCATTGGGGTTTGAAACATCGTACCGAAAAGTGTATATGCATATTACGGCTACAGTATGGTGGTATAGTGAGGTAAAACGATATGTATGGAATCCTTGAGCTTTGATTGGTCGTATGGATAATTTCCTATTGGATATGAATTACGTATACATCCTTCTTTTTGAGTAATGCAAGGGCGCTAATTTATTCTGAAACAGTTCCGAGATCTCTCCTTTAAAGACATTAACTGCACGAATAAAAAAATTGATTGAACTGAACTGACAGCGAACAGTTGAAAATTTCGAATTGTCAAATATTTCGCTTGTCATAAAAGGGTAGGGTTTGAAACGAAATCAGGCACCATCTATTAGTGACTACTGCCAATGTCCATTCAGTCCATGAACACAGTACTGAAAAACTAACGAAATATTTCGTAGTGAAATTGAGCGAAATAATCATTATTTTTATATGGAATTTGACAGTTCATTTCGTTTCGGTCAGAATACAGAATATTAATTTTTTTAACTTCATCTATGGATGAGATCTAGAGAACCAGATCAATATCCCAAGACGCGTCCAATGTATAGTTCACGCAAGTCTGTAATTTCCTAAAAAGTTTAACAGTCATTATCCATGTGATACAACGTTTGACAGCAGAATCGAAGACGCAGGCTTGGAGACGCCAAGTTTCGTGATTGAATCCGGAATCAATCCGGATTCAATCCTCTAAAATCTCATGTAAACGCAGATCGGATTGGAATGAGATCGACTCGATCCGAACGAACTTCTCGACCTGGATCGAGTCGAAATCGGATCGAACTTCTCATGTAAACGCGGATCGAAAGATTCAAAGTTCGATCGTCGCAAATTCATTAACAATAAAAATTGATTTTCTATCATTTTCATAGTATTAGCACACAAAACTGCTGAATTTGACTTTTTTATGCACTGCACTTCGAACTTATACGATTAAAGAAAGATTTCAGGTTATGTTACTTGTCATTATACTCTAGATAAAATCATATAGAGTATTATAAGTTTAATCCAGCCCGAAAAGTTTGTAACGCATAGAACCGAGCCTCGGACGAAAAAAAGTTATATATTATTTTGTGTTTAGTTGTGGCCAAGAACCCCAAATCCGTTTGCTGGCCGTCCGTCCGTCCGTCCGTCCGTCTGTCCGTCTGTCTGTCTGTCCGTCCGTCCGTTTGCACGATAACTCAAGAACGCGTTGGCCTAGGAAGTTGAAATTTGGTCACCACCTGTAAAATGGAAAAAGTAAGGCTAAGTTCGTTAATGGGCGATATCCTTCCACTCCTTCGGGTACCTCCCATACAAGAATCCTTAAAACACGTATTCACAATTATTGCTCGAATGCTTCAAGTTAGGAGCTTGAAATTTTGAATACTTAAAGTTTACCATGTTTGAAACGAAAGTTCCGAATATGATGCAAATCGAATGAGTCCTTCGTGTAGCAGCCTACAAAAGTCCTTCAAAAATGTATACAAGTTACAGAATCCACTATAACTCTAGTACGAGTTAAAGCAGGGATTCAAAACTTTACAAGAATTAGTTTTATATCAAAAGCAAGACCGAGTTCATTAATTACCGCAATCCATCAACTCCTTCGGGTAGCTGTCATACAAAAGTTCTTAAAACACGTGTTCACCAATATTGAACGATAACTTTAGAACGCTTTAAGTTACGACTTTGAAATTTTGTATACGTTGTTTTTATAATACTCGCAGCTGAAGGTATTAATATTAAAAATATACCGTAAGTCCTTTATGTAGTTGCCGTACAAAAATTCTGTAAAAATGTCCCAACTTAATTTATGGAACTCACTATAACTCAAGAAATCGTTTAACCATCCATCGAGAAGCCACTGTACAATAGTTTCTACCTGTAAATAAAAGGTCATGCAATAATTGTATGTGCACTCCTCATTCTTTTGATATACTCGTATTCCCAACTAAAATATAAATCGGAGTTCAGTATTTCATCTACAGTATCATACGATTGGCTTGCAGCCGATCATGACTGCGTTATGTTTTCGATCTCATTTCGATCTTCCCGTGTTTCGATCTTTCGATCCGGTGTAGTCATATACGCGATTCAAATTTGAATCTTTCGATCTGTCGATCTTTCGATCCTCCATGTAAACGTAGTAATAGTTAATCATCCATCCATTTGTATCGAGCCCTCCTCCTCTCGTACGTTACTTGGACATGCAAAACATTAATACTTACACATTGTTCTATCCTCAAATAAAGCAATTGTTTAAATTTTAATGTTTTTTAATAGTGTCTCTATTTTTTCCATAAATGTACGAATATATGTACATTTATGAAAAAAATAGACACACCATTAAAAAATTTGCCAACAGTCTATGAGACAATCAGAGTTACATTCCGACTTTGACTACGAATCGGGAGATTCTGATGAAAATACGAAATTAAAGTTTTACGGTTGGCAGTAGTGTAGATACAACTTTTTTAAAATTACTGCTATACATATATGTACATTCAAAGTTTCAACTTTCTGGCATAAACCTTTCCTGATATAAAAAAACATCCTGTGATGCCTCTATATCAATTCTTAAGTTCTGTTACAACATGTAAAAGGTTATTATAAACAGTTTAGTTAACTCTCTGCCACAAGAAATTATATTTTAGTACGAGCCGAACTCCTGAAAAAAATTCAAAGATTTATCTGGTAAGGCTCGCGAGATATAATATACCCATATGCTACCTACCCCCTTAAAAGTGCGTTGATTCTAATCTACCTCCGTACTATGCCCATAAACATTCATAAAGCTTTAACCTTCTGACATGAACCGTCCAGGAGGTATTGACTTTACAATGACTCAATCCCAGCTTTCGAGCCTTTCGGACGGTTTTTTTTATCACCCAATAGCACACCCCTACACTCAAATCGACCATTTCTTTACAAATATTCCTACTGTCCTAGTTTTATATAAATTCAAAGTTTCAACTTCCCAGTGTAAGCGGTTCCTGAGCTATAGAATCCAACATTTTTCGTCTAAAGAGCTCCTCCTCTTCAGATACCCCACTACCCTTCAGATCCCGCACTCATCCTCCAAAGTAACTACTTAAAGAGATCATCCAAGACCAGAAACATAATATATCAACAGGCTTGTGGGCTACGAACCTTCCACTGCGTTTGCATACGCCGTATAGGGTGGACAGACGGACAACCTTCCTTACCTTGTTTGAAGTCAACTAGGCCCAAGATTTAGATTTTTTTTTAAACTTCTGGTCGATCTTACTTTATTATTAAAAAGTTATAAAGTACAATTAAAAAACCTTGAAATGGGGTGTTAATTTCAACAGACGAACGTAAAATTTATAACTAAACTATTTTGTCCTCACAATTTGTTACATTTAAGTGACAAACTTTATTTTCTGCATTTCCGGAAAAAATCAGTAAGTAGTTATAAGGATGCCAATTCTGTTGGTTCAAAAAATGGGAACATTAAGTTTGTTTAAAGATTTGAAATTATTTAAATTATTTTTAAGCTACGGTTGTATTTGCTATTAAGGTATAATTGAAATTTTCATTCAAATCTAGGATCAAAGAAAGCAAAACGTATTTTTACTCTAGGATGATCCACCTTTCATCTCCCAAGCAATGCTTTTATCGGTTCAGGGCACACAATGAAAAGTTAATTAGAAATATTGCGCTAACATTGGCTTGACCGAAACATGAAACTAAAATTTACTAAAAACTAGGAAAATGTTGCAGAGAACCATCTGGAAAATGAAAGAAAACCAATTCTGAAATTCACCGTTCTTGGGAATTGTTAAATGAAATTCATTCACGTCACCTTGGTTAGTTGGTTGATTTACGTGGTGGCCCGTCAGTCGAGACAGGGCCCAATTAGCACAGAAAGTGCCGTTTTGATACCACAACTCGCTTAACTTGGTCGTAGAGGGCTAATGAAGTAAGTACAAGGTTTTACAGAGACCTGGGGCTGGAATGGATATCCATCCGCAGCTGTTTAAGCTCGATAAGATAATCAGTTCTCCAATCTTATTTTTCGAGATCTTATCAAGGTTATCAAAGAAAGGTTTGCCTAATGGCTCTAGCTAGGGCCGGACACTCGCAAAGAATAGTTTCCCTCTTATTTGCATCCCTACAACTGCGTCAATTGACGTTAAAGGGAATGCCCAGTTTGGCCGCGTGGTCCATGACCCATGCTGTCCGCCGTGACTCTAGAGACGTCAACTCGGCTCCTGCTCAAGAATTCGTCTGTTCTGCTCAGGCAGTAGGATTGTCATATCTTCCTAGATATGACGCAGTTGGTCAGTCCTCATGTCACCTGAGGCGCTGGGGAAAGATTTGAACTGAAAGCTATCTTCCTAAACAGTGCGCAGACACATTGGACTGCAAGAAAAGTACGAAAATTTAGCAAGAAACCATAAAACTCTTTCATCTTGCATATTTAAATTGTCCTTGAGCTTTTTATTTGACGAAGGTGTGTACAGATTTATTTATTATCACGATTAGGGGGTTCTACATACACCTGCCTTTAAAGCCTCTTACATAATCTAACTCATGAAGCGAGTCGACTTGCCCTTACAGGAAATCCCGGTACAGGATACTGAAGAATCTGTATGCAGTAAATTGAAAGTGCTATTAATTGTACATATTGAAATGAAATTTTATAAAATGTAATGTTGCTATTATTAGGGGACCAAAAAGTAATCAAAATTTCTTCGATGAGATCTTTCGCAGTTAGTTTCTGTCGAGACACTGTCCAGTAACACGTAAGTTTTGTTATTACGTTGAAGTTATGGTTGTAAATTTAATTTTTTCTGTGAAAATGTTTTTTTCTATCAGGTGAAAGATGTCAAAACCAACCAACAAAAGAACCGCACTTCGCCATTGTATGCTGTTTTTATTCGAACAAGGAATGAAGGCAAACGAAGCACTGCAAAAAACCACCGATACTTTGGGAATATTCCCGTATATACGAGGGCGGATTGATAATGGCGTGCAAAAATTGAGAAAACATAATTTTATCCGGAAAAATTTATTTTATTTTTCAACGTTGTCTCCTTTTAGCTCGATACACTTAGTCCAGCGTTTTTCCAATTTTTTGACCCCTTCCAAATAATATGATTTGTCCAACCCTTCAAAATAGGCGTTGGTTTCACTTATGACGTCAGTATTCGTGGTAAATCTCTTTCCAGCAAGCCATTTTTTGAAGTCCGGAAATAATAAAAAGTCGCAGGGTGCCAAATCTGGAGAATACGGTGGGTGAGGGAGCAATTCGTACCGCAATTCAAACAGTTTTGACGTTTCAACAACGGACGTGTGAAACAACAGTTTTTTCTTCGCCAAATGAAGCCGTTTTGCCTTGATTTCAACATCCAATGGAACCAATAACTCAAAATAATATGCTCCCGTCATTGTTTTTCCTTTCTTCAAGTAGTCGGTGAATATCATTCCATTGGAATCCCAAAAAACTGTCGCCATAACCTTTCCAGCTGATAGAACGGTTTTGCCTCCTTGAACCGACATCCTTCCATTGTTTTGACTGTTGTTTGGTTTCTGGAGTGTAGTGGTGAATCCATGCTTCATCAACAGTTACGAATCAACGAAAAAATTAATTTGTATTACTTTAAAACAGTTGCAAACCGTGCTGCGAAGTTGTCACACGATTGCGTTTTTAGTCGATTGTGAGCAAACGCGGTAGCCATCTTGCGGATAGCTTTCTCATGTCCAAATGGTTTTTCAAAATATTCCAAACACGTTCAAATGAGATGCTTACTACGTTAACTATCTCACGCACTTTTACTCGACGATCTTCTATCACGATATCATGGATTTTATCGATCATTTCTGGCGTGGTGACCTCATTTGGACGACCTGGACTTGGTGTGGTTTGTGTGCTCGTACGACCACACTTGAATTCAGGAAACCATTTGTAAATCATTCGGATCGATGGTGCAGAGTCCTCATAATGCTTATCTAATTTTTCTTTGGTTACTTTAGCTGTTTTCCCTTTTAAAAAATTGTGTTTAATCAACACACGAAATTCACTTTTATCCATTTTCAACAATTTTTGTAAGTCGACTTGCTTAGACGGCTGCTTCTCGAAAACTAAACGAGGTATCAGGCTTAAACTTTGCAGGTAATCTATTTAAGGATGGTCCAGGTAAAAAAAAATAACGAATTCCTTACCTGCCCACTCCTTCTTGATTTTTGCACGTCATTATCAATCCGCCCTCGTATTTTCAGACTATTCTGAAAATAAACAAGTGTCATCCGTGGCTTAAACAGTTTAAAAATGGAAATAGGGAAATCAAGGACATCGCTCGAAAAGGACGACCCCAAAAATAAGAAGATGTTATCCTGAACTCGATGGTGGAATCAGATCCTAGTCAAACAATCGAGCAATTATCGTTGAAGATTGACTGTTCCATGGTCTACAGTTGTAAATTTCATCGGAGACGGAGGGATTCCTCCAAGCACCGCGACCAGTGGTCTATTGTGCTATACCTCATAGATCTTTCTCCAGTTTCAACCTAGAGGCCCTCACTCAGCTTTATTTCTCTTGGGAATTTATCTAGTTGCTGTAGGTCTATTTTTGCAATGGTACTATGGTCCACAAAGTGTTCTCCGAAACATTTGTGGCGCTGAGTTGCGACTGCCTCACAGCAGCACAGAATATGTTCAGAGGTTTCTGCTTGCAGTTGGCAGAACCTGCAAAGGTTATCGGTTATGATTCCTATTCTTTTAAGATGATCTTTCAAGCACGAATGACCCGTGAGTATTCCGGTTATTACCCTACTTTGTTTCTATCAAACTGTAGAAGCTGTTTGCTTCTTCTAGTTGAGTGGTTCGGTATGAATCTTTTGGCCTGTCTAAGTCTGGGCAGTGTGGCCCAGGTATTTCTTGTGTTCCTTCCATACACTTATGCTTCTCTTAATGGAGGAGGTTGAGATTCCACAGAACGGCTCTTGTCCAGTACGGCGGACCGCGGACCCTCATGACCGGTCACCCAGTACAAGAGGACTCTGTCTACAGTTAGGGATCATCTTCATCGCATAGGAAAATTGCACAAACAAGGATTGTCGCAGACGACGCTCGATCTAAGGCGGTACAATCTGTGCATCTCCTTCTGTCTCGATATGAAGACGATCCGTTTTTGCGTTGAATTTTAACTGGGGACGACAAGTGGGTGGTATACAACAATCTTGTCTGAACCATTGGCTTTCATCCGGACAAGTACCTGTTCCGACTCCTCGACCAACACTAACATTAAAGAAGGTCCTTCTTTGTGTGTGGTGGGATTTTTCTACAGTTAATTGTTTTTTTTTACAGAAAAAATAAGATTTACAACTATAGCTTCAACGTAATAACAAAACATATGTGTTTACTGGACCGAGTCTCGACACAAACTAACTGAAGCATCGAAGAAATTTTGATTACACTGTTGAATTTTCAATCCAATTTTTACTTGATATTTCCAGTATATTTAATTTTTTCAATTAAAAGTACATATTTCAATTACTTTTACACGAAATTACTGGTATTAGTAAATTATTCATGTACTTTTCAACTGAACCGTACAATTTACATGAAAAGGGTCGCAAAATTACGCAACATTTCGTGTAAAATAAACTATATTTATATATGAATTGAAAATTACGTTCTTTTTCGTGTAATTCTATTTATCTATTTGAATTTTACGACGAAAAACATGTAGAAACCACGAAGTTGGATGCTTCGTTCGATTTTGTTTTTTACTGAAATTAAAATGAAACGCCTTCGACGGCGCAGTGGCTACTCGCTCAAACACTAGAATTGATCGCAGGTTCGATTCCTACCTACAGTCAAGTATTTTCTTAAGAAAAATTAAGTAAGAAATAATATTAGAAGTGGAAATAAGTGTATCTTGAAGAGTGCTAATTATACACTTTTTTTAGAGTGTAAATTCAAGAGAATATCCAGTGAATTTGCGGCTTTCGAAGTTGAAATTTACTGATTGCAAATTGAAATTTACTGACCGAAAATTGAAAACTACATTCAAATTGACTATTACATCCCAATGTAAATTTACTTGAAAAGGTGTGGCATATTTGCCTAGTATCCAAAAGATGCAAAATTCAATGGATTTTTTTTACTGTGTACTTTTCGATCCCCCTAATATGTAGAATATAATAATGCGTTTAACATGTATCTTTCAGCAAGACAATGATTAAAACGATCCTTTGGAACGGCGTCCATATACCGATAGCCAGGTTGAACATTTTTGTTGTAAATGGTTCCAATATCACATCTCTACATATGAATTCTATTTTTAAACATCGTAACGTAAGTGGATCCTGAGATATTGAAACCAAAATTTTTGAACTAAAACTCTCTACTACCTTATCATACTCTCACCCACGGAAATTTCAAAGTGCCATCCAGTCTAACTTTTGTGAAAATTGGAACATATCTCCAGGATTTATGGTACACCGAATCAGTTTACGTATGAGGTGTACGTATTTAACAGATAATAAAGTAGAAGGTTGTTTGAAATTAAAGTCAACCTTCATCATAATCAAATAGTCACCAAAGGTGGTATCACATTTTGTGATGAATCTGTTGTCTGATTTTGATGATTTACACACGTCATATACTAACTTCCCGTGTTACGTGTCTTATCGCTGTCATTTCCTGCTAATCCGTAATGAACCGTCTTCATAAGACCAAACAAATTATTCCAATTATGCGTTCCTCCTAGTCAAAAGAAAAGCCTCTTCTACGTACGCAACTGCAAAATATGCTACAAAAACCAACCGACAGAAAATTGTCTGACATTCTAAAAAGCCCTGCGGAGCATCGATTCAGACCCTGAAGACATTATTTAAACGAGCATAATACGATGGCCAAACATGACGAAGTGTTAATTAAGGAAAAAAAATTAAGTTCAATTTATGCATATCAGAACCCAGCCTTATACCGGAATGATTATGACGGTATAAACGCTTGGAAGTGTATCCTTGCGTCCCATCTCCCGCTTACACGCGCATTCCGATATTATAAGCGTAAAGGACGAACACGATGGTTCCAGGAAGTGCTTCATAACTATGAATAATGGACAGATAATCAATTTTATGGCCTTTTCTCAAGGTACATTATTGCAGGGTGAATAGATTGCGTCAAAAAATATTTGGCCCGATTCAAAACCACCCCAAAAAAAAGGAACAATACCGCACGAGCTTATAGAAATGTTTTCACCAAGCACATACACCAACGAATAAATGTGAAAATATGAGACGAAAATTATTACTTTGGTTCCTTTGATTAATTGTTGGTAATTAGTCCCTCGAAAAATGTGAATAGCTAATTATTTGCAATCTTTCATTGGCAGTGACAAGAAACGATTTACATAGGACGAAAAAAGATCCCTTCGGTTTTTTGGTCATCATTAACGGTAATTAATTTATTAGTTAAATTTTTCAATTGTAGTAAACTTACAAAGAATTTAAATTAGTAGCATGCATTTGCTCCTTTCAACTGAGGGACGAAAAAAACATAAGACATACATATATAGCAATATTAACAATTTACACGAAGGAACAGTGACGATCTTCGTTTTTATTCGAAACTCTCTTAATTTCCTCACTTGCACTTAGTTGTGAACTAGCTTCTAGTCCTATGTAAACTAGTAAAAACGACGCCCGAATAATCTACACGGTAAAAAAAATCCATTGAATTTTACATCTTTTGGATACTAGGCAAATATGCCACACCTTTTCAAGTAAATTTACATTGGGATGAAATAGTCAATTTGAATGTAGTTTTCAATTTTCGGTCAGTAAATTTCAATTTGCAATCAGTAAATTTCAACTTCGAAAGCCGCAAATTCACTGGATATTCTCTTGAATTTACACTCTAAAAAAAGTGTTTAATTATTACTTTTGAAGATACACTTATTTCCACTTCTAATATTATTTCTTACTTACTTACTTATTTTGGTATTTGGTCGGGATATCTCACTTTACATTGACAGCCAGGCGGCTTTGAATGCATTGGAATCGGCGACTATTAAATCCCAGCTAGTAAAGCGCTGTCGAGAAGTGCTTAAGGTACTTTGTAGTCAGAATAGAGTACGACCATAGAGCTACAGGAGACGACAATTCACCGGTTTTGTATAAAGTGCTTTGAAGCCAAAAACACGATGAGAAGTGAGACAAAACAGGGTCGTTGTTGTTGTTTTAGCGTGAGAGTGAGTGAGACAGAACAGGTTCGTTATGCCAATTTTTGTTGTTTTGCGTGCAAGTGAATGCGATGACGTCCGCCTTCAACTCAATCGCTGCTTGTCATCTCCAGTATATATATCTCTATGAGTACGACTATGCTGGGTACCAGGGCATAGTGACGTAACAGGCAACGAACAGGCCGATGAGCTGGCGAGACTAGGATCGGCGTCGGCTGGGATGGTAGAGGAGGTGGTTAATCCGCCATTAAACGAAATTAAAGCACGTATCAGGGATTGTGCAGCGGACGCAGCGAACTCTATATGGGAGGCGCTAACGAGCTGTAGGACTTCTAGGGCACTCTGGCCAAGGTTGGACAGGCGAAAGACTAGGGAGATATTGACATGGAGTAGGGGAAGTCTGCGGCTACTTGTCGGAATACTGACAGGGCACTGCTTGCTAGGGAAGCATGCTATGCGTATGGGGATCGCTGACTCTGACGTATGCAGGTATTGCCTTGACCTATATGCTGAGGAGGACATCACCCACATTTTGTGTGAGTGTCAGGCGGTTGCAAAGAGGCGACTGAGGTGGCTGGGCAGTCTTTTCTTTGACAATTTGGAGGACCTGAGGTCAATAGGGCATGATAAGCTAGTCAAGTTCGTTAGGGATCTGGGTTGTTTAGTGGATGTTTAGTGACCTACGAGGTTCTGAAGGGATCGCTATGGGCCCATTTGGTGCCTAGTGTGCGCGGCGACTCGAGCGCTTCGCCCCTTCTTAAAACTAAAACTACTTACTCTTATTAAAACCCTTGGCCGTAGGTAGAAATCGAACCCGCGATCAATTCTGATTTTGCTGCGTAGGTTTGGTGCGCATAGCCACTGCGCCATCGAAGGCGTTTCATTTTAATTTCAGTAGAAAACAAAATCAAACGAAGCGTCCAACTTCGTGGTTTACATGAAAAGATCGTTATTTTCAATTCATTTATAAATATAGTTAATTTTACATGAAATGTTGCATAATTTTGTGAACCTTTTCATGTAAATTGTACGGTTCAGTTGAAAAGTACATGAATAATTTACTAATACTAATAATTTCTAGTAAAAGTGCTTGAAATGTGTACTTTTACTTGAAAAAATTAAATACATATACTTGAAATTTCAAGTTTCAATAGGATTGAAAATTAAACTTTTTTAAAAGAGTGTACACACTACACGCCATCGTGCTGTGGAAAAGTTTTAGTTGGTGTCTTGCTTCAAAAGATTTCCCTACAGTTATGCAGCGTGGTTAATTTAGTAGTCATAACGGGTATATTCATTGGTATTATTCCAAGTTGTCAACTATCGATAATCTTCAACAAGGAGTGAAAAAGGCAGCAATATTGAAGAAAAGAAGCAGAGAATCACACGCATTTACACCGATTCGAAGTATAAAAGTGGATTTTGTTTGGAGTTTTATGTTTTAACTGACACTACTGAGATACCACGAAGCTAACTGGTAAAATTCCTGCTTATCTCCACGCAGTACAAACCCAGCAAACAAAAAGGTTCGGAATGAAAAGTTATCCGCAGAAGATACATCTATCGTGTGAGATATCTTTTTCTGATCATTTGCGATACGATTAAGGGCTCATATACCCCTGAAATTTTCAAGAAATTGATTTTTTTTTTTACAGATTTTTATTTTTTATACTTTTAAGAATTAAAAAAAAATTGAATTTAGAAAATTCCACTCCATTACAAAGTTATAGCAATAAATGTCACCAGACATTGGTTTGAAACGGCTTCCTGGCTAATTGCCGCGCCACTCTCAACAACAGCGTTTAGCATTTATTTTTTCGTAAAAGATGGGTTTCATTGAAAACAAGGTCATTTATAGGACCATCTGTGAAAAACACGAAAATACAAGAGGAAGAAGGTGTACAGTACGAAGTTGGAATGGGAGACTAGACGCAAGTTCACGTTGTACCTACCAAAAACTTTAAACGCATTTTTCTCGAAACTATGTTTTTAGACATGGTCAATTTTTCAATATTATTCAACTTTTTTTTTTTTTAAATTTTGATAACTATTTTCTCTATAGTCTGACGAGAGGTTTTTTTAATTTTTTGCTTGGAAATTTTTTAATAAATTACTAGCCGCGTACCGCGGCTACGCTCGCTTCGCTTACGTTGTTCCATCGCTCCTATTACTCCCGTTGCTCCCGTTTCTCCCGTTGATCCATTGCTCCTGTTTCTCCCGTTGATCCATTGCTCCTATTTCTCCGTTGCTCCCATTTCTCCCGTTGATCCGTTGCTCCTGTTTCTCACGATGCTCCTTTTACTCCCGTTGCTACCATTTCTCCCGTTACTCCCATTTCTTGCTCCCGTTACTCCATCCTCCATCCCCCATCTCCAATCCACCATCCTCTATCCTACATCCTCTATCCACCATCCACCATTTTCCATCCACCATCTACCATCCCCATCCACCATCCTTTATCCACCGTACTACATCTTTCATCCGCCATCCTCCATCTTCCATCATCCATCCTCTATCCACCATCCACCATCCTCCATCCTCTATCCACCATCCTCTATCCACCATCCACCATCCTCCATCTATCATCCCCCAAATTCCATCATCCATCCTCCATTCTCTATTCACCATCCTCCATCTTCCATCCTCCATATTCCATCTTCCATCCACTATCCTCTTATACCATTTAGTAATAGGAATAGGCATAACTAATACACCAAAAACGAACTGCCGCTAAATCATATGAAAAACACTCAAATGTTGAAATAACTCGCGAACCACCAACTGTTAAATAATTTTGTTAACGCAGAAACCATCGAGGGCGTACCCTCAACAAATCACCAAAGTTTCATCGCAATTGGATGAGTGGTTTAGGAGCCTATACAGGACAAACAGACAAACAGACAGACAAACATTCATTTTTAACGCAAATTTTTTAAAAAAACTGATTACTAAAGTTTGAAATTCTGTAACTTATTTATTTTTGAAAAAAAAAAAAAATTCCTTCCGTTAGTTTATAACTACTACATTATTTAATAAAGATTCTTTTTTATTTTTGCAAATTGAATTATTTTTGGTGAAGTTATGATGCCGACCAGGAGGCGCCATGGTTTTCATAAGTAGTCCGTTTATACCCGTAAAAAATAATGTTAATATTAAAAAATAAAAAATAATTTTTTTTTTATAGCTGAATAGTTAATAAGATATGTGAACTCAACAAATAAATTTTTTTTTCACCATATAACCTTTGTAATAATTTTTCAAATTTACTCGGTTTTCAGCGCGTGCAGGGGTATGTGAGCCCTTAAGTGCAAAATGTCCTTTCGGTGCGATAACTTTCGAGTGATAAAAATGGGTGAAGGGAAAATTGTTATTTATGTACATCCTTGTATTATCGTCACAGAGATATGAAACCGATACTCTTCATTTTGTCGCATTTGTGATATCGAGTATATATCTTCAAGCGATCTTTTGAAGATATCATGCATGCGATTTTGTCTTTCAATCTGCATAGCGTTGTCTTAATGATATCGTACATGCAATATCTCTTTTCAATCTTTGTCCCCATCGCTCTCCGATAAAACCAAAATATTGTATTTGATGAGTGATGACTTTACTCTAAATAAAAGGAACAGGTAAAGAATTTTATATTACAGCTATTAAGGAACTTAAAAACAATTTTTAAGGAAATTGAGTTCTTGAATCCATAAATAGCACTTGACAGTAAAAAATGCGTGAATTCGACGAAATTAAATATAATTGCACAGAAAGTTGGATGCAGCGAATCTGCTATAAATAAAACTTCAATCCAAAAAAATAAATAAATAGATAATCGGTGGGAAAATTGATCTGGAATTACCTTTTTCGTGGGAATTTTAAACTCCAACACCTCACAAACACTGATACAGACGGAGTTGTTGGTTCCTTTTTCTGCCTCTTGATACGCGCAGTAAGATGGTCTTTAGCATGAAGAAAATATTGTTGCAAAATTTTGTCCATCCCAGCTTCATCGCTAGAGGGAAATTTTTCAATGCAAGCGTCTGAAAAAAAATAATCATAGAGTTCTCCCGAAAGTTGTATTATTTGTATCAGTAGTAACCTGTACTCTTACACACGTGATTGAGTCGTTAAGTGGAACGACTTAGGGCCATTATTACGATCTTCAGTTAAACTCTAACCGGAACTTCGTTCAAATGCCGTGTTTTCAACGAGCTTGGCGCGATTTCTATCGTCGGTAAGATAGTATTGTGATAATATTATCTTATTTATATCTTTGCGAAGGAAAAATACATTGACTTTTCTTCAGAATATCGTAAAGAAGACAAACTTTGGATATGAACGATCGCCCTTTGTTGTGCCACAACAAGATTCGGGCTTTTCTATCGCCAGCAAAATAGTTTTCAGATAATCTTTTCTCATTTATATCTTTGCGAACCTAAAATGCGTACGATTCTCCTTAGCATATCACAGAGATGACAATTTTAGAATAACTTTATTCAGCATCAATAATTATCTCCAATCAGATACCGCTATGACATCTTTTAATAATCTTGTGACAGATTGTCGTTATTATCTCCTATTAGAGATAGAAGGCGATAACTGGCGATATCATGAAGATTATCGCCAGAAATGTTTGCTGGGAAGACGACTTCGATGTTTTGGATCGTTGTTCTCTAATTTTTCCTTATAAACCGAATTTGGTCAGACGGTAATCAAACCTTCTGATTTCACATCATGAGCTAATAAACGTATACAAACAGTGTTACACATCACGTCGGAACTACCCAAAGATTGACGAAGAGTCTTTTCAAACATCCGTAAAATCAGTGTGTCCTACGTTATCGTAGTTTTTCGCGCAGGTTATAGATGATTTTTACGTCAGAATAAAATTTCTTAGACTTTTCACGTGCATGTAATTTTTGATCCTTTCGGATGCTAACACTTTAACACGGATTCGTTACGTGATGCATGATGGTTGGTTGGTTGGTTAACGTGGTGGCCCGTCAGTCGAAACAGGACCCAATTAGCACATTAGCGCCGTTTTGATGCCACAACTCGCTTAACCTGGTTGTTGAGGGCTGATGAAGTAGATACAAAGTTTTACAGAGACATGGAGCTGGAATGGATTATCATAGCTCATATCAAGCTGTTTAAAAAGATAATCAATTCTCCAGTCTTATTTTTCGAGATCTCATCAAGGTTATCAAAGAAAGGTTTGCCTAATGCTCGAAGTCTGGCTCTAACTAGGGCCGGACACTCGCAAAGAAGGTGGATAACAGTTTTCCTCTTATTTGCATCCCCACAAATGCGGCAATCGACGTTAAAGGGAATACCCAGTCTGGCCGCGTGGTCGCCGATTGACCAGTGACCCGTGCTGACCGCCGTGACTCTGGAGACGTATACACGTCTCCTGCTCAAAAGTTCGTCTGCTCTGCCCAGGCAGTAGGATGGTCATATCTTCCTAGATATGACGCAGTTGGTCAGTCCTCTATATCTGGAGTTCGCGGTTGTAAGAAAGTGGGATGATATTTGGCGCTTAACAGTTTCTAGTGGGACTTGAACAGGTTCTAAAGAGCAGAACCTTGCCTAGCTAATTCGTCTGTACGCTCGTTACCCTCTATCTTGCTGTGACCTGGGACCCAAAGCAGAGTAACTTTGACCCGATTTCCTAGCGATAGGCTGGCTCCTCTCGGCACTATTCGACGAGTTTAGAGGACGTGGTAGCCGAATCTAAGGCCTTGATTACGACTTGGCTGTCAGTGAGGATTACAACATTTCGCTTCGGCCTAGAGTCTTGCTGCAAAGTCCGACAGTCCTCCCGGATCCCCAGTAAATCTGTCTGGAAAACTCCGGCGTAGTCCGGTAAGTGGTTAGACTTTGCGTGATGCATTCGTGGTACACATTTTGAAATATGTTCTTCTATGACCAAGGTTGAACGAAAACTGACACTTTCACAAAGCCTCATTGGAGAAGGGTCATGCTATCTACATATATACTTGTGTTGGAATTGAACATCTATCGGTTTTCAGGACGAAAGGGAGTTGGGCCATAAGTTGCGTATGAATCTCCTCTTTGAGAATATGGAATGAAATTTTTTTCCAAATATACTAATGTAGAAAGTTTGAAGAAAGCTCACAATTTCTTAAACAATGAAATATTCACTTAAAGCTTAAACCGGGAGGAAAATTATAATTTTATTCCCAATCGACCTAGTTCCGAGAAAAACAAATTATGTATTCATGAATAGTGTGCGTATTACTGTTACATTACTGTGGCAGTATGCTCTCTAATTTAGCCGAAATATCCCTATTTGTGTTTATGACCTTCAGTTCCCTTGAACAAGTCTATCGTCTATACAACGTTAAACATAATTTCAACCAAAATTATTCCGTTTTCATACTCAAAAAAATACTCATATCGTTAGAATAAATGCACGCAATGTTAGTCCTTATAGCATTGTACCGTCGTCATCCTATTCATGATTTTTGTTCATTTTCTTCAGGCGATTTGTACATACGCGTTTTATGTATTATGTATTTTGGTTTTTAGGTCTTTCTTCATACGGGCAAACAACAACGAATGAAAGGAGGCACTGTCATTCCATAAATATTTCATCAATTCATCACTTTGTGAATAGTCTCTTCATATCAATTCAATAGAAGAAAACCCAGAATCTTCTCGAAAATGACGTTCCTTGTGGTACGCAGGGCCTCTGGTAAGGTTTAGCTCACATTCAGGATTCAGTCGTAGCTATAGTCAGTTGTTTTCAAGTGAAAAACGCTAGTTGCCTTCTTTAAATAGCTCAGAGACTAGGTTGAAAGCCTTCTGGATATTTGTTACGAGTTTTCTTATGGAAATATTTTACGAAAGAAATCGGCATAGTTGATGTCCCTATTGCGTCCGTTTATGGCGGGTTAAGTATATTTACATAGAGAGTTATTATATTGGAAACTATTCAATAAAATACTCTAGCACTTAAGACATTTAAACATGTAACCGCATGAAAGCTGTAACTACATATGCATCGAACTTAAGCGTACTTTTGTACAGGCTTTTTAGTTAATTAGTACGGAAATTCGGTGACCCGGAAACGCATCCTTCAAAATGTCTATTGTCACGTGAGCTGTTTGTGTGGTTGCACCGTCTTGGTGGAACCACATGTCCTCCAGTTCCAATTCATCGATTTGCGGCAATGAAAACTCGTTGATCATGGTTCTGTATCGCTCACCAGTCACAGTAACCACGTTACCCTCGGCGTCCTCGAAAAAATTAGTCCCGATGACACCTCCGGTGTGAATGGCGCAATGGATGTAATAGCTTTTCGTGAGTGATACGTGGATTTTCAGTGTCCCAGAAGCGCAAATTTTGTTTGTTTACGTATCCGTTCAAATGAAAAAGGGCCTCGTCGCTCATGACGAATTTCGACCGAAAATCGTACACTTCGTCGTTGAGGTTCAGGAAGTCGTGAGCGTAGTTTAGACGCTATTGACTGTTTGCAGGGAGTAGCTGATGGACTATCTGCACTTTGTAAGGGAATATTTTCAAGTCTTTCACCAAAATCCGCTGCAGAGACGAACGTGTGATGCCCATTTGCGTGGAATGTCGACTGGCCGACGTTACTGACCCATCCGCGATATTCTAGTCGGAACGAGCACTACAATACGGGGCCCAGCGTTGTTCCCCTTTCGGAAATTTTAGAAGCAGATCTGGACCAAAAAGCGTAGTAGATTTCAAAGTTTCGTAGTATATTGAATTTTCAGTAAAATGGGTGAAATATACATTTTTTATAATCCACTAGTAGGTTTATCGAAAGAGATGAATTCAGTCCAGCCGCGGTTTTTTCTTTGATGAATAATAAATGGATTGGCCTAAATAAGTAAAATTTATCTATTTTCGAATATACCACGTACACTCATCCACTAACAGATCTAACGACATCCCTGAAAGCCAGTTTTTCCTCAAGTTTTTCTATCCGCATCTTAGTCAAGGATATTTTCAGCGCATCAAACCGATCAATTTTTAATATTATAAATTATTGTGATCGTTTTTAAAAAAAAATTTGCTACCCAAAAATGGCGAAATAATTTAAAGACTCGTAGCTCCCAAACCCTTTAAGCTAATCCGTTAAAAAATTTATTGGATAGACTAGGTGGACCCCTTTATGTGGCCCCTTTTTGAAGGTGGTGTGGGGAGGGTTTTAGACGAAAAATGTTGCCTTTAATATCTCAGGAACCGATACGATAGGAAGTTCAACCTCAGAACTTATCTATATAGGTGCCCTTTCTATCTCTGGAACGGTGTATGTAAGAAACTTGAAACTTAGTGGATATATGTATGTAGATATAGTAGAAGAGTATTTACAGTAAAATAAAAATCTGCCAACAGTCTGGGCGCAACTTTATTATTTTATGGGTAGAAGTCCCAAACGTATTTAATGATGAGATGCGGTGTAGGTTACTATGCGACTGACAACCAAAAACATAAAGTTCCAAATATCCTCCTGGTTATTCTTTAGGTTGTCAGTCTCATAGTAACCTACACCGCATCTCATCATTAAACACGTTTCGGAATTCTACCCATAAAATAATAAAGTTGCGCCCAGACTGTTGGCAGATTTTTTTTATTAACTTACGTATTTTTTTTATCAATAGATTATTCTATAGAAGTAAAAGCGAATTCGATCACATTAAACCTAAGAGATTTTCGGAGTCAGTGAAAACTTGCCTTGCACCCCCAGGTGGTTTAATATTGAAAAATACTTAAATCGCTTTTTTCCCCGACTATGTTTAAAGCTTATAGAAGTGAAAGTGAACTCCAAATTTCAATATACCTAAGAAATATATCAGAATTCGTGAATATGTATACAACCACTTTACACCCCCTTAGGGGTTGGATATCGAAAAATTTTGAAGATCGTTTCTAGGCGCTTATATAAATAGCCCGCAGAAGTAAAATTGCTTTGATAGCTCGACATGTCTAAAAGTTTTAACGAATATCGTGAAAATGTGGATTCACGGACATTTTTTTTACGCAACCTCTGAACGCCAATAAAAATCTGAACTTTTTTTTTTCTTTAATTATTCCAATAGCTCATCTACAAATACGTACTAAGTTTCAACTTTCTAGCATAAGCCGTTTCTGAGATATAAAAAACCACCCCTCACCCTCGTACCTTGCTACCCTTATCAAAAATTTTCTAGGATGTCTCTATAGTGGCTCTATATAATCCAAAGTTTTAAGCTTTCTATTCATTCCGGTTTTCGAGAAATAAAAATCAGAATTTTTTTCCTTTCTACCCCTTTTCACCGTCACCCCCTACACCCGGACCCTAAAATTTTTTCTCTACTAGAGATCTACCGACTCCAACTCCTGTAAAATTTTCAAGATCATATCTGATACGGTTTCTGAGATATAAAAATTAAATTTTTTGAGAAATTGCTGTGCGTGCTCCACCTCCCCCCTCAAAAAGTTTACGTTCAATAGGCTCCTCTTGTGATACCATATACAGAAACTAAATTTTATCTTCCTGGTGTAATTGGTTCGGAAGATATTGTAATCCAAAGTTTTTTACCCCTCACCCCCACACCCCACAACCCCTCTTAAAAATTGAAGTATCCCTAAGGGCAACCACAAAGTTTCAATCTTCTGACATCAATCGTTCAGGAGATATGGATTTTAGAATGTTTCAATCCCGTCTTTCAATCGTTTTGGACTCATTGTTTTCCTCCCCACTTCCACACCCCTCAACCCATATCACAAATTTTTTTGCAAATGGGTCCACTATCATAGCACTACATAAGATCCAAGTTTCAGCTTCCTAGGATAAGTGGTTCCTGAGATCTAGAAACCAAAATTTGTCGTCTGAAACACTATTATTAAAAAATAATAAAGTAAAATTCACATTTTTATGGACGTATGAAAGTGGGGAAAAAAGTGTCAGTGAAAGTGGGGTGCATATATTTTTATGAATTCATCATACCTCTAGACCTTCTGAAATATTAAATTAATTTATTTCGCTAAATTACTCGTAGATGGCTTTGATATGCTAACTAGTTTTAATATAGTTGTTAAGATATTAAGTTATCTGCTGTCTACATTACAAATTATAAAATGGTAGTCTTAAGAAGAAAAAAAAATTCTACTTGTTGGGGCTCTTTAAAAAAATGCCTAAGGGGATGTAAAGCAATTCTAAACTTTGTTATGAATTCCGCGATATCCCTTACGTTTGATTAGATATCAAAAACGTTTTTACTTCCACGAAAATTTTATTTAATCGCCAAAGAAACGTGTTCAGATTTTTTTACTTTTGGACCCCTGAGAAGGTATTCTCACGAATTCAGTTATATCTGCTAGATCAGATATTAAATTGGGTTTTTCTTCTACGAACTAACTATATAGTGGCCTAAAAATTAATTTCATTTTGGATATTCAAACCCAAGGAGGTGTAAGTGTGGTTACAAATGATTTCACAATTTTCGGTATCCTATAGGTCTGATGAAATGTAAACTTGGTTTTTATGTAATCGCCTAAGAACTGATTTCACGATTTCTTAAAATTCTACCTCCGAGGTGATGTGAAGGTGTTGCGTACGTTTTCACAAATTTTGCGATATTTCTAAGGTCTGATGTGGTAGAGAAATTTGTTTTCACTTCTACTGGCTTTTTATGTAATCGCCTAAAAACTAATTTCGTTGAGTTTTTTTTTAAATCAACCTTAAAGTGAGCGTAAAAAGGTTACATACGTTTTCACGAAGATATGACGAAATTCGACATGTTTACATGGACTTCTTATTTGTACAATCGCCTAAAAATCGAATTCAGGATTTTTCGACATTTTTCTTGTAGTTTATTTATTTTAATGTAGATGTAAAAAACCATGGATGAATGTTGAAAGTTTTATCTTACAAGGAGCTATTCTGGTCACAAAATTAAGTTCTCAAAAACCCCCTTGTTTCTAAACAACCGTAAGGTATGAGTGGCTGTGGCATGGCACTTTTGGTGCACCATCTCTTTAACCGCTTCGTAGAATTTGACCCAAAAAATTGTAAGGCTTCACCCAGACTGTTTATATACAAAGGTATTACAAAAGGTTGAATGTGTTCTATATTATTATTTTGCGAGTCGGTACAGAGCAAGAAAATGTAGTAGAATTCAACCTTTTCGTAGCAAAGATTTTCTAAATGGAAAAAGTAGCAGATCTACTACAATAATTGTACACCCAAAAAAATATGCTGTAAATATGTACAAAATCGCTGTTAATTTGTACTCACAATGCAGTTAAAATCGACCCTGCAACCACACTTGTTACTTTTACAATTTTGTGGTTGTAGTTTTGAAGTCTACAAATAAAATTTACATATTTAGCAGTATAATGCACAATAATCTCTGCTCTTCAAAACACAACATTAGTGAAAAACGCAAACGTATTTACGTAAATTTGCTGTTGCAATGTTGAAGTGTAGAAGTTAAATTCACATGTTTAGCTGCATTTTTCACAATTATTTTTTCTGTTTAATTAAACAACCCGTGAAATTTTTTTTTTATATTCGCATAAATGTTGAGAATAAAACTACTACACTTTCTGTAGCAGTATTTTTAAACTTACCTCTCTGTGACATTAAGGGTGTGTAGTTAAAAAAATCCCTTTTTTAAAAAGGAGCCTACTCTATCCTTTGAGTTTCTACTCTGAAAATTTCATAAAGAAATTATATACCGTTTTGTAACCAACCTGGTGAGTAACGACTAATGGTTGGCACGTAGATGTACGCGACCTTTGTCATCTGTTTGCCTATGAACTTTTTGCACAGTTGTGTCACAAAATAATCTTCAGTCTTTCGAACCGTTTTTTCGATATCTTGTTTAGTTTTACTTTATTATTTCAATAATACAGTATTGTTATCGATTTTTAAAAAAAAAAAATTTGCTACCCTCAACATTTTTTTCACGTTTCATGACGAGTAGACACGAAAAAAGCAAAAAAAAATTTCAGTCCGTCTGTCCGCCGTACGTCTACTGGTGTACGCAAAATTGTTTGAAGGCTCGTAGCACCCAAACCCTATGAGCTATTTAATTGAATTTTTTTTCGTGGGTAGAGTGGGTAGGCCCCCTAAAGTGACCAAATTTGGAGGGGTGGGGGTGTGAGGGGGGAGGAGGGGGAAGCGTTTTAGACGGAAAATTTTGGTTTCTAGACCTCAGCAACCGCTTATGCTAGAAGGCTGAAATTTGGAATTTATATAGAGCTTCGGTAGTGGACCCATTTGCAAAAAAATTGCCGATATAGGTGAAGGGGTTCGGGAGTGGGGGG
Organism: Beris morrisii; assembly: GCA_951812415.1. Classification (NCBI taxonomy): domain Eukaryota; kingdom Metazoa; phylum Arthropoda; class Insecta; order Diptera; family Stratiomyidae; genus Beris; species Beris morrisii. Next base: position 24,305,025 of record OX638312.1, read on the forward strand.
AAAAATAATGCGTCCGAAACGCAAAAAAGGTGAGATCGCCACATTCTAAAATCCATATCTCCTAAACGGTCAATGTCACAAAATTGAAACTTGATGAATATCTGTAGGTATACTAGGAGAATAGATCGGAACCAAAAATTTGAGTGGGGGAAGTGGCGTACGAGGGTGGGGTGTGAAAAACTTTAGATTACGATATCTCATGAACGAATTGTACTAGATAAATAAAATTTGGTTTGTGTATAAACGTTGACAAATGAAGTTTGATCAAAGTAAAATTTTTCAAGGGGGCGGTGGAGCATGAAAGTGGATGGGATAAGAATTTTTCAAAAAAATCACGTATCATATCTCAAGAACAGTGTAAGATAGATGCTTAACATTTTTACCAGAAGTAGGCCTAATAGACCCCTAGCGGAAAACAAAATTTAGGAAGTGTGGGTGTAGAGGGTGAGGGTGGGGGAGGGTGAAAAGGAAAAAGTTCCGATTTTAATATCTCGACAACCTATAATGATATAAAGCTGAAACTTGGTATTTGGATAGAGCTATATTAGTAGCATCTTGGAAAAATATAATTTTTTATAGGGGTAGTATGGCACAGGGGTGGGGTGTTTTTCCTATCTATAGAACGGCATATGCTACAAAGTTAAAACTCGGTACGTTTATGTAAATCAGCTAAAAAACTAATTTAAATAAAAAAAAATTTCAAATTTCCATTGGCGTTCAGAGGGGGGGCAAAAAAAATGATCAGTGAAAATAATATGCATATATTTTCACGGGTTTCGTCATATCTATTAGGTCTTTCCAAATATTGAATTCATTTTTATTCTACGGCTTCTTCATATAAATAAGTAGAAAGTGTTTTCAGGATTTTTTAAAAATCGACCCCTAAGGGGGTGCAAAGGGGGTTGTAAAATTTTTCACGAATTCTACTATATCCCCACGCCTTATCAGATATGGAATATCTTTTCACTTTCACGTGCTTGCGTAATAATCGCATAAAACTTATTCTTAAGTTTTTTCAGCTCCGAAGAGGGTATAAACGGGTTGAACACGTTTTCACGAGTTCCGTCATTTCTTTTAGAAGTGATAAGAAATTGAATTGGTTCCTACTTTCTCGTGCTGTCTTCATATTTATTTATTAACTCCTTTCAGGATTTTTGGATATTCAACCCCCAAGTGAGTGTAAGGAGGTTGCATATCTGATAATATATCGAATTCATTTTTACTTCCCAAGGTTTCCTATATAAAAAAGCCAAAAAGTCAATTTCAGTATTTTAGATATTCAATCCTAATGGGTGTAAGGTGGTTGTGTGCTTTTCAAAGTTTCGACACATTTCTTAGGTTTGATGAGATATTAGATCGCTTTTCATTTCCACAGACTTTTTATATAATCGCCTACAAACCCATTTCTCGATTTTTGGATATTCAGCCCCCAAGGGTTTGCATATATTTTCACAAATTTTGCCATTTCTTAGTTCTGAAGAGATATAAAATTGGTTATTACGGTATTTGATGTAATGACCTTAAAACCAATTTCACCATTTTTCGAATTTCAAGAACCAAGGGGGTGTGAAGAGTTTGCTTACGTTTTCACAAATTTTTCAATATCCGTCTTGTCTCATGAGATATCAAGTTGCTTCTTATGAAATCGTCTAAAAACCTGTTTCACAATTTTTTTGAAATTCAAACCCCAAGTGGAAGTAATGGATTTGTATACGTTTTAAAAATTCGACTATCTAATTCTGATAAGGCAACAAATTCGTTTTTACTTCTATGGGCTTTTAGTGTACATAATATACTGAAATTCGAATAGTCTACACGGACTTTTTCAATGTTTAATCGGCTAAAAATCTCTATTTTAAATATTTTTATATTAAGAACAAAAATAATTTTCCAAGAAATCTAATAATCTCGAAGCAACTCATGATACACTCCGACTTTGACCGCTCCCGAACTTTGACCCAAAAAATAATAAAGTTTCGCCCAGACCATTGGCAGATTTTTTTTTATCGTAATTACTGAACAATTTTGAGGCTCGACAAACTTTAGTGTTATGTACTTACTTTCAGAAAAAAAAAATTTATTTTTCGGTAAAAAATAGCGGAGGAAAATCTGGTACCGAAATCACTCTCAACAAAAACGCGTCCCAGAAAAACGACTGTAACTTTTTTACCATATGAAATTTTCCAACCAAATTTTCATATAATATAGACAAAATAGAATACTTTAAAATATATATAATGGTTGTTCAATTAAATTCAGTTTTATGCACGAAAAAAATGCTTAAACATAGCCGTAGTTTTAGCCGTCCTAGTTGTATGTAACCCCTTAAGCCTAGTACTAATTAGAAGCGAAACGAAATTTCCCATCCTTCGAGCGAAAATTGTTAGAGAATTTTGTATATGGTTTGACAGAAAATTTCGTTTTTATTTCTTATTAGTACTAGGCTTTAATAGTAAATTACATCAATCGTGTAACTCAAAATCGACTCTATTCGTCAGTCGGCGCAGAGACTATAAGATTTTTCGAACAGATTTGAACAAAATATAAAAAGAGTTTAACTTTAAAATGCCGATGCACAGCACGCAAAACACAATTTTTAAGAAACATACACATATTTTATTGATATAGGAAATAAATCACAAGTTCGTTGACAGAGAACTAAAAAGTAATGAACTGTCACTACATTATAAGAACTTGTTTCCTAACTCCTGTAAAAATTTCATATCTGATACGGTTCATGAGATATAAAAATTTAATTTTTTGAAAAATGGCTGTTCCCCACCTTCAGCGCTTCACCTCCACCCTCAAAAATTGTACATTCAGTATACTCCACTGTAACGAACTAGCCGGTCTGGCGGAACGGCTCAAAGTCACTGTGCTCTGGGTCCCGGGGCATAGAGACATAATGGGAAATGAGCGGGCTGATGAACTGGCCAGGGAGGGCTCCGCTCTTCCCGGCTGTCTTGCGGAACTAGTTCATGTCCCTTTAGGAGTCGTAAAGAGGGTCATACTCTCACACTTCCAGACAGTCGCTAATTCCAGATGGAAAAGCCTAACTACCTGCGCCATATCTAGGAAGATGTGGCCATCTTACAACCGAGCCAGGTCAGACGAACTTCTATACAAGACCCGGGCAGACGTCTCCAGAATCACGGCGATCAGTACAGGTCACTGGCCGATTGGGGATCATGCGGCCAAACTGGGCATTCCATTCAATGCAAACTGCCGCAGCTGCCAGGACACTAATGAGCGAGAGTCGCTTGTTCATTTCCTTTGCAAGTGTGCGGCTCTAGCTAGAGCCCGAGAGCGAGCACTAGGCAAGCCCTTCTATGGGGACCTGATGGAGATTTCGGGGAAGAGGATTGGAGAGTTATTACATTTCCAGAACAGCACAGGGTGGCTATAGCGATCCAATTCAATCAACCTTTCTCACATTCATCTTCTGTATTCCCCAGTATCAAGAACCCGTAACAGCCGAGTTTAACACGAGTTTGTGGTTTCAAAACGGCCTCTGAGCTAATTGAGCCCTGTCTGGGTGACAGGGCTGCCACTTAAACCAACCAACCATACTCCACTGGTAATTATACAGGGTCCGGCAGTGAAACCTGACGGTTTTTGAACGTGGGTAGTGGGTGGTGGGGGGATCTCAGGTGGTGGGGGTCGGTCTTGTTCCTTTCTCGTGATGTGGAAGTTTAGTTACAATGGAGCATTGGACACCGTGCCCTTGTCGTCGAGACGTTCTTCAGAAATAACGATTCTGTGACCCTAACACAGCGGCAATTTCGCTTACGTTTTAATGTACCTCCTCGTGGGCCGATTCCATCTCGGAACACTATTCTTTTGTGGGTTCGGAACTTTCGCAATACAGCTTTCGGAACAACATTGGGAAGAGGGGGGGTCCCACATGACGGCAAGGTCACCTGCAAACATCGAGGCTGTACGAGTTGCTTTTGAACGGATTCCCCGGCGATCAGCTATTCGTCATGCTCAGGCCTTAGGGATGTCCGATAGGACTGTTCGGTGGATACTTCATGAAGACTTGAATTTTCACCCGTACAAAATTGCTGTAGTGCAAGAATTACAGCTTCATGATTTCCCAAGAAGGTTAGCTTTTGCAAAAAAAAATGTTGGGGATAATGAACGAAGACCCTGAAATGATTGATGATGATGTGGGGTTACCTCAAGGGAAAAGTGTACCTTGATAAGCCTACAAATTTGGCAGAACTGCGAGCGAATATTCAGCGGGAAATGCCTGCGATCACGCGAAAAAACCTTGGGAAGAGTGATGACTAACTTTGCTAACAGACTTGAGCAATCCAGAGAAAATGGAGGTCATCATTTGAGTGATGTTATTTTTGCTTCATATAGCTTTTTCGAATTTTTTTTATATACATCTTAAACTTCCATTCTTTCTTTTTAAAACAAAAAAAATTAGAGCAAAATATCTTGAATATTCATTGAATTATTCCATTTCAAAAACCGTCAGGTTTCACTGCCGGACCCTGTATGTACAGAATCCAAATTTTATCTTCCTGGCACAATTGAGTCGGAAGATATTGTAATTCAAAGTTTTTCACCCCCCACCCCCACACCTCACTATTCCCATTAAAAAATTTAACCACTTTCTAATCTTCTAGTATCCTTTAATATAACTACAAAATTTCGGCCACCTGACATCTATCGTTCCGGAGATATGGATTTTAGAATGTATCAATCCCAGCTTTCAGGCGTTTGTGACGCATTGTACCTCCTCTCCCCCCCCCCCTCCCCCACTCGCACACCTCTCAACCCCTATCGACTTTTTTTTGCAAATGGGTCCACTATCATAGTACTTCATAAGTTCCAACTTTCAGCCTTCTAGCATAAGTGGTTCCTGAGATCAAGAAACCAAAATTTTTCATTTAAAACGCTCCCCCATCCTCCCCTCTTACACCCCTAACCCGCCAATAAGTACCACTTGTAGCCGTTCACCCACTCTACCTAACATAAAAATTTCAACTTAATATCTCAAGGGGTTTGTGAGCTACGCACCTTCAAACGGTTTTGCGTACGGCGTACGGCGTCTACGGCGGACAGACGGACATTTTTTTTTTTTGCTTTTTTGGTGTTTACTAGTCCTAAAAAGTGTAAATACAAATTTCAGGGTAGCAAACTTTTTTTGAAATTTCAGGACGATCACAATACTTTATTATTAAAAAATAATAAAGTAAAATTGGTTAAATTTCTTGTGGAATTCACACCATCAGTAGGTTGAAGCGTAAAAAAAGCTACTGGAACCTTCTTTTTTCGGGGTAAATTCAGAAAATTAGTATTTTTGGTTAATTTTAGAAGTAGGGAAAATTTTTTCTTTTAAAAAACTTACACTTTCATATTATCCTAAAATTAAAAAAATGTGGTACACAATTCCGAAAAAAAAATTACTCAGTTTTATTTTATGTCACATGATTTATTAAAAACTAAATATTTTATTAAAAGTTATTAGATATTATATTATTGTAAATTATGAAAGCAGTAATTTAGTAAGTACGAATTGAATGCGATGAAAATAAACATTAAAATTCAACTTCCGAGTAGCACTCTGTAGATAGCACAGGTGTTTTGCTAGAGATTTTCCTAAGATTACTCCAACATTGTAGTCCAAAACTTCCACTCAAATCAATGAATATGGACTTTAGCTCCACATACTCTTTTAAACGAGCAAGCTAGCTTCATAGATTTCGTTTGGAGTTCAAATAACTGCATGCAGTAAAAGATTGCGGTGAAATGTATAATTCAAATGTGTATCTTAAATATTACAGAATTAATCTAAGAGTAAATCTAATCATCTAAGGTGTCTTCAAACAATATGAGATCATTCGGTCTCAATATGCAATAATAAACAATCATACATAGCAGCGTAAGGCCTCCACTGATCATACTCGATACGTAAAGAAATTCGAACCACCACGAACTGAATTCACCTAGCCCATACCATACTAATGTTATAATGAAATTTTCCAGCAAGACTAGCAAAAAATAACCGATATACATCTGTCGAACGTGTCGAAATTTAATTTTAAATTCCAATATAACGAAAATGTAGATATACGCTAGGCCAAAATAGAACAGGATCCGTTCGCATTTGTCCTTAAGACGACTCTCGAATGCTAAGCACAGTAGCATTAAGACGTAATGTGCTCCAATAAGGTAAACAAATTCCAGTGGAAAGAAAACGAAAAAAACCGAAAGCGATATCATTCGCATGAAAATGAACAAAATCCATCCGAAAAATGATACAAATTTTCCCGCAAAATTGTCCTGTTCCACACCTTCAATCATTTTCTTACGAGTCGGTAAAAAGAAATCCAATTCATCTGCTCCCACACCAGAACTAGGGCCGGCACCCCCGGCAGGAGCAGATGTTGTTCTTAGAGATGTCTCTGGTTTAGGATTTGTCATTTGACTGGAGTAGCTGCCACGTATAAAGTCATTAGTATTATCCTTCTTAGGTTGTGAACCCTTATCTCGCTCCTCTTGGCTTAGAGCTCGTTCAATGAGAAGGCGTGGTGGGCGGGGTACATGATCCTTAATGTATATTTCGGCATTGAGCACTAGCATGTCCGTGAATTGGGATAATCTATTAAGTGGATTAAAAGACTGCCTTTTACTGGTGCCAGTGGCAGGCGTTATCGGTGGCGCTGGCGGAGGAATATCTGGAACATAATCAGAACCCATACTTTGAATTCTTAGCTGTCTTGCACTTAGTTCGCTTCGTAGTTCCGGATTAGTTTCGTCGGCTGAATCAATTGTACTCCAATCACTTTCCGGGATGCTTCTACGTCTTCCTATGTCTAATTCATCCACTCCAAGGATATCCGGCTTTTGGTCGAGATGTAAAGAAGCAACCGTGTTACCTTTTTGGCTTGCATTCAAATTTTGTGCAAGTACAATGCTGGCCCGACTTGTTCCAGGCCTGGATGCATTATTCTTATCCGTGACACGGTCTTGGGGATTGTTTGGCTCCGATGTTCGTTGCTGTGAATGAAATCGCTGCATGATATGTTCAGTTTCGGGGAACAATCGAGAATTCTGTTCACTTCGCTTTTTCGATTGCCTTACTTCCTCGGTAAGACTTCGAGTCCTTTGAAATTTCCGCTGACAATGCTGGACATATTGCTTTGTAGACCATGGATAATGGCGTCCAACGATTTTTTGACTTTCGAATCGTTGATAGGACATGGTTATTACGGCAATGTTGACCAATGCAAATACAACGCTTAGCACTTGAACGTTGGCTGTAATTAAAAATTTTGAAGTTAATTTCAATTCATCACAAGGTTTCGAATTGGTGTAAATGCAGAAAGAAGCAGATGTAATAGAATAGAATAGAAAAACCTAAAACAAAATACAGAAAAGTTACAAACGACAAACAACAATTATAAAAAAAAGCAAACAACTAATTGAATTGTATATCTGCTACCAAAAATACCCGTTGCATGTACGATTTTTTTGCCTGAAATATTTTATTTAATTTTTGGTATTTTTTTCAGCATGACCTATAATATAATACAAGCTTTAAGGGTCCCATAGACGACGGGCACGCATGCATGTCATTCTTCCATGGGATAATTTCACTTTCTTAGTTATAATAATGTGTGCTCCTGAAAATATTCAGTTCTATTTAGAATCATTTTTGAAGCCCAGTATGTTCCCAAATTGTTTCACTCAATGATATGTTCCAACGAACACTTTGGAGTTGGCTGCACATTTTTTTGGGTAGGATTAAATATGAGATGGATTTATTCCTACGTCCAGTGTTGTTGGCAAAGAAAATCCTAACTATATTTCTATAATACATACTCCAATTGAAATCTGAGAGTATTATAAGTTTAATCCAGCCCAAAAGTTTGTAATGCATAGAACCGAGCCTTGGATGAAAAAAAGTTATAAATTTGTTTTGTTCATTTGTGGCCGAAAACCCCATATCCGTCTACGGTCTGTCCATCCGACTGTGCGTTCGCATAATAACTCAAGAACGCCTTAACCAAGGATCTTAAAATTTTGAATCTGAGTGTTTGGTTGAATTGTCCTACTCTTTTGCGTAGCTGCCATACAAAAAATCCTTAAAATACAAGAATTTTGGTCAATAACTTCGGAACGTCTTAAGCTACGACTTTGAAATTTTGTGTACGTAGTTTTTACAATAGTTGAAGTAATAAGTATGAATATGAAAAGGTTCGCCTGAATCGTTCGAGTAGTTGCCATACAAAAATTCTGTAAAAATATTCCACCCAATTAACGCAACTCACTAAAATTCAAGAAAATAGTTGTGTCTTAAAATAAAGTTCAAGTTCAGTAGTCGGCAAAATTCCTTATTCCTTAAAACACGAGTTCATTTCAGAATGGTTTAAGCTACGACTTTGAAATTTTGTATGAGTTGATTTTACAATAGTTTGAGCTAGAGATGGGTCGTTCACGAGTGAACTGTTCCAAAAGAACACTTCCTTGAAGTGAGTGAGTGAAGTAACTCACTCTTTTTGGTGAACTGCAGTTCCATTGGACACGTGACAAAAAATTAAAAACGATATACCTACTTATGAAAGAAAAATAGAGACTAACAACCTAGGCAGACGACCAACAAAATCTTCTCGTTTTGCCCCTCTCAGACTTTTTTTTTTGCTCATTTTCTACTAGATCTACTAACCTTTTTTTTTCTCATCTTCTACTAGATCTACTGACCTTTTTTTTTGCTCATCTTCTACTAGATCTACTGACCTTTTTTTTGCTCATCATCTTCTGCTAGATCTACTGTCTTCCAACTACGACTAGTGACCACTGAACGATAGAACGAAGAGTTCCGTGGAAGTACTTCACTGAACTCGTTCCTTAAAGTGAGTGACTCGGAGTGAAGTACTTCACTAAAAGGAACTGCTTTGCCCATCTCTAGTTCGAGCTATGGTATGATTATGAAGAAAATTCCATTAGTCGTTCGTTTGGCTGCCATACAAATATCCCGTAAAAATGTCTTCACTCAATTTACAGAACTCACTATAACTCAAGAAATCGTTCAACTACGAATTCGGAATTTTGTACAAATTAGTGAAAACAAAGTTCAAGTTTTCTAGTCAACGAAATCTTTTTGCGCCTTTGACCAGCTCCAAACAAAAAATCCTTAAGACAGTTGTTTAAGACTATTTCCCCATAGCTTTTGAATGCTTCAAGCTAGGAATTTGAAATTGTACACATTAATTGTACACATTAATTTTTAAATGTTTGCGTGGTAAACGAACAAATATTCTAGAAATCGGTTGTGTCCTTCCTGCAACTCTCATTTGAAAGCCCTTTAAGAAGGAAAACTTTATTTTTGGTGCTTTACCTACTTCCATAGATATTGTTACAAGCTACGGTCTTGCCTGGATTTCAAGTATGACACAATTCCTTTAAAATCAGTGGAAACAATAATTTATTATTCGCATTCAATAATCGCAGTAATAATTGTACTAATAGGCAACGCAGCCCGATTTTATATAAGTACAACTTGATCATTGCAATATTGCGGTTTCCAATCAAATATCGCTTTACAAATATTTCGAATCGCTTCGTTTTCTCACCGTAGTAAAATTTTCCGCAGTAAAGACTGTGTCATATGTAGAGCCGTTTTTATATACATTTGTGTAATCGAAAGCTTTTCCGAATATTCGATGGTGTGTGTCTAAGTTTCAAGAAATTCTTCTGCATGCGAGAAAAGTCGAGAGATTTCCACGCTATTCTGGTGGTATATGTAAGAACAATCGATAAGGGGAAAAGTAATTTTTTTCGAACACTACCGAACTTTTCCGAAGATTTTGCCACGCCTTTCTCATTTTATAATGCAAAACAGCTTTGCAGCTAGGTATTGGGAGGTTCTTGTTTTTCTCACTAGAAACCGGACAAGTAGCTCGGGTTGCCAGGGTAGCATATAAAATTATGAAATTGAATACTGCTAATATTGGCTTTTACTTTCGAATAGCAACCAAACGAGAGTCCTTAATAAAGGACAAATTACATGCGCACTCCTTAGTCCACTTTATTCCCAACTACAATATAAATCGAAGTTCAGTATTTCATCTAGAATATCATACGATTGTCTTGCAGACGATCGTGACTGCAGTATGTTTTTGAATTAAAATTCACCAAACTTTAACAAATTTTTTTTTAACTCTTATAACAAAAATAAATAACAATATGTACTCGTAAACCGATGTTTGGAAGATTCTGTAATGCAAGAAAAGATAGAAAATTGTTGAAAGGGAATGAACTGGAACCCTTGGTAATCGTAATGTGAGAAAAATATTTTCTGTATGATTCGCAGAGGAGAAATTTGTCGAAATGAAGTAAGTTTTTTGGCACTTGCACAATTAATTGGGACAATAAATGTAATAATATTATAGACATAAATTTTATTGATTGTTAGATAAGTAGGGGGCTTATAGAAATCAAACGATTATTTCGAAAATTTACAACGAGCGTCAAAGGCTTATTCAGTGATTTGAATTTTTTTAACACACAGTATCACAGGTCTTCCAACTGACTGTGGTTTTTTCTTCCAACTGACTGTGTCTTTTTCTCAAATTGTGACACTGGGATAGGTGACCAAACAGTAACACAACATGATAGATTACGTCCGTAATTCTAGGCTAATCAAGTTACTTTAAATCTATCGACATTAACTGATTAGATTCTTGGCTAAAGCCATAAAAAGTTGGAATACCACCTTCTTAGTTTATTCAGGAGGGAGCACTGTACTGTATATTCCATTTAGATTCGTTGAGTCCACTATAGTTCCGTATGGCACGAAATCTACTTTCATTGCTCCTAAATGCGTGATTTAAGGTGCTCTTACACGTGCAATTTTTCCAGCAATTGATTGCCCGACGACTATTGCCAAAACTAGTGAAGCGATTAATGGAGCAATACAGGACAATATCATGCTAGTTGCGGCAATATTTCGGCAATGTGGCAATGTTTTCACAGATTGCTACTATTGCTCGCCCTATAGTTGCTGTATTTCCACTAAATTGGAAAATTCCGAGCAATTGTCCTCGTTCGGTGATTTAATTGTCAAGTTTTGTTTTGAGTTTTGCATTTATTTGTCAAGTTTCGTGTTATAATGGCTTGGAATTCAAATATTTAAAGTTTTATTTTAAGTTTTAGATTTGTTTGTCAAATTTACTTTCATAGACTGAATTGGTCGTGTAAGCCCTTATTGCCAAATTGTTAGATATTGGTCAATATCGCTCATCACAATTCAGCAACGAGTAGATGAAAAGTTGATCCACATCGCCTGTTGCTAGTGTTGCTGTGTGTTGCTTCATATTTTCGTGACGTCAAAATTGACCAATATAGCTGCAAATTGAGGTATATAATCGCTGGTGTAAGAGCACCTTTCGCAAACATGCATGTCTTACTATTGAACTTCAGTCTAAGCATCTAAGCCCTTTAATATTTATAGATGACATTAAATTATATATTGGAAATGGTACGCGCTCTTTTAGCCGAGAAGTCCAATTTGACGTCGGTCTAGGCAAATGTCTAGTTGGAGATATTCGTAGGGGTATTTACGAGCGACATACCAAATACAGCTTGGACGTTATGCATATGGAAACTATGGACGCGGCAGTGCTTTTCAGGGAAATTGCACTTCTCACTGTTTTTGCTAAGACTTACGCTGATGATGAAGACTCACCACCTAATGGGTTTCATCTGTACTAGGGTTTGAATAAGTGGTGCAATGGTCATATATCGATTTGGAGTTCGCCAACCGTTTGGTCTGCACTACTATGGCCAAATTCGAAATGCATCACTCGAAATCACCAGTGAATGCATTAATGAGTTAAGCTTACACTGTATGACATCGTCAAATATTTAAATAAAAACATATGACGAAAAGTTCCATCAAATTTTTTCCGTCAAAGTAAACTTTGTGTAAAGCAAATAATATAATGTGGCAAACAAGAATTTGACGATTACACATTTGCCAGGGAAAAAGGGACAATATTTGACAGTGTGACATACAGTGAATACTAGTTTTAAGATTTTCATATATACCGGGACAAGCAAGTTATCATTTATTGGTTTGTCGAACATAACAGACCCGATATACACCTTGTTGGCGAGATAAAACGGACTGTGTATATAGTGGTGGTTCCTATGCAGAAATTAAAGAAATTTGGCATTCCAGTCAAATCGATATTAACAGGAATAATACTAAAGTCTTTTGGCGCTTCCGTGGAAAAGCTGAATTTTTCATCCATACTGCTGAATGAAATTCAAAAGTACACCATTCTGGATAGGCTTATGTAGTTCGCGAACGAACTAGTTCAGAAGATCGTTCCCAGAACTGCAGAGAACAAACTAGTTTGCAGTCAGTCCCGCTCCTAGTTCGTTTGTATGCATGCATTGCCGTTTGTAAGCCAGTGGTACAATATACTTCTAGAGTGATGACCTTTTTTTTAGCTCATCACATTCTATTAGACGACCTCTTGTACTTGTATGTACACTGGCGATAATTTTTTTTGGTCATCACACTCTACCTGAGGACCTTTTTCTTTTGGTCATCACATTCTACCTACGACTACAAGTCGTTCCAAACTTCACTGCCTTTCTCTCATCACTGAACTTCAAGTTCGTTCTTTTAGTTCACTAGTTCGAGGGAGTTCAGCCGCGAACTAGTGAACTAAAAGAACGAACTAGTTCGCGAGGTATCCGGGAATCGGAAATTATCGCTCACTATGGTGAACTAAAATGCGCAAGCTTAATTCTGGATACTTGTGCAATAATGTGGAACAATATGTCTTCATCATGGACAATCCATGATTTGGACGACTTCATTGTCCGTTTCCTCTTTTGTTTGCGACAAGTCTTGCGTTATTCCCCGTCGTGTCGCAATGTACCGGGTACTTTATCCGACCCGAGCGACTGATCTCATATAATAATAATTGAATATGCTTAGTTGTTATATCGATTACGCCTAGGATTTTGCCAGATTCCTCACTTTTGGCTAACTAAGGTCCTCAAGATTTATCGCTGAGATCACGCACTGATCAGGTTTTCGACAACAGCCATAGATGGTACCAGTTCATAGAGGCGCTACCGCAACGAACTACAATTAGGAGATGCACACTCCAATGGGACTCTTTGAGTCTTCTATGGTTTTGTATGGTTCTGATTCTGTTTTCCTTGGTTCTAAATAGTACATGGCACTGTCACGGTATTTTGGGGTGGTACAAACTGTGCCACTTAATGTTTCTTAATTTTCAGTAGTGCGCTTGGAATGACCGATGTCTAAGATCCTGCTTGTGTAACACCCCCACCAGAGCTCTTACGATTCGTGAGGAGGACGAAAAAGTTCGAGTAGACTGGGGGACTCGAGTCAAATGGGCCACTTTTGGCTGAGTCCTCAAGATGCACTGCTTTGCTGCGTGTCTTCCCCCGCATCAAACAATAACAACACCCCCATTTAACTGTAATATACAAAAGAAGTTTGGATAAGGTAGTTTAACATGGTATTGACATCGAGGCTATGGACGAGCTAGATTTCTATTTACAAGTGTCTCATTCATTCAAATATTACCTGAGATAAGAGATGAGAGCGAGATCATCCAAGGAAATATGCAAATTATGTATGAATACATGTATACAATGTACATTATTTTCTTACTTTCCACACATCATTATGGCACTCTAAACGGAAGTTCATTTTACAAAAACTGCCTAGTCAATAAAACATTACATTCATTCATAGAGCTGTTGTCTTTAACCCAATATAAAAAAACATTCACGAATTTAAATGAACTTGCCTATGGACGTACCTACGTGTTTGCTCTTTTCATCAATTTCATATGCCAAATTGAAAAGTATAAATAAAAAACGGGATAGTTTATTTAGTGCATATTGTGCAATACTTAAACTTGCCCTTGATTTATTCGATAATGATGTGTGTTTTGAACTTTATTTATTATGCATATTCACACTGCCACCATACGTTTCGACAAATTTGCATGCATAAAATTAATTTGAAATAAGTTTTGACTTAATTTATTAATTAATTTTTGTCCAGTTGGTAGACATAGCTTTTATTTTCTTTGAAGTGACGAATGTGTTCAGGAAATATTAAATGAGAGACGTGTTATAATATGTGCTATGTATGCCAAGGTAGCATTAGTTTATTCACGATTTCCATAGTTGATAATTTTTGGCGCTGGTATAAAAATTATTAAAAAAAACTCAGTTGAAAATTCATCAATTATGTAAATAGACTGAAAAACTTTTGTTAAAAATATCAACTGGAAGATACTAAAGATTAAAGTTGAAAACATTTTTACTGTACCTTTTCTGAAAAAAAACTCAAATGCAGATTAGACACTTTTAGTCGGCCGACAGTTAAATTGAGTAGTAAATGCTATGCTGTCATATGCAGTGGCACACCCACCGTTCCTAAATAAATTTTTTACCTTACTTTAACTTACTGTTGAAGAGATGAATGTTTCATGGATATTGCGTCTGCAATATATTCTGTTCTGACAAGCGATTCTACGGAACTTAATATTTGGCTTCGACTTCTATCATTGTTCAGATTTACCTAAGTTTGACTCAGCGCAAATATTGACCGTCTTTTTGGAATTACATATGGTGTAGGTTTGATTGATAGTGCTGTTGTCGAAGCAATATCTATAATTGGTGACGTTAGTACCTGACTAGATTTAGGTGCATATATAACTACATACATGAAAGTTCAACTAAAAAGTGCTCAACTAGTCCCTTTTGATTTAAAAAGTTACCAGATTAGCGGCGAATTGTTCAATAAGCACAGCAAATGGCAGTACGCATAGCAACAAGCAATTAATCGGTTGTTTTTTCGCTGACTTGGGTGTGTTTCATCTTCAAAATAAAGGGTGTTACAATAACTCGTTCCGAAGTTAAGTCAAAATTTAAAACAAGTGGATGATGAAGTTAATGAAATCTTTATTAAAAAATGTTATTTGGTCCATGACAATTAAGTATGGAAAAGAATATCACTCAAATACTCGCTACGGCTCCTACGGCACACCTCGACACGTTTGTCCAAATTTTTTATGACATTACGGTATAATTTCTCCTCAATTACACCAATATAGTTTGTTATCTCGCCCTTCAGTTGTTGAATGGTGGTGGGTTTATTGGCGTAAACCTTGCTTTTGAGATAACCCCAAAGAAAGAAGTCCAACCGAGTCAAATCGCAAGATCTCGGTGGCTAATTGATTTCGCTGTTTCTGGAGATTGCAATAATTCCATTGTTGCGTTGGCTGTGTGGCACGTCGCCACCATCTTGCTGGAACCACATGTCGTCGATGCCATAATCATCCAATATTGGCCACAAAAAGTTGGTGATCATGGCACGTAGGGTCACTAGATACACAACACTCTCTACCTAGGGTTTGGCAGATACGTCTAATTCGGTCACTTCTGTACTAGAAATTATAATTTAACCTCACAAAAATTGCCTGTTTATAACTAGTTCGCCTGTAATCAAAGCTACACAGTAAACAATTTTGTGAAAATTACTATCCTTAAAACAGTAAAATATTCCGCATTGATGTAGTAAATTTACGAATTTTCATTAAATGCAACAAAATTGAAAGTAATTCTTAAGACTACGTATTTTTACACATTTAATTCATAAATTTACTGACTGGGTAGTATTGCAACACCGCATGAAATTTTCCACATTTAATGTGGAAAATTGATCATTGTGTATAAAAGTACTCAATTTGCATATAATTTTGATACTTCAAACGTAGTAATTTGTTTTTTGTGATATGACCGCTTCGTTGTTTAATTCACTTGTTTCGTGGTTTTGTGTAAGGCGTGATTTAAAATTTAAAAAAAACATACTGCAGTCACGATCGGCTGCAAGCCAATCGTATAATACTCTAGATGAATACTGAACTTCGATTTATATTGTAGTTGGGGATAATGTCAAATTACGTGTGTGCATGTGTATGTCCTTTATTAAGGACTGCCATTAGATTGCTACTCAAAACTAAACGACAATATTCAGTGTTTAATTCCATTTCTTGAACTGGGTAAGTCATCGAACAAAAATGTCCTTTTTGAAGGACTTTCACATGGGAGGTGCAGGAAGGACTCACTCGATTTCTTACATATTTATCTTTTTCCTTGGAACCATTTAAAAATGAACGTGTACAAAATTTCAAATCCGTAGCTTGAAGCGTTCAAAAGTTATCAAAAAATACTGTTGAACACGTGTCTTAAGGACATTTTGTATGGCAGCTACCCGAAGGAGTAATAGGATTTCGCTGACTAGTAAAATCGAACTTTCTTTTCACTCAAAACCAATTTGTACAAAATTCCGAATTCGTAGCTAAAAGATTACTTGAGTACTTATAGTGAGTTTCGTAAATTAAGTGAATACATTTTGACAGGATATTTGTATTGCAGCTACACGAAGGACTAACAGGATTTTCTTCATAATCATATATTTAACTCCAACTATTGAAAAAATAACACATACAAAATTTCAATGTCGTAGCTTAAACCCTTCTGAAGTTATCGACCAATATTCTTGAACACGTGTTTTAAGGATATTTTGTATGGCAGCTACCCGAAGGAGTAGGACGATTTGGCCCGTTAACAAACTTAGCCTTACAAATTCAACCAAACATCCAGATTCAAAATTTCATGAGCGTAGGTGAAGGCGTTCTTGAGTTATTGTGCTGACGGACAGACGGACGGACGTCAAGCGGATTTGAGGTTTAAACAAAAAATAATATATAACTTTTTTTCGTCCGAGGCTTGGTTCTATGCGTTACAAACTTTTGGGCTGGATTAAACTTATAATACTCTATATGATTTCATCTAGAGTACAAAAATGTATAGTGCTTTATAGTTTCTACCCTTTTTGACCTATATCCTGGGTTTTTCCCAATTATCATGTGTTGATTGATCTCCTTCAATTTTTCCAATTGTCGATTGCTGTGTCCTTTGCCCTTCCAAATACGTCTGGAAATTCATCTGCCGATCATTCGCTTGAAGCTTATTCATTTATATTATCAATAAATTAATAATAATAATAAGCAAACGTAAACATGTCACATTTTTGTAGTACATATTAGTTTTTCCACACCGTGTGTAATTTTACGCACATTTTTAGCGATTGATTTCCACACTTGTGTGTGAATTTCCGCATTAATAGTAAAAATCACAAGAGTGTGTAATTAAATTTGACAATAGTAATTTTACTGCTCTCAGAGTAGGCACTAAATTGCCTACTCTAAAGTTAGTATCACAATGTTTGACCAAGCGGTCAAATTGCAGTAATGAGCAATGCGAAATAACGAATTTAAATTAATCTCTCAGTATCCGCTCGGTCAAATTCGCTATTTCATATTTCTTATTACTGCAATTTGACCACTTGGTCAAACAGTGGAATACCAACTTAAGAGTAGTCAATTCTTTTTTACTGTGTACACTGAAAGAAAAACTATGTTTATTCCAAGGTTGCATTGACTATATTAAAGTTCTTCTAACTATTGTAAAACAGATATGTTTCCAATGATCATGGATATGGTGCTCCTACCCATAGCATATGATTCGTAAAAACATAGTATGGTTGCATTAAACATACATCCGTACTGAAATTTAATATTGTTGAACCAATCATTCTCGTTACATGATGTAAAAGTATATTATAATCACGACAACAATATTCTATGATCAGTGGAACCATGAAATTTGATAAAATAATTCCCACAACCATACCAGATATGGTGTGCGCAATCATGTAAGGTAAGATATTAGATATGATTGTCGCAACCATACTATAATTGACATAACTTTGAATGGTCAGTGCAACTATACTCATTTGATTAGATATGGTCAGTACAATCATATTACTTGACATATTATGATTGCCGTAACCATACTGTGATTGTGATAAGCATGAATATGGTCAGTGCGATATTAGAATTTGTTAAGATATGGTGAGTACAATCATGTAAGTTGATATTTGGGTCATTCCATCAAGAATGGCCAAAGTTGTGACCTTACCATTTTCGATTCTCTTGAACATTTTTGTAATTGCTGCCATAATTGAAATTCAATTTTTTATTTCTATCTAATTTTTTTTAGTTATAGTATGTGAAAGTATGTTCAAGTGTGCTCAAAATTAGTGTCCGAGTGCTCTTTGAAAATTCATATCTCTAGTAATTTTTATACTTTCATTATATATTTCTAGGAACCATGTCACATGATGTTTATGATTGGCGTAACCGTTCTATTAAATAAGAAGGTTGCATGAATCACACACCTAGGTTTCCACAACCATGAATTTGATTGAGCCAAACATAACATGTTTTCCAAAAAGATATCTATGTTTCTAGTAACTATGTTACAGAATTTTTATGGTTGGCGTAATCGTTCTAATAAAAAACATGGTCGCGTTAATCACACAACTAGGTTTTTACAACCATAATTTTGTTTGAGCCAAACATAACATATTTTCTAAAAACATAACTATGTTTCAAGTAACCATGTCACACGATTTTTATGATTGACGTAACCGTTCTATTAAAAAAGATGATTGTGTGAATCACACACCTAGGTTTCTACAACCATAATCAAACATTGTAAGCTTCCTAAAAACATAACCATAGTTCTAGTAACTAAATGGTAAAATTTTTGTTATAGACCTATAGTTATTACAAACATACATTCAGTTAGTACAACTCTGTTACATGTTTTAACATGGTTGTGGCAACTATGACATCAATCATAGTAAGGTTCTCCCAAAATATGGTGGCCATAATCATATTTTTTCTTTGAGTGTAGCTATTGGACCTGGTCCTTAAGAACACTTTCACCTTCAAGGAATAAAGATCAGATAAAAGTTTCAATCAAGTGTATTTTTGAGCTAAGTGCTTAAGGTTTCCAACAAGTTTGTTGGAAATTCGCATATCACCTAAAACTTGTCTATTGTCTATTCAGAGATTTGCTTTTCTTTGCTACCTTTCAATTCACACTTCAATCACTGCATTTTAAAATTTACATGTCCGGTGAAGGAAGCTCTACTCATCCGCTTCTAATAGAAACACTCTAGAAGATAAACCACAAGATTTCTTTTAGTAGCGGTAGTAGCTTTTTTGAGCATTTTAACAAGTAGATCAGAAAATTTAGAAATTCATGCAAGTCTTTGAGCAGGACCATTTGGGGATGGAGTGTGTGTAGATCTACAGATAAAAGGAAGTATATTTAAATATTATCACCTCACGCCCATTAAAAAAAAAAAATAAATTGCGTGCTAAAGTTATACGTACATTCTATTGCTTTCATATCACTTCCTTGTCTGGGCAGTTACCTCCAACTGGGAAGGTACATACAGCGAAAATTTGCTCTACTATGGATGTACAGAAACAACCACGATAAACTTAGTTTAATGGAAGTCGGCAATAGTTTCAACCAATAAAAAAAATAATTACACCAGGTTCTCAAATATAAAATTCGCTTTGAACAGATGGTCGTCCTTCCATCCAGGATGTGTTTTGTTTTCTAATGATTACTCCAAATGATCCCTTCCGGGGTAAATGTGTATAAGGTTTTACTGAATTCAATTTACAAATTGCTATCTTCATAACAATATAAGAAATGTAAACTTAATGCAAAAAAAAAGCTTACACACTCACAGGACAAACAGCATAAAATGGAGCAGAACTGAATATGGAATAGAACAAACAAAAATTACACATAGCAAGCAGAGTGGATAGCTTCCATAACACCAGACGAACAAAACTTTACTTGTTTCATAATTCCGAAAAATATCCTTTCTCAGAAGGATGAACAACTGCAGGATAACTTGAGGTGCTGCTTGAAAGTAGGCTTGCACGAACCGGTACAGCTCAAATGGCGAAGTTTCAGCGGCTTTCATCACGCTATGCTCACGCTCATAGTCGTCCTCTTCGTGGAAGAGTGCCTCCACAGACCAAAATATACGACGACAAAATCTAAAAAAAAACAACAAATACATTTGTGTTTTGAAAATCCAATCAAAAAATGATTTCAATCTGGTTAGCAAGGCTTTCATCGAGTAAAACGGTCTGCCAAATGGATTTCGTCTGATAATAATCGAGTAATCGAATAAGGCAATTACCTGAAGATTGCACCCACCGGAAAAAGGATCATGTTCAACAGCAGCCTAAAAAAGAACTTCACGTTTACTGCGTTGCATCCTTGCGATTCGGGCCATTGCCACGGCGACGTAACAATTGCAACGAAAGTCACAAACGCAGGTAATATTATTAGTCCCAATGTAAGCCATGCATACAGGATGTCCTTGTCACGGAAGTGTTGAATAGTTACGCCAATATCGGCCAGTGTTTGTATTAAGTAGGCTACCAACTCTAAACTAGCGGGCAGTAGAAATGTAAAAATGATTTTTGTCCCAGTTTTTATTTCGTATCCCAAAACGTGTTTGGGCACACCGTCAAGCACGTCCATTTTTCACTAATTAGCACTTTTCACAACACTTACAATCAACAATTTCCGTTCAATTAATTCGTAAGAGGCTCCGTTTTCGAAATATTTGCAGCACATTTTTCACGAAATAATGACAAGTTTATGCTATGATTAAGCGCTCGGCATAGTTGAATAGGTGTATGAGTAAAGTGTTCACTTTCAACCGATACTTACTATGCTATAGATAAGATAGCGTTAGATAAGATACGTAACCCATTGCTACAGGGTGGCTCAATAACACTCACCCGATGTAGTCTTACTATATCTTTAAAATGAAACAACATAAATTCATAAGTTTTTTTTAAATGCTTATTTGGACCTTCAGGTTTGTTTTACTTTTTGAAGATGATATGGGTCAAGTAGCCCGCCGCCATTGTTGACGACCATTTGGGCTCTTTTTACCGCATTTTCAATCGTTTTGGCGAGAACTTCGGGCGATAAGTTCTCACACTCTTGTCGGATATTCTCTTTGACAGCTTCCAGAGTCTGTGGCTTGTTCTGATAGACACGTGACTTCAAAAAACCCCAAAGAAAGAAGTCTAAAGCGGTCAAATCGGACGATATTGCCGGCCAGTTCAAATCGCCAAAACAAGACATTAGGCGACCCGGAAGCCAGAAACGCATCCTTCAAAATGTCTGTTGTCGCGCGAGCTGTGTACGGCGGTTGCACCGTCTTGTTGGAACCACATGTCCTCCAGTCCCAATTCATCAATTTCCGGCAATAAAATCGCGTTAATCATTGTTCTGTATCGTGCACCAGTCACGATAATCGCGTTACCCATGGCGTCCTCGAAAAAATTAAGCCCGATGACACCTCCGGTGTAAATGGCGCACCGTGCAGTGACTTTTAGTGGATGTAATGGGTTTTCGTGAGTGATACGTGGATTCTCAGAGCCCCAAAAGCGCAAATTTTGAACTGGGCCTCGTCGTTCATGATGAATTTCGACCGAAAATAAATAGTCATGAGTATTCCGCGATCTTGAGGAGTTTAGCGTTCCATGTTTCATGGCTTGTCGACGTGTATTCTGCATCTGTTTACTTCACAAATATCAAAACAAAACTGACAGTTGTCGCCATTTGCCATAGTTATAACATTTTCCAATGGGGTGATGCATTTTCTTAAAAGATTTTTTTTATTGTTTTTAACGTACAAGGAAGATCTGTCTTATTCGTTGTTTACTTCTTTTTGCCTTTGCCTCCCTTCTCGGCCTTCAGATTGGCGAATTTAACTTCCCTGTCTTTCTTGAGGACTCGTGTGGTTCTGTCGCTCTTTGTACGTTTCTACAATGTGTTGAAGGCGATATCCAGCAGCTTATTCCTCTGCCGCTTGGCGAAGCTAAGCTTGAAGCGGTCGAAGTCATACAGTTGTGTACGTTTGCGAATTGATTGGGCCTTCAGCGACCAGGCGGTCTGCCTCCACTTGGCCTTCGCGTCAAAGTCCTTCCAGGCTTTGCGAAAAATCCTTGTTGGTGCTGTGTACGGGAACTTGATGCGGAACTTGGTCAAATGGATATTCGCAAGCCGGTACTCCTGGCGTGGTACTCCGGTCAAGGGTCCGTCAACAAGTACCTGGGTTTGGTCAATAACATCGACGATGGCAACGAGGCGTCCCTTCAAGGGGCCTGCGGCGCATTTGGCAATTCTGCCAGTCTCTACGAAACGCTCGAACGGCATGGTTAACCGGAAAGAAAGCCACCCTGTATTATGAGGGATATAAATTTCAGTGTTCACAACAAAAAAAAAAACCTTAAAATAGGTATGTGTAATGAATGTAATTTTACATGCTCTATTTTTAGAAATAACAATCAAAATATGTTCGGAACTTAGAAATGTGCACATACTCGTAGTGACGTTCGAAACATACATCCAAACAAATGTTGAAAGAACTCTGTGGTACCTCTGTCGTATCATTTCCGATAAAGATTAGCGGCCATATAGCGACTACGTGCTGCGATGTTGACCGATTGATGCATCCATTTATTAAAAACCATTTGCTAGATACTTCAAGGAGTACCTTGATTTGAGAGAATGCATGTATACGGCGTTGATGTAATGAGAATGGAGGAACTCCGCTCTCGCTCCCAACCTGAGCTCTTACAATTCGTAAGAAGAACGAAAAAGTTCGGGTAGAGACTGTGGGATTCGAGTACAATGGGCCCATGTTGGCCTGAGTGCTCAAGACGCGCTGATTTACTGTGTGTCTTCCCCCACACCAAACAACAACAACCTTGATTACACCTGTTCTTATTACCAATTTTTCAAATGATGAAAAATTACAGCATGACAAATCGGAACCTTCTTGTTTTACGGGCTCTCTTTTAATACAGCAATAAGTGAAGCCACGTGATTCATTAAGGAGGGTTGCTTTCTCCAGAACTGAACTTAAATTTTAACTCAAAATTCCTGTCAAGTTTCGACTTTGTGGCTTAACGATTGCTTGAGTTATAGTGGATTTCACTCCAGGACAATTGTGTGGAACGTACGCGAAGGACTTTTTTTTATAGTCATTACTTCAACTACAACATCGCAAATATAACGTTGGCCAAACATCTTCATTTCAATCTTAAGTTATCGGTTAAAATTCGTAAGCACGTGTTTTAAGGACGTTTGAATGAGCGCTACCAGAAGAAGTTTGATCTCGTTCACAATCGAACAGAACGTTACTTTCTATTTAAACCCGATTTGTGTTAAATTCGACTTCCTAGCGGAAGTATTTCTTAAGTTACAGTGGATTTTGGAAGTTTAATGAACACATTTTACAAGGACTGTTGCCTGATTACTATACGAATTGATATGTGTGTATCTGAAATTATTGGAAAACTAAGTTGTACCAATTTTTAAAATCCTAGCTTAATGCATTCCGTAGTTATTGTCCAATATCCTTGAGTACGTATTTTAAAGACCTCGAAGTATCCAAAGTAGAGAAGGAATATCCTGACTTGACGCGCTTTGAAGTTATTGGCCATATTCGTGAAAATGTCTTTTAAATACTATTGTACGGCAGCCACCTGAAGAGTAGAACGACTCTCAATATGAAATTTAGAAATATAACTAGAGCCAGTTGAAAGACCTTTACTGTAGAAGTCAGTTTAAAACAGTGTTGGACTAGGTCCGAAGAAACTGTTTCGTTGTAGACTAATATCTTCTAGATTAGAGATTACATTGGAAAAAGGGGTTGGTATGGTTAACCTCTGTCACTGCAGCCACAGTTGGGCTTATTATGACGTCCCCCCGGATTGACTATGATTCCTCTTCAATTGCTGCGCTTTCAATGAAGCCTAGTATTTTGCGAAGAGGAATGGTCAGGAATTCCGATGGGTCCATGAAACCCTGACCGAAGTGACGAAGTCTTTTGTGAGCTAAACCATCACATTCACAGATGATATGCTCTGGTGTTTCGTCTTCGTCATTGCATATTCTGCAAATTTTAGTCTGAGAGAGACCAATCCTATTGAGATGCTTCCTCATGTGACAATGTCTAGTCAGAGCTCCCACTGGGGTTCGGGTCTGATATTTGCTTAATTTTAGATAATCAGATGTTCTTTTTTCCGAATGCTTTGGCATAAAAAGCTTTGAGTGCCTGTTGCCCGGTGCCAAGTCCCAGTGAATGGCACTTTGCGATTTTTGCCACATTCGGATGTTCATTCTAGCTGTGCTTAATGGTATCCCACATAATGGATATGGTCTCATGAAGTCAGCTTCTGAATCTTTCCTAGCCATTAAGTTGGCCATTTCATTACCTTCATAGCCGCTGTGTCCCGGAATCCAAATGAGGTTTATTTCCGAGCTCAATTAGGCATTGGAGGCAATTCCAAACAAGTTTGGAGTAGATTTGAACGGACTGAAGTACCTTTATTGCTGCCTTGCTGTCCGAGAGAATATATATTTGTTGGTTTTTGTAGCCCCGTCTGATATTTTCTTTAATACATAGTTCAATAGTATGAGTCTCAGCCTGAAAAACAGTGGATGTTATGTGCATACTACAGTAGAATTTGACATTTGGGCGCACTCCTTAAACCTTGATCTGTTTTGGATCCGTCTGTGTACCAGATTATTGATCTTGGTTTTGGAGTGGGTTTGTTTGTGGCCCAATCCTCCCTTTCAGGTAGGACAACTTTGAATGTGAAATTAAATTTTGGTTCCATAGAATCAGAAAGAGGTATCGCTAGTATCGGGTCCTTGTTGAGTTCCGCGGAGAGAGTTGGGCAAGCTATTTTGCGCTCTGACTCGTCCTCCGAGCTCAAAAGTTTGTATGTGGTGAACCTAGCTTCTTTCTGTATTTCTAAGTGTAGAGGTGCTAGGTTGAGAAGCACCTCTAAGGCAGCTGTGGGAGTGGTGCGCATTGCCCCAGTAATACCCAGGCATGCCAGACTTTGTAATTTAGTCAGCTTAAGCTGGGCAGTTTTCTGCTTTGTTTTCTTCCAATATCTTCTAAGTCTGTACTCATTTCAACAAAAAATAATAGGTGTGTTTTTTACGCATTTTACGCATTTATCCAGATAATGTAGTGTATAAAATTTACATTGAAAACTCCAAGAACATTGCTGTTATTTGTTATTGCTTTTCCTTGAAGATAGTAGGATATACCGTAGGTTTAACCGAGGTATCTAAGCCAGCAAATTTACAGGGGCTGCTATTCTTGTTAAATTCTCTATTCTTGTCTAAAATCTATAAAAAATTTATAAAGAATCATGAAAAGAGCAATGTGTTGTTAATTTCTATTTAAATTTCCACCCTACTCTCTTCTGGATAAATGAAGTATTGACGTTTGTGTAAGAGCTATCCGAAGAAGGGAACGATTTTATGTTCTGTAAGATAAATAGACAAAATTTTACAAAAAAAAATGTTATGCCGGATACACAAAGTACTCACAGGATTCTCTAAATATTAATTCTGTAAATGCGCGGCAATTAATTGTTAATTGCTCGAATTCGTTACTTCAAGCGTTCTTAAATTATTGGCTAATATTCGTGAACACTTCTTTTACATATTCGTGGTCGCTCACTGTCGAGCTCATCCATACCTCGTACGGCATTTTTATACTCTAGACGAAATCTGAGAGTATTGTAAGTTCAGTCCAGGCCAAAACCACCAAATCCGCTTGCTGCCCATCCATTCGTCCATCCGTCCGTCTGTCCGTCCGACTGTCTGTCCATACGCACGATAACTCAAGAACGCCTTGACCTAGGATCTCGAAATTTTTTCATCTGGATGTTTGGTTGAATTTGTAAGGTAATCGTCCAACTCCTTCGGGTAGCTACCATACAAAAAGTCCTTAAATCGTGTACGTGTTCAAGAAAATTAACCAATAACTTCGGTGCACCAAGCTACGACTATTTTGCATACATTGCATTTCCAATAGTTGTAGTACAAGGAATGAATATAAAAAAAAAATCTAATAAGTCCTTCGAGTTAGAGATGGGCAAAGCAGTTTCTTTCAGTGAACTACTTCGCTCCGAGTCACTCACTTTATGGAACGAGGTCAGAGAAGCAGTTCCGGAACTCTTTGTTCCATCGTTCCTTCGTTTCGTCAGTAGATGCAGAAGATGAGGACCAAAAAAAAAAAAGTAGAGTTCAGAGAAGTAGTTCCGGAACTCTTCGTTCCATCGGTCCTTCATTTCGTCAGTAGATGTAGAAGATGAGGACCAAAAAAAAGAAAAAACTTCGGTAGAGTTTAGTGAAATAGTTCCGGAACTCTTCGTTCCATCGGTCCTTCGTTTCGTCAGTAGATGTAGAAGATGAGGACATAAAAAAAGGTCAGTACATATAAGAGATGATGAAAACAAAAAGATGGGTCAAGTTTTTTGTCACGTGTCCAATGAACCTGCAGTTCACCAAAAAGAGTGAGTTACTTCACTCACTCACTTCAATGAAGTGTTCTTTTGGAACAGCTCACTCCTGAACGACCCATCTCTACTTCGAGTAGCTTTCATACAAAAAATCCTTAAAACAAGTGTTCAGAAATATTTTCCGATAACTTTTGAACGCTTCGCTTCGCTAGGAATTTACATATTAATTTTGAAATGGTTCTAGGTAAAAAGAAAACTTTGCTTGAAATCGAGTGAGTCCGTCCTGCACGTCCTATGTGGTAGGAAAATTTTACTTTCGGTAACTCCTGCACCATATTTTACTAGTGGCTACAATTTGTGAAATCCAACGACAATGAAATATTAAAACAAACAATTAAGTTCTTATGAGTAATTAAAATCGTATGCCAAAAAGATCAATTTACCATGAAGTTAAAAAAAAATCTCTCCGAACCCCTACATCACTTGGTTGAATTGTGACAAGAACGAATTATATTGATTGCTCCCATATGGCTCTGATGGTTTTGTGGTTAAGCTCCAATCCAAACATTTTCCGCAACATAAAACAGCACAGTAAATAACATTTTCTTTGTATGACTTGTCCCATAAATAGTTAATGATGAAAATGTGTAATCAAAAGTCTCGCAGCACATTAATTTTCGTTGTTATCCTTGGTGTTTGTTCAGAAAATCCTTGTGTTTACATTATTTAGTTCACCCTGTGTAATTAACGGTTCTCGCATTCTAAACGAAATACTAGTAGCTCTGTACGAAATATTAAGGGAGTGCTTAGTGGTATGTACATACCCCGACTGGGTTAGCCCACAGAAAACATGTGTACATACCGGGTACCCGGATATACATCTACTCCTTTGCTTCTCAAACATTCCCTTGAACAGTTCAAAGGTACAAAACTGTGAATAATTTAAGCTTTTTGTGATAATACCGCCATGCGGTAATATTTTCATATTTTAACAATTATTACTAGTAAGCAAGCTGCGAAGGTAAAACCGAAACATAATTTTAGTATTAACTAAATTTTAACGGAATAACGGATTGTTAAATTTAGTAGTAAGTATTGTTGTCGCATTTCGAAAAGGATAATTTTACGATTTTATACCTTCTACTATCCCAGGTGTTACTATAATGGATAATACCTATAAATGGATTCGGTTCAGGGTTATTTTATTTAACAATTCCCAGTACGACCAGATGTATCATTAGAGATGGGTAACTCAGATCTGAGCCGGCTCAATGAACCGGCTCAAGCAGAAGATCCAACTGAGTCAGATCTTCTCCACGGATCTTTACGGTTCAACAGATCTCGACGGTTCAACAGATCTCGACGGTTCAACTGATCTTCGCGGTTCACGGATTTCGACGGTTCAACAGATCTTTACGGATCTTTCCGGTTCGCGGATCTCGACGGCTCAACAGATCTTTATTGATATTTGCGGTTCGCGGATCTCGACGGCTCAACAGATCTTTACGGATCTTTGTGGTTTGCAGATCTTCACGGCACACAGATCTTGACGTATCTTTGCGGTTCGCGGATCATCACGGCTCGTGGATCTTTAAGGTTCGCGGATTTTTGAGGTGATGAGGATGGAGGATTCAGGATGGAGAATGGAGGATTGAGGATGGATCATGGAGGATGGAGGATGGAGGATGGTGGATAGAGGATAGAGGATAGAGGAAAGAGGATAGGGGATGGAGGATGGAAGATAAAGAACGAAGTATGGAGAATAAAGGATGGAGGATGAAGGATAGGGGATATAAGATAGAGGGTATAGAATGGTGGATTTAGATTAAAGATTAAAGATTAAAGATTAGAGATTAAAGATTAAAGATTAAAGATTAAAAATTAAAGATTAAATATTAAAGATTAAAGACTAAATGTTAAAGATTGAAAACTAAAAATTGAAGATTGAAGATTAAAGATTATAAATTGAAAATAGGAAATGGAAGATGGAAGATAGATTTAGGAAAAAGTATTAGTGGAGACTAAAAGTCCAAAATGAAAATTAATATTTTTCATTTATGGTATTTACACTTTTAAACCAATTTCAATTTGTTTCACTCCCCGCTCGACCTGAAATTAAAAGATATCGCTATCTAAAAATTTGCAGGGCTGAAGGGATTAAAACTCCATTTTCGCGTTCATGTTTGGCTGACGCGCCCTACGCTCCAACTACCTTTTGCGTAGGCCTGCGGGGCTAAAAGGAATAAAACTCCCTTTTTGCGTTCATGTTTCGCTGACGCGCGCTTCGCTCTTGCCATAGAAATATTTTCAATTTCGTTTAATATTTTATGTCTTTTAAAGAAAATCATTAATTTCTTCTTTGCAACCTTTTCAATTATTCTTCCAACGATATATATTAAGGAAATAAGTAAATAATTGTTGAGTGTTTACTAAATTTTAGGGAATGCACTCTTCGAAAGGTTAAAAATAATTAAGTGTGTAAGAGGCTTTGAGATAAAATCTTTTAATATTTTTAGGCATTCAATAGTTGTGCCGTCAAATCCGGGACTAGAGCCAATATTTTTTAAAACTAGTTTCCTATTATTTCCCGCATAACCCAGTATTGCCTTAAAATAATCAACTCTAAGTATTTTCATTAAAGCTCATAATTAATTTATAATTTTTTTTTCGGTTTTTTAATATTAATCTGCAGTCCCCTTGTACGGCAGTGCAAAAGATCCACCTGGATCTTTTATATATGAATTGAAAATTACGTTCTTTTTCGTGTAATAATTCTACTTATCTATTTGAATTTTACGACGAAAAACATGTAATATATGAAACCTCGAAGTTGGACGCTGCGTTCGATTTTGTTTTCTACTGAAATGAAAATGAAACGCCTTCAGTGGCGCAACGGTAACAACTAGAATTGATCGCAGGTTCAATTCCTACCTACAGCTAAGTATTTTACTAAGAGTAAGTAAGTAAGAAATAATATTAAAAGTAGGAATAAGTGTATCTTAAAGACGGCTAATTTTACACTTTTTTTAGAGTGTAAATTCAAGAGAATATCCAGTGAATTTGCTGCTTTCGAAGTTGAAATTTATTGATTGCAAATTGAAATTTACTTACCGAAAATTGAAAATTACATTCAAATTGACTATTACATTCCAATGTAAATTTACTTGAAAAGGTGTGTCATATTTGCCTACTGTCCAAAAGACGTAAAATTCTATGAATTTTTTTACTGTGAAGATGAAATCTGTAGAGTATTATAAAAAGTTTATTGCGCATAGAACGAAGCTTGGGACAATAAAATGTCTGCCTACTTAAATATTTTGTTCATTAATAACCAAAAACCTCAAATCAGCTTGCTGTCCGTTGGTCTGTATGTCAGAATGACCGTTAACTCAAAATCCTGTTGACCTAGGAAACTGAAATTTGGCATTCTACTTCCTCGGGTATAGCTGCCATACAAAATTCCTTAAAACATGTTTTCAGGAATTTTTAACGATATCTTCAAAACGCTTCCAAGTAAGAATTTTAAATTTGATACTCGTTTTTTTTTCCAAGAGTTTCAGATAATGAATTGAATATAAAAGATGATCTGAGTTCTATACCATAGAAAAGTCCTGGAAAATTTATGCATTCTTTCTACGGAACATACTATAATTTTAGTAATCGAGCAGTCAGGAAGTTGAAATTGAACACCAATTTGTTTTAATTGATGACTCAAGTTGAGTTCCTTAATGAGCGAAAATCCGACATTGCTTCGGGTACCTCACATATGTAATATGTTAAAATATATGCTCACAAATAATGGGCAACACCTACAATCTTCATACTAGGAATTTGAAATTTGACATACGTTAATTTTCCACTAGTTACGAATAAGTGAATGAAAAATTTGCGTTATCGTCATACAAAAGACCATGAAAAATATCTGCATTCAACTTCCAGAACGCACTAGAACTAACTCATGAAACATTTCCGCTAGTAAGTCGGAATTTAACGTGAATTAGTTTGGAGTACGGTTGAATTCAATATTGAATGAAATCCACGCATTTCGGTAGCAGCCATACAGACGTCCTTAAAACACATGTTCACAAATATAAGCCGTTAACTAATAAGCTAAAAAGCTAAAGCTCCAAATTTACGATTTGGCATACAATTCAATAGTTGAGAAAATCGTGTAGCTGCCATACAAAAGTTTTGGAAAAATGTTTGCTCATATTTTGCAGAACCCACTGTAACTCAAGAAATTGTTCAGTCACGAAATTGAAATTATACACGATGTCGGATTAAAAGTTAGGTTGCGTTTGTTATTGGAAAAAAATCTTCTACTCATTTGGGTGAAAGAGTGACAATGGAACAAGTAAAATCAAGGTACTCCTTCAAGGACCTACCTTTGAAACAGCAAAAACTCGGTCGTGTTGAACCTTTTGTTTTATATCTGTGGTCACAGGGAATAACTTAGTAAGTCGAAAAATAGTAAAAAAGGATAAGTATAATGTGGTCGTCTCCCAAGGCTTACGCGCACTGTGAAAAAGTTATTGTTGTATGTTATTTGATCACAGACATGTCAACAAATTTAATTTTTTCACAAAAACTGGATTTACAGGAATAGTTCAATAGTAAAAATAGGAAAAAAGTGCTGCCCTTAGTTTCGTTTTTAGACTTACCTACTTATTCCCTGTGGCCACAGATATTATTCAGTTTGGAAAAAAGAGAGGTTGGGCATTTTAAATTTCCTTAAAATACGTAGGTTAATCCTTTGCATAATAAGTTAAGAACTTCACAGTAAACAATTTTTACTACTCTTAGGGCCGTATTATTCACTTCGGGTTATTTATAACCTCTGGTTAATTCCAGTTTTTCCAAAGATTTGTTATTATTCACCCCCGGTTATCGTTTTTAACCGGTGATTCGCTGGTTTTGTAATCAGTGATTAAAGTTACCCAGGGAAAAATTTAACCGGTGAAAAAGTTCCAGTTTACTACGATATCCAGGGATTTAACCGGCGATTTGACAAATTTTGTATTATTCACGATTGAAGTTATAGCAAGATTTCATTTGTGGGATAATTGGAGTGATTCTGATGAAGAACATGACTCGAGCGTCACCAATACAAAATGGCACAACGAATCGACATCGACATATCCGACCACAAAGACTTTTTCTGTCGATACCGGATTGTAAAGCCAAATCAATTTTTTCCATTTTATCGTTCTCCACCCTCACTCATTCCACCATCTCCCTCCAGTGTTCAGCTAGGAGCGTAAATGGTCTAGGTCTCGTATTATTTGTATGATCCCATCTCATACAGTTCTTGAGATGTGAGGTGTGATTTTTTAAAAAAAATGCTTATCCATCGCCTCCCTGAAAAATACTTTCAGCCAACTCCTATTGTCCATCTTTAAACATAAGCCACATTTCCTTTTTCTGGTTTAATTGGTTTGTGAGACTTCGCAATGCAAAGTTTTTTACCACCCACCCACGCCACTGACCACTCTCAAAAAATTATTTTCGATCTATTCGCCTAGTTCCTAGTTTAGCAAGTATCAAGTTTCAACTTTATGACATTAACCGTTCAGGTGATATGGATTTTAGAATGTCTCGACCTAAGCTTTCAAGCGTTTCGGACACATTGTTTTTCTCCGAACTCCCGAACCCTTTCACTCATATAAAAATGAATCCAGCAAGTGGGTACAATATCATAGATCTATGTAAGTTACGAATTTCAGCTTCCTAGCATAAGTGGCTCCTGAAATATAAGAACCAAAGTTTTGCGTCTAAAACGCCACCCACATCCTTCCTCACCCCTCCGCTTGAAGGGATCCACTCAATCTACCCTGCCAATAAACTTAAATTCAATAGCTCCAAGGGTTTGGGAGATGCAAGCCTTCAATCGGCTGTCCGAACTGTAAAATCCAATCACCCGGAAGCACACACTCAGAAAAGTATCAGATTCAAATGGGATGGTTCTCGTTGAACGTGTAAACCGTGCATCACACACGTCGTTTGTATTGCTCCCAGATCCGCAACCATGAAAAAATTGCAGCCAATAATTCACATTTTTCCTGAAAATACAAATTTAAATATTCACAAAAAAGAAAAATGTCACATTTTGTAAATAATTAATAAAATTCTTGACGTTTGACTGGAAAAATAATGGAAAAATTGGAAAACCAGCCGTTAAGATAACCCGACCTACTAAATCGCTAACCTGAGGTGAATAATACAATTTTATACCCAGAGAAATTAACCAGTGATTAAATTTAATACCCCGGATAAGTTAACAGCTGGTTAAGGCGAAAATAACCAGAGGTGAATAATACGGCCCTTAGAGTAGGAAATTTAGTGCCTACTTTGAGAGCAGGAAAATTACTATTATCAAATTTAATTACGCACTCCTGTCATTTTTACTATTAATGCGGAAATTGACACACAAGTGTGGAAATCAATCAATAAAAATGTGCGTAAAACTACACACGGTGTGGAAAAACTAATATATATTATTCTACATACATATGGTATATACTACAAAAAAGTGACATGTTTATGTTTGCTTATTATTATTATTAACTTATTGATAATAAAAATGAATAAGTTTCAAGCGAATGATCGGCAGATAAATTCCTAGACGTATTTTGAAGGGCAAAGGACACAGCAATCGACAATTGGAAAAATTCAATGAGATACCAAACTATCAATACCAGGATATAGGTCAAAAAGGGTAGAAACTATAAAGCACTATAAATTTTTATTATATAAATTTAATTTAATTATTTTAAAGCCACAAACTTCACACTTTATAAACATTATTTTCTTTTTAAATTTGAAATCACACCTTACACAGAACGACGAAACAACGAAGCGGTTATATCACAAAAAACAAATTACGACGCTTGAAGTATCAAAATTACATGCAAAATGCGTAATTTTATACACAATGAAAAACTACTACGCCTAGAGTATTATTACATGCAAAATGCGTACTTTATACACAATGATCAATTTTACACATTAAATGTGAAAAATTTCATACGGTGCTGCAATATATTACCAGTCAGTAAATTTATGAATTAAATGTGTATAAATACACAATTTAAGAATTACTCTCAATTTTGTTAAATTTAATGAAAATTCGTAAATTTACTACATCAATGCGAAATATTTTATTGCTTTAAGGATAGTAATTTTCACAAATTTTTTACTGTGTTGATAAGAAGGGAATCTAAAATTTGGCATTAAGTGATTTACATGAAGCTCCCGTTACACACTTGAAAATCTATTGAGTATACACTCTAAGAAAAATTTACTACTTTAAAAGTAGGAAATGGGTTTGCTACTATTATAGTAGTAATATCCATCTGGAGTGTGATATAAATTTTCACGCTAAAAATCGAGTGAAAACGTTCACTCAATAATGAGCAAATTATCGCTAAAATCGTTGAAAAAACACATTACTTATGAGAGTTTTTCACGCAGGAAGTGTAAAATTACTAAAAATTTACCGCGATTATACTTCCTTTTTCATGCTCTTACTACAGGAATATTTTAAAGCAGTAAAAAACCCAAAAAATATAGTATAATTGCGATATTTATTTTAGTAGAGTAAAGTACCCGAATGTGGTATATGGTCGCAATGTGGAATACCCCCCTAACTTCCAATTGCTTCACGTGACATCCGTAATTTCATATTGAAATCATCTTTTCTTGTACACATTTAGAGAATTTATACTCATACATGGGGGATTCTTCATCTGTTTTATTCAAATGTCATATAAGTGAAAAGTAGTTGAAACTGTTTGCCAGTTTTGCGAGAAGACATGGTTAAATGAATTAAATCCTTTACTATGGATTGAATGTCTTCCGTGCGATACTTGGGCTCATAAAAAGTGCGCTATTGAAAAAAATAATGAAGCATTTCTGTGTCCAAAATGCGACGATCCTTTCTTTTCGGAGTAATGTTACACTATTCCACATTAAGACCATAAAATGTATTTTGCAAGATATGCACTTTTTGGAAATTTTTATTTTTTTATAAATTACTGTATCTCAAAACAACATTATCTTTTTTATTATTGAATGGTACTAAGATACCCTCTCGATTTGTATATTGTTCACAGTTCTTAATGCTAAATTATAATCTAGAGATAAAAAAATTAAAATGGTATTCCACATTCGGATACTTTACTCTAATATTACACTCTGTGTGTGTAAAATTTCTAAAACTAACGTATGTTCCCCACGTTTTCACCGATTATTTACGCATAAATGAGTGATAATTTTTACACGTTTTTTACCGAGAAAATTTATATCGCACTCTGGTTGAATATGAGAAGTAGTAGGAAATATATTTCCTAGTATTTTGATATGATATTTTTATACGCTTTTAGTTTAATAATAATTTTGTTTGCAGTAACTATAATAAAAAAATAACATATCGTTCATTTTTGATATTTTTATTCAGTTCAATTCAATGTTAAATTAAATCTTGTTAAATTAAATATTTTTTGAATTTAAGAGCCGTAAAAAGAATAAGATTTCAATACAAAAATTAAACATACTGCAGTCACGATCGGCTGCAAGCCAATCGTATAATACTCTAGATGAATACTGAACTCCGATTTATATTGTAGTTGGGGATAAGGTAGAATTACGTGTGTGCATGTTGTATGTCCTTTATTAAGGACTACCATTAGAATGCTACTCAAAACTAAAAGACAATATTCAGTGTTTAATTTCATATCTTAAATTGGGTAAGTCATCGAAAAAAATTTCCTTTTTGAAGGACTTTCACAAGGGAGGTGCAGGAAGGACTCACTCGATTTCTTACATATTTATCCTTTTCCTTGGAATCATTTAAAAATAAACGTGTACAAAATCTCAATTTCGTAGCTTGAAGCGTTCAAAAGTTATCGAAAAATATTGTTGAACACGTGTCTTAAGGACATTTTGTATGGCAGCTACCAGAAGGAGTAAAAGGATTTCGCTGATTATTAAACTCGAACTTCGTTTTTACTCAAAATTAATTTCTACAAAATTTCCAATTCATAGCTAAAAGATTACTTGAGTTATAGTAAGTTCCGTAAATTAAGTGAAGACGTTTGGACAGGATATTTGTATGGCAGCTATACGAAGGACTAATAGGATTTTCTTGATATTCATACATTTAGCTGCAACTATTGGACAAATAATACATACAAAATTTCAGAGACGTAGCTTAAACCCTTCTGAAGTTATCGGCAATATTCTTGAACACGTGTTCTGAGGACATTTTGTATGGCAGCTACCAGAAGGAGTAAAAGGATTTTGCTGAATAGTAAACCTGAACTTCCTTTTCATTCAAAACTAATTAGTACAAAATTCCGAATTCATAGCTAAACGATTACTTGAATTATAGTGAGTTCCGTAAATTAAGTGAAGACATTTTGACAGGATTTTTGTATGGCAGCTACACGAAGGACTAATAGGATTTTCTTCATAATCATACATTTAACTCCAACTATTGGAAAATTAACACATACAAAATTTCAAAGTCGTAGCTTAAACCCTTCTGAAGTTATCGACCAATATTCGTGAACACGTGTTTTAAGGACATTTTGTATGGCAGCTACCCGAAGGAGTAGGACGATTTTGCCCGTTAACGAACTTAGCCTTACAAATTCAACCAAACAACCAGATTCAAAATTTCAAGATCCTAGGTGAAGGCGTTCTTGAGTTATCGTGTTCACGGACAGACGGACGGACGGACGGACGGACGGACGTCAGGCGGATTTGAGGTTTTTGGCCACAAATAAACAAAAAATAATATATAACTTTTTTTCGTCCGAGGCTTGTTTCTATGCGTTACAAACTTTTGGGCTGGATTAAACTTATAATACTCTATATGATTTCATCTAGAGTATAAAAATATTTCAGGAAATACTATCTAAATAATTATTTTTAATTTTGATAATTTGATAATTTTATTATCAAATTATTTATTTTGCTGATATTATTTAGAGTTTTTTTTGCTCCTCGCATATTATCTAGATAATGTTTTAAGACTAATCTAACTAGAAATTCCGTTGTCTACGATATTTCCTTGGGGTATATCATATTGAAAATATAATAGAAACATACTACTTCCGTTAGAGCATCAATAAAATTCAAATCGTCAAATTTGCGGACTTTCTCAATGAATATGTACCCTATATCACGGTCGTCTTCAGGATCCAAAGATTTCTCTGCAAATAAATTAAATAAAAAATATTAGCAAAATGAAAGTAATAGATACATATATAGTTTCACACCAAAAGATTTCGCGTTTATTGAATAAATATGTACATATAAGCATTAGGATAAATTTACAGTTATATCGCCGTGTCGGAAGAACAGTGACGCAACTGCAAAAAATTCTAATTTTTTTCGGAGAAACAAAATCATTTTTGACAATTGCCCACAAGCCATACGAGCTTATTAATAGTTACTATAGACAGCTTAGATCAAGAGCACGTTCGTTTAAAACAACGTGGAACGATTTTATGCAAGAATAGCAAAACCACAAAATATTGAAATATGAAAACAAAAAATTTTCAAAATTGCAGTTGCGTCACTGTTCTTCCGACACGGCGATATGTAGTCATACGTATAAACTGTTCCGATTTTGTATCAAATAATATAAAAAATGTAATAAATTTTAAAAAAAAATTATTAAATTTTGTTTTTAAATTGCACCTAACTCAATAGTGATTTTAGCGATATTTATTACCGCAACTTTACGCTGTATCAAATCTAAAACTCTATTTCCTTAACTAAAAACTAAAAATCAATTCTCTATTGAATTTTTAAAGAGAGTAAAGATTTTTTAGAAGTTATATATGTACTTACTTATTATTGCAATCCATGGAGTATTGCCGGGATTTTGCGCCTTAACCACGGAATATGTTTGTCCGAACTAAAAAAAAAATTATGAACAGTTACATCAAATATACTTTTTTGTAATGTATGTATCAGGGCTTACCTCGAAACGCTTGAATATGAGACTGGTATTCTCTTCGAAATAAAATGCAACTGCTTCAATTAGATTTAAATTATGCCAACGCATTTTATATCTATTGTACGAGTATGTAGTGAGAAAATTTTTTTATACACTTTTCAAACAAGCACTCAAACTGAATTTTTGATTTAAATCTATGCATATGTAAATGCTTATTATAAAAAAATATTGTGCTAAATATACTTTCACAAATCCTACACTTAAACATTGTAGGTACCTTTTACGAATGGTTTTTAATTGGGATTTTTAGGGCGAATAAACACAAAACGAAACACCGGTCATTCCCGAATCAAACACTTTTTGGAAATGGACGCAGTAATCCACACATGCGTTGAATTTCTCCAACATATAGCAATGTATTAACACGCAATTCCTTGTGAAATCGCAACTAAGGTGTAAATAAACGCAATACTGACAGATTCGCGCGCATAATAATACTTCTTGTGCGAAAACACGCGTTTAGAGTAAATAAACATATAAAAGCCAACAACGCGCTTCACGAGTGTAATTTCACACTTCCAATAGCTTTTCACTTTAAATAGACTATAAATTAACTACTATTATTGTTGTATTTTTACAACTTCAGAGTATTATTTTTTAGATCATTCCTCTTTGATCCACAATTCAATATAAATCGAAATTCAGTATTTCATTTAGTGTGTTTGGGTTGGGGACTCTAGATTTCCCAAGTTTGTTAGATAATATGAACAGATTAGTTCTTGAAAATGGGTAGGTACTGTTATCGCTAAGATATTAATTGTGCAAAGGTATTGTTTGATTTTTTTTATGGTAAAGGGTGTTACAATAACTCGTTCCGAAGTTAAATCAAAATTAAAAACAAGTGGATAATGGAGTTAATGAAATTTTTATTAAAAAATGTTATTTGGTCCATTGCAATTAAGTATGAAAAATAATATCACTCGAATACTCGCCACGGCTCCTACGGCACAGCTCGACCCATCTATCCAAATTTTTGATGACATCACTGCATAATTGCTCCTCAATTAGACCAATATAGTTTGTTATTGTTATATCGCCCTTCAGTTGTTGAATGGTGTGGGTTTATTGGCGTAAACCTTGATTTTGAGATAACCCCAAAGAAAGAAGTACAACAGAGTCAAATCGGACTATCTCGGTGGTCAATTGATTTCGCTGTTTCTGGAGATTATTCGCCCGGGGAAGTAAGGCGATTCAAATATGCTTTAGTTCTTGCATCAGTTTCGCCCGACTTCAAATTTGGTCTACACACCTGAAATCAAACCTCATTTTTCCATTAAAAAGAACCATTTGCCTTTTACGTAACTTTTCAGGAACATAACACTATCGAATTTTACGGCGCTACTGAATTACTGCAGACAGATGAATCTGTTCTATTTATATCTAACGATTCTAATTGATAAAACATTAAACGATACTTTTTTAATGATAAAGTGCAAGTATGCATTTTAATATATCCGTTCCATGCACAAATTAGTGTCACAATAAATCTGAACGAAAGCCAAAAGTGTGGTACTTTAACGTAAAATATCCACCAGATCCGGTCATCCAATTCATTGATCCAACGTGCCAGTTAAAATGCAATTGGGAGAATTTATTCAAATTCGGCATACGGCAATCGGTTTCAAAGCCCCATAATAGCATAACCTTCTCGCATATAATTTCTAATTTCCGCTCTACGTGAAGCATTTGTGATTATGTTCCGCCGTACATTCTCGTATATAAAAGCGATGAAATGATAATATCCCAATTCTTGCATTTATTTTGTATTCGTATTCGAGCATGGCACCAAAATGGTATTCCCGACTCCCAAATAAGTGGAGTTTGCTTATAGCACGTGCTCACACTTCAGGGAGTATGAAACTTGGTATAGTATAGACTCTCATATATGCATTCAAGCATACACTAAAATCACAATCCCTTTACTTGGTCCTTTATCCCGGGAAGGACTTTTTCCGTATCCTGGAAAATGAACAACCAATGAAATACCGAGAGCATAATGATTGTTAAATATTCAAAAGATAGGTAGGGACCCACTTCCTTTCGATATGTACGAGTAGGTATCTATGCTATAGAACACATTGAAGTCCATTCAAAGCGTTGCTTATTAAAGGTTCAACAGTTAACAGGAGTTTTCTCCAAGGAGATGCACATAAAGATATGAACCAAACCGAGAAAGGTTATTTTTTTTAGTCTTAGAAGCATGGTGGTACTTGGAAATTAGTCGTAATTATTTAAAGAAATGATGTTTGGTATTTCAGTAGGGATAGATATTCTTTTGATAGATGTAAATAACTTCAAATCTTTTATTTATAAACGATTGAGGAAAGTAAAATACAGTATTAACTACACTCTAAGAAAAAGTTGTTGGATTTCACTATAACTATTGTCGGCAACTAAATGCCAACAATGATTGTATTTCTCCTTATAGTAAAAATACTCATTTTTTGTGTATTAATATACTCTATTTCTTTGAAACATATTTTTACTCACCACAGTCTACCTTTATGGGCCGGACTGTGAAGCAACCTAGACAGC
This sequence comes from Beris morrisii, assembly GCA_951812415.1. Taxonomy (NCBI): domain Eukaryota; kingdom Metazoa; phylum Arthropoda; class Insecta; order Diptera; family Stratiomyidae; genus Beris; species Beris morrisii. The sequence goes on from OX638312.1 coordinate 24,344,901, forward strand.
GTTGACTGTGTTGCTGGAATAAGCAACGGTAGCTAAAGCTACACGGCCCTATAAAAGGTCCGTCTGCCTATCAGTCGCTCTGGTTTTTATCAACTCTTGGTGGGACCTCAACTCTGGACTGCGAAACGCATCGTGCTGAATTCAGCGAGTAGGACCTCACAGAAAAGGTAAACCATCACGAAAATCAAAAACGGAAATCTTTGAGACTAGCCTGTACGCTGCATCAGCTGGGGGCTCTTCTCAAAGATAACACGTTCACGTGGCATCATTTACGAATACACAAATAATCCCTCCTGGTTCTTACCATATCCAACATCAACGGCAAGCAAGCTCCATCTCTCCTTCGGCAAACTCGCCAACCAAAATATACAAACAACGATCAAGCTTGATCGTATTTATTGATTACACAAGCAACGATCATACCTGATCGTATTCACTATTGATGTGTGAAAATAAATAAGTTATAGTGTAAAATTGGTATTAAAGTTAAGTAATTTTTACACTAGAAATGACGTAAAATTGCTACCCCAACTTTGTTGTGTACTTTTAAGCAAATTCTTGAAGTAAAATTAGTACTTTACACTATAGTTTTCTTGCTTTTGCTTGGCACTGGAGCCGTTTTACACTCAAATCAGTCAACAAACTGTAGCACATCGAATCATCGAATCCAGTCCTACTCGTCAAACCATTTAGAGCTTGCAATGAAGCGTAGGATTCTCGCCACCTCCCTTGCTGCAAGGCCACTAAAACAGTTGAAGAAGTAAGCTCCAAGATGAGCTTTCCATCTAGTGGATAGAGCTCATTGGCGGATACAGGGGGGGAGGGCGGAGGGTGCGGCCGCCCCCCCCCCCCCATGAGCAATTCCGAATTTTCTAAACATACATACCTACTTCAACCGTTCTCCGATTTTTTTTACTCCACTGCAATGTGGACTGTAATTAGCATTTACTGTAGTTCTGCGGAGCAATGCAAACCACAGAACAGAACCATGATGGTGGATTTACCATACACTCAACGTTTGAGGCGCGCCTCTCTCCCTACCATAAAATCAACCAATCAGATGGCTCGTGCAGTCGCAAGAGTCTAACATTCTTCAACCTTTTCTCCGACGCACGCTTCCATATGTGTACACACAGACATTGAACTGTGGTACCACACAATTCGCAGCTCATAGTATTTCTGTCGTTTCGCACTTATAGGTAAGTTGCGCCGCAAAGTTGAGTGTAAATTGCTTTCAACACAGCAAAGAACACAGCCGACGAAAACCGGTTTGCAATGGCCTGATGGGGGTAGAGGCTCGCCTCGAGGGTGAGTGTAAACGCACCATGATAAAAAGACTACAAGACAACATATTGCGTAGGTAATAGGGTCATTCCATCAAGAACCGCCAAGAATGATGAAATTTGTGACCTTGCCATCTCCGATTCTTTTGAAAATTTTTGTACTTTAAGAACTAGTGGAAAAAATAATTGAAATTCAATTTTCTGTTTTTATCTCATTTTTACTTTATTATTTTTTAATAATAAAGTATTTTTATTAGTTATAGTATGTTAAAGTTTTCGCAAAAATGGTGTCCGAGTCCTCTTTGAAAATGAATATCTCTGGTAATGTTTATCCTGGAATAATAAAATATGGCTTATTTTAAAGGGGAAGGTTGTCGCAATAAAAATTATCGTTGAAATTTTTATCAAGGATAATGATTTTATCCTTTATCCCTGAATATCTCAAAACGCTTTTTTATATTTTTTTTATATTTTTTAGGCTATACTGTTTTTCAAAACATGCCAAAAAATTAACTTGGAATCTCAATGAGATCGGGGTCAAAAAAATCGAAGAATATTATAGTGGTTCCCAATTATTTTATAGAAAAAGGGTCATTAATCAAGAATCGCCAAAAGTGTGACCTTATCATCGCCGATTCGTTTGAAAATTTGTGTACTCGAATTAGTGAAAAAAAAATATGATTTCAAGTTTTTGCTTCTATCTCATTTTTTTTGTTAGTTATAATATGTTAAAGATTTCCCAAAACAGATGTCCGAGTCTTCCTTAAAAATACATATCTCTGGTAATTTTTATCCTTGAATAATAAAGTAAGGCTCATTTTAAAGATTGTTGTTGTTTTTGTTAGTTAAAAAATGAGATAGAAAGAAAAACTTGAATTTCAATTAATTTTTTCACTAGTTCTTCAAGTACAAACATTTTCAAAAGAATCGGAAATGGTAAGGTCACAACTTTGGCGATTCATGATGGAATGACCCATAATAAGATGAAAACAATATGATCCCGTTTTTGCTAAGTGCAGTCTATGTAGCTAAATTCACACAGAACTTGATCAAACAAAATAGCCAAATCAAAAAAAATTCCGCCCCCCCCCCAACAGCAAAGTCTGGATCCGCCACTGATAGAGCTAGACAGGTACAGAGAAGGTGAAGGACTGTCTCCTCTTCTCTCATCCAGGCAGCTGCTACAGAAGTCGTTTGAGAAGAGGCCGAGTCATTTAGCATGCCGACCTATAAAACAGTGTCCGGTCAGGACACCTTCTGTGGTACTGATACTCGCCCTTTTGAGCAAAGTCAGCATTTTAAACCGTTTTAGATCCAGCTTCGACCAGATCTGTCTCGCAGTGTGACATGTAATACCGTCTGCATATCTTGAATTGGTTTCCGCAATTGAGTTCAATCCCAGTAGCAGTTTACATGTAGAGAGAGGCACACCCAGATTCCGATGTTCCGGCATAATCTGACGGGTGGTTCCGCGCCGAGCAAGCTCGTCAGCCGTGCAGTTCCCTGGAATATCCCTGTATCCTGGTACCCAGCACAGAAGAATATTGAACTATTCAGCCTTAAGAGATGATCGACATTTTACGGCGACCTTTGATGTTGTCGAGGCCGATCCCAAGGATTTTATTGCCGCTTGGCTGTCTGTGAAAATGCTAATATCCCTAGTAGATAGTACATTACGCCTCAGCCAGGACAAGGCCTCCTTGATCGCCATGCGCTCCGCCTGATAGACACTTCAGTAGTCCGGGAGACGGAAGAAGCTGATAATGTTAAGCATGTCAGAGAAAACACCTCCACCTACCCCGTCTTCAGTTTTGGAACCGTCCGTATATATGTGGACAGACTCTTCTATCCGTACCGAATCTCTTTCCCATTCTAGACGAGTTGGATGGTTGTTAGGAAATTTTTGTCAAAATCATAGCTGGGAGGGATGTAGTCGGTGCTTTCGGGAATGTTGTTGAAGTGATCCAAGATAGTTGAGTGACTTGAATATATGCCAGTCCACTGTGTAGAGGCTCTAAGTCGAATGACTGCACTGGCTGCCATTTGTTTGCCAAAAATGTCTAGTGGGAGTTGTTCTCAGAGCTCCGCTGATGCATATGCATGCTGATTTTTGTACTTTCCCTACGGTGGTGCGGTTAACCGCTTTGTCTAAAGCCGTCCACCAGCCAACTACACCGTACATAAGTATCGGTCTGATGACGGACACGTAGAGCCAATGAACTATTCGGGGTTGTCGTATTGCTAAATAACTTACTTTTTAGTCGTATTGCTAAATATCTTACTTTTTTAAGTCACGGCAAAAAACAAATAAACTTTAATGCACGACTTAAGAGTGTAACAACTGAAGCTCTATCGCTTTCTCGTTAATATTTTTCGTAGTTACAAAAATGTTTGATTATTATTAAAGAAGTGTTAGTAAATTTACGCAGAAGTTGTAAATTTACGTAAAAATTGATTATTTTTCATTTACTGTTTACTGTTTACACATCTAGAAACTAATACTGCACTAACTTGTAGTAAATTTTAACTAAAACCAATCGTTTTAACTTAATATTACTAAAACAGTGTATTTATACAACCTTCCGAATGGTTTACTGCAATAAATGTTGTAGTTTTGACTAGTAGGTTTTCTACACAGAAGAATACCACAATAATTATTGTAAGATCTGTTTAATTTTAAACACTTTTTTAAGAGAGTATGTGCTGAGGTCGGATGCTCAGATCGCACCTGTTTTATTAAAACGAAGGGAAAATGTATGTTTTAAAAAGACTGTGACATGAACGGTCTCATATAGGATCTGAAAATTTATTAAATAGCTAGCCGCGGCTACGCTCACGTTTATATGGTGCGATACCACCGAAACTGAACTAAAAAAAACCTTCTAAATACTATGATCTGCATTATTGTAGTGTTTTCTCACATACAACATTGTTTGTTTTTATTTGCGAGCACAATAAAGTAATACACCGGCATGCGTTGCAATTCGTGCGGTTTCCGGTCTTGCTTCCGTTCCTTCCGTTGTTCTTGTTGCTCCGTTGCTCCGTTGCTCCAGCTATTCCCATTGCTTCTGTAAATGCGAGCAGTTTCTAGCCTTGCTTCCCGTTGCTCATCAAATTACCAAAGTTTCATCGCAATCTGATGAATAATGGTATTGGAACGCATACGGGTCAAACAAACAAACATCCATAGAGAAAAATTGTCTGAGCTCCTAATCATAAAATTACACACGAACCGTCATACAACAGTCAGCTGTGGAAAATTTGTCTATTTTGGAGGATTGTTTTAATTTCCACCAGTTGAAAATTTCCAACTTTATCATTTGTCAATAGGAACGCGTAACTAATACAGCGAAAACATACGAACTATGTGAAATACTCTCAATTGTTGAAACGACTCGCGTACCACCAATTGTCAAATGATTTTACTAATGTAGAAACAATCGCGGGCGTGCCTTCGACAAATCACCAAAGTTTCATTGCAATCGGATGAAAGGTTTATGACTCAATATACACGGCTAAAAAATTGTTACCCTCTCCGCCCAACCCGCCCGCCATCATCATCCCTCCCAGGCGCGTAGCGTGAATCTTCGTGGGGCTAGCGCAACGATACGATTGCTAAATTTCGCCGAAGTTTTTGATTACTTCCTGGAATTTCGCGACCGAAATTTTATTTCTGAAAGAAAATTACGTGTTTATGGTTATAGAATTCATAGAATTTGATGATCGTATTATTGCGCTAGCCCTACGAAGTTTCACGCTACGCGCCTGATCCCTCCCTATCCTGTCCAGATACCCAAACAAAGCCCACACCCCGGCCGCAGTATTCCAGCTTCTTCACAAGCGACACCTGAAGGACCTTCCTGGATGTGCTGTTTACTACACAGATGGATCCAAGACCGGCTGCTTATGTCACCCTACAGCCTGCCACCACACCTACAAGCAATCGTCTCTTCAAACTACACCCGGACTTGAGTGTATTCGAGGCCGAAACGTTCGCCATCATGCAAGCTGCGGACGCGGCCCTATCAGCCGCGGTTCTAGCGCTTCCACCGATTCGAAATCTGCGGTCAACGCCATACACAACTGCAACTCTAAAGAACCAGCACTACTATACATACGAGATCTCCTCTCCGCCAACCCGGCTGAAACCCTTCTATGTTGGGTGCCCGGACACGTTGGGATCGCTGGTAAGGAATTGGCGGATAGACTAGCTAACCAGCTAATCTCTAGCCACGAGGAAGAAACCATTTCGTCAATTTCTCCCGACGCACCGCCAGAAAAACTATGGCAGAGCAGCGGGCTGCAACATGGGCCTCTAACTCCACCTTCCTCGCTCAACATTGGACTAGCCCCATCCACCGCTGTATAACCCGCTATAAAACAGAAAAGAATCGGTTATACTCACCATAGTCCGACTGGGTCATTCCAGGATGACCCACCAGCACTATATGTCAAGAACGCTGCAGTCAAGAACGCTGCAGTCAAGAACGCTGCCTCTGTGTAACTTGCCAGAGAGCGCTGATTTAATGAAGAATGTTCTTCTGAATAAAAAAATGTTAAAGCTTTCATAAGTTCTTTAAGGTGTCTTTAAAAATATGTACAATACAATACATTACCACTACATTCTTGTAAAGTTCATATACTGTTACATACAAAACAGCCTACCCAAAAAGTATACGATATCGTCTTACTACCCCATTATCACTTAACCCTATTTCGATTATTCTTTGAAGGAATCTTATTTCATGCATTTTCGCTTGGAATCGAAATCAAGGGTCAAGAAAAAGAAGGAAGAATCGGAGAATAAGTGAACCGCCCACAAAAATCGTTTTCTCGCTATCGGGATTGCAAGTTTTCATGCAATCTGAAACTAAATCAAGATGAATTGTTCGAAAATAGTCCGTTTTCGGGACTAGAAAGCAATGGAAAGATGCTGTGCAAAAAAAATAATCGAGGGGGATACAACTGAAGAATGATAACATCCTCGATGAATATTTATCACGGATTTTTACCAACTTTTACACTATCGATATCTTTAGTTTCATAAATTGCTTGCTAATAAAAGAGATATTCACTGCATGTAAGCAAATAATAGAAAGAATAGGAATAGTGTATCAGGCTAATTTTAGGATAACTTTACCAGTAGCGCTAACACGGCACAGTTCGCGAAAAAGTGGTCTAAAGACGCAAGGGTATTTTTTTCCGACATATCGAAAAAGGTTATGTGTGTTTTCATACAATTGCTAAGATTGACTGTTACCCTGCGTCTACACTGGCAATTTATCTGGCAATGGGAATGGCAATATTTCAATTGCGCTAAATGTCAAATCATAATGAGTGTGGCATTTAATTGCCAGGCAATTTTCATTTGAGCGAGTTAATTTTCAAAGTATCAAGCTCTGAAGCAAAGCAAAATGTCGGCCATTGCATCGAAAAAAAATCTGTTGATAAGTTCAATAGTTTTCTCTTTAGTCAACTTATTTTCATCCATAAAAACTTATTCCTACCTGTTAACAAGCGACACTAACTTATGACAAACGATGTGTTTTCCGGCAATATTGTTCTCAAAATTGACATGGCAATGATTGCCATGGCAATGTTGAGAGCAATATTGCCATATGCAATTTTTCACAACGGTTCTCTAATGCAGTCATACCATTTTCGTAGTACGAATTGTCAAACTCCTCCAAATATGCATTTACAGCATTGATGACTTCCTCGCTGATCACAAATCTTTTACCTTCAAGCCATTTTTTGAGGTTAGGAAATAGAAAATAGACGCTGCGGGTAAATCGGGTGAATACGGTGAATGGGGGAACAAATCAAACTTCAATTCGTTGATTTTAGTCATAGCAACGATTGACGAATGAGCGGTACATTGCCATGGTGAAACAAGATCTTTTTCTTCGCCAAATGAGGTCGTTTTTCTTTCACTTCATCACTCAAACAATTCAATAACTCTGCATAGTATTTTCCATTGATGGTTCTACCCTTCTCAAGGTTATCAATGAAAATAACACCTTTCGAATCCCAAAAAAAAAACAGTCGCCATAAGCTTATTCGTTGACAAAACTGTTTTTGCCTTTTTTAGGCATGGTTCACCTGCTCTAGTCCATTGTTCTGATGGTTGTTTACTTTCAGAAGTTTAATGGTGGATCCATGTCTCATCAACAGTTATAAATCGACCCAAAAATTCGCTGGGCTTTCGCTTGTACAATGCCAAATTCTCCGTCGGAACAGTCTGCCGGCACAATTTTTGATCAATAGTTAGCAAACGCGGCACCCACCTAGCACAGAGCTTCTCCATGCACAAATTTTCATGTTAAATATTTCGTACGCGTTCAGTTGACATCCCAGTAGTCTCAGCTATTTCACTCACTTTCAATCTGCGGTCCTCTACCACGATTTTATGAATTTTCTCGATCATTCTGGCAGTTGTCACCTCAATGGGCGGGACGTCCAGAACGTGGTTCGTCATCAGTGCTCACGCGACCTTTCTTAAATTCAGAAACCCATCGTTCGACCGTTGAATATGGTGGGAAAGAGTCCTTCAGTCTTGAATCCATTTCTTCCTTGATTCGAAGTGGTGTTAAGCCTTTCAAATGGAAGTATTTGATGACTGCACGCTTCTCGATTTTTCCACTTTCATGTAAGCAACCGAGGCATCTTCTTCAATAGGCTGTCAAACATATACATAAGAGCCCAAACGACCTGAAACTTATTATAGAAGGTTGGTCCGGGGCAGTACTGTAGAATACAAGTCAAAAAGTGGACCTGGTAACGCCATCTCTAGCCTAGACTGCAAACTTTTGATACCTGGATAGTACTAAGTGTACAGGTCTGTCCAGGCCGATATATACTTCCTTTAGAGCATTATCTAACAGTCCATTAAGGCACCTTAATTTCATGTGAATTGAACTCTCACGCTAATAGTAGCAACGGCCTGTAATTTATATGTTTTATTTATTTGTTGTTAGAATAAACATCAATTTTCGTTATCTTTTGCCCTTAAACGAAATTCAACGAACCCTTCCATAACTCTTTTCATGACCTTAATATAATTTTAATTACAACAAGTTAGAACTTGACTCCCAATGCTATAGACTTAAATACATCATATTGCATGCACTGCGGGTGTTTTATTAAGTAGCATGCGGATGGAGAGTACCTATAATATATTCTACAGTGAGCGTAATTGTAGGGTAAAAGTGGGTAATATCGGACACCTAAGGAAAATTGAAGTACAGCAGAATCAACAATTCTTTGTTTGAATATACACAAATGAAACTTAAATTATTTGTCGAATAGCATTGTAATAGTTTAGTTAAATAGGAAACCATACTTTGATATAATTGCCATTTAGGAAAACATCACAAGACAACAAAAATTTATACAGTCGAGTAATTGATGAACAAGAATTCGAAAAAGGAATGTAAAAAATGCGAATCAATAAATACTCATCGCTTATTTACGCAGCTCGAATCCTGACTTCAAATTATAAAATCTTTTGAATGCGCGACTGAAATTGAGACGTGGTCGCGATACAAACGGCGAATTGTCACTCTACACGTTAAGGATTTGTGCGTAAAGCCTCAGTTTTATTTATTTATTTATTTAACTAGTAGAGCCTATAGAAGCCTCACTACTTCTCGAACTACGACCTAAGAGGTATTTTGTTCCTGCCTCTTAACCACTCCCTTGGCCATATCGATTCCTTTGAGAAAGGAGATGATTTTACTCAGGAGAGTCTTCGACAGGTCTTCATAGGTGAGAGTAAATCCACCGAGAATCTGCCTTCTTGATCTGGCCACTGGATCACAATCACACAGAATGTGTGCCGTGGTTTCACAGAATCGACATGTATCTAGTGATACTTTACCGATGATCTTAAGGTGATAATTAAGGAAATAATGTCCGGAAAAATATTCCATTATGACCCGTGCGTTATACCTGCTTAAGGAAAGGAATTCCGACGCTCTCCTACTTGAGAAAGTCAGGAATTGCTTTGACTGTCTAAGTCCTGAAAGTGAGTTCCAATAATCTTCCACCTGAAGATTTATCCACTTAAAAATACCATCCTTAATGAAGCCTTTACCTACTCCACAGAATGGTTCCGGGCCAATCATTGGTGAGTTGGCTCCCCGCTTAGCTAGCTGATCAGTCGATTCATTACCCGGAATACCCTCATGTCCTGGCACCCACATCAGGGTCAGACTATTATGATGTGCCAGCTCTTTAAGAAGAGTATGACAGTCCCACACAAGCCTAGAACGGAAACAATAAGATTTCAGCGCTAGCAGTGCCGCTTGTCTGTCAGATAGGATAATAACTATAGCGCCTTTTGGTTTATTCAGTAGAAGTTTACCTGCGCACAGCTCTATGGCATGTACCTCAGCCTGAAACACAGTGGCTGTTTGTCCAATGTCCCATTATAATAGACTTGTAGAAGTAGTGGGGAGAGTACACCTCCCTGAGGGCATCCCTTCACCGCTCGTACAGTGAGACCTTTACCTCCGATCTGAGCCGAGATTCTACGAAAGTCAAGCATCGCTACTATCCATATCGTTACCGTTTCTTCTACTCCTATTTTACGAGTAAGTAATTCAATGGATTTGTAGGAAGTGTTGTCAAAGGCACCAACGTCAAGAAAAGAGCACAACGCTATTTCCTTGGCTGTCAACGTCTTCTCAATTTTTTGCACTAAATTGTGAAGAGCGCTAACAGTCGATTTGCCAGCTTGATAAGCGAATTGAAAGCCTCAGTTACAATGGCTCCGATTCGATCCGATCTGGAAAACGGACAGTATTGAGTTTCTTTATCCGACACACATCTAAATGGAATTTCGGAACGACTAGTCACAATGGTTCCGTTGATTAGCCGAGACACAAAGCTGAAGATAAAGTTGACAAACTTTCAACATCTATCCGTTCCGACGCTAAGAGGTGAATTATTGAATTTCACCACCTCTTTCGCCTAACTGAAAATCAAAATTACACCTCGTTAGTGTCACTTTGACAGATGTCGGAACGGAATCATTGTAATTAAAAAATTTTCTCCTCCGAAGCTGGCGATTAGGATCGGAACCATTGTAACAGAGGCTTTAGTTTTTTGCACAGTAGATTAGATAATGCTTGTTCTCCTGCTAGACTCAGCCTATTCTCCTGCACGTCAGGGTACCAATTGTAGGGATGTACGACCAATCTGTCGACTCGAAACGCAAGGATCACCCCCTTGACCATCATTATCCGCTTTTACTCTACATAGCCAAGTGAAAGGGAATATTATAAAACATAAAAGTGTTCTACATACAACACTTACTATGCATGCTCGTAGCGCAATCTTGAAAATAAATAAGAAGGGGTTAGTTTCATTATTGTCATGTGGAATACTCGATGCTTGATGGTGTTTTTATTCAAACCTTAAGGACGAAAAATTCTACAGACAATATGTCAACAGAAGATAAATGAACTTTTCGATTTGATGTAGGTACTATGTGGTTCGTTCGTTTTGAAACTCAGAAGTGGTAATTAACATTACTTGGTTTTTTATGTATCTTATGTAATCTTTCTTGGTGACTGATTTTACTATAATAAAAAAGTAGAAAGAAAGTAATTAGAAATCGAAAAAAAGAAGGTTTTATGCTTTTAATAATAAACACTTTATTAATTATGAAAATAATCATTTATTATATATTTAAATAGTTTTTTATATTAAATAAAATATATATTTAGGTATTATTGATCATTTATGGTCGAACTGAACTGTACGTATTTGAATTTCTCGTTTTCGTCTTTAAGGCCCGTTCCTACGATGTACAGTTAAGTTCTAACTGGAACTTTGATTGACAGATTTTCGTACAAAACTTCCAGTTAAAGTTTTGGTTAGAGTTTAACTAATGATCGTAATAATGGCCCTAAAAGTATTTATTTATTTATTATTAATTTTTATTTAACTTTATTATTTCAGTATCGCGATCGATTTAAAAAAAAGGATCTTTCCTGAAATTTTTTTCATGTTTCATGACTAGTAGACACCAAAACAAGCGAAAAAAATTGCAGTCCGTCTGTCCGCCGTACGCCGTACGTATCGTTTGAAGGTTCGCAGCTCCCAAGCCCCTTGAGCTATAAAGTTGAAATTAGTAGGGTAGAGTAAGGACCATTATTACGATCTTCAGTTAAACTCTAACTGGAAGTTTTGTATGAAAATCTGACAGTTAAAGTCCCAGTTAGAACGTAATTGAACATCGTAGGAACGGGCCTGACTCCTTAAAGTTGCTAACGAGTGGTCAGGGTGTGAGGAAGAGGTGGAGGGAGCATTTTAGACGAAAACTTTTGGTTTCTAGATCCCAGCAACCGGGTGGTGGTGTGTGGGTGTGGGGGAAGAAAACAATGCGTTCAAAACGCTCGACAGCTGAGATCGAGACATTCTAAAATCCATTTCTCCTAAACAGTTTATTTGACAAATTTGAAATTTAGTTATTCTTTGTAGGTTAACTAGAAGAATTGATGGAAAATTGAATGTTGAGCGGAGCCAGTGGCGTGCGAAAATGGGATGGAATGAAAAACTTTAAATGACAATATCTCCCAAAGCAATTGCGACAGGAAGATGATATTCGATTTGTGTACATAGGTGAATAAAAGGAGTTCACAGAATACAAATTATGGGGAGTATGGAAGTGGAGAGGATATGAATTTTTCTAAAAAAAATTATGCCTCATACCTCAAGAACTGTTTAAGGTAGAAGCTAAGAAATTATACGGGAGGTAGTTGCAATAAAACTCCTAGGAGAAAAAAAATTGAAGAGTGCGGGTGTACGAGTGAGGGTGGCGGAGGGTGAAAATATTTCGATTTTTATATCTCAAGAACCACTAATAATGGATTGCTAAAAATTAAAAAATTTGTGAAATTTTTAATGGTGGTAGTATGGTACGGGAGTTACGAATGTGGTTCTGGGTTCAAGTAAAAAAATTGATTTTATAGTTCCTTTTCGCGGAACTGAATAAAAACACAATTTTAAATTAAATTAACTTAATTTTATTCACTTGAATTTGATAGCACTTCGTTTAACAATTATTGTGAGCTTCAGCTCTTAAAATGATCTTATAATTCAATTGATAGATAAACTCTCTGAACAGACTGACCCCGATCTTTCTGTTCGAATCTTATTTATAGTTTGACATTCTTTGTTTGATCGTATTATGCTGACTCTTTGATTTATGCATTTGCAGAAATCAGTTATCGGTTATCAATTATTCTTTATAAACAATATCTTGGATATGAAATAATGCGTATTAAGCAGATTTGTTGATTTTACGTTAATTAGAAAATCTTGTTATGGTTAATTATGTTTTGATTAAGAATTGAAAGTATGCACAAATTTAATGTGTGACATGAGTCATGCATTAAATTTGGTGGTGATGTCATTAGAGTTGAGGCTTAGTGGGTCTAATCTAACTCCTCCCTCCTTAAGTTTGTTGTTGTCCTCAACAACTTTTACATTAAGTAATTCAACATCATTTTGTTTAATTTCATTTACATTAATTTGTAAATTTTGGTTTCGGTTTTTACAATATATGTAAAGTATAAATGATATGGTAAGTATTAAGATTATAATTAATAGTGTAGATCCAGTTGTAATTGTATTTTTGGTATTAAAATATTTAATTTCTTCAATTTTCTTTAAATTTTCGATATTTTCTAATTTTAAAGCTTCAAAATTTGGTTCATATGAATATCCAGTGATATTTTTTATAGGATTTAATGTTAATATTTGTTGAAATTCTATTATTTCGTTAGAAAAAAATTTCTGTAGGATCTCTACTTTACAGTTGCTAAATCTGGTTACATAGTTTCCATTTAATTGGTATAATTTTTCATTACAGTTATGTTTTATTTTTTCATTTATATTTATGATTAATAGTAAACCTTTTTCAATTTCAGTTATACTAGTCTTATTATTATGTTTTATTATACAATTTGAATTCTTACAATTTAATTTGTTTCTTAATGATTTTACATATTTTTCATATTCGTAGTATTCTCCATTATACATTACTACTTTACTAATATTTATATTTAATGTTTCTGAATACTTATTTGGAATTTTTCTTACATAATAGGTTAATGTAGGTTGGGTAAGAATAGGTATATTGATGACAAATATGATTATATTTTCTTTCAATAAAACATTAATACTTATGTCTTTTAATTCATCAAATGTTAAATTAAATTCGTTAATTTCGTCGTGTGTTAGAATTGATCTTGACATAATTCCAGTTCTAGCTGAATTTACGTTGTCTATTATTTTTTCAAGTTCATCCTTTATTAAATTTAAATTTTGACTTAATTGAATATTTATTAGAATTCTATTCATTTGTCTAGTTGTATTGTTGATATTATTTACGAGTTGTGTATATGTTTGATTAATATTTGAAATTATTTTGTTAAGATTATTTTGGAAAGCGTCGTTAATTTTAATTTGTTTATTCATAGCTTCTATTACTGCGTGGTTATTACTATCTATAATTTGTAAATGTTCCATAATTTCTTCATAATCATCATTATCCATTAATCCGAAAAGACATTTATATAAATTTCCGATTGGGTTAATAAGCCCTCTTTTTGTTCTTTTATTTGAAAATGGGTTAATTTTGTTTAATATTGAATTATCTTTTTTGTTAAAATGTAATAGTTTTATTTCGCTACGTATATTTTCTATTATTTCGGTATTATGTGAATTTATTTCAACTTTGTTTATAATTTGGTCTAATGCATAATTGTATTGTTCAAGATTTATTTTATGGTAAATTCGTTTATGGTCTTTAATTAATCTTACTGGGTTTCTTTTAATTAATATAATTCCTGATTCTGATTCTACTTTTTCTATAGTTATATCTGCTTTTGTAGTAGATATTATTGTAGTTAGCATTAGTGTTATCATAAATACTTTGATCGCTTTGATCGTAAAGATCTGAAATTTTAAGAAAAATGATATATTATTCAATTGAGTAATTTCCCTTGAATTATTTCCAAGATTATTTTTTGTCTGAAATAAGGTATTTGTTTTTGTGAAAAGTTTAAACTTTTATTATTATTGGTAATGTATTCTGCAAATGTACATGTGAATACTCCACAATCATTGTTATTGTCTTGTTGGGGTATTTCCTTTGGGTTTTCTAAGGTAAGGGTTTTAAAAGGTTTCTTGAGTTTGTCTAAAGATTCTTCTTTTAAATAATTCTGAATTAGTTTCAATACTTCGTTGTTTTCGTTTCCTAATGAGTCGTAACATTTTATTTTTTCTTGTTTAAAGTCGATTACTACTAGGGTCCAATGATTTCCGTTCAAATGTATAGGTATTAATATTATGTCGTATGAAAATATATTAACTTTCCGTGTCCAACGTTTTACTGCGTTATATCCTGTTTTAGAAAGTGTTGGGAAAAAGAAAGTATTCATATGATATACTTTTGGTAATTCTTTAGAATTTTTGCTGCGTTCCGTAATCAGTCCTAAATAAAAGTTTATGATTTGGTCATTTAACCATTCATTATCTGCTAAGGTAATTATATCATTTCTTGTAATATTTAAGTTAAATCGAGATATTAAGGTTTCGTTTAAGGGTTCGTTGTATAATGCATTTTTTATTTTGGTTTGTTGTTCGGGTGTAAAGATTAATTCATCTAGTTCTTCAGGTTTCCTTTCTTCTAGAATCTTAATATTTTCTTCTCTGTCAATAGATTTTCTTTTTGTATATTTCTTTATTCTTTTTATTCTATTAGGGTGTATTTTACCTGAGAATCTATTTTGTTTGCTTTTTTCTTTCAGTATAATATTTCTATCTTTGTCTTTTGTGACTTCAACTTTTCTAAATTTGGGTTTTTCTTTATGTCTTTCGTTTTTATAATTTTTGATAAAGATTTCTTCTTGATCTATGTCGGGTTGTTTTTCTCTCTTTCTGTTGTGATAATCAATCCATTTAGTCTTTTTGTTTATTAGTAATTTATTTAATTTATTTTTATCTATATTTCCATTTTGGATATGCAAAGGTTTAGCTTGTGTTATAGAATGTATTGTGTTGTTATAATGTTCTGTAGCTTTTAGTAGTTGTTCTGCTATATTTAATTCGGGTTCTGTTAAAATAATTATTCTGGTTTGTTCCAATAATGTGCTATGACATCTACTCATGTCTGAGTTTCCTGTGTGTGATTTGGGTGAAGTAAAATGAATTTCTATCTCTTCCTTTCTCATGTATTCCTTGACGTTTATCATGTTAAATTCATTGTCTGCAATTATCTTTTTAGGTTTTCCCATTATAGCGTTTCTTTCTCGAATAAGCTGTATGAATGTTATGGCATTTTTATCTATTGTTTCTTTTACGTATAAGTGTTTTGAAAACTTATCTATTGTTGTAAAGAATTGTCTTTTACCTATGATGAATATATCGATGTGGATTAACTCGTTTATATCCTTTGGAGTTTCAGTTATTTTAAATTCAGGTTTTAATGGTTTCCTGTCGTATTTTGCTACGTTACATATTTCACAATTGTTTATGAATCTCGTAATTAGTTTCATCATTCCGTTGTAGTAATATTTATCTTTTACTTCATTATAGTTTTCCATTATTCCTCTATGATTGCCTTTTTCATGTATTTCTCTAATTTTTTCAAAACATTGATCCTCGTTTATTAAATCTTTGGCTTGTTCAGAACATTTTATAAATCTTAGGGTTGTATTGTTTGAATACAGTTTTACTAGTATTAATTGTACTTTATTCCATACATGGTCATTTAATTCACAGTATATTCCTATGTGTCCTTTTTCTGGTATATATTTCCTAAATATATTAATTAGTGTGTTTTCATTATTTGTATCAGTTTCGTCAATACATATTTTATTTCTCTTATTTATTGTGTTATATTCTTTCATCTTCTTCTTAGTTATAATTATTTGGTTTTTATATATGTTTACTATGCCTTCTTTAATAGGTATGAGATCATTTTGATCTTCTTGTCCTGAGTGAATTGTTGCTATTTCACTACAATCTACTTCCATTTTTTCGTCTGTTAACATATTCATTTCACACATGTCTTCTGTTATTCTGCTCAAAAAGTCTGCGACTTTATTATCTTTTCCTTTTATATATTCTATATTAAAATTGTACTCATTAAGTTTGATTTTCCATCTTTGTAATTTGCTGTTTGGTTCTTTTAGGTTACTAAGCCAAACTAAGGGTCTATGATCTGTTTTAATGTCAAATCGTACACCATACAGGTAAGGTCTAAAATATTGTGTTGCCCACACAATGGAAAGTAATTCTTTTTCAATTGTTGAATAATTTCTTTCGTGTTCATTTAAGGTTCTACTCGCATAAGATATTGGGTGTCCACTTTGTGATAATACTGCTCCTATTGCTTTATTAGAGGCGTCTGTTGTTAAAACAAATTTTTGTTTAAAATCTGGATATCTAAGTACTGGGTAATTCGTTAATAGTTCTTTTAATTTTTCAAATGCTGCGATATATGATGGATCTTCAGGGTTTATTTTATTACATTTTTTCAATGCGTCAGTAAGTGGTGATGCGACTTTGGCATAATTATTTATAAATTTCCTGTAATATCCTGTAATTCCTAGAAATGATTTTATTTCTGTTGTAGTTCCGGGTACTTTTAGATTTTTAATTGCTTTGATTTTGTCAAGATTAGGTTTTATTCCTTCCGTTGTCAATGTATGTCCTAAGTATTCTGTTGATCTTGCAAAGAATTTGCATTTAGCAATTTGTAACTTTAGTTTGTGTTTGCGTAAGGTTTCTAGTATTTTCCTTATATTGCCGTCCATTTCCTGGAGCGATGTCGCAAAGATTAATATATCATCTAGATATACTACACACGTTTTATTTATGTGTTCGCGGAGTACTTCATTTATCATGCGTTGGAATGTAGCAGGTGCATTTTTTAAACCAAAGGGCATTCTGATGAATTCATAATGTCCTTGAGGGGTAGAGAAAGCGGTTTTATATCGGTCATGTTCGCTGACTTCAATCTGATGGAATCCTTGTGCTAAATCCAATGTTGTAAAATATTGGGCTTTTCCAAGTTTATCGAATATTGATTCTACGTTTGGAATTGGGAACTTATCATCCACGGTATCCTCGTTCAATCTTCGGTAGTCAATTACCATTCTCCATTTCTGTTTTCCAGAACTGTCTACTTTCTTTGGTACCATTAGTATAGGTGCATTATATGGTGAATTCGAGGGTTTAATTATTCCTTGTTTTAACATATCATCCATTTGAGTTTCTACTTCCTTTTCGTGGAATGGTTGGATTCTATATGTTTTAGCATAGAGAGGTTTATTACTTTTCGTAATTATTTCGTGCTTCGTTTGGGTTGTACAGGATAGATTTTCTCCTTCCTTGTATATTAAATCATCGTAATCTTTTATAATTTTCTTTAAGGCTGCTGTTTCTTCGGAATTCGTTCCTATAAACAGTTTATCTTGCGATTGTTCAGTTTCAATTTCATATTGAAAATTTATTTCTTCGGGTACGGCGTAGTTAAAGTTTAATTTTTGATTGTTAATTAGCATGTTTCCTTCTCCTAAATTTAGTGTAATATTTAAGGTGTATAATAGATTTTGTCCTATTACTGCCTTAAAAGGTTTATTTTGGAAGTCCATAATATTCCATAATATTTTGTGTGAATCGGGTAATTTAAATTCATTGGGCATATTAGATTTTAATTTTTGTTGTACATAATAAGTACCTCCTAGTCCGTTGACTGGTATGGGTTCTTGTAAATTGATTTTTTCGTTATTAAGGAGACAATTTTTGTCTAAACTTGAAATAGATGATCCCGTATCAATAAGTGTAGGGATAATCTCGTTATCTATGTTTAAATTTATTATAGGTAAAGGGTTTCCGAGGCACATTGTTGAAAATTTGTGTCCATTGGTTCGGATTTACGATTATTATCTGTTTCTCTATTGTTTGAATTTTGATTGATTCTAGCTGAATTATCTATTTGCATTGGTTCAGGTTTGTAATTGTTATTATTGTTATAATTCTGCCTGTTGTAATTATTATTGCGATTATAATTAAGATTGTTTGGATTTTTAAAATTCCGTTGGTTATAGTTATTATTATTATTATTTCTGTTATTAAATTGCCGGTTCCCTTGATAGTTATAATTTTGATTGTTAGGATTTGGGTTATTATTTCGATTATTATTGAGGTTTTTGTCATTGTTGTTATTTTGAGTATTATTATTTCGATTATTAGGATTTTGGTAATTCTGATTATGAGAATTTCTATTTTGATTATAATTTTCATTTCTATTCCTGTTATTGTTTCTTTGTTGAAAATTACTAATATTCTTCACGCTACTTTCAGTGTTTTGCTGAATTTCTTTAAGTGTGTTGTACGCTTTATTTAAGGTTTCACAATTCTTAATTTCTAGTAAATAGGCTTTATACTCTGGTAATAAGGATTTAAATTTATTTAATGCAAGGCTTTCATTTCTAACTGGATTAAATTCGTGAAATTGATCTCTGCGTGGATCATGTAGATATTTAATATTTATTTGATTCAACAGTTCGTTAAGTTCACTATAAGTATCATCTATATTCCTATTACTTACTCTGTGTATTTTATTAATAAGAGTACTGTATGACTCGTTTACGCCAAATGTTGATGTTAGGATGTTCTTCACAATCTGCCAGGTAGGGACAGGTATCTTCTGTACTGTGTTTCTTGCTTCGCCTTGGATCTTGTGCAGGATTAATCGAAAAATGTATGATTGGTGGTTTCCAGGTTGGGTAAAGTTGAGTATAGTGTCGGCTTCGTCTAACCATGTCGTTAATGCGTATTCTTTATTGTTTCCGGTGTATACGGGTAGTCTTCTAGCTTCCTTCAAGATTTCGTCGAATGTGAATTCTATCGGTAGTGGTGGATTAGCTTCTGCTTGTTCAACCATTTTCACTTCTTTTTATGTTTTAATTAATTTTTCGTATTAATTCGTTGATTTTTATTTTACTTTATTATTTTGATAATACAGTATTTATTAAAGCTTTGTTTTCCCTTATTGATCGTACTAAGTTTTCCTTAGCTGATCTTTGGTAATGCAAAACTTGTAGTTTTTAAATTCAACTCGATTTTCTCTTGTTGAATGTGTAATTTAGTTTTTCACTATTTTACTTTTTTGGTTTTATCACTATTGTCCAATTTGCACTTGAACTAACTCCTTGTATAAAATACTTAGTGGAGTACGTGACTTTATGTTGGTTCTTTAGTCAAAGGTGGTTCCTCCCTCCTATGACGGACGACTGCGCCAGTTACGAATGTGGTTCTGGGTTCAAGTAAAAAAATTGATTTTATAGTTCCTTTTCGCGGAACTGAATAAAAACACAATTTTAAATTAAATTAACTTAATTTTATTCACTTGAATTTGATAGCACTTCGTTTAACAATTATTGTGAGCTTCAGCTCTTAAAATGATCTTATAATTCAATTGATAGATAAACTCTCTGAACAGACTGACCCCGATCTTTCTGTTCGAATCTTATTTATAGTTTGACATTCTTTGTTTGATCGTATTATGCTGACTCTTTGATTTATGCATTTGCAGAAATCAGTTATCGGTTATCAATTATTCTTTATAAACAATATCTTGGATATGAAATAATGCGTATTAAGCAGATTTGTTGATTTTACGTTAATTAGAAAATCTTGTTATGGTTAATTATGTTTTGATTAAGAATTGAAAGTATGCACAAATTTAATGTGTGACATGAGTCATGCATTAAATTTGGTGGTGATGTCATTAGAGTTGAGGCTTAGTGGGTCTAATCTAACTCGGGGGTGTGGAGTGTTTCCTATCTCTGGAACGACTTATGCTAGAAACTTAAGACTTTGTGGGCATATGTATACGTACTAGAAAATAATTTAAATAGAAAAAATTGTTGTACGAAAGGCGAGCAAAAACAATAATCAGTGAAAATGACGTGCATATATTTTTACGAATTTCGTCATATCTCTTACCTCTTCTAAAATATTGAATTAATTTTTTTTCTACAACTTCTTCATATAAATGACTAGAAATTGGTTTCAGGAGTTTTTGAAATTCGACCCCTAAGGGGGTCTAAAGGGTTGTATTTATTTTCACGAATTAAGTCATATCCCTCAAGTCCAATAAGATATCGAATAATTTTTTACTTTTTATGCATTCGTCAGAATTTATTTCTTTTCAATCTCTAAGAGGGTATAAAAGGGTTGTACACGTTTTCACGAATTCCGACATATCTCTTATTATATGGAAAAAAGAACGGTTCAAAAAGTTTTTCAGCATGGACGAAAAAGATGCTTTTGTTATTTTTATTGTTATTGTATTGTGTCACGGACTTTAATAAGCGCTTTTTCAGTTCTTTCGAAGGATATATTTATCATTCTATGAGCTGTTGTTCAATTGTAACTGAAAACATACTGCAAGCACGATCGGCTGCTGACCAATCGTATGATACTCTAGATACTGAACTCGGATTTATACTGTAGTTTGGGATAAAGCAGAATAAGGAGTGGGTATAAATTTTGCCGATGTTTAGGGACTATCGTTTGGAAGACAATATCTTCCGTTTTCAATTTGATATCTGGAACTTCAGGCAAATAACCGTATGTTAAATTTTCCTTTTTTAACGTCTTTCACTTGAGAGCTGCAGGAAGGACTCACTCGATTTAATTCATATTTTTCTCTTTATCTGGAAGCATTTGTACCAAATTTCAAATTTCTGGCTTGAAGCGTTCTGAAGTTACGGCCAATACTCCTGGAGAAGTGTTACAAGGACTTGTATTTTCGAGCAGCTCGAAGAAGTTAGGGGACTTCGCTCAATAGCAAAGCCGATCCTACTTTTAGCTCAAAATTAATTCCTATAAAAATTAGACTTCCTAGGTCAACGATATCTCGAGTAATAGTGGCGCATAAAACAAGTTAACTCTTTAATTTTGTGGCATGTCCTATCCGTTCAGTTGGTTCATCTAAGGTTCTGTCTATTAGTTTAGTTTTGTGTAAAATGTAATTCCTTATTGTAACAACATATTGCACTAAAAAAAAAATTACTACATTTGCTAGATTTTGACTATGCATGTCGCTATTTACATTTACAAAAGCGAGATATTGGCATTTTATAACTGCAGCTAGAATATACTATAGGAGACTTTTATATTTGTAGTTCCTATTATTTACCAAAGCTTATGCTTCACAACTTACAATATTTGCCATGCTCTACGGTGCCCTATAACCAAGTATGCTATGTTTTCCAACAAATTTTGTAAAAGTATCTGATATTTATGAAGCTTGTTGGGGTATAATTTTTAGCTAATCCAATACTTTGACAATTGACTATTTCAAATAATTATTACTATAGCAGCTACAAAACTGAACTGGCTTACGTAGTTATCTAATACTTATATCTATGGTTTAACACAGCTTCTGCTTTGCAGCATGCAATAGTAGTCATGCACAATATCAAAGTATGCAAGGTTTCCAATAAATATTGCAGAGTTGTCTGACATCTCTAGTTTTTTGAAAAAGCCCCTTGAGCTACAATATTTAGCTAATCCAATAATTTGACAGTTGACTATTTCATATAACAGCTACTATTTTCCCTAGACAACATAGCTGACGGAAATACTTAAGCTGATAATATCAGAAATTTTTTATCAAACACTGCAATAAAATATAGCTTAAAGTAGATTCGACATTACTAAATTGAATTAAATAAAATTGTCAGTACCGATAAAAGTAATGTGTACAACTGCTACAGTAGTTAAAACATTATACCGTAGCTCTTTTTCCTAAAATAATAAAACGTTTACTAAAAAAACCTGGTAATTCTTTTTTTATTATATGTACAGGGTGGGCCATCTAGTGGTTTCTTTTTAAATCATAGGTTATTTTGACACTGAAAGCTGTTTTCCGCTCGAAATCTTAACCGAAAGTCAGTATCATACCTCCGCGGAACGAAATGAGTCGCTTTACGCTTGAACAACGTTGGGAAATATTTAAAACTTATTTCCAAAGTGAGTGCTGTGTAGCCCAAACAGTGCGTTTTTTGAAAAGAAGTTTTGGCCAAAATGAAGCACCCACCGCGCCCACTGTACGCAAGTTTGTGCAAAAAGTTCGTGAGACTGGCATGCTAGTGGACAACACTCATGGCCCCCGTCGTCGTACGGTGCGCACAGACGAGAATGTGGCTGCTGTAGCCGAGAGTGTGGGATTCACTACACGAACATCAACTCACCGTCGATCTCAACAGCTCAACATTTTCCGCACTAGCCTGAGGAGAATTCTGCACAAAGATCTCGGATTATTCGCTTACAAGGTCCAATTGACTCAGCAATTGAAGGCGCACGACCATCCGCTTCGTTATCGCTTCGCAATTTGGGCCTTAGAGCAGCTTGAATTGGACAACGATTTTGGGCGAAATCTCATCTTTTCAAACGAGGCGCATTTTCATCTCGGCGGCTAAGTTAACAAACAAAATTGCCGCATCTGGGGCTCGGAAAACCGGCACGTTATTGTCGAGAAGCCAATGAATCCACAGAGAGTGACAGTTTGGTGCGGATTGTGGAGTGGTGGCATCATTTGACCATTTTTCTTTGAAAATGATGCTGGGAACAACGTTTCGGTCAACGGTGAACGTTACAGAGCCATGTTATCCGACTTTGTTTTTACTGAAATTGAAGACATGGATTTGGACGACCTCTGGTTCATGCAGGATGGCGCGCCATGCCCCACAACCCATGTCACAATCGATCTTTTACACACCAAATTCCCAAATCGTGTTATCAGCTGTCTTGGCGATGTCAATTGCCCGCCTCGGAGCTGCGATTTGACCCCTTTGAATTTTTTTGTGTGGGAAACCGTGAAGGACCGATGTTATGCCAACAATCCAGAAACGATTCAAGCACTTAAGGCCAATATCATCCAAGCAATCCGTGAGCTACAGCCCGAAACCATCAACAAGGTATTGGAAAATTGGAGTGACAGAATGCGCTACTGCGCAGCCACTTAAACGAAGTTGTGTTCCATCATTAATGGGAATGTTTACTCTTACTAATAAAGCCACAATACATGGAAAAAAAATTTAATTTTGTTCATTTTATTGCATTTTTAAAAAGAAACTTGTATTTGGCCCACCCGTAGAATAATCCCAAGCAATGCCACCAGCTATAAGGGTGTTTCGGATTTAGGCTTGATACACCCTCTGACGAGTCTATGCCATCCGATGACGAAACAGCTCCTTCGGACCCAGTCCAACACAGTCTTATAAAAACTGGCCTATCCAGTGAAGGTTTTCCAACTGTCATGCCCTCAGGGACAGCGATTAATTAACAGTCGGGGATTTCATGTTGGGGTTTCACACCAGAAACTCCACTGACGCCGGAAAACAACAAAAAACTTAAACCAATTTGCTTCTATGGTAGCTTCTCACCATGAAAAATTCCATTCTTATAGATAAGTAGAATTACACGAAAAAGAACTTAATTTTCAATTCTTATATAAACATAGTTAATTTTACACGAAATGTTGCGTAATTTTGTGAGCCTTTTCATGTAATTTGTACGGTTCAGTTGAAAAGTACATGAATAATGTCAGTAGTTTCGTGTAAATGTGATTGAAATGTGCACTTTTACTTGAAAAATGAAATATACTGGAAAATTCAAGTAAAAATTGGATTGAAAATTCAATATTTTTAAAACAGTGTACCTATATTATATGTAGGTATAAAGGGACAATCGCAAGTATACCTACTTTATTACAATCCCATTACGCTCAAGAACAACTACTGATTTCATATCTATTTTTCGGTTTAATAATTAATCCATCAATCAAAATAACAAAAAGCTACATTGAAATATGATTAAGTCCTTTACTATTAAGTGTATCTTTGACATCTTGACCTTTCGTACATAAGATTCTAAAAACAAATGCAACATGAGAACAACAGCTTCTAGGCATCGCTCATACTTTAGATAGTAATCCTATTTACGAGGACGTTCACAACCTGGTCACTATGAGCAAAATTTCGTTTCCATGATATGATCTTATAACGACTAAGGAATAGATACGCTATGTTTTCACAGAAAGCTAGGTATATACCTATATAAGGACCTGGACACAACAATGCTAGAATTGTACAAAAGTAGACGAATACTTGTCTCAAGGGACTGGCAGCAATCTTTAACTATGAAAATCGATGTGCTGAGTGCTTTACTATCTCTATCTCGGGTTTTATTTTTGCTTCTGAATGATACAACCTCTAATACGCAATTTACTGTATACTAACGCCATCTATATTAAAGTAGATTAAAGTAGAGTACGGAACAAAAACTAGTAACACTTGAATATTTTTAAATTCATCGCAAAGCACACTGTTTGCCATTTTTAGGTGTTTTCCTCACGCCGAAAAGCAAACTTCAAACTCACAAATTCTTAACAAATGAACAGACCGCCTGTCATTGATCCAGAGATAATTTTTTTTATAATTTTTATAATTTTTGTAAACAACAAAGCGTAGTTACTTAAGATAGTATTAAAGAGATATTTAACACTGCATTCAAGTGTTTTAAGTTGTTTTCGAAAAAAAATACGAAGTACGATTTGAACAAATTTAAATGAACTTTTGTCCGACAATGGATTCCGTTAAATTGTTCACGTACCTAAGAGCTTTGAAAATCAAAGGACTTCGTAAGTAACGCCCCTTTCAAAAATTGCTGTTTTTTCGATTCATGTTTCTCTGCATTGTATTAATTTTTGTTATTTATTTCTTTCAGGTAAACCGTACTTTCAAGGACTCGATGATCATATTTCCGAAGAAACCGGTGGTTTTGTTGATGGTGCGAATTTATCATTAAATTCACCGGCTCGTTCGTCTCCTCATTCGCAAGGCTCTGAAGTAACTGAACGTTATTCTCGAAAAGTTTTTGTTGGCGGATTACCACCTGATATCGATGAAGGTGAGTTCCTCTTTTTTTGCGAGATTTTAGATGAATTGATTATTTTTTTATCATTAATAAGAAAAAGATTTCAAATGTTTTTCTCCTGGTATTTTATTATGTGAAAAAGTTTTGAGAGAATAACAAAATTTCTTTTTCGATACCGGTATAATTTTAATTGCCATTTTTACGTAATGTGATTCAAGAAGTACAAAAAATTGTCCACTTCCACCACCGACTAACCATATCACAAATGTCATATGGTACTATTATTGCTTTATATAATTACCAAATTTCGTTTTCATCGACTTTTAAGATCCAATTGAATGAAATGTTTTCTTTATTCTCTTCCCCACTCTGCTCTTCATACTTCACCCCTAAAAGGTTAAGACGGAATACGAGGGCGGATTGATAATGACGTGCAAAAATTGAGAAAACATAATTTTATCCGGAAAAATTTATTTTATTTTTCAACGTAGTCTTCTTTTAGCTCGATACACTTAGTCCAGCGTTTTTCCAATTTTTTGATCCCTTCCAAATAATATCATTTGTCCAACCCTTCAAAATAGGCGTTGGTTTCACTTATGACGTCAGTATTCGTGGTAAATCTCTTTCCAGCAAGCCATTTTTTCAAGTCTGGAAATAATAAAAAGTCGCAGGGTGCCAAATCTGTAGAATACGGTGGGTGAGGGAGCAATTCGTACCGTAATTCAAACAGTTTTGCCGTTGCAACAACGGACGTGTGAAACAACACTTTTTTCTTCGCGAAATGAAGCCGTTTTGCCTTGATTTCAACATCCAATGAAACCAATAAATACCTCAGAATAATATGCTCCCGTCATTGTTTTTCCTTTCTCCAAGTAGTCGGTGAATATCATTCCATTGGAATCCCAAAAAACTGTCGCCATAACCTTTCCAGCCGAAAGAACGGTTTCGCCTACTTGAACCGACATCCTTCCATTGTTTTGACTGTTGTTTGGTTTCTGGAGTGTAGTGGTGAATCCATGCTTCATCAACAGTTACGAATCAACGAAAAAATTCATTTGTATTACTTTAAAACAGTTGCAAACCGTGCTGCGAAGTTGTCACACGATTGCGTTTTTAGTCGATTGTGAGCAAACGCGGCAGCCATCTTACGGATAGCTTTCTCATGTCCAAATGGTTTTTCAAACACGTTCAAATGAGATGCTTACTACGTTAACTATCTCACGCACTTTTACTCGACGATCTTCTATCACGATATCATGGATTTTATCGATCATTTCTGGCGTGGTGACCTCATTTGGACGACCTGGACTTGGTATGGTTTGTGTGCTCGTACGACCACACTTGAATTCAGAAAACCATTTGTAAATCATTCGGATCGATGGTGCAGAGTCCCCATAATGCTTACCTAATTTTTCTTTGGTTACTTTAGCTGTTTTCCCTTTTAAAAAATTGTGTTTAATCAACAGACGAAATTCATTTTTATCCATTTTTAAAAATTTTTATAAGTCGACTTGCTTAGACGGCTGCTTCTCGAAAACTAACGAGGTATCAGGCTTAAACTTTGCAGGTAATCTATTTAAGGATGGTCCAGGTAAAAAAAAATAACGAATTCCTTACCTGCCCACTCCTTCTTGATTTTTGCACGTCATTATCAATCCGCCCTCGTACTTCCACATTTATTTTACTTTATTATTTTTTAATAATAAAGTATTGTGATCGACCTGAAATTTAAAAAAATTTGCTACCCTGAAATTTTGAGGGGGAAAAACTATGAGTCCAAAACGCTTGAAAGCCGG
The DNA here is from genome assembly GCA_951812415.1 of Beris morrisii. Classification (NCBI taxonomy): domain Eukaryota; kingdom Metazoa; phylum Arthropoda; class Insecta; order Diptera; family Stratiomyidae; genus Beris; species Beris morrisii. Next base: position 24,371,953 of record OX638312.1, read on the forward strand.
GATTGAAGCATTCTAAAATCGATATCTCCTGAACAATTGATGTCAGAAGATTGAAACTTTGTTGTTACCCTTAGGGATACTTTGAGTTAAGACAAGGGCTAAAATTTGTAAGAGGGGTGGAGGGATGTGGGGGTGGGGGGTGAAAAACTTTGGATTACAATATCTTCCGAACCAATTACACCAGGAAGATAAAATTTAGTTTCTGTATATGGAATCACAAGAGGAGTCCGAAACCGAAACTAAATTTTTTGAGGGGGGAGGTGGAGCACGAAAGTGGGGGAACAGCAATTTCCCCAAAAATGTAATTTTTATATCTCTGAAACCGTATCAGATATGATCTCGAAAATTTTACAAGAGTTGGGGTCGGTAAACCTCTAGTAGGGAAAAAAAATTGGTGGTGCGGATGTAAAGGAAAACATTCTGATTTTTATTTCTCGAAAACCATAATGAATAGAAAGCTAATAATTTAGGATTATATAGAGCCATTATTGAGACATCCTAGAAAAATAAAATTTTTGATAGGGGTAGCAAGGTACGGGGGTGAGGGGTGGTTTTTTATATATCAGAAACGGCTTACGCTAGAAAGTTGAAACTTAGTATGTATATGTAGATATGCTATTAGAGTAAATAAAGCAAAAATAAGTTCAGATTTTTATTGGCGTTCAGAGGTTGAGTAAAAAAATTTCATTAAATCCACATTTTCACGAATTTCGTTAAGACTTTTAGACATGTCGAGCTATCAATGCAATATTATTTCTGCGAGCTATTAATATAAGGGCGTGTTAACGTTCTTCAAAATTTTTCGATATCCAACCCCTAAGGGGATGTAAAGTGGTTGTTTACATATTCTCGAATTCTGATATATTTCTAAGGTATGTTGGAATTTGGAATTCACGCTTACTTCTAAGCTTGAAACGTAGACGGGGAAAAAACCGATTTAAGTATTTTTCCCTATTAAGCCCCCTTGGGGGTATTGTTTAAGTTTTCACTGATTCCGAAAATCTCTTAGGTTTAATGTGATCGAATTCGCTTTTACTACTATGAATTATTCTATTGATAAAAAAATACGTAAGTAAATGAAAAAAATCTGCCAACAGTCTGGGCGCAACTTTATTATTTTATGGGTAGAAGTCCGAAACGTGTTTAATTATGAGATGCGGTGTAGGTTACTATGCGACTGACAACCTAAGAAATAACCAGGAGGCTGTTTGAAAAGTTATTTTCTCGAAAAATTCTTCATACTTTACGAGAAAAATTGTAATGCCGCGTTTCAACTATCTCATTCATATGCATTGGTTGCGAATGCATAGGCGATTGTGGAAACACTACATTCGTGTTCAATGCGAATCCCTTTGATGTGCGTCCAAACACCGCCATCAACACGAACCTACACGATAATCGACTAGAGTTGCGAACTAACGCGAATGTGTTGTTTCCACATACGCATACGCGCTAGTACGCACGAAAGAGTGTTATCAGTTCGATCCAGCCCAAAAGACAAACGTTTAGGACAGAGACTCGGTCGAAAAAAGTTATATATTACTTTGTTTATTTGGGCCAGAAACTCCAAATCCGCATGCTTTCCATTCGTCCGTCTGTCTGTTTGTCCGTACGCACAATAACTCAAGAACGCCTGGACCTAGGATCTTGAAATTTGGAATCGGGATGTTGATCGAATTTTTAAGGCTAAGTTGGCTAACGTGCCAAATCGTCCTACTCCTTCGGGTAGCTGCCATACAAAGAGTCCTTAAAACACGTGTTTAAGAATATTGGCCAATCACTTCGGAAAGCCTTAAGCTACGACTTTGAAATTTTGTATACGTTAGGTTTCCAATAGTTACAAATTAAGGTGTGAATATGAAAAAAATTCCATCAGTCCTTGGATTATCTTAGTTTTCAGGTAAAATGATGTTCAAGTTCCTTAGTCAGTAATGTTCTTTTACTCCTTCGGGTAGGTCCCACACAAAAAGTCCTTAAAACACGTGTTCAAGGATAGTGGCCGACAACTTCAGAATGGTTTAAGCTATCGAAATTTCGAATGTGTTGATTTTTGAATAGGAGGAGCTAGAGTAGGTACGATTATGAAGGAAGTCCCATTAGTCCTTCATGTAGCTGCCATACAAATATCCTGTCAGATTATCTTCACTTAATTTATTATATTCTGGTAGATAATTTCATGGCATTTATTTTTTTAAAAATGATTTCCGTCATATGTCCGCCGTGGCTACGAGTTACATGATCCATTCGATCAGTCCAATTTTTGACTACTTTTTCCAATAAATCTGGCCGTATGGAGTCAATAGTGGCTTGAATATTGGCCTCCAATGCTTCAAGAGTTGCTGGTTTGTCGGTATAAACGCATGACTTAATATAGCCCCATAAAAAGTAATCCAGAGGCGTTAAATCGCACGAACGAGGGGGCCAGTTAACAGAACCACTTCTGGAAATCAAGTTGTCACCAAATTGATTTTGCAATAAATCGTTTGTTAAGCGCGCTGTATGGCAAGTTGCACCATCTTGTTGGAACTAAATGTCGGCGATGTTTAGCTGATTAATTTTTAGAAACAAATAGCGTTGGCCATTCACCGTAACGACATTCCGTCCTCTTCTTCAACACTTCGCGCTACAGCAGCAATATTCTCCTCGGTACGCACATTTCTTTGCCTTGTTGATGATTTTGAATCCAGAAGAGTGAAATTAGTGCGAAAACGATCAATAACTGCACGAATTGCTTGCTCACTAGGCCGATTATGTTGACCGTAAAATGGACGAAGTGCTCTATGAACTTCGCGAACAGATTTATTTTTTTCAAAGTAAATTTCCACAATTTGGAAGTGTTGTTCTGGCGTTAAACGATTCATGATGACTTGCCAAACCTTACTGAACAGAAATGTCAACACAGTTTGACATTCTCAGCTGTCAAACCACAGTTATCGATATCGATAGTTCTCATGCACCTAAAAAAACACCCTTTACTATGTTCAGACTACGAGATTAACGCGTTTAAATCGAGTTAAATGCGTTTAAAACACTGCCCGAACGCGTTTACGAAAACATGTAGCTACAACGCGTTTAACCGAAAACATGTACTGCGACCCTCGCGGAAATCGAAGTAAACTTTAAATGAAACTACTGCAGAAGCTGAATTTTGTACTTGTGCAACGACTGCATTATTTAATTAATTCACTTTTCATTACTGCTATCTATACAAATACTTGTTTCAAATAATTTAGATATCATAAATTTGCTAATGAAACACAGCTGAATGTCTGCTTGTCAAAAAAAATTACGTCAAGTTATCATGTATCAAAATAAAATGAGTTGCCTAGTCTGAACACTACTTTTTTAACTCGTTCATTTTGCCTACTTAAACGCGTTTAAAACGCATAGTCTGAACAGGGTGTTACTGTGTTTTATCTCTCATGGTAAGATCACAGTAGGAAACACATTATTTACACAATTTTTAAGTTATATATTTACATATTTTTCTTCTTTCAGATGAGATAACTACTTCTTTCCGTCGTTTTGGGCCACTCGTTGTAGATTGGCCACATAAAGCTGAATCGAAGTCATACTTTCCGCCAAAAGGATACGCTTTCTTACTATTTCAGGTAATTCTTTTCAAAAATTTATTGATTAATCTGGTTTTAATTTTATTATTTGTCTGTAAAAGTATGTTAAAGTTGATGTGCTATAAAAGTTTTTAATCCACTTTCATTCTTGTGAAATTGACTTCAAATATAAAAGGTGTTACAATAATTCGTTCCGAAGTTAAATCAAAATTAAAAACAAGTGGATGAAGGAGTTAGTGAAATTTTTATTAAAAAATGTTATTTGGTCCATGGCAATTAAGTATGGAAAACAAATTTAATTCGCATTAATACATAGACAAATATAAAAATTGCTTTTGGTTGGATTTGACTAGTAGGAGGAAAGTGCTTTCTATTTTGAATAAATTTGGACACATTGTTGCTTAAGAGTGAGATGATGACACTGAAAACTGACAAAACACTTCCTTGGCTTTTATACTCTAGATGAAATCTGAAATTTAAATTTTGTTACACGCCATTTTTTCCGATAGTTTCATTTAATGAAATGAATATTAAGAAAACCCTGTAAGCCTTTCGTGTTGCTGCCATAAAAAAGTTTTGGAAAATTTATACTTGAATTTTACGAAACGATTAAAATTGCTCAATTCGCAGTCACGAAAATGTGAAGCAATGCATTGCAACAATAGCAACAGGCGTTCTGGATCAACTTTTCATCAACTCGTTGCTGAATTGTGATGAGCGTTATTGACCAATATCTAGCAATTCGGCAATAAGGGCTTATACACGATCAATTCAGTCTATAAACAACACGAAAGCAAACTTGACAAACAAATCTAAAATTTAAAATAAAACTTTGAAATATTGGAATTCCAAGTCATTGTTGCACGAAACTTGTCAAATAAATGCAAATCAAAATCAAACTTGACAATTGAATCACCGAACGAGGACAATTATTGCTCGGAATTTTCCAATTTAGTGGAAATACAGCAACTGTAGGGCGAGCAATAATAGCAATCTGTGAAAACATTGACACATTGCCGAAATATTGCCGCAACTAGTATGATATTGCCCCGTATTGCTCCATTAATCGCTCCGCTAGTTTCGGCAATAGTCGTCCGGCAATCAATTGCAGGATAGGACGATTTACAACTAATGAAATATTTGCGTTAAAAAAAATGCCTTTAAGCAAGCATACAATAATTTTGATAGAAATAACCTATACAAAAGAATGCGCTTGACTTTGTAATCCAGAAAACTAGTCCGGCTGACTGACGAATAGTGACACTGAATCTCAAGTTTAAAAACAGAGTGAACTGACTACAAGTCTTCGTACTGTCACGGGTTTGAAACAGCGCAATGGTCTCGCCACACCTCCAAAGGTGTCTAAATTACGATAATTCTAGTATTAGACTGTATGCTATTTTGTCAAAATTTTGACAATTTTCGCAAGCAAATGCAGTTAAATGGTATAATAGTATAACTTTTGTTTGCCAAGTTTGAAAATTGTATTTTTATCATTGTAAAAACTTGTTTGATAGCACAGGCTCCAGTTAGTTTATTTTATTATTATTAAATAGCATTTAGGCCCAAATCAACACGCACTATTAGTTTTTGCGGAAGATCTCAAAACTGCAGCCACAATTTTCAGCCAAAATAAATATTATTAACTTTATATGGCCAGAAAGGCTCAGATTGCCATGGTACAGTGTGATCACAACGGACCCGTCTAGCGGTCTATGTGCTAGCTATCTCTGCTAATAGCTAGCCACCTAACCTAACCTAACTTTATATGGAATTTTAAACAATTTCGAAAATTTTGCAATATTTAGCATTTAAACAACAAAGCTCTCATGTTATGTCGATTGATTGCATGAAAATTTTGTATTACAATCGCGCGCTGGCTGCTATCAAAAAGTCGGTACAAAGTGAAATGTAAAATTAGAAAACTTTGAATTTCCGAAAAATTTAAACCCGTAAGGAATTCTCAAAATAAGTTAATGGCTAAAAATACAGACTGTAGGTAAAATACGAATGTCTAGAGCGAAAAAAAATACATCAAACCACAAAGACATATAATTGCTCGAGGGAAAAAAGTTGCCCGAAGTTTTCCCATCGACATCCGAATAAAAGAAGGGCAACAAAGGCCCTGGGAGCGAAAATTCAATATAAAATTGTTGTTGAGTAGCATATGGGGGTGGTGTGCATCATCGCATATAGGATAACGATTTCATACCATAGTGCTCTTTGATTTCTTTTTTATTTTCACTAACAAACATAAAAATACAATTTTTCATTTAATATTTTCGCAGGATGAGGGTAGCGTCCAACAACTAATTGAAGCGTGCATTACGGATGAGGAGAAATTGTATTTGTGCGTATCATCGCCGACGATAAAAGACAAACCTGTTCAGATTAGACCGTGGCGCTTGGCTGACGCTGACTTTGTATTGGATGCTTCCATGCCGCTTGATCCGCGGAAAACAGTTTTTGTTGGCGGCGTGCCCAGGCCTCTTAAAGCTGGTAAGTTCTTGGGGAATTCTTCACTTTTTTTTAATGCTTTAATGCTTCCTAAATTCCAGTTGAACTCGCAACGATTATGGACCGCTTATATGGTGGCGTCTGTTATGCTGGAATTGATACGGATCCGGAACTTAAGTACCCAAAGGTTAGTATTAATTTTTGAAAATGCACTTTATATTTTTATTTTATAGATTCTGTGTGAATTTTTGTATAATATACTAGCCGCGTACCGCGGCTACTCTCAATTCGCTCACGTTGTTCCATCGCTCCTGTTACTCCCGTTGATCCCGTTTCTCCCGTTGATCCATTGCTCCTGTTTCTCCCGTTTATCCATTGCTCCTGTTTCTCCCGTTGACCCGTTGCTCCTGTTTCTCACGATGCTCCTGTTACTCCCGTTGCTACCATTTCTTCCGTTACTCCTATTTCTCCCATTGCTCCCGTTACCCCATCCTCTATCCACTATCCTCTATCCCCCATCCTCCATCCACCATCCTCCATCCACCATCCTCTATCCCCCATTCCCAATCCACCATTCCCAATCCACCATCCTACATCCACCATCCTCTATCCACCATCCTCTATCCACCATTCACCATCCTCCATCTACCACCCCCCCATCCTCTATCCTCCATCCTCTATCCACCATTCTCCATCCACCATCCCCATCCACCATCCACCATCCTCCATCTTCCATCTTCAATCTTCCATCATCCATCCTCTATCCACCATCCACCATCCCCCATCCTCCATCCTCTATCTACCATCCTCTATCCACCATCCTCCATCTACCATCACCCATTCTCTATCCTCCATCCTCCATCCACCATTCTCCACCCACCATCCACCATCCTCCATCTTCCATCCTCCATCCTCTATACACCATCCTCTATACACCATCCTCTATCCACCATCCTTAGTCAGCGAAATCCTTTTACTCCTTCTGGTACCTTCCATACAAAAAATCCTTAAGACACGTGTTCAACAATACGAATTTGACAGATAGTCAGTCGGTGATTAAAGCCTCAGTTACAATGGCTCCGATCCGATCCAATCTGAAAAACGGACAGTGTTGAGTTTCTCTATCCGACACACATCTAAAGGGAATTTCGCTAGTTGTTTCTGTGAGGAGGCCAATTCGGGACATAAAAAAAGCTATCACACACAGACACAAAACGAAGGGGTAAAGTTGACCAACTTTCAACTGCTATCCGTTGCGACGCTAAGAGGTGAATGTTTGAATTTCACCACCTCTTTCGCCTAACTGAAAATTGAAATTACACCTCGATAGATTCACTTTGACGAATGTCGGAACGGAATCATTGGTCGCGTTTCCGTGCGGACCAGGCTAGTCTGAATAGACCAAAAAAACCAGTTTGGTCTTACACATAAACGTAAACCAAACTAGTCCATTTGGACTGATTTTGGTCTTGATTTTGGTACGGACCAAATGAAACCAAACCAGTCTCGTACTGTAAAAATGCGCACATAAGTGCAAGACCGAGAAAAAATGTTCTCCTCCGAGGTGGCCGGATCTGATTGGAGCCATTACAACTGAGGCTTAAGGCGCTCGACTTATACTTGATAAAGTCCCGCCTTTTGAGCCTGTGCAGGGATAAGATTAATGCGTTATGCACAGATTTTAATATAACAATTTGTTGGTTCCCGGCTCACAGCGGGATTCCGAGTAAAGAGGCTGCGCCATATCCCCAGTAACACGAGTGGTAGGGCCACACATCATGTCTCGTTGCTAGGCAACACTGACCGGTCCGGAGAGCAAGCCAGAAGACTGGGTGTAGCGCACGTTGCAGATCTGTTTTGCAGCTGTACTGAAACCGATGCCGAGGAAGGTGTTTTCCGCTTGCTTTGCGAAAGCCCTAGTCTGGCATTGAGGCGAGAACAACGTACGCTGGATACGCGCTTCGTCGTGAACTTGGGAGAATTCGCAAACATGAAGCTAGACAAGCCGCTGCAGTTTGTCAGGCTGGCAGGGTGGTTCACCTGAGATAGGCTTAGTCACACGTGTATGTCTTCCCCGTATATGTTGTGGCACAACGAAACCGTTTACCACCCACCTTATCTAACCCAGTCTGTCTATTGGAAAAATTTTTTCTTGTGGGAAATTGTGTAAATCCATTTGTCTTTATATTTAATTACTAGCCGCGTACCGTGGCTACGCTCATGTTTGTTTGGTGCTTTACTACCGTTACTCCCGGTGCTTCCATTTCTTCCGTTACTTTCGTTGCTCCGTTGCTCCCGTTGATCCCGTTGCTTACATTTCTCCCGTTCCTTCCATTGCTCCCATTGCTCCCATTTCTCCCGTTGCTTCCGTTGCTCCCATTGCTTCCATTTCTCGTTGCTCCTGTTGATTCCGTTGCTCCCATTTCTCCCGTTGCTTCCGTTGCTCCCGTTGCTCCCGTTACTCCCGTTGCTTCCATTTTTCCCGTTACTCTCGTTGCTCCGTTGCTTCCGTTGCTCCGTTGCTCCCATTACTCCATCCTCTATTCTCCATCCTCTATCTACCATCCTCCATCTTCTATACATCACCCATCATCCATCATCCATCATCCATCATCCATCATCCACCATCCACCATCCCCCATCCACCATCCTCCATCCTCCATCCTCCATCCACTATCCTCTATCCCCTATCCAATATCCATCGTCCAACTTTACCATTTAGTAATAGGAACGCATAACTAATACACCGAAAACGAACGAACTGCCGCTAAACTACATGAAATACACTCAAATGTTGAAATATCTCGCGTACCACCAATTGCAAAATGATTTTGTTAACGCAGAAACCTTCGCGGGCGTGCGCTCAACATATCAACAAAGTTTCATCACAATCGGATGAATGGAAGGCATTTAGGAAGGCATACGGGACAAACAAACAAACAAACAATTAGAGCTAAAATCGCGAAAAAATTGGAAATATGTCGAAAAAACAATTGTTTTTGATTCGATCGGTACCAAACTTCACAGGAACCACCCCGGGACTATTCTACATGTTCCCTGAAAATTTGATCAAAATCGGTTGAGCGGCTTAGGAGTTTATAGGGAACATACATACATACATACATACTCTGTGGCTCAAAAACAACGTTCCGGACTTCACATCAACGGATGATTGGCCAGCTGGTAGTCCAGACCTTAACCCGTTGGATTACAAGTTGTGGTCCGTATTAGAGGGCATGGCTTGCTCTACTCGACACCCAAATATTGAGTCGTTGAAGCAAGCCCTTTTCCGTGCAGTGGACAATTACCCCATGCATGAAGTGCGTCTCGCGATCGATGAGTGGCCAGATCGTCTCAAGTCGTGCTGGAAGGCAAATGGAAGTCATTTCGAATAAGTTGTTCTAAGATTTGTAGCCATTGAATAACCCTATAAAAAAAAAAAATTAAGAAAAATATTAATTCGTTTTCATTTGGCGTCGATTTTTCTGTGTACCAATATTTATGACTTGACTAGGTATATAGATAATTGCTTAATGCGTTTAAGGTTTTACCTCTCAATGTAAAGATCAGAAGGTTACTTCGTTATAAAATCATCTACTTTTCTTTTAGGGAGCTGGTCGCGTAGCTTTCGCAAACCAACAAAGTTACATAGCAGCTATATCGGCTCGATTCGTTCAACTACAACATGGTGACATAGATAAGCGGGTCGAAGTTAAACCGTACGTACTCGATGATCAAATGTGCGACGAATGTCAAGGACAACGATGCGGAGGAAAATTTGCACCATTTTTCTGTGCTAACGTAACATGTCTTCAGGTATTATAAAAAAAAAAAAAAACTTAAAAAAATATTTAAAACCTTAAACTTTTTACTAAAAATTTTAGTATTATTGCGAACATTGCTGGGCTACTATACATTCAAGACCCGGTCGCGAATATCACAAGCCACTGGTCAAGGAGGGTGCCGATAGACCGCGTGCAGTACCATTTCGCTGGTGTTAACCCATGTGCATAAAACGCATCCGCCGTAGAAGACGACATTGATCTAGACAAATAACGATTTATGAAAAACCCTAGGCCAATAATTGGACTAGGCAAAAACTCTTGCAGAATTAAAAGAAATCTGATTAAAAAAAAAAAACAAATAAAAAATGAAGCTTAAAAGAAGCTCTGAGTCGCGATCGTCGATGTAATTTTTTTCGAAAAATATTTTTTACTATTTTAACTTTTTACTGTTATAATTAACTTTTTTCGTTTTCTTTGTTCTATTGATTAGTTTTTAAAACAATTTTTTTAATACACAACACAATTCAATATAACGACTATTTTTATATTCATATTATAATTATTATTATTACCTATGAAAACAATTTGTTTAATGTTGTTAGTATTGAATAGCTTTCATACTTACGACAACATGTCGTGTTTTTGTGATTTTTTTGTTTTCGTTTTTTTTTTTGCCAACCAAAAAAAAAAAAATTATTTAATTAATAATTATAAAATATTCATCGAACAATTGGTAAAAAATACTTGGGGGGAAAAAAAAGAACACATAATTTTAATGAAATTTTTTAAATAGATTTTTGTGATAAACCAAGCGAAAAAAAAAAATTAATTGCGAAATGGGATAAACTTAAATTAAAATATAGGAGAAAGGAGCGCGGAACAGTTTTCGTAGTTTTCAACAAACTTGCAGTCGCATATGATATATGACGATGAAATAAAGTACATAATATATACACACATAAAAAACAATATAAAAACGAGTACACGCAATTTTTGTATTAATTATTAAAATTAGAAGAAAAAAACTTTTTTATCAACAATTGTATAGTAAATACAAAAAACAAAATTGACAGAAGTGTAACTGTTTATTTTTTTAATAATCGCACTACGTCAAATAAAAGTAATTAAGCAAAGGCTTAACATAATTTATATGCTTCGTTATGGGCTATGAAATTATGTTTTGTGTCAAAAAGGATAAATAAAAATCTAGATAATTACATAATTAAATAAATTAATAAAAGCAAAATTCATGCAAACAAATAATATATACATAAAACAATTAGCAAAATTTTTAATTTAATTAATGAAAAAATACATAAAGACAAAATATATATTTAAATGCAATTTATATAGAAATCACAAATAAGCGCGCTGCAATTTTTTTTATTATACACAACAAAAAAAAAAGGTAAATAATTGCGAAGTTATAAATATCAATTTGTTGTTAAGTTGACGTCGAAAAACAGCAATAATTTTTTTCTAGTCAAAAATTTGATTTTGTTTTTTTATATATATATATATAGTTTTCTATTTGACCGAATCATAAGTAATTGCAGCTATATATTTTTTTATGAAACTTAATAAGACTCAATACCAAACCCGATTTAAAAACAATGGAAAAAAAATTATATAAGCATATACAATAAAGATATTTTTTAAAAAGATGAAATCGTAAAAAAAGTAACGAAAAATATTCAACTTTCTCCTTTTACTATTATCTTTCTCTATCTATCTCTGCACTTGTGTCTAATCCCTTTTCTCTCTCTATATATATACATGATATTATATATGATGTCCTAATTGTATACTTTTTCCAACAATTTTAAATGTTTTTTGACTTCAATTTAAGACAAAACTGAAATTATAATAAAGAAAAATAATAATTATTAAACAAATAAATAGAATTATTAAAGAAAAAAATTAATACAATAAAATACTGAGAAAGAATCCACTTCCTTTATCCCATTATATAAAAAAAAATTAAAGCTAAACAAACACCTTCCTAATAAAAGGTATCAAGAATTCTTTATTATTTTAATATTATATAATTTATGTTGTATTTTTTTACAAAAAAAATTGTAAAATCTACTTTTTTATATTATTTATAAATTTTATGGAATTGCAAAAAAAAACAAACCTGCATCATTTTTTTTTGTCTCTGATTTTCTCGCAATAATTTTTTAAATGTATTATTTTTTTTTTATATAGAGAGATTTTTATAAAATTATTTGATATGACTTTTTGTAATTCACGCATACACACACATTTTTTACTATTAATATTATTTGAGTTTGTAAATATAATTTGTTTTATATGTTAAAATTAGATACCTGTTTTCTTGTGTTCTGTTTTTTATATCATCTAGAAAGATATTCGTTTGATAATTTTTTTTTTTACTGTTTTGTTTTAATATATTTCGTGTTGATTTTTTTTATTAGCTCACTGTTGTTACGTCCCTAGTATATTTTTTTAATAAAACAAAAAAAAAATAAAAAATTTATCATGAAAAATAAGAAAAAAAAAAAATAAAAAAAAACCCTTTTTTATTATTTAAATTGTAAACATTTTTTATTAATGAATATAGTATAAGACATTTTATAGGATTTTTAGATAAATTATATACATTTTTTTAGAAATGAAATTTTTGTGAGAGAAAACAAAAAAAAAACAAGGTATATGTAGTATAATTTTTTTTATCATTCTTAAATCTAAAATAATTGTGTCAAGACAAGACTTTAAAGTAATTTTTTTTAATGTGTTTTGTTTGTACATTTAATGAGAATATGTAATCTTCCCTGAGATCTGTAAGTTCTTGAGTTATTTCTTATCAAAATTCTTAGAGCTACAGAACTTACATAGTCAATTACTATTTCATGTGGAGAACTAGAAGCGTACACCTTGTATAAGAAAAAGGCAGTGTTCTCTCTATAAAAATATAAGTTTATTTTTTTGCAAATTGTCCCCGTCATCCGATTTTATTAATCATTTTAAAGAACTACATACCTACATACATTACGTCGATAATTTACCAGTCAAATATCGTCAGAGAAGTCTTAACAGACTGGAGACCCTACGCCGAATAGTGGCACAGGAAAGTATATTGACTTTGGATACTGTATCCGTTAACTCTACATTGCCATTTATACATACATGAACAAAGGTGTACTTACATATTTAATATCAATATCAAACTCCACCCTAACTTCACAGTATACCAGTAAAGGATGCAGTAAGGGGTGAACCACGATTCCCACGCAAGCCATTTTATTTTTATTTTGGAAGCACGTAGGGGCGGCAATATAAAATGTTGCCACTTGCATAATAATAATAATAATGAATCGAATATTTATTAAACACATTTCATGTATTGTTTCTTTAATAATCCGTGATAAGCTTTGAATTTTAAAAAAAATTCTACACTAAAATCAAATGAAATTAGGAACTGTGGCAAAGCGCGCTAGTCTACAAAAAAAGAGATCGTGGTTTCGAATTCGAACTAGACATGAACTTATTAAAAAATGACGGTCAAAGCGGTAACATTACCGCTGCTGCTCCTTCCCTATGCTACCGAATGGGGGCATATAGGAACTTCAAAAATAAGTAACATAAAACAACAAAAAAAAGTCCTTGTTAGATAAGTTGTCCTCTTTCGGAGTGGAACTTACAGGTGAACTAACTTATAATGGACTATTTGCAAGGTCCCGACTGAAGAACTTAAGAATAAATATCTTCGGGAAAAATGGTCACTCGCTTGCAGTAGACTAATATTGATGGTGTCATCGAGTCCATTTAAACCCAGCTCTACGTATATCGAAATATACTAGAGTATTCCAAAATTAAATTTAAAAGCTACAGTGAAGTGTTAAACTCGTTCTTTAAACTTGGTCGAATTACGAGTATATCAGTTCGGTGTAAAAGCCGTAAAAATAATAGAAATTTGACCAAAATGATGCCTTTTCGGTCCATGAATTTTTTGGCCCAAATTGTGGTTTTGAATTTTTTGGCAGATGGTGAATTGGTGTGAAGCCACTGTGACGACTGTCTTTTTGACTGTAATGAGCCACCCACGTTTGATCTCCAGTCACAATAGAGCTCAGAAAATCCTCACCTTTCAATTCGATTCGCTCAAGAAACTCGCGGGCGCTATTGACCAGATTTTTCTGGAGCTGCTCTGTCGGCTGTTTTGCCACTGTGACCACTGTCTTTTTGGCTCAGGTGTGTAATGAGCCACCCACGTTTCATCTCCAGTCACAATGGAGCTCAGAAAATCCTCACCTTTTAATTCAAGTCGCTCAAGAAACTCGCGGGCGCTATTGATCCGATTTTTCTTGTGCTCCTCTGTCAGCTGTTTTGGGACCCGTCTTGTCAGGGACGTCATTTGTGGGGGGGCAGGGGGGGCATTTGCCCCCCCCCCCTGAATTATGTATTTTTATAGATTACATATAAAATATGTATATTTATATATAAAAATATATACAAACATAACATCTTGCCTCCCCCTAGAAAAACTGAAATGACGTCCCTGTGTCTTGTGCACAGTTTCCGATATCACAGCGTTTCTATGAGAGTCTCGTAAAAGAGAGTTCTGGCGAGTTGTGGAAATATCGCAGAAATTACATCCACTCTCAATCGGCGGTCTTCACGAACAGTTTTCTCGATTTTTTGCAGCAACTCATCATGGAAGGTCTTCCACTTCTCTGTTCGTCATGAATATTGGTTCTGCCTTCACTAAACACACTCGTTCTATTCATAAACCCTCGCCGTAAACCGTTTTGATTTGCGAAAAAATTTCGATAGGTGTTATTCCTTCCGCGAGTAGGAAGCTGATCACAGCACGTGGCTCGCACTTGGCGGGAATTTTTGCCGACATCTTGCACGCAAATGGAGACTACAACGTGAGTTTACGTACTACCGTGTTCCTGCGATGCTCACTCTGTCAGTAGATCCCCCTCTACCACTAAGTCTTGCCAACCCTCAAAAAACAAAAAACCACAGCCCGTATTCTGAACCCGTATTCTGAACATGCATCGTACTTTGATTTTCCAATAGTTACAGTAAATGTCATATACATACATGAAAGCCAGTCAGTCCTGATCTCTGTCGTATATACAGGTCTGGAAACTACTGTGGAGAGGGTAGACACCTTTTGTGATGAAAATAAATTACTACAGGTTCTCGTTACTTTTGTCAAGGTCGCTGTGCTCACCAAATATCTCCATTGACGAAGATGGGCCTCAGATACGCTGAATTGTAATTAATTCAGGACAGGGTGGCTTAGATAAATCTCTAATCCAATGATCTTCATATAATTAAATTTAAACTTGTGTATGGCTCTGGAATCCAAGATCCATATAATTCGTAAAAAAAACACGTAGTTTGTGGTTTAAAATACAACTGACCTCATTCTTTATTTTCTTCCTCTTAAATACTACATATTTTACAATCTAACAATATATTTTATGTACAGGGTGACGCAAAATTAATCATCCAATTTTGTTTTTGAATAACTTCTTTACTAAATAAAAAAAAATGATTTTGAGTGATAGAAATCTTTAATTGGACAATTTACAATTTTTTCTGTTAAGTGGAAAAGATGATATCCATCAAGTGGCTGCCGCCAGTGATGATACACATTAGTGCCCGTTTTATCGCATTTTCCATGACTTTCCGCAAGATTTCCGGTAATAACTGTTCGCATTCCTGTCGAATATTCTCCTTAAGGTCTGCGATTGTCTAAGGCTTGTTGGCATCAAGTAGCCCCAAAGAAAGAAGTCTGGGATGGTTAAATCGGGCGATCTTCCTGACCATGCCAAATCGCCAAAACGGGAGATTACGCGACCAGGAAACGGCTCCTTCACAATATCCATTGTGGCTCGTGCTGTGTGTGCGGTTGCACTGTCTTGTTGAAACCACATGCTCACCAAGCCCCGTTCATGCAATTCCGGCAGTAAGAAGTCGTTTATCATGGCCCTGTAGTGTTCGCCAGTAACAGTAACAGTAAATACGGCCCAATCACTCCTCCCGCGTGAACGCCGCACCACACAGTCGCTTTGAGTGGATGTAATGGCTGTTCGTGCATCACACGCGGATTTTAAGTGCCGCAGAAATGAAGATTTTGCTTATTGACGTAACCGCTTAAGTGGAAATGCGTCTCGTCGCTCAAGATAATTTTCGACACACCACCGACTGGTTATTGGTCAAAAAAATCGACACAATTATTCCACGCTCTTGCGGAGTATAGCGCTCCATTGCATGTCTGTTTGTATTTTGCAACTGTCTAGTTCACAAATATCAAATACGATTCACGTACGACGCCATTTGCAAAAATTAAAACATCTTCCGACAGGGTGATTAATTTTGCGCCACCTTGTATAATACTTAATCACTAAACAAATACTCTTATTTCTATTATTACTCCAGTCATGACCCATATCCACCCTTATCGGTTCCGTATAGATAAAAGCCAAATGCGCATGGCCTCTATCTTTTTTCTTGTGCATGTACACATGACCCTTGCTGGTGTACCTTATCGTCATGACTCATGTAACTCTTATATTGGTTACACGTACACAGTCGCTACTAACGATTAAACGCCGAGTATACAGCCGTGACAAGAAGAGATGTCAACCGTAAATTTATTTTGTGTGTAGTTAACGTAGTTTTGACAAATGTCAGAACGCAGCACGTGACTGGAAGATCTACACAGATGACACATAGTTTCACTGGTTTAGTACCTCTATAGGAAAATTTTTTGTGAATTAAGCCTCAGTTATAATGGTTCCGATCCGACCCGGCAACGTCGGAGGAGAAAAATTTCTAGGCACAATGATTCCGTTCCGACATTCGTCAAAGTGACACTATAGAGGTGTAATTTTGATTTTCAGTGGTGAAATTTAATAATTCACCTCTTAGCGTCGAAACGGATAGAAGTTAAAAGTTGGTCAACTTTACTCCTCCATTTTGTGTCTCGGCTAATCAACGGAACGATTGTGACTAGTCGTTCCGAAATTCCCTTTAGATGTGTGTTGGATGGAGAAACTCAACACTGTCCGTTTTCCGGATCGGACCGGATCGGAACCATTCTAACTGAGGCTTAAAGCTGAAATAACTATAGAGGTGAATACGGCCGCGTTCAACCGTTTCCAGTTTTTAGATGTGTCACTCCTCGGTAACCGAGTCAACGAGTTGCTCAATAGTCAGTAAAACCTTATTATTCGACACCACTTCCGCCAAAGCTGTTTTTAAATTTTCCCTAGATGTTATTTAAAAAATATCGAAATCAGTTTTGAGGCGTGTGCAGAAATAGCCTTCTGCGAAGAAACCCAACTCGATATTTCAACCGGTCTTATACCATGTACACTATGCGTTTTAAACGCGTTTAAGTAGGCAAAATAAACATGTTAAAAAAGTAGTGTTCAGACTAGGCAACTCGTTTAATTTTGATACATGGCAGCTTGACGTGATTTGTTTTGACAAATAAATATTCAGTTGTGTTTCATCAACTAATTTATTGTTTCTAAACTATTTAAGCGGTGGTGATGGGTTTGAAATTCGTGTATATGAGCGTAATTTTTTAAGAGAAGGAAAAAGAAGAAAAATGAACTAGAGTGGAAGTGAGATGCTAAAGGATCCTTTGGCGTCTAGTGTCAAAATAAGAAGGAGACAGAAGAATAACAGTTTGGAGTGGGAGTTTTAAGCAAGCATGATGCAAGCTACATGTTGGGTGCTGAATGTCACATTTAACACTTGCTGATTGGCTAAAGGCCTACCAATGATTTGGACTTTACGCTGATCCGTAACCAAACACGTGGTCTCAAAAAAACCTCTTGGTCGTTTGTGTAAGTGGGCTTAAAAGTAACAAGCAAATCGATCTCCCATCGGTTCTAAGATATTTTGAGAAATTCGTGAAAACACATTTAACCCATTTTCTCACCATTGAGGGTTTAATAACGAAAAATCTTAGAAACGTATTTCAGGCATCTGTGTAATTATGTTGTAAAAGTGAAAATCCACTCGATATCTCATTGGGCTTAAAACATATTGAAGAATAAAATATCGTCATATGTGGGGGCGCAGGATACCGTGATCTCTGCGTGCGCGCTTGCAAACACCCTAAGATAAAACTGCAATGCCGTGAACGAATATGCTACCCGAATTCATGCTTGTAGACGCAGCGATTTGTGGTAAGTAATATGTGACTACTCTTTTATATACACGAATATAAAATATTTTACAACATCATCGTCCTAATTTTATTCACGTAAAAATTATTTTATCCTGGAAAAACCGCGGAGACTATCAAACAATGTTTTCCAAAATTGATATTAACACTATTAATAAGTATTTGAAAAATGTTGGTACATTTGAAAAACATACACTTTCAATGCCAATTTCAAAAAACTGCACTTAGGTAAAGATTTTTAGAAATTTCCTGAAAATTCCATAAGGTTATTTTGTCTGCATCAGTGGCTTTTTTTGTTTTTTTTTTAGAAACAATCATCTTACCCGTCTCACATTTGAATAAGATACACTCCCATCCGGACATGAATATGAGAAAATTGTGCCATACTTAAAACATTTAGGGGTTGTAAAATAAAATCTGGTTTTAGATACACTGTATAAGTCCGACATCTTGCCGATCGCGGCTTAAATATATTAGGGAATTTGTAAAAACACTTGCGTCATCTCATTTCACCCCATTAGGGGTTGTATGTCGAAAAAATCTGAAATGTGTGTATGGCAAATAAAACTATTTTTTAAACAAAAATTTATGACTTCTACATAATCTGGCTGCATTTGCGATACTGGCATAGAATCTAAAATAGGTTCAAGAAAAACATTTTTTGGAGGAAAAAAAACATAAATAAAATACAGCAGTATTTTTACCCGGAAAATTGTTTTTTTCAATTTAAAATTGTAGTGCGAAAAGATTCACCAAACTATAATATTAGATTTTAATGATTTCTTGAAAAAATTTTAAAAACTGGCAATGGTTTGGGCGCAATTTTATCATTTAAACGGTAGAAGGTGGATGTCAGTGTTAGATACTATGCTACAGACAACCTAAAAAAAACTTTCCACATGGGGGTTGAAATATCGACATAACTGGTTTTAAGGCATTTGTACAAAGTGCGTGTAAATGTAAAGTATTCATAACTCAACCTGTTTTCACCCTGGGGGTTTGTAAACCACTTTTAGGCAATTGTACAAATAGCACGAGGAATTGAAAACTAATTCGTTATCTCAACAGCCATAAGAGTTTCTTAGAATTCGTGAAATCGTATGCAATCCCTTGCAGCCTTCTTAGGGATTGAATATCAAAAAATCGTGAAATTAATTTTAGCCGATTATACTCGTATAATATACATAGAAATCCCATGGAAGTAAAACGCGAAATCGCTATCTTATCAGACCTAAAAGATATGGCGGAATTCGTGAAATAACGACAACTCTTTTACCTACCCAAAATTAGGGGTTTAATATAAAAAAAAATTTCGGGTAAAATTTATTTGAAATCGGGATCCGTCCTGGGAAGAAAAAAACAATTCTCGAAACTCTTGTATCCTCTTTACACCCACCTAGGGTAGAAACTTGAAAAATTCTTAGACGATCATTCAGATAATATATAGAAATAAAAGCGAAATCGGTATCTTTTCGAACTTCAGAGCTATACAGTAAAAAATACTTTATTATTAAAAAAATAAAGTAAAATCCATTGAATTTTATATCTTTTGGATAGTAGTCAAATATACCACACCTTTTTATGTAAATTTACATTGGGATGTAATAGTCAATTTGATTGTAATTTTCAATTTTCGGTCAGTAAATTTCAATTTGCAATCAGTAAATTTCAACTTAGAAAGCAGCCAATTCGCTGGATATTCTCTAGAATTTATACTCTTAAAAAAAGTGTATAATCACCACTCTTTAAAATAGACTTGCCTTGGCTGTAGGTAGGAATCGAACCCGCGAACAATTCTGGTTTTGCCGCGTAGGTTTGGTGCGCGTAGCCACTGCGCCACCGAAGGCGTTTCATTTTCATTTCAGTAGAAAACAAAATCGAACGTAGCGTCCAACTTTGTGTTTTCATATATTACATGTTTTTCGTCGTAAAATTCAAATAGATAAGTAGAATTACACGAAAAAGAACGTAATTTTCAATTCATATATAAATATAGTTAATTTTACACGAAATGTTGGGTAATTTTGTGACCCTTTTCATGTAAATTGTACGGTTCAGTTGAAAAGTACATGAATAATTTACTAATACCAGTAATTTCATGTAAAAGTGATTGAAATGTGTACTTTTACATGAAAAAATGAATTATACTGGAAATTTCAAGTAAAAATTGGATTGAAAATTAAATTTTTTTTAAAACAGTGTATATCGAAATTTGTGAAAAGAAAAACGTACGCCGAGGAAAAAAATGTTGTCACAGCTCCATACACAAATCACAATTTAAAATTTTCATAATTCATTTACATGCATACACGTTTCAAGATTCAACATTCTTAAGCCGTGTCTGAGAAAGGAAAAATGCCCCCACACCCGTACCCTGCTACCCTCATCATAAATTGTATTTTTAAAAATGTGTTTATGTAAATACCTTTAAGCGATTATCGAGATATAAAAAGTGGAATGTTTAGCTTTCCACCCATATCCTATCTTCTGTAGAAATTCATACATCCTATCTTAAACAGTTCTTGTTCTTGAGATATGAGACGTGATTTTTTAGAAAATTGTTTATCCAAAATACTTCCACTGCCCATACTCCCTACCAATTCTATATTCAGAATACTGCCCTTGTTCAATCAAAGGCTTTTATAAATAACTCAGTCTACTCCGAGACGTCACATAAATAAAAACCAAAGAGTATTTTACCCGCAAAATTTGTTGTTTTTTACTCTATTATTTTAATAATAAAGTATTTTTAATTGTCTTTAATTCTTGTTGAACGTAATGAAAATTTTTCAAGCAAACAAATTCTTACTTATACTCTTCAAATAAATTTTAGTTTTCGATGTTTTTTAACAATATTAATTCACATGGGCAGATTATATATTCCAATATTTTGTTGTTTTTTACCGTACTATATTTAATAAATCGATTCAAAATCATACTAATATAATACAAGTTAATTTCTAAATATACTTAAATAATTAAATCCATAAAATTGCTAGCGAATCTTAAATGCAAGCAAGGAAATAAAACACTTACAAAGTATAATAATATGATATATAATGTACATTTCAAATTCGATAACAACTTTTATAAAAGTAAACATAAATAAAATAATAAAAAAAAGTATTTTCGTAAAAATTTCAATTATTTTTTCTAGACAAATAAAAAAACAACCATTACGGAAAAAATTGACATAAATTTAACTTAGATAAAACCATAACTAAGAAATTTAGAATAATTTTTTTTTTGTTTTAAATAATACGAACAGAAAGAACTTATAGCAAAAATTAATAGAAAAAAGTACAGAAGTACATTTAAAAGAAGGAAAACGAACAAAATTACTAAAATAAATTATTTTGTAGAAGAAAAAAAAAACAAAGTAAATAATATAAATCGTCCTATATTTTTATAATTTATTATTCATCTATACATCTTAATGTATATATTGTACTTGTATATATCAATATAATAAATACTAAAACATTTTTTAAAAGCATCGCCTTTATAGAAAAAGTAAAATAAATAATTACAAAAATAAAAAAAAAAACAAAAAATTCTGTTATTAAACTTTAGACAAAATTCAATAAAGAAAAACAAAAAGCAAAATAAAATCATCTGTTCTTAAGCAAAATATATCTATAGTCAAATTTTATTAGTCAAATTGAAAACTACAAAATAAACAAACAAAAGGTCCCTTAACTAAATAAATAAAATTTATATGCAACTCAATTCTCTACAAATGCAGCAACAATATAATATATGAAAAATAAAATGAAATTAAAAACGGAAAGGGAGGAAAAATCAGATAAGCGCATGAAATAAATAACATATTTTTGAACCAAAAGTGGTATAACTATAAATGAAGTTTTTCTCAATTCAATGATAATGAAATTCAAAATATAATCAAACGCTTCAGCTGAGTTTATAATTGAGACAATTTTTTATAATAAAAAAACCTACATAATAAAAAAAAAAAAAAATGAGAAAAAAAAGTAAAGTAATAATTCATAATCATTGGTAGTTGCATACAATTGTAATGTTGGACAAAAAACAGTTTAACCGATATTCAACATTTTGTTTTCTATAATTTATGAAAAATATTAAGCAATAGTAAAATAATTAACAAAAAAAAATATTGTGAATTTTTGACACAACTACGAAATAGGACGGTCAGTTATAGTTGAACGTATTTAAGTAGCCTAGATCAGAGCTTCCCATAATCTTAAACCATTTGCCTATATTCTTTGTTACTGTTGTTTTTTTTCCGGGGATTACATACAACATAGGTATACCACTATCACTGACTGTTGAAATAATTCACCAATTTACATAAATTTCATATTTCAATCGAATAAGATTTTGTTGTCAAAAAAAAACAATGATAGTGCGTTGTTAAGAAGTTTTGCTCTTCGTTTTCAAAGCGCTCTAATATTATCGTTTTGACAAATCCTGGAATATCCGGAAGAATAAATTAGACTAGTAAATTGTGCGCAATAATTTGAAGACTTCTGTGCTGGTGATGTTTGAGACTCTTTTAACCACGAGTGATTACAATGGATTAATGGATGAACAAGATTGAAAGTTCAGTCTTAACAAATTCTGAATTTCGTCTCTGTCGAAATTCGGAGACAGTTTTCATGTATTCCGAGAGCAGACTAAGGCCCGAGAAAATGGCAACTATAACGCACGTTGTAGTGATGATGATATCTTATACCCTTAAAAAATCAATTGAACAAATGAAAATAAGCTTAAATCGGTATAAAACGGGCTTAGATAGATAGATTGGAAATAGGGGTTGGTATGGTTAACCTCTGTCACTGCAGCCACAGTTGGGCCTATTGTGAGGTCCCCCCGGTTTGACTATGATTCCTCTTCGATCCCTGTGCTTTCAATGAAGCCTAGTATTTTGCGAAGAGGAATGGTCAGGAATTCCGATGGGTCCATGAAACCCTGACCGAAGTGACGAAGCGAAACGGGCTTGTACCATAAAGACTGGAGATGACAAGCAGGGACTGAGTTGAAGACGAACGTCATCGCATTTACTTACACTCAAAACAACAACATTTGACACTAGGCCCCTATTTTCTCTCTCTCATATTTATATTATGTCCCGCTCTTGAAACACGCTAAACAACAACAATTTGACACTAGGACCCTGTTACATCTCACTCTTCTGGCTCCAAAGCGCTTTATACAAAACCGATGGCCTGTCATCTCCAGTGTATATAAAGGGTGTTACAATAACTCGTTCCGAAGTTAAATCAAAATCAAAAACAAGTGGATGATGGAGTTAATGAAATTTTTATTAAAAAATGTTACTTGTTCCATGGCAATTAAGTATAAAAAAGGATATAACTCAAATGCTTGCCACGGCTCCTATGGCACACCACGAACTGTTTGTCAAAATTTTTGATGACATCACGGCATAATTCCTCCTCAATTAGACCAATATGGTTTTTTATTTCACCCTTCAGTTGTTGAATGGTGGTGGTTTTATTGGCGTAAACCTTGCTTTTGAGATAACCCCAAAGAAAGAAGTCGCACGGAATTAAATCGCACGATCTCGGTAGCCAATTAATTTCGCTGTTTCTGGAGGTTATTCGCCCGGGGAACGTTTGCTGCAATAATTTCATTGTTGCATTGAGTGTGAACGCAAGGCGCTTAAAATATCAGTTGACAATTTGCCAAAGACTGAACTACCAAAATGTCAAAACAGATGTCAAAAATTATTTGGCGCTTATGCGTGGTTTACAATAAACATCGGAACGAGTTATTGGAACATCTTTTATATCTTTATGGCTAGTTCGCAAGGTTCACCTAAACACAGAGTGAGTAGTAATCTTTTAGGAACTCGCTGGAGCAGGCTAAGCGCACCAGTCTACAAGTACTGGTGTCTTTCTTGGATTTGAACTTCTCCTAGGGCTTATAACCCGGTCTTTAAGAAAATATATTAGAATCAGCTACAGGTGCGGCACATATTGAGATGTACGACATTTCAGCATTCTGGGATACTGATGGGAGTTAGAGGCTCTTGTCTGTGGGTGATAAACTTATCTCGAATCGGTCGAAACGATGAATGTGATGAATATCCACGTGCAAGTAGTGTGCAATCTACAGATGATTGGAAT
Source organism: Beris morrisii (assembly GCA_951812415.1). Lineage (NCBI taxonomy): Eukaryota > Metazoa > Arthropoda > Insecta > Diptera > Stratiomyidae > Beris > Beris morrisii. The sequence goes on from OX638312.1 coordinate 24,396,077, forward strand.
ACTCCTTCCTGCGTTTTATGAAAGGTAACTCCTTCGGCCGGAGTAAAAAATGTTTTTATTTTTTTTAAGGTTGTACTGTGTTTACTCCAATTGATATTTTTATTGAAGAAAATCGTTTTATACATCTAAGGTATTGCAATCAAAGAAAAGGACGTAAAGGTGTTGGTTTGGTGTCCAATTTGCAGACTACAAGTTTGAGTTTTGGCAGCATTATTACATTTAACTCTAATTTTCCCACATAACTTCATTTATGATAAACAATAAGATAGTGAATCTTCAATCTTGGAATTTATTAGCAATAAAATAGTTTTGTTGAAGTCTACATGATTTTCTTAAAAACTTCAACACTATTTCTCTTATTTGCCCAAAATGAAAGTATGTAGAATCAGAGGCGTACGCAGAGCTATGTTTGTACATTTATCTTAGGTGCCATAATTTAGCCATTTTAGCTCTTAAGCCTCGTGTACACTAGCAAGTAAAACTTGTTAGAGTTGCTCTAAGACATTTATTGCTGCATCTGTTTACGGTTCCGAGAGCGCATTTGCCCAAGTTGTTGCTCTAGCCAGCAAATACTTGCCTTTTCAAGCAAGTTGTGAATGTACACGCTAACTTGCGAGAGTTGAAATCTCGCAAGAAAGTTCCGATCGGTTCCGAAATTTTTCAGCAAGTCAGTACAGTTGCATTGGGAGTGAGGTTAAGTTCAGTTTTAGGTGTCAGTTCTATAGTTTACGTGCGAAATATGAACGGAAAATCCAAGAGGGACTCGGAGTACACGTTTCTGTTCATTACCTATGTGGAACTATATCCAGAGTTGTAGTATTTTTCCTTTTCGTTTTGACAGTTCAACGAAACTTTGATGATGAAGTGTAAACGGAAGAGCAAGTTTTATTTGCAAGATTTTTGTAGAGCTATTTGCTAGAGTAAAATTGCTGCAATTTTACAGATAGTGTAAACATCGCAGCAAATTACTCTAGCAAGAAATGTCGCAAGTTACTTGCTAGTGTACACGAGGCTTTAGCCATGTTCTTAGTCATCGCAAAGTGGAAAAACTTCTCTCTGCGGTGTCGGCACAAACTGGCAGAGTAGCTAGAATTCTGAAAAGCATTTGAAGAGCTGGGTACATATCCTTGTTACAGCTATCAAGAGCTTGCACAACGTGGTTTACTTTCATTATCATTTAACTCTCTCACCCATTTCTGCACAATCAGTTTTTGTTAAAACTCGGTTACACTTCTAACAAGGTCGATGTTATGCTCAGATTCTGGTTCGCGTGGAAGAAAGACGCACAGGTTTAACGTTGCTAGCACGTCGCATGGGATCCTCGTTCTTAAATCTGAAACTACTTCATCGAGCAACGGAGTATAAACGGATCTGCGAAAGTAGTCTTCATCCCCAAACGTTCTCTTAAAGGCAAAGCGAGTGGAAACAGGCCAGTAGGCAAACCATGCAAGCGATGGGAAGACTCGGTTGATGAAGATAGCAAAGCCATCTTAAAAATTAGCAGCTGGAGGACGCGGTCTTTGGGTTGAGACGATTGGAGGCGCCGACTTCAGGAGGCTACAACCCGCTTCTTCAAATGTCGCGTCTAGAGTTTCGTTACAGATGAAAATGAGAAGATGACCTCGTATACACCGGTATTAATATAGTCCGTATTAAGATTTAGTTCGAATTAGCGATATAAACGCAGGCGACTAACTTAGTCTAGTTCGGTACATGGATCAGAACTAGACTAAATTAAACCGAGAAGAGTAACAACTTTATGTTTGCAGCACTAATTTTAGCAGTAATCCGTTTGCAAATTTAACGGCATTCGAATGTGGAATGTATTCATCTAGACTATCGTCACATTCTTGGCTAGATACTTCTACGAGATCTGGATCACAAGTAATGTTATCGGCATTACATTCTTCAACCTCAACAGGTGATATATTGAGTCGCGATATATTTAACATTTCCAAAGTTTCTTGAACGTCGACATCTGGAAGAAAACTGGAGAAAGGAACGTAGTCTTCTTCATCAAAACTATCTTCTGAGCCAGTGCCACCTAGGTCGTCATCAACATCTGAACGATCAAAAATCGCATGCCAACATTTTTCGAACTGAACGCTTGTAACTTTATCCCAAGCGTTTTTTCGAAATAAAAGTGCGTCCTTAATCGTCACTTCCTTCAATATTTTGGATATGTCTTCATTTTCTCTTCCAACTACAGACGATAACAAGCTTTTCCGATAGTTCATTTTAGTTAGCCGAATAGCATTTTGGTCCAGAGGCTGCAGTATTGATGTGACATTTGGTGGAAGGAACATGACTTTAATATTCCCGCCATCGCTTTGCATTTGCTCATGACACTTCGCATTATCCACCAAAAGAAGGGCCTTTTTTGGTAAATTCTGCTCCTCCAAAAATTCTTTCACCTATTTTAGAAAACAATAATAATGCTAATGTAGCTCTGAAATTAATGCTAAGCAAATGCATACCTGAACGATAAACGAATGCTTGAACCAATTTTTAAAAATGGAAGATGTCATCCAAGCATCGTAATCGAGCGGATTATCAAAATTTTGAAAACATCTCGGTTTTTTCGACTTTCCTATAACTAAGGGCCTTAACTTATCGCTACCGCTTATCGGAGTATTGGGAGTTTTGAGTCCTGGTGCGGCTTTTTCATCGATTGTCACGATTGTGTTATCTGGCAGAAGTCTATAAAATAAACTGGACTCATCTGCGTTATAAATTTGCTCGCGAGTCAATTCCATTTGTCGTATTTGTTCGTCCAAACTCCTTTTAAATGGCAGTATAGCTGGCGGACAATTTCTAACCGCATATTTTTAAATTTCGCAGACCAAAACGCCGTTTAAAATTTTGCAGCCATCCATCGTTTACGTTGACGGACTTATTTTGCAGCGCTAAAATTACCTTGGCCTTTTCTCTAACAATATGGCCATTCAGTGTGCAACCTCTTTGGCGTTCCTGTAATATCCAGTCATAAAGTTTTTTTTCCATTTCTGGGAATTCCGCCAAATGTAAAGCATTTTTCTTAACTGGCAGATATGCACTTGCCACTTTATCCATAATTAGTGCTTGTTTTTTCTCGAGATATGTTATAAATGACGCGGTCACATTGTACTGCATTGATAGAGTTTTATTTGAATAACCTTTTTTATTTTTTTCGATTATCTCTGCTTTTGTACTCAGAGACCGAGTATGTTTTTTTCTTTTAATTAAAATTGGTGCCATTTCGACAAATAAAAGAAATTTAAACCACTGTTGTAGACTTTTGCAAAGCAACTAACAAGCTTATACAGTCTGATGAATGCTGATAGATATGAATAAATGTAACATGCACCGAAATGTAATTTCTAAGAAGGTATCTTTTGTTTTATGAAAAGTCTCCGTGGTAATTGCAATTATTAAATGGTTTTAACGCAGCTATTATGTGTTTCAAATCTACGTAGAAGAAACATACCATATATAAAGTATGACTGTAGTTTGTCAAAAATCTGTCTCTGTGAGCTAATTCTTTGATTGCCTGCTCAAGCGATCCACCCCATGGTCCCATTTCGTAAGCTTTGGAGTAAAAATATTTCAGGTCTTAGAGTACTAAAACTTGTTATTGATTTGTTAACTGTATTTTGTCATAATTGGCTTTGAACTGAACTGAACTGAACTGAACTAAACTGAACTATATTTCAAATGCAGTTTTCGGTCACAAAAGAATTTTCTCTTTAGTTTCTTCCGTTTACATTAGTTTCTTTGATACACTGAGGTTGTAAGTATATACATAGCATTACGTTCGAAAAAAGTCATATAATCCAATCGTCTGAAAATATCAACAATTTTGTCTTCCCAAAACTTTTTGTTAGAAATGTATCATACATAATTGACTCTTTGAGAGCTTCACCATTTCGCATTTATAACAGTAATGAATGTGGTGAAAAGTGGCTGTGTAATTATATTATCATAATTGCACCGAAGCGACCGTAATCCCCTTAAAGCCTCAGTTACAATGGCTCCGATCCGATCCGGAGGAGAAAATTTTCTAGGCATAAAGCCTCAGTTATAATGGTTCCGATCCGATCAGGCAACGTCGGAGGGGAAAAATTTCAAGGCACAATGATTCTGTTCCGACATCTATCAAAGTGACACTGTCGAGGTGTAATTTTGATTTTTAGTGAGGCGAAGGAGGTGGTGAAATTCAATAATTCACCTTAGTGTCGGAACGGATAGAAGTTGAAACTAAAGCCCCGAACACAATGCTCCCGTTCCGTTCAGCTGTCAAAGTAGACCTTATGGGCTGACCATGTAAATGCACACAACGGTCGTAACGGAACGGATCGGAAAAGTTGACCAAAATTCAACTTTTACGGATCACATAACCTCACTTGTCGTGACGGAATGGAACGGAACGGGAGCATTGTGTTTGGGGCTTTGGTCAACTTCACCCCTCCGTTTTGTGTCTCGGCTATTCGTTCCGTTGATTGTGACTAGTCGTTCCAAAATTCCCTTTAGATGTGTGTCGGATGGAGAAACTCGGGGATAGAGGCTAGCCTCAATAGGTTAAGTGGACATCCACCATCATGGAACCGAGACTAGACGAGTACGCACAACCGCAACCGCAGGTACGAAAGTGTTGTCTCGCGACGTCTCTTGATATCTCCTGTAAGCTCGCAGGACCTTGATGGACGAGCAGATCTAGTGTTTCGAACTCTGCGACTTTATGAATTCAATTTCAGTCTTTTTCAAATCGTAATTCCAGTTCTTTTCGATTACTTTTCGTCAACTCATATAAAACCTGTTCTCAGTGTTACAATATTAATCTTCAACACTAGCCATTAGTCAATAAAACAACATGATCATAATATCAACAAGAAAAACATTCAAGCCAAAAATATAAATTCTACATCGACATTTCTATCCAAGAGGGGAATATTTATCAACAAAAAAGGCAAAACAAAAATATATTAAACAAACAAAAAATTAAAATATTTTTTAAAACAAAATATTTAAAATAAAAAAAAATATCTATTTTAGCTGTCAAATCTTTTATACTACTCTTGTTACCTAAGTATTAGCTATTATTATTATAAAAAAAAATTAAAAAAAAAACAAAAAAAAATGTAAGAAAAGAAAACCATAAAACTGAATAAAAAAATTGTAATTTTATTAGGTTAATCAAAATAAAAAACCAGTAACGTGCAATATAACTCCACAACATAATTAAAAAGCAACCCAAAATAACGTATGAATTAGTTAAGTACATTTTTTATTTTTTATATATACATAACACTAAAAAAAGGTTTTGGATACTGTCAATATAATTTTCTACTATTCGCACTTGATTCGGAAAATTCTTTTAACTTATTAACATGTTGTTTTGTTTTTATAACATTTCTTCCGGAAATGATCGATATAATAATTTTGTTTAAAAAAAAATAATAATTACATAGTAAAAACTATTACATGAATTACCATAGAAATGAATAAAACACAAAAACGGAACAAAAAAAAAACGAATTAAAGAATTATATAACTAGAGTTGAATATGTTACCTTTTTTGTAATTAAATTTTTTCTAGCGTAAATGAATGAAACAATAAACAGAAACACATACAATTTACGAGTAGTTTGTATTTTTAACACAGTAGTAACTTTTAGAGTCTAGAAAATGGACTACGCGGTTATTTTGTTGTTTTGGATTTCTGAAATGCGGATATTCATAATATCCAGGTATTAATTTAGTTTGAAAAAATAGAATAGAAGAGCTGCATAATTTTATTGGAATATTAAGAATCAAAAAATATTAATGTTTTTTTATAAAAAAAAATTTTCAAAGAAAAATTCATAATTTCACCATAATATTTTAACTATTTTTAGAGGCAAAATGAGTTTTTATTTTTATTTAATTTTGTTTTTCATATTATCTTTATTTTTTTAAGGAACTGCCATTAAACTATAGTCAACGAAAAAATGAGGCACGTAATAGTTTAGTATATTTTCAGAACAGCGGTAACTACGATTGGAGTAACTTTATATGCAATGCACTAATCTTTATTCAGTGTTGCCAATTTAGCCTAAGATCGACTAAATTTAACTGATTTCATCAAGATCTAGCCGAAGAAATTTAAGTTTAGCCGACAGTAGGGGATGAAATGGGTATCATCTGAAAATCCTACGAAGCAAATTAGGTTTTTGCATAAACGCACTTAATGATCACAGACTTCAGTTCAATGCAGTGTACTATCATACATTAACATTTTTTGGAATAAGAAAACATATTATGTCGTTCTTTTCTTAGTAAAAGTCTGGTACTCCTGTTTACAATAGGTTTTAATTACATTAACATTGTGTTAAGCTTGAATTACACTGTACCCACTATGTCAAATGTGCAGTAACAAGCAATGCGAAATATCGAATTAGGATTGTACTCACAGTATCCGGTCAGTCAAATTCGATATATCTCATGGGTTGTTACTCCAAATTTGACTTAGTGGCATACAGTGTAAAGCTAGTATAGGGTCCGGCAGTGAAACCTGACGGTTTTTGAAATGGAATAAATTAATGAATATTCAAGATATTTTGTTATAATTTTCTTTATTTAAAAAAGAAAGAATGGAAGTTTAAGATGTATACAAAAAAAAATCGAAAAAGCTATATGAAGCAAAAATAACATCACTCAAATGATAACCTCCATTTTCTCTGCGCTGCTCAAATCTGTTAGCAAAGTTAGTCATCACTCTTTCCAATGTTTCGCGCGGGATGGCACGCATTTCCTGCTGAATATTCGCTCGCAGTTCTGCCAAATTTTTAGTCTTATCAAGGTACACTTTTCCCTTGAGGTAACCCCACATCATCATCAACCATTTCAGAGTCTTCATTCATCATCCCCAAACATTGTTTCTGCAAAAGCTAACCTTCTTGGGAAATCTTGACGCTGTAATTCTTGAACTACAGTAATTTTGTACGGGTGAAAATTCAAGTCTTCATGAAGTATTCGCCGAACAGTCCTTTCGGACATCCCTAAAGCCTGAGCATGACGAATAGCTGATCGCCGGGGACTCCGTTCAAAAGCAACTCGTACAGCCTCGATGTTTGCAGGTGACCTTGCCGTCCTGTGGGACCCACCTCTTCCCAATGTTGTTTCCGAAAGCTATATTGCGAAAGTTGCGAACCACAAAAGAATAGTGTTTCGAGATGCAATCGGCCCACGAGGAGGAACATTAAAACGTAAACGAAATTGCTGCTGTATTAGGGTCACAAAATCGTTATTTCTGAAGAACGTCTGGACGACAAAGGCACGGTGTTCACTGGTCCAACGTTCCATTGTAACTAAACTTCCACATCAGGAGAACGGAACGAGAGCAACCCCCCCAACCTGAGATCCCCCCACCACCCACTACCCACGTTCAAAAACCGTCAGGTTTCACTGCCGGACCCTGTATTACATTGTTTGACCAAGCGGTTAAATTGCAGTAATAAGCAATGGGAAAAAAGCAAATTTGACCGAGCGGATACTGTGAAATTAATTTAAATTCGCTGTTTCGTATTTCTTATTACTGCAATTTGACCACTTGGTCAAGTGTAATACTAACTTAATGCAAACTTTGCGATCGAGTAATTTGAACAAAAAGAATATTTAGTAGATTTTAGCCGATTTTGAACCTTCATTTGGCCGATTTTCAAAAAATGAGTTGGCATCACTGCCTTTATTATCTTGAACACCAACAGAAGTGCATTTGTAAGACTTAATTGGTCCACCATTTTGGCAAACGGGAACGAGGTCAGCCTTTAATACAGTCCATTCAGTAATTCGTTTAATGTTCATCAAAGTGTAGGTGAACCTTTTTTCATTCGTAATAAAGGTTTATAAGTGAAAAAAAATGTTTGCTATAACTTGATGTGGTCAAAAAGCAATCCGCATTTGTGCAGTTTTTAGTAACATTCTAAAGCTAGTATTACGCTGTTTGACCAAGTGGTCAAATTGCAGTAATAAGCAATGCGAATTCGAATTAATCTAGCAGTATCCGCTCGGTCAAATGGAGCTCGCTTGACATGGGTCCGGACTATGTAGCACACCGATAACCCGAAATATGCAAAATGCAGATAAGGCACAAGCAGTTTGCAACCTTCGAAGATTTATCAGCATGGAAGGAAGAGCTATGGCTATGGCAGCGAAACGTGAACATTAACTGAGGCGCCCGAAAACGCCTTTGAAAGAAAAGTCCTCAGAAGAACCCTCGGACCTGTGAGGGAAGACTCAATCACTAAAATACGATACAATAGAGAATTGTATGCCATCTTTGATAATCCAGAAGTATCGATCCACATAAAATTCAAGTAGCTACAATGGGCTGGTCATGTGGAGCGAATGGATGACGAAAGAACGCACACTAAAGGGAAAAGTTAATGGACAAAGACCAGTTGAAAAACCACGGAAGCGCTGGGAGGATTCTATTAACGCTGACAGCAAATCACTGCTAAGATTCTCAAATTGGAGGACGCGGTCAGTGAGCCGAGAAAGCTTGAGGCGGTACATACAGGAGGCCAATATCCGATTTGGACTGTAGCGCCAACGTAATAATAATAATATGGAAGGGCTGAAAAAGAGTTTGATATTCGCCAGGTATTCGATATTTTCGTACCTTTCTCAAAGATATATCGAGCCCTCCTTGGTGTAGGGGTATTCTCCGCCGACTTGAACCATAGCGAGGCATTCAGAATACCGGACTGCTGTAGCGTTTTTCAGGCAGAGATGATGGGAATCGTTCAGGCTTGCAATCTGCTAGAGGCTTGTGCGATGTAAAACAAATCCGTCGTCATCTCAACAGATAGTCAGGCGGCGATCAAGGCGCTTGACTCACACTAGATCAAATCCCGCCTCGTGAGGCTATGCAGGGATAACAGTAGTGCTTTATGCACCCTTTTGAACGTTACAATTTGTTGGGTTCCGGGTCACAGCAGGATTCCGGGCAACGAGGCTGCGGACGAACTCGCAAGGAGAGGTTCGGCGCTGAATCAAGCGCTAGCTCTTCCAATGATGAGGCCCATAGAGGACATTAAACATGCTATCGACGTGACGGCCATATCAGAGGCTAACACAAGATGGTCAGGACTCACATCGTGTCTCGTGGGTGGCCAGGCAGCTCTGGCCGACCCTAAATGCGAGCAGGACAAAGTTTATCCTACTCGGAGATAGGAATACTCTTCGTATCCTAATTGGTGTACTGACGGGGCATTGCCTAATCGGCCGGCACGCCAGAAGACTAGGTGTTGCGGACGTTACATATCTGTGCCGCAGCTGTGGTGAACCTGACTCTGAGGAAAGTATTTTCCACTTGCTTTGCGAATGCCCGGGTCTGGCCTGGAAGCGCGATGATAATGATCTTTGAAGAACGACTATTCAAATCAGGATAGATATCGAGATTCAGACAAACGTACATTTCGGAAGTCGGAACACAACTGTCTCTGGATTGGAATTTGTTTGGAAGACGTACGGTGGTCGGTGGGTCGTCCATGAAACATATGGTGGCATACAATCGAGCAGGAAAAAGAGTGAATAAGTTGCAGCGACAGGTGATATCTGTATGTACCAAAAATGTGTAAAATAAAACTGAAAGAAAGAAAATGATCAAAGGAGATGTCTCTTTACATTAGTCTGCCACTTTAAAAACCTGGATGTATTTAATCATGTTTGAATAAGTAAAGTTTTTTTACGAAAACATTTTTCACGAAAATTTCAAGCATTTTTCCAGAAGAATGTGAAACCTAGCTATTGTAAAAAAAAACTACATCAGGAGGTATCCAAAAAAGTGCAAAGAAGTTAAACAAATGATACAGAGAGTTCTTTATTAAATGAGCTTAGGTCAAAATAAATGTAGTTTTCCGTAAAGAATCTTTGTCTATAATTTAGAATAGTTCTATTTCGGCTATCGGTTATTAAAAGAGATTGTAAGATGTGTAAATTTAGTGCATTGTATATAATTCAATACCATACAAATAAGGCAAAAACGTAAACTTTGGTTCGTTTGAATTATCCATTTTCAAAAACTGAAATGAATTTCAAAAAGCCGTATTGTTTTAAAAAAAAAAACAATAGTTTCCAAACGATGCTCGTTCGTGAACTTCACCACGATAAAAATGCAAACCTTGACTGACGTTTTGACATTGACAGAACAGCAAAAACGTTTAAGGGTGCGTTTGTATTAAAATATAAAATTTTGTATGTACCTAATGAATAACCCTTTACAAACAAACAATTTGTCAGAAAACTTACAAATGTGAACGGAAATGCTATTGGAACTTACAAACGTGAACGAAAATACTATATGTTATTCGAAGGAATACTTTCTAATATACTCGTGCATACATTCCCAAAAGCAAAAAGAAAAAGAAATTTACTCTAACTCCGCGTAATGCTCAAAACAAAGCCTATACAGAAACTGGCGTGAGGCGTCACACGCCTTAAAACTGGCGGAAGGGAGTTTCACAGCGTAACCACTCTGACGAAAAAAGAGAGATGACGAAGTCTACCACAATATCGCGGAACAACAAGAGCCACTGCTCTCGAGGACTTACCAAAAACAATTTTTTCGAAGAGATATGTCCAGGGACGTCATTTGTGGGGGGGCATTTGCCCCTCCCTGAATTATGTATTTTTATAGATTATATATAACATGTGTATATTTATATATAAAAATATATACAAACATGAAATCTTGGCCCCCCTAGAAAAAACTGAAATGACGTCCCTGGATGTGTCGGACAGGCAGTAGCAACTAATAGGTGTAAGAAGGAAAGGTATTGGTATTTCATAAAATTCAGGAAAGAACACCCAAGGATACCCTTGCTAACCACGCTCACACTTTCATATCTTCTCTTGTCGCAAACAAATCTAATGGATGAGTTGAAAATAACTTTATCTTAGTAATTAGTAAAAATGGCCTTGAATGGTATAAATTTAAAAATCGATAATAAATATTTTACTCAGTAAACCTAATTTAAAATGCAGCTTTTCTATTAGTACGAACATGGTATTTATAATAATTTTTTCAAATGAGCAATTCTCATATTTAAATTAAAACATAAACACTACAACATCAACATTGTTTGCCACTGCATGGGGATATGTATAAAGGCAGAAGTAGTTATTAAAATTATTTCAAAAAAAAATCAGTATATTTAACACTTTCTTTTTCATTTGTTTATTTGTTTCTGTTTTGAAAAGACAAATTCGAAAGGTTTCTTATATTTTTTATGATAGAACATAAAATAAACAATTTTTCTTAAGTTGAATGTGTGAAGTAGTGCCAGGCACACATTCCTAATTATTTAAATGAAGTTTGTTTTTAAGTTAGCTAAGAAAAAACATTAAAACAAGCGTTGGTTCTGTTATATTTAAATATATAAATCTGAATAAGTACATACATTTGGTTAATAAAAAAAACTCTAGTATATATGTATGTACATATGTTTTTAGCTGTTTTTATTTGTTATTACGTTAATTTTTCGATTATGGAAAAAATCACTTTTATTTTGTTTTATAATTCTTGTATTACAATAAAATAACTATATAGACACAAAGTAAAATACATATTAAGCTATTGTTAACTAAAGTACGCATCATAATAAAAAATTATAATGTTACCACACATTATTATGAATAGAAGTCTATTCGAAAAAAATATTTTGATTATTTCATACTTTAATAATTCATACATTTTATAAAAAATTCGTACATAAAAATATTGTGTATTATTGGCAGTATTTGAAAAAATCAAAGAAGAAAACGTAAAAAAAATTAAAATTTATTTATTTTAAAATAAAGTTTTTTCAAAAATAAAATGTGTTTTTTTAAAGGAAACAAAATAAATTATTCTCTATGATCATACGTCACGCGTTGTCCTTACGTCTACATTTAAGGTAATAAAGAAATCTTACATCCAAATTGAATAAATTAAATGATATTTATCTAAAACATTAACGAAATTTGTGCAAAGAAAAAATGTTTTATCCTTTAAAAAAAAAGTATTTATGATATGCACCGAATTTACTGGTAGATAGAAAACTGCTTGTGCGCAGAAAAGAAATATATGAAAATATAAACTGCAAAATCCAAAAATATCGCGTGACACAAATAATTAAAACGTTTGGCGCTTAAACTAAATAATAAATTAATTAATTATAATCGTACGGTATATAATAAAAATGTTAAAAACGAAAATCTTTTTTATTTAAAATATTTTAAATTATCTGTATATTCAATATTTTCTAATTCGAATTTCTGTACATTTTTAATACGGCATAGAACTGAAGAACATTTGCTACACAATAAAAACTGGTGTATTAGAGTATTACATCATTTAATATTTGAAATACAAAAAAAAAATTATCATACATCAAAATATTTTAATAATGATATAAATTGTAATTATACGTATAAAAATTTCAGATGTATATTTGCTATAAATATGTCACGAAAAAATTCGAATGTATTTTTACTTGAAAGTACCTTTAAATTTTCTACTAAATTAAAATCTATAAATATTCTTAATATACAAAAAAAAAATTGATCAAATAAATGCAGCAAAAAATTGTATGTACCTTATAAGTAAGATGAACAACCTACTATTAAATTGAAATACGATCATAGAGCACAAATTGGCGAATTCGAAATTTATATTATTAATATTATTTATATAAATACACAATAATGTAACGGACTTCTTTTTTACAGTAGTATACGTTTGGATCGTTATTAATATTGAAAATAAAATTAACGATACGGAAAACATATTAGTAGATTCCTGTTTTTATACTGATTTGTTGTAGATAAAGTGGATAGTGTGCACTTTAGAAGCAACGTGTAGAAATTAACACAATCTAGTTTATAATATCGAATCATTGTAATCATACTAAAATATTGCGCTCTACTCTAACTAAAACAAATCAATATAAGATTTCAATTGGAATACAATTCAATACTTATAAATTCGTCACTTTTCTACCCAAAAATTTTTGCATTGTACCTATGTATTTTTTTAATAAAAAAAAACTTCCTCTTATTACTATAAAATATTGTACCTACTTGTATAAAATTCCATTATATTAAAAAAGGCAAAAATTGCAAATTAAACAAATTAACTTAAAAAGTTTTTATTGATTTTTACAAATAAATAAAAAAAAAAAGTGTATGAAATTAGATGTAATGCAATGTTTTTATACTTGTAGCTGAATTTTTTTATAAATTAAACAAAGTATATACATAAAATTATTACATATTGATATGGAAATGTAATTTTAAAAAAAAAATTTGAGAAATATGCATTATTCCAGTGCCATATTCAATTGATTTGTATCGATGTTTTTCTATATTTTGTATAATGAAAAAAAAAGTGGAAAACATATTATTTCTCCTGCGATTGGATAAAATAAAAAATTCTGTTATTGTTTTCGTTTATTATTTAGTAAAAAAGCAAATTAGACATAAATAAAATCTATCAAAACCTGTTTTTACTCTCAAAAATACAATTGATTAATTTCATTTTTATCTAGATTATTTTATCAAGTAGATACGATGCAATTTCTGCAATAAAATGTAAGAACATTACATATTAAATGATAAATTTGTAGATATGTTTTTTAGTATCTAGACTAATTATTTTTGAATAGGAATTCATGTGTAATGAACAAAATAGTTACAATTGTTTTTTTTAACTGACTATAATTTATTAACGAAAATCCCATTTTTTAAATAAAGATATATTTTGATTAAAATAATTAATACGTATTTTATTATTATTGTTGAAGTCGGTCGTACAATTCATTAAATTTTGGCAGTCGTCTGGTTTAGAGGATCAAATCGTTTTTACTTTATTATTTCAATAATACAGTATTGTTATCGATTTTTAAAAAAAAAAAATTTGCTACCCTCAAAATTTTTTTTTTTACGTTTCATAACGAGTAGACACGAAAAAAGCAAAAAAAAATTTCAGTCCGTCTGTCCGCCGTACGCCGTACCCCGTACGCCGTACGCCGTACGCCGTTCGTCTACCGGTGAACGCAAAATTGTTTGACGGCTCGTAGCACCCAAACCCTTTGAGCTATTTAGTTGAATTTTTTTCGTGGATAGAGTGGGTAGGCCCCCTCTAGTGACCAAATTTGGAGTGGTGGGGGTCTTAGGGGGGAGGAGGGGGAAATGTTTTAGACGGAAAATTTTGGTTTCTAGATCTCAGCAACCGCTTATGCTAGGAAGCTGAAATTTCGAAATTATATAGAGCTTCGGTAGTGGACCCATTTGCAAAAAAATTGCCGATATAGGTGAAGGGGTTTGGGAGTGGGGGGAAAAACAATGCGTCCGAAACGCAAAAAAGGCGAGATAGACACATTCTAAATTCTATATCTCCTAAACGGTTACTGTCACAAAATTGGAACTTGATGAATATCTGTAGGTATACTAGGAGAATAGATCGGAAATAAATTTTTGAGTGGGGGTAGTGGCGTACGGGGGTGGGGGGTGAAAAACTTTAGATTACGATATCTTACGAACGGATTGCACTAGACAAATAAAATTTGGTTTTTGTATAAAGGTTGACAAACGAAGTTTGCTGAAAGTAAAATTTTTTATGAGGGCGGTGGATCATGAAAGTGGAGGGGATAAGAATTTTTTTAAAAAATCACGTCTCATATCTCAAGAACGGTGTAAGATATATGCTTAAAATTTTTACCTGAAGTGGGCCTAATAGACCCCTAGCAGAAAACAAAATTTTGGAAGTGGGGGTGTAGAGGGTGAGGGTGGGGGAGGGTGAAAAAGAAATAGTTCCGATTTTTATATCTCGAGAACCTATAATGATATAAAGCTGAAACTTAGTATTTAGATAGATCTATATTAGTAGCATGTTGGAAAAATATAACTTTTTATAGGGGCAGTATGGTACGGGGGTGGGGGGTGTTTTTCCTATCTATAGAACGGCTTATGCTACAAAGTTGAAACTCGGTATGTTTATGTAGATCAACTAGAAAACTAATTTAGATAAAAAAAAATTTCAAATATCTATTGGCGTTCGGAGGGGGGGCAAAAAAAATGATCAGTGAAAATGGAATGCATATATTTTTACGGTTTTCGTCGTATCTATTAGGTTTTCCCAAATATTGAATTCATTTTTATTGTACATCTTCTTCATATAAATACCTAGAAAGTGTTTTCAGGATTTTGTAAAATTCGACCCCTAAGGGGGTGCAAAGGGGGTGCAAAGGGGGTTCTAAACTTTTTCACGAATTCTACTATATCCCCAGGTCTTATCAGATATCAAATATCTTTTCACTTTCACGTGCTTGCGTAATAATCGCCTAAAACTTGTTTTTAAGTTTTTTCCTTTTTCAGCTCCTAAGAGAGTATAAATGCTAAGAAGAAAGAAATTTTCCAATGTTTAATCGGCTAAAAATCGCGATTTTAAATATTTTTATTTTAAGAACAAAATTAATTTTCCAAGAAATCTAATAATCTCGAAGCAACTCATGATACACTCCGACTTTGACCGCTCCCGAGCTTTGACCCGAAAAATAATAAAGTTTCGCCTAGACCATTGGCAGATTTTTTTTAAATCTGTTTGCGGATTTGAATTTAATTTTAATTTTAATTTAAGTGGTCACTTGTAAAAATCTCAGCCTATGCGCTCATACCCAGTATGGGGTACGTATGGGGTACGATCGTACTCCATACGTACCCTATACGTACTCCACGCCCCCAAAATGAACTTCCGCTCTCCTGGGCTCAAATTTTTGTTTTCTTAAATCTGTTTGCGGATTTGAATTTAATTTTAATTTTAATTTAAGTGGTCACTTGTAAAAATCTCAGCCTCTGCGCTCATACCCCTTGGGGGGTACGTGGTGGGTACGTTTCGTACCCACCACGTACCCCCCACGCCCCACGAATAAATTTCCGCTCTCCTGGGCTAAAATTTTTGTTTTTTTAAATCTGTTTGCGGATTTGAATTCAATTTTAATTTTAATTTAAGTGGTCACTTGTAAAAATCTCAGCCTATGCGATCATACCCCTTAGGGGGTACGTGGTGGGTACGATTCGTACCCACCACGTACCCCCCACGCCCCCCGAATGAATTTCCGCTCTCCTGGGCCCAAATTTTTGTTTTTTTAAATCTGTTTGCGGATTTAAATTTAATTTTAATTTAAGTGGTCACTTGTAAAAATCTCAGCCTATGCGCTCATACCCCTTGGGGGGTACGTGGTGGGTACGTTTCGTACCCACCACGTACCCCCCACGCCCCCCGAATGAATTTCCGCTCTCCTGGGCTCAAATTTTTGTTTTTTTAAATCTGTTTGCGGATTTGAATTTAATTTTAATTTTAATTTAAGTGGTCACTTGTAAAAATCTCAGCCTATGCGCTCATACCCCTTGGGGGGTACGTGGTGGGTACGTTTCGTACCCACCATGTACCCCCCACGCCCCCGAATGAATTTCCGCTCTCCTGGGCTCAAATTTTTGTTTTTTTAAATCTGTTTGCGGATTTGAATTTAATTTTAATTTTAATTTAAGTGGTCACTTGTAAAAATCTCAGCCTATGCGCTCATACCCCTTGAGGGGTACGTGGTGGGTACGTTTCGAACCCACCACGTGCCCCCCACGCCCCCCGAATGAATTTCCGCTCTCCTGGGCTCAAATTTTTGTTTTTTTAAATCTGTTTGCGGATTTGAATTTAATTTTAATTTGAATTTAAGTGGTCACTTGTAAAAATCTCAGCCTATGCGCTCATACCCCTTGAGGGGTACGTGGTGGGTACGTTTCGTACCCACCACGTGCCCCCCACGCCCCCCGAATGAATTTCCGCTCTCCTGGGCTCAAATTTTTGTTTTTTTAAATCTGTTTGCGGATTTGAATTTAATTTTAATTTGAATTTAAGTGGTCACTTGTAAAAATCTCAGCCTATGCGCTCATACCCAGTATGGGGTACTTATGGGGTACGATCGTACCCCATACGTACTCCACGCCCCCAAAATGAACTTCCGCTCTCCTGGGCTCAAATTTTTGTTTTTTTAAATCTGTTTGCGGATTTGAGTTTAATTTTAATTTTAATTTAAGTGGTCACTTGTAAAAATCTCAGCCTATGCGCTCATACCCCTTGGGGGGTACGTGGTGGGTACGTTTCGTACCCACCACGTACCCCCCACGCCCCCCGAATGAATTTCCGCTCTCCTGGGCTCAAATTTTTGTTTTTTTAAATCTGTTTGCGGATTTGAATTTAATTTTAATTTTAATTTAAGTGGTCACTTGTAAAAATCTCAGCCTATGCGCTCATACCCCTTGAGGGGTACGTGGTGGGTACGTTTCGTACCCACCACGTGCCCCCCACGCCCCCCGAATGAATTTCCGCTCTCCTGGGCTCAAATTTTTGTTTTTTTAAATCTGTTTGCGGATTTGAATTTAATTTTAATTTGAATTTAAGTGGTCACTTGTAAAAATCTCAGCCTATGCGCTCATACCCAGTATGGGGTACTTATGGGGTACGATCGTACCCCATACGTACTCCACGCCCCCAAAATGAACTTCCGCTCTCCTGGGCTCAAATTTTTGTTTTTTTAAATCTGTTTGCGGATTTGAGTTTAATTTTAATTTTAATTTAAGTGGTCACTTGTAAAAATCTCAGCCTATGCGCTCATACCACTTGGGGGGTACGTGGTGGGTACGTTTCGTACCCACCACGTACCCCCCACGCCCCCCGAATGAATTTCCGCTCTCCTGGGCTCAAATTTTTGTTTTTTTAAATCTGTTTGCGGATTTGAATTTAATTTTAATTTGAATTTAAGTGGTCACTTGTAAAAATCTCAGCCTATGCGCTCATACCCCTTGAGGGGTACGTGGTGGGTACGTTTCGTACCCACCACGTGCCCCCCACGCCCCCCGAATGAATTTCCGCTCTCCTGGGCTCAAATTTTTGTTTTTTTAAATCTGTTTGCGGATTTGAATTTAATTTTAATTTGAATTTAAGTGGTCACTTGTAAAAATCTCAGCCTATGCGCTCATACCCAGTATGGGGTACTTATGGGGTACGATCGTACCCCATACGTACTCCACGCCCCCAAAATGAACTTCCGCTCTCCTGGGCTCAAATTTTTGTTTTTTTAAATCTGTTTGCGGATTTGAGTTTAATTTTAATTTTAATTTAAGTGGTCACTTGTAAAAATCTCAGCCTATGCGCTCATACCCCTTGGGGGGTACGTGGTGGGTACGTTTCGTACCCACCACGTACCCCCCACGCCCCCCGAATGAATTTCCGCTCTCCTGGGCTCAAATTTTTGTTTTTTTAAATCTGTTTGCGGATTTGAATTTAATTTTAATTTTAATTTAAGTGGTCACTTGAAAAAATCTCAGCCTATGCGCTCATACCCCTTGGGGGTACGTGGTGGGTACGTTTCGTACCCACCACGTACCCCCCACGCCCCCCGAATGAATTTCCGCTCTCCTGGGCTCAAATTTTTGTTTTTTTAAATCTGTTTGCGGACTTGAATATAATTTTAATTTTAATTTAAGTGGTCACTTGTAAAAATCTCAGCCTATGCGCTCATACCCCTTGGGGGGTACGTGGTGGGTACGTTTCGTACCCACCACGTACCCCCCACGCCCCCGAATAAATTTCCGCTCTCCTGGGCTCAAATTTTTGTTTTTTTAAATCTGTTTGCGGATTTGAATTTAATTTTAATTTTAATTTAAGTGGTCACTTGTAAAAATCTCAGCCTATGCGCTCATACCCCTTGGGGGGTACGTGGTGGGTACGTTTCGTACCCACTACGTACCCCCCACGCCCCCCGTATGAATTTCCGCTCTCCTGGGCTCAAATTTTTGTTTTTTTAAATGTGTTTGCGGATTTGAATTTAATTTTAATTTTAATTTAAGTGGTCACTTGTAAAAATCTCAGCCTATGCGCTCATACCCAGTATGGGGTACTTATGGGGTACGATCGTACCCCATACGTACCCTATACGTACTCCACGCCCCCAAAATGAACTTCCGCTCTCCTGGGATCAAATTTTTGTTTTTTTAAATCTGTTTGCGGATTTGAATTTAATTTTAATTTAAGTGGTCACTTGTAAAAATCTCAGCCTATGCGCTCATACCCCTTAGGGGGTACGTGGTGGGTACGTTTCGTACCCACCACGTACCCCGCACGCCCCCCGAATGAATTTCCGCTCTCCTGGGCTCAAATTTTTGTTTTTTTAAATCTGTTTGCGGATTTGAATTTAATTTTAATTTTAATTTAAGTGGTCACTTGTAAAAATCTCAGCCTATGCGCTCATACCCGTTGGGGGGTACGTGGTGGGTACGTTTCGTACCCACCACGTACCCCCCACGCCCCCCGAATGAATTCCCGCTCTCCTGGGCTCAAATTTTTGTTTTTTTAAATCTGTTTGCGGATTTGAATTTAATTTTAATTTTAATTTAAGTGGTCACTTGTAAAAATCTCAGCCTATGCGCTCATACCCGTTGGGGGGTACGTGGTGGGTACGTTTCGTACCCACCACGTACCCCCCACGCCCCCCGAATGAATTCCCGCTCTCCTGGGCTCAAATTTTTGTTTTTTTAAATCTGTTTGCGGATTTGAATTTAATTTTAATTTTAATTTAAGTGGTCACTTGTAAAAATCTCAGCCTATGCGCTCATACCCGTTTGGGGGTACGTGGTGGGTACGTTTCGTACCCACCACGTACCCCCCACGCCCCCCGAATGAATTTCCGCTCTCCTGGGCTCAAATTTTTGTTTTTTTAAATCTGTTTGCGGATTTGAATTTAATTTTAATTTTAATTTAAGTGGTCACTTGTAAAAATCTCAGCCTATGCGCTCATACCCCTTGAGGGGTACGTGGTGGGTACGTTTCGTACCCACCACGTACCCCCCACGCCCCCCGAATGAATTTCCGCTCTCCTGGGCTCAAATTTTTGTTTTTTTAAATCTGTTTGCGGACTTGAATATAATTTTAATTTTAATTTAAGTGGTCACTTGTAAAAATCTCAGCCTATGCGCTCATACCCCTTAGGGGGTACGTGGTGGGTACGTTTCGTACCCACCACGTACCCCGCACGCCCCCCGAATGAATTTCCGCTCTCCTGGGCTCAAATTTTTGTTTTTTTAAATCTGTTTGCAGATTTGAATTTAATTTTAATTTTAATTTAAGTGGTCACTTGTAAAAATCTCAGCCTATGCGCTCATACCCGTTGGGGGGTACGTGGTGGGTACGTTTCGTACCCACCACGTACCCCCCACGCCCCCCGAATGAATTCCCGCTCTCCTGGGCTCAAATTTTTGTTTTTTTAAATCTGTTTGCGGACTTGAATATAATTTTAATTTTAATTTAAGTGGTCACTTGTAAAAATCTCAGCCTATGCGCTCATACCCCTTAGGGGGTACGTGGTGGGTACGTTTCGTACCCACCACGTACCCCGCACGCCCCCCGAATGAATTTCCGCTCTCCTGGGCTCAAATTTTTGTTTTTTTAAATCTGTTTGCAGATTTGAATTTAATTTTAATTTTAATTTAAGTGGTCACTTGTAAAAATCTCAGCCTATGCGCTCATACCCGTTGGGGGGTACGTGGTGGGTACGTTTCGTACCCACCACGTACCCCCCACGCCCCCCGAATGAATTTCCGCTCTCCTGGGCTCAAATTTTTGTTTTTTTAAATCTGTTTGCGGATTTGAATTTAATTTTAATTTTAATTTAAGTGGTCACTTGTAAAAATCTCAGCCTATGCGCTCATACCCCTTGAGGGGTACGTGGTGGGTACGTTTCGTACCCACCACGTACCCCCCACGCCCCCCGAATGAATTTCCGCTCTCCTGGGCTCAAATTTTTGTTTTTTTAAATCTGTTTGCGGACTTGAATATAATTTTAATTTTAATTTAAGTGGTCACTTGTAAAAATCTCAGCCTATGCGCTCATACCCCTTAGGGGGTACGTGGTGGGTACGTTTCGTACCCACCACGTACCCCGCACGCCCCCCGAATGAATTTCCGCTCTCCTGGGCTCAAATTTTTGTTTTTTTAAATCTGTTTGCAGATTTGAATTTAATTTTAATTTTAATTTAAGTGGTCACTTGTAAAAATCTCAGCCTATGCGCTCATACCCGTTGGGGGGTACGTGGTGGGTACGTTTCGTACCCACCACGTACCCCCCACGCCCCCCGAATGAATTTCCGCTCTCCTGGGCTCAAATTTTTGTTTTTTTAAATCTGTTTGCGGATTTGAATTTAATTTTAATTTTAATTTAAGTGGTCACTTGTAAAAATCTCAGCCTATGCGCTCATACCCCTTGAGGGGTACGTGGTGGGTACGTTTCGTACCCACCACGTACCCCCCACGCCCCCCGAATGAATTTCCGCTCTCCTGGGCTCAAATTTTTGTTTTTTTAAATCTGTTTACGGATTTGAATTTAATTTTAATTTTAATTTAAGTGGTCACTTGAAAAAATCTCAGCCTATGCGCTCATACCCCTTGGGGGGTATATGGTGGGTACGTTTCGTACCCACCACGTAATCCCACGCCCCCCGAATGAATTTCCGCTCTCCTGGGCTCAAATTTTTGTTTTTTTAAATCTGTTTGCGGACTTGAATATAATTTTAATTTTAATTTAAGTGGTCACTTGTAAAAATCTCAGCCTATGCGCTCATACCCCTTGGGGGGTACGTGGTGGGTACGTTTCGTACCCACCACGTACCCCCCACGCCCCCCGAATGAATTTCCACTCTCCTGGGCTCAAATTTTTGTTTTTTTAAATCTGTTTGCGGATTTGAATTTAATTTTAATTTTAATTTAAGTGGTCACTTGTAAAAATCTCAGCCTATGCGCTCATACCCCTTGAGGGGTACGTGGTGGGTACGTTTCGTACCCACCACGTACCCCCCACGCCCCCCGAATGAATTTCCGCTCTCCTGGGCTCAAATTTTTGTTTTTTTAAATCTGTTTGCGGATTTGAATTTAATTTTAATTTTAATTTAAGTGGTCACTTGTAAAAATCTCAGCCTATGCGCACATACCCAGTATGGGGTACGTGTGGAGTACGATCGTACCCCATACGTACCTTATACGTACTCCACGCCCCCAAAATGAACTTTCGCTCTCCTGGGCTCAAATTTTTGTTTTTTTAAATCTGTTTGCGGATTCGAATATAGTTTTAATTTTAATTTAAGTGGTCACTTGTAAAAATCTCAGCCTATGCGCTCATACCCCTTGGGGGGTACGTGGTGGGTACGTTTCGTACCCACCACGTACCCCCCACGCCCCCCGAATGAATTCCCGCTCTCCTGGGCTCAAATTTTTGTTTTTTCAAATCTGTTTGCGGATTTGAATTTAATTTTAATTTTAATTTAAGTGGTCACTTGTAAAAATCTCAGCCTATGCGCTCATACCCCTTGGGGGGTACGTGGTGGGTACGTTTCGTACCCACCACGTACCCCCCACGCCCCCCGAATGAATTTCCGCTCTCCTGGGCTCAAATTTTTGTTTTTTTAAATCTGTTTGCGGATTTGAATTTAATATTAATTTTAATTTAACTGGTCACTTGTAAAAATCTCAGCCTATGCGCTCATACCCAGTATGGGGTACGTATGGGGTACGATCGTACCCCATACGTACCCTATACGTACTCCACGCCCCCAAAATGAACTTCCGCTCTCCTGGGCTCAAATTTTTGTTTTTTTAAATCTGTTTGCGGATTCGAATTTAATTTTAATTTTAATTTAAGTGGTCACTTGTAAAAATCTCAGCCTATGCGCTCATACCCCTTGGGGGGTACGTGGTGGGTACGTTTCGTACCCACCACGTACCCCCCACGCCCCCCGAATGAATTTCCGCTCTCCTGGGCTCAAATTTTTGTTTTTTTAAATCTGTTTGCGGATTTGAATTTAATTTTAATTTTAATTTAAGTGGTCACTTGTAAAAATCTCAGCCTATGCGCACATACCCAGTATGGGGTACGTGTGGAGTACGATCGTACCCCATACGTACCTTATACGTACTCCACGCCCCCAAAATGAACTTTCGCTCTCCTGGGCTCAAATTTTTGTTTTTTTAAATCTGTTTGCGGATTCGAATATAGTTTTAATTTTAATTTAAGTGGTCACTTGTAAAAATCTCAGCCTATGCGCTCATACCCCTTGGGGGGTACGTGGTGGGTACGTTTCGTACCCACCACGTACCCCCCACGCCCCCCGAATGAATTCCCGCTCTACTGGGCCCAAATTTTTGTTTTTTCAAATCTGTTTGCGGATTTGAATTTAATTTTAATTTTAATTTAAGTGGTCACTTGTAAAAATCTCAGCCTATGCGCTCATACCCCTTGGGGGGTACGTGGTGGGTACGTTTCGTACCCACCACGTACCCCCCACGCCCCCCGAATGAATTTCCGCTCTCCTGGGCTCAAATTTTTGTTTTTTTAAATCTGTTTGCGGATTTGAATTTAATATTAATTTTAATTTAACTGGTCACTTGTAAAAATCTCAGCCTATGCGCTCATACCCAGTATGGGGTACGTATGGGGTACGATCGTACCCCATACGTACCCTATACGTACTCCACGCCCCCAAAATGAACTTCCGCTCTCCTGGGCTCAAATTTTTGTTTTTTTAAATCTGTTTGCGGATTCGAATTTAATTTTAATTTTAATTTAAGTGGTCACTTGTAAAAATCTCAGCCTATGCGCTCATACCCCTTGGGGGGTACGTGGTGGGTACGTTTCGTACCCACCACGTACCCCGCACGCCCCCCGAATGAATTTCCGCTCTCCTGGGCTCAAATTTTTGTTTTTTTAAATCTGTTTGCGGATTTGAATTTAATTTTAATTTTAATTTAAGTGGTCACTTGAAAAAATCTCAGCCTATGCGCTCATACCCCTTGGGGGGTACGTGGTGGGTACGTTTCGTACCCACCACGTACCCCCCACGCCCCGCCGAATGAATTTCCGCTCTCCTGGGCTCAAATTTTTGTTTTTTCAAATCTGTTTGCGGATTTGAATTTAATTTTAATTTTAATTTAAGTGGTCACTTGTAAAAATCTCAGCCTATGCGCTCATACCCCTTGGGGGGTACGTGGTGGGTACGTTTCGTACCCACCACGTACCCCCCACGCCCCCCGAATGAATTTCCGCTCTCCTGGGCTCAAATTTTTGTTTTTTTTTTAATCTGTTTGCGGATTTGAATTTAATTTTAATTTAAGTGGTCACTTGTAAAAATCTCAGCCTATGCGCTCATACCCCTTGGGGGGTACGTGGTGGGTACGTTTCGTACCCACCACGTACCCCCCACGCCCCCCGAATGAATTTCCGCTCTCCTGGGCTCAAATTTTTGTTTTTTTAAATCTGTTTGCGGATTTGAATTTAATTTTAATTTTAATTTAAGTGGGCCTTGGGGGGTACGTGGTGGGTACGTTTCCCCCACGCACCCCCCACGCCCCCCGAATGAATTCCCGCTCTACTGGGCTCAAATTTTTGTTTTTTCAAATCTGTTTGCGGATTTGAATTTAATTTTAATTTTAATTTAAGTGGTCACTTGTAAAAATCTCAACCTTTGCGCTCATACCCCTTGGGGGGTACGTGGTGGGTACGTTTCGTACCCACCACGTACCCCCCACGCCCCCCGAATGAATTTCCGCTCTCCTGGGCTCAAATTTTTGTTTTTTCAAATCTGTTTGCGGATTTGAATTTAATTTTAATTTTAATTTAAGTGGTCACTTGTAAAAATCTCAGCCTATGCGCTCATACCCCTTGGGGGGTACGTGGTGGGTACGTTTCGTACCCACCACGTACCCCCCCCGCCCCCCGAATGAATTTCCGCTCTCCTGGGCTCAAATTTTTGTTTTTTTAAATCTGTTTGCGGATTTGAATTTAATTTTAATTTTAATTTAAGTGGTCACTTGTAAAAATCTCAGCCTATGCGCTCATACCCCTTGGGGGGTACGTGGTGGGTACGTTTCGTACCCACCACGTACCCCCCACGCACCCCGAATGAATTCCCGCTCTACTGGGCTCAAATTTTTGTTTTTTCAAATCTGTTTGCGGATTTGAATTTAATTTTAATTTTAATTTAAGTGGTCACTTGTAAAAATCTCAGCCTATGCGCTCATACCCCTTGGGGGGTACGTGGTGGGTACGTTTCGTACCCACCACGTATCCCCGCGCCCCCCGAATGAATTTCCGCTCTCCTGGGCTCAAATTTTTGTTTTTTTAAATCTGTTTGCGGATTTGAATTTAATTTTAATTTTAATTTAAGTGGTCACTTGTAAAAATCTCAGCCTATGCGCTCATACCCCTTTGGGGGTACGTGGTGGGTACGTTTCGTACCCACCACGTACCCCCCACGCCCCCCGAATGAATTTCCGCTCTCCTGGGCTCAAATTTTTGTTTTTTTTTTAATCTGTTTGCGGATTTGAATTTAATTTTAATTTTAATTTAAGTGGTCACTTGTAAAAATCTCAGCCTATGCGCTCATACCCCTTGGGGGGTACGTGGTGGGTACGTTTCGTACCCACCACGTACCCCTTACGCCCCCCGAATGAATTTCCGCTCTCCTGGGCTCAAATTTTTGTTTTTTTAAATCTGTTTGCGGATTTGAATTTAATTTTAATTTTAATTTAAGTGGCCACTTGTAAAAATCTCAGCCTATGCGCTCATACCCCTTGGGGGGTACGTGGTGGGTACGTTTCGTACCCACCACGTACCCCCCACGCCCCCCGAATGAATTCCCGCTCTACTGGGCTCAAATTTTTGTTTTTTCAAATCTGTTTGCGGATTTGAATTTAATTTTAATTTTAATTTAAGTGGTCACTTGTAAAAATCTCAGCCTATGCGCTCATACCCCTTGGGGGGTACGTGGTGGGTACGTTTCGTACCCACCACGTACCCCCCACGCCCCCCGAATGAATTCCCGCTCTACTGGGCTCAAATTTTTGTTTTTTCAAATCTGTTTGCGGATTTGAATTTAATTTTAATTTTAATTTAAGTGGTCACTTGTAAAAATCTCAGCCTATGCGCTCATACCCAGTATGGGGTACGTATGGGGTACGATCGTACCTCATACGTACCCTATACGTACTCCACGCCCCCAAAATGAACTTCCGCTCTCCTGGGCTCAAATTTTTGTTTTTTTAAATCTGTTTGCGGATTCGAATTTAATTTTAATTTTAATTTAAGTGGTCACTTGTAAAAATCTCAGCCTATGCGCTCATACCCCTTGGGGGGTACGTGGTGGGTACGTCTCGTACCCACCACGTACCCCCCACGCCCCCCGAATGAATTTCCGCTCTCCTGGACTCAAATTTTTGTTTTTTTAAATCTGTTTGCGGATTTGAATTTAATTTTAATTTTAATTTAAGTGGCCACTTGTAAAAATCTCAGCCTATGCGCTCATACCCCTTGGGGGGTACGTGGTGGGTACGTTTCGTACCCACCACGTACCCCCCACGCCCCCCGAATGAATTCCCGCTCTACTGGGCTCAAATTTTTGTTTTTTCAAATCTGTTTGCGGATTTGAATTTAATTTTAATTTTAATTTAAGTGGTCACTTGTAAAAATCTCAGCCTATGCGCTCATACCCCTTTGGGGGTACGTGGTGGGTACGTTTCGTACCCACCACGTACTGGGCTCAAATTTTTGTTTTTTCAAATCTGTTTGCGGATTTGAATTTAATTTTAATTTTAATTTAAGTGGTCACTTGTAAAAATCTCAGCCTATGCGCTCATACCCCTTTGGGGGTACGTGGTGGGTACGTTTCGTACCCACCACGTACCCCCCACGCCCCCCGAATGAATTTCCGCTCTCCTGGGCTCAAATTTTTGTTTTTTTAAATCTGTTTGCGGATTTGAATTTAATTTTAATTTTAATTTAAGTGGTCACTTGTAAAAATCTCAGCCTATGCGCTCATACCCCTTGGGGGGTACGTGGTGGGTACGTTTCGTACCCACCACGTACCCCCCACGCACCCCGAATGAATTCCCGCTCTACTGGGCTCAAATTTTTGTTTTTTCAAATCTGTTTGCGGATTTGAATTTAATTTTAATTTTAATTTAAGTGGTCACTTGTAAAAATCTCAGCCTATGCGCTCATACCCCTTTGGGGGTACGTGGTGGGTACGTTTCGTACCCACCACGTACCCCCCACGCCCCCCGAATGAATTTCCGCTCTCCTGGGCTCAAATTTTTGTTTTTTTAAATCTGTTTGCGGATTTGAATTTAATATTAATTTTAATTTAACTGGTCACTTGTAAAAATCTCAGCCTATGCGCTCATACCCCTTGGGGGGTACGTGGTGGGTACGTTTCGTACCCACCACGTACTCCTTACGCCCCCCGAATGAATTTCCGCTCTCCTGGGCTCAAATTTTTGTTTTTTTAAATCTGTTTGCGGATTTGAATTTAATTTTAATTTTAATTTAAGTGGTCACTTGTAAAAATCTCAGCCTATGCGCTCATACCCCTTGGGGGGTACGTGGTAGGTACGTTTCGTACCCACCACGTATCCCCCGCGCCCCCCGAATGAATTTCCGCTCTCCCGGGCTCAAATTTTTGTTTTTTTAAATCTGTTTGCGGATTTGAATTTAATTTTAATTTTAATTTAAGTGGTCACTTGTAAAAATCTCAGCCTATGCGCTCATACCCCTTGGGGGGTACGTGGTGGGTACGTTTCGTACCCACCACGTACCCCCCACGCCCCCCGAATGAATTTCTGCTCTCCTGGGCTCAAATTTTTTGTTTTTTTAAATCTGTTTGCGGATTTGAATTTAATTTTAATTTTAATTTAAGTGGTCACTTGTAAAAATCTCAGCCTATGCGCTCATACCCCTTGGGGGGTACGTGGTGGGTACGTTTCGTACCCACCACGTACCCCCACGCCCCCCGAATGAATTTCCGCTCTCCTGGGCTCAAATTTTTGTTTTTTTAAATCTGTTTGCGGATTTGAATTTAATTTTAATTTTAATTTAAGTGGTCACTTGTAAAAATCTCAGCCTATGCGCTCATACCCCTTGGGGGGTACGTGGTGGGTACGTTTCGTACCCACCACGTACCCCCCACGCCCCCCGAATGAATTCCCGCTCTACTGGGCTCAAATTTTTGTTTTTTCAAATCTGTTTGCGGATTTGAATTTAATTTTAATTTTAATTTAAGTGGTCACTTGTAAAAATCTCAGCCTATGCGCTCATACCCCTTGGGGGGTACGTGGTGGGTACGTTTCGTACCCACCACGTACCCCCCACGCCCCCCGAATGAATTTCTGCTCTCCTGGGCTCAAATTTTTTGTTTTTTTAAATCTGTTTGCGGATTTGAATTTAATTTTAATTTTAATTTAAGTGGTCACTTGTAAAAATCTCAGCCTATGCGCTCATACCCCTTGGGGGGTACGTGGTGGGTACGTTTCGTACCCACCACGTACCCCCCACGCCCCCCGAATGAATTTCCGCTCTCCTGGGCTCAAATTTTTGTTTTTTTAAATCTGTTTGCGGATTTGAATTTAATTTTAATTTTAATTTAAGTGGTCACTTGTAAAAATCTCAGCCTATGCGCTCATACCCCTTGGGGGGTACGTGGTGGGTACGTTTCGTACCCACCACGTACCCCCCACGCCCCCCGAATGAATTCCCGCTCTACTGGGCTCAAATTTTTGTTTTTTCAAATCTGTTTGCGGATTTGAATTTAATTTTAATTTTAATTTAAGTGGTCACTTGTAAAAATCTCAGCCTATGCGCTCATACCCCTTGGGAGGTACGTGGTGGGTACGTTTCGTACCCACCACGTACCCCCCACGCCTCCCGAATGAATTTCCGCTCTCCTGGGCTCAAATTTTTGTTTTTTTAAATCTGTTTGCGGATTTGAATTTAATATTAATTTTAATTTAACTGGTCACTTGTAAAAATCTCAGCCTATGCGCTCATACCCAGTATGGGGTACGTATGGGGTACGATCGTACCCCATACGTACCCTATACGTACTCCACGCCCCCAAAATGAACTTCCGCTCTCCTGGGCTCAAATTTTTGTTTTTTTAAATCTGTTTGCGGATTCGAATTTAATTTTAATTTTAATTTAAGTGGTCACTTGTAAAAATCTCAGCCTATGCGCTCATACCCCTTGGGGGGTACGTGGTGGGTACGTTTCGTACCCACCACGTACCCCCCACGCCCCCCGAATGAATTTCCGCTCTCCTGGGCTCAAATTTTTGTTTTTTTAAATCTGTTTGCGGATTTGAATTTCATTTTAATTTTAATTTAAGTGGTCACTTGAAAAAATCTCAGCCTATGCGCTCATACCCCTTGGGGGGTACGTGGTGGGTACGTTTCGTACCCACCACGTACGTTTCGTACCCACCACGTACCCCCCACGCCCCCCGAATGAATTTCCGCTCTCCTGGGCTCAAATTTTTGTTTTTTTAAATCTGTTTGCGGATTTGAATTTAATTTTAATTTTAATTTAAGTGGTCACTTGTAAAAATCTCAGCCTATGCGCTCATACCCCTTTGGGGGTACGTGGTGGGTACGTTTCGTACCCACCACGTACCCCCCACGCCCCCCGAATGAATTTCCGCTCTCCTGGGCTCAAATTTTTGTTTTTTTAAATTTGTTTGCGGATTTGAATTTAATTTTAATTTTAATTTAAGTGGTCACTTGTAAAAATCTCAGCCTATGCGCTCATACCCCTTGGGGGGTACGTGGTGGGTACGTTTCGTACCCACCACGTACCCCCACGCCCCCCGAATGAATTTCCGCTCTCCTGGGCTCAAATTTTTGTTTTTTTTTTAATCTGTTTGCGGATTTGAATTTAATTTTAATTTTAATTTAAGTGGTCACTTGTAAAAATCTCAGCCTATGCGCTCATACCCCTTGGGGGGTACGTGGTGGGTACGTTTCGTACCCACCACGTACCCCTTACGCCCCCCGAATGAATTTCCGCTCTCCTGGGCTCAAATTTTTGTTTTTTTAAATCTGTTTGCGGATTTGAATTTAATTTTAATTTTAATTTAAGTGGTCACTTGTAAAAATCTCAGCCTATGCGCTCATACCCCTTGGGGGGTACGTGGTGGGTACGTTTCGTACCCACCACGTACCCCCCACGCCCCCCGAATGAATTTCTGCTCTCCTGGGCTCAAATTTTTTGTTTTTTTAAATCTGTTTGCGGATTTGAATTTAATTTTAATTTTAATTTAAGTGGTCACTTGTAAAAATCTCAGCCTATGCGCTCATACCCCTTGGGGGGTACTTGGTGGGTACGTTTCGTACCCACCACGTACCCCCCACGCCCCCCGAATGAATTTCCGCTCTCCTGGGCTCAAATTTTTGTTTTTTTAAATCTGTTTGCGGATTTGAATTTAATTTTAATTTTAATTTAAGTGGTCACTTGTAAAAATCTCAGCCTATGCGCTCATACCCCTTGGGGGGTACGTGGTGGGTACGTTTCGTACCCACCACGTACCCCCCACGCCCCCCGAATGAATTCCCGCTCTACTGGGCTCAAATTTTTGTTTTTTCAAATCTGTTTGCGGATTTGAATTTAATTTTAATTTTAATTTAAGTGGTCACTTGTAAAAATCTCAGCCTATGCGCTCATACCCCTTGGGAGGTACGTGGTGGGTACGTTTCGTACCCACCACGTACCCCCCACGCCTCCCGAATGAATTTCCGCTCTCCTGGGCTCAAATTTTTGTTTTTTTAAATCTGTTTGCGGATTTGAATTTAATATTAATTTTAATTTAACTGGTCACTTGTAAAAATCTCAGCCTATGCGCTCATACCCAGTATGGGGTACGTATGGGGTACGATCGTACCCCATACGTACCCTATACGTACTCCACGCCCCCAAAATGAACTTCCGCTCTCCTGGGCTCAAATTTTTGTTTTTTTAAATCTGTTTGCGGATTCGAATTTAATTTTAATTTTAATTTAAGTGGTCACTTGTAAAAATCTCAGCCTATGCGCTCATACCCCTTGGGGGGTACGTGGTGGGTACGTTTCGTACCCACCACGTACCCCCCACGCCCCCCGAATGAATTTCCGCTCTCCTGGGCTCAAATTTTTGTTTTTTTAAATCTGTTTGCGGATTTGAATTTCATTTTAATTTTAATTTAAGTGGTCACTTGAAAAAATCTCAGCCTATGCGCTCATACCCCTTGGGGGGTACGTGGTGGGTACGTTTCGTACCCACCACGTACGTTTCGTACCCACCACGTACCCCCCACGCCCCCCGAATGAATTTCCGCTCTCCTGGGCTCAAATTTTTGTTTTTTTAAATCTGTTTGCGGATTTGAATTTAATATTAATTTTAATTTAACTGGTCACTTGTAAAAATCTCAGCCTATGCGCTCATACCCAGTATGGGGTACGTATGGGGTACGATCGTACCCCATACGTACCCTATACGTACTCCACGCCCCCAAAATGAACTTCCGCTCTCCTGGGCTCAAATTTTTGTTTTTTTAAATCTGTTTGCGGATTTGAATTTAATTTTAATTTTAATTTAAGTGGTCACTTGTAAAAATCTCAGCCTATGCGCTCATACCCCTTGGGGGGTACGTGGTGGGTACGTTTCGTACCCACCACGTACCCCCCACGCCTCCCGAATGAATTTCCGCTCTCCTGGGCTCAAATTTTTGTTTTTTTAAATCTGTTTGCGGATTTGAATTTAATATTAATTTTAATTTAACTGGTCACTTGTAAAAATCTCAGCCTATGCGCTCATACCCAGTATGGGGTACGTATGGGGTACGATCGTACCCCATACGTACCCTATACGTACTCCACGCCCCCAAAATGAACTTCCGCTCTCCTGGGCTCAAATTTTTGTTTTTTTAAATCTGTTTGCGGATTTGAATTTAATTTTAATTTTAATTTAAGTGGTCACTTGTAAAAATCTCAGCCTATGCGCTCATACCCCTTGGGGGGTACGTGGTGGGTACGTTTCGTACCCACCACGTACCCCCCACGCCCCCCGAATGAATTTCTGCTCTCCTGGGCTCAAATTTTTTGTTTTTTTAAATCTGTTTGCGGATTTGAATTTAATTTTAATTTTAATTTAAGTGGTCACTTGTAAAAATCTCAGCCTATGCGCTCATACCCCTTGGGGGGTACGTGGTGGGTACGTTTCGTACCCACCACGTACCCCCCACGCCCCCCGAATGAATTTCCGCTCTCCTGGGCTCAAATTTTTGTTTTTTTAAATCTGTTTGCGGATTTGAATTTAATTTTAATTTTAATTTAAGTGGTCACTTGTAAAAATCTCAGCCTATGCGCTCATACCCCTTGGGGGGTACGTGGTGGGTACGTTTCGTACCCACCACGTACCCCCCACGCCCCCCGAATGAATTCCCGCTCTACTGGGCTCAAATTTTTGTTTTTTCAAATCTGTTTGCGGATTTGAATTTAATTTTAATTTTAATTTAAGTGGTCACTTGTAAAAATCTCAGCCTATGCGCTCATACCCCTTGGGAGGTACGTGGTGGGTACGTTTCGTACCCACCACGTACCCCCCACGCCTCCCGAATGAATTTCCGCTCTCCTGGGCTCAAATTTTTGTTTTTTTAAATCTGTTTGCGGATTTGAATTTAATATTAATTTTAATTTAACTGGTCACTTGTAAAAATCTCAGCCTATGCGCTCATACCCAGTATGGGGTACGTATGGGGTACGATCGTACCCCATACGTACCCTATACGTACTCCACGCCCCCAAAATGAACTTCCGCTCTCCTGGGCTCAAATTTTTGTTTTTTTAAATCTGTTTGCGGATTCGAATTTAATTTTAATTTTAATTTAAGTGGTCACTTGTAAAAATCTCAGCCTATGCGCTCATACCCCTTGGGGGGTACGTGGTGGGTACGTTTCGTACCCACCACGTACCCCCCACGCCCCCCGAATGAATTTCCGCTCTCCTGGGCTCAAATTTTTGTTTTTTTAAATCTGTTTGCGGATTTGAATTTCATTTTAATTTTAATTTAAGTGGTCACTTGAAAAAATCTCAGCCTATGCGCTCATACCCCTTGGGGGGTACGTGGTGGGTACGTTTCGTACCCACCACGTACGTTTCGTACCCACCACGTACCCCCCACGCCCCCCGAATGAATTTCCGCTCTCCTGGGCTCAAATTTTTGTTTTTTTAAATCTGTTTGCGGATTTGAATTTAATTTTAATTTTAATTTAAGTGGTCACTTGTAAAAATCTCAGCCTATGCGCTCATACCCCTTTGGGGGTACGTGGTGGGTACGTTTCGTACCCACCACGTACCCCCCACGCCCCCCGAATGAATTTCCGCTCTCCTGGGCTCAAATTTTTGTTTTTTTAAATTTGTTTGCGGATTTGAATTTAATTTTAATTTTAATTTAAGTGGTCACTTGTAAAAATCTCAGCCTATGCGCTCATACCCCTTGGGGGGTACGTGGTGGGTACGTTTCGTACCCACCACGTACCCCCACGCCCCCCGAATGAATTTCCGCTCTCCTGGGCTCAAATTTTTGTTTTTTTTTTAATCTGTTTGCGGATTTGAATTTAATTTTAATTTTAATTTAAGTGGTCACTTGTAAAAATCTCAGCCTATGCGCTCATACCCCTTGGGGGGTACGTGGTGGGTACGTTTCGTACCCACCACGTACCCCTTACGCCCCCCGAATGAATTTCCGCTCTCCTGGGCTCAAATTTTTGTTTTTTTAAATCTGTTTGCGGATTTGAATTTAATTTTAATTTTAATTTAAGTGGTCACTTGTAAAAATCTCAGCCTATGCGCTCATACCCCTTGGGGGGTACGTGGTGGGTACGTTTCGTACCCACCACGTACTCCCCACGCCCCCCGAATGAATTTTCGCTCTCCTGGGCTCAAATTTTTGTTTTTTTTAATCTGTTTGCGGATTTGAATTTAATTTTAATTTTAATTTAAGTGGTCACTTGTAAAAATCTCAGCCTATGCGCTCATACCCCTTGGGGGGTACGTGGTGGGTACGTTTCGTACCCACCACGTACCCCTTACGCCCCCCGAATGAATTTCCACTCTCCTGGGCTCAAATTTTTGTTTTTTTAAATCTGTTTGCGGATTTGAATTTAATTTTAATTTTAATTTAAGTGGTCACTTGTAAAAATCTCAGCCTATGCGCTCATACCCCTTGGGGGGTACGTGGTGGGTACGTTTCGTACCCACCACGTACCCTCCACGCCCCCCGAATGAATTTCCGCTCTCCTGGGCTCAAATTTTTGTTTTTTCAAATCTGTTTGCGGATTTGAATTTAATTTTAATTTTAATTTAAGTGGTCACTTGTAAAAATCTCAGCCTATACGCTCATACCCCTTGGGGGGTACGTGGTGGGTACGTTTCGTACCCACCACGTACCCCCCACGCCCCCCGAATGAATTTCCGCTCTCCTGGGCTCAAATTTTTGTTTTTTTAAATCTGTTTGCGGATTTGAATTTAATTTTAATTTTAATTTAAGTGGTCACTTGTAAAAATCTCAGCCTATACGCTCATACCCCTTGGGGGGTACGTGGTGGGTACGTTTCGTACCCACCACGTACCCCCCACGCCCCCCGAATGAATTTCCGCTCTCCTGGGCTCAAATTTTTGTTTTTTTAAATCTGTTTGCGGATTTGAATTTAATTTTAATTTTAATTTAAGTGGTCACTTGTAAAAATCTCAGCCTATGCGCTCATACCCCTTGGGGGGTACGTGGTGGGTACGTTTCGTACCCACCACGTACCCCCCACGCCCCCCGAATGAATTTCCGCTCTCCTGGGCTCAAATTTTTGTTTTTTTAAATCTGTTTGCGGATTTGAATTTAATTTTAATTTTAATTTAAGTGGTCACTTGTAAAAATCTCAGCCTATGCGCTCATACCCCTTGGGGGGTACGTGGTGGGTACGTTTCGTACCCACCACGTACCCCCCACGCCCCCCGAATGAATTCCCGCTCTACTGGGCTCAAATTTTTGTTTTTTTAAATCTGTTTGCGGATTTGAATTTAATTTTAATTTTAATTTAAGTGGTCACTTGTAAAAATCTCAGCCTATGCGCTCATACCCCTTGGGGGGTACGTGGTGGGTACGTTTCGTACCCACCACGTACCCCCCACGCCCCCCGAATGAATTTCCGCTCTCCTGGGCTCAAATTTTTGTTTTTTTAAATCTGTTTGCGGATTTGAATTTAATTTTAATTTTAATTTAAGTGGTCACTTGTAAAAATCTCAGCCTATGCGCTCATACCCCTTGGGGGGTACGTGGTGGGTACGTTTCGTACCCACCACGTACCCCCCACGCCCCCCGAATGAATTCCCGCTCTACTGGGCTCAAATTTTTGTTTTTTTAAATCTGTTTGCGGATTTGAATTTAATTTTAATTTTAATTTAAGTGGTCACTTGTAAAAATCTCAGCCTATGCGCTCATACCCCTTGGGGGGTACGTGGTGGGTACGTTTCGTACCCACCACGTACCCCTTACGCCCCCCGAATGAATTTCCACTCTCCTGGGCTCAAATTTTTGTTTTTTTAAATCTGTTTGCGGATTTGAATTTAATTTTAATTTTAATTTAAGTGGTCACTTGTAAAAATCTCAGCCTATGCGCTCATACCCCTTGGGGGGTACGTGGTGGGTACGTTTCGTACCCACCACGTACCCCCCACGCCCCCCGAATGAATTTCCGCTCTCCTGGGCTCAAATTTTTGTTTTTTTAAATCTGTTTGCGGATTTGAATTTAATTTTAATTTTAATTTAAGTGGTCACTTGTAAAAATCTCAGCCTATGCGCTCATACCCCTTGGGGGGTACGTGGTGGGTACGTTTCGTACCCACCACGTACCCCCCACGCCCCCCGAATGAATTCCCGCTCTACTGGGCTCAAATTTTTGTTTTTTTAAATCTGTTTGCGGATTTGAATTTAATTTTAATTTTAATTTAAGTGGTCACTTGTAAAAATCTCAGCCTATGCGCTCATACCCCTTGGGGGGTACGTGGTGGGTACGTCTCGTACCCACCACGTACCCCCCACGCCCCCCGAATGAATTTCCGCTCTCCTGGGCTCAAATTTTTGTTTTTTTAAATCTGTTTGCGGATTTGAATTTAATTTTAATTTTAATTTAAGTGGTCACTTGTAAAAATCTCAGCCTATGCGCTCATACCCCTTTGGGGGTACGTGGTGGTACGTTTCGTACCCACCACGTACCCCCCACGCCCCCCGAATGAATTTCCGCTCTCCTGGGCTCAAATTTTTGTTTTTTTTTTAATCAGTTTGCGGATTTGAATTTAATTTTAATTTTAATTTAAGTGGTCACTTGTAAAAATCTCAGCCTATGCGCTCATACCCCTTGGGGGGTACGTGGTGGGTACGTTTCGTACCCACCACGTACCCCTTACGCCCCCGAATGAATTTCCGCTCTCCTGGGCTCAAATTTTTGTTTTTTTAAATCTGTTTGCGGATTTGAATTTAATTTTAATTTTAATTTAAGTGGTCACTTGTAAAAATCTCAGCCTATGCGCTCATACCCCTTGGGGGGTACGTGGTGGGTACGTTTCGTACTCACCACGTATCCCCGCGCCCCCCGAATGAATTTCCACTCTCCTGGGCTCAAATTTTTGTTTTTTTAAATCTGTTTGCGGATTTGAATTTAATTTTAATTTTAATTTAAGTGGTCACTTGAAAAAATCTCAGCCTATGCGCTCATACCCCTTGGGGGGTACGTGGTGGGTACGTTTCGTACCCACCACGTACGTTTCGTACCCACCACGTACCCCCCACGCCCCCCGAATGAATTCCCGCTCTACTGGGCTCAAATTTTTGTTTTTTCAAATCTGTTTGCGGATTTGAATTTAATTTTAATTTTAATTTAAGTGGTCACTTGTAAAAATCTCAGCCTATGCGCTCATACCCCTTGGGGGGTACGTGGTGGGTACGTTTCGTACCCACCACGTACCCCCCACGCCCCCCGAATGAATTTCCGCTCTCCTGGGCTCAAATTTTTGTTTTTTTAAATCTGTTTGCGGATTTGAATTTAATTTTAATTTTAATTTAAGTGGTCACTTGTAAAAATCTCAGCCTATGCGCTCATACCCCTTGGGGGGTACGTGGTGGGTACGTTTCGTACCCACCACGTACCCCCCACGCCCCCCGAATGAATTTCCGCTCTCCTGGGCTCAAATTTTTGTTTTTTTAAATCTGTTTGCGGATTTGAATTTAATTTTAATTTTAATTTAAGTGGTCACTTGTAAACATCTCAGCCTATGCGCTCATACCCCTTTGGGGGTACGTGGTGAGTACGTTTCGTACCCACCGCGTACCCCCCACGCCCCCCGAGTGAATTTCCGCTCTCCTGGGCTCAAATTTTTGTTTTTTTAAATCTGTTTGCGGATTTGAATTTAATTTTAATTTTAATTTAAGTGGTCACTTCTAAAAATCTCAGCCTATGCGCTCATACCCCTTGAGGGGTACGTGGTGGGTACGTTTCGTACCCACCACGTACCCCCCACGCCCCCCGAATGAATTTCCGCTCTCCTGGGCTCAAATTTTTGTTTTTTTAAATCTGTTTGCGGATTTGAATTTAATTTTAATTTTAATTTAAGTGGTCACTTCTAAAAATCTCAGTTTATGCGCTCATACCTCTTGAGGGGTACGTGGTGGGTACGTTTCGTACCCACCACGTACCCCCCACGCCCCCCGAATGAATTCCCGCTCTACTGGGCTCAAATTTTTGTTTTTTCAAATCTGTTTGCGAATTTGAATTTAATTTTAATTTTAATTTAAGTGGTCACTTGTAAAAATCTCAGCCTATGCGCTCATACCCCTTGGGGGGTACGTGGTGGGTACGTTTCGTACCCACCACGTACCCCCCACGCCCCCCGAATGAATTTCCGCTCTCCTGGGCTCAAATTTTTGTTTTTTTAAATCTGTTTGCGGATTTGAATTTAATTTTAATTTTAATTTAAGTGGTCACTTGTAAAAATCTCAGCCTATGCGCTCATACCCCTTGGGGGGTACGTGGTGGGTACGTTTCGTACCCACCACGTACCCCCCACGCCCCCCGAATGAATTTCCGCTCTCCTGGGCTCAAATTTTTGTTTTTTTAAATCTGTTTGCGGATTTGAATTTAATTTTAATTTTAATTTAAGTGGTCACTTGTAAAAATCTCAGCCTATGCGCTCATACCCCTTGAGGGGTACGTGGTGGGTACGTTTCGTACCCACCACGTACCCCCCACGCCCCCGAATGAATTTCCGCTCTCCTGGGCTCAAATTTTTGTTTTTTTAAATCTGTTTGCGGATTTGAATTTAATTTTAATTTTAATTTAAGTGGTCACTTGAAAAAATCTCAGCCTATGCGCTCATACCCCTTGGGGGTACGTGGTGGGTACGTTTCGTACCCACCACCTACCCCCCAAGCCCCCCGAATGAATTTCCGCTCTCCTGGGCTCAAATTTTTGTTTTTTTAAATCTGTTTGCGGACTTGAATATAATTTTAATTTTAATTTAAGTGGTCACTTGTAAAAATCTCAGCCTATGCGCTCATACCCCTTGGGGGGTACGTGGTGGGTACGTTTCGTACCCACCACGTACCCCCCACGCCCCCCGAATGAATTTCCGCTCTCCTGGGCTCAAATTTTTGTTTTTTTAAATCTGTTTGCGGATTTGAATTTAATTTTAATTTTAATTTAAGTGGTCACTTGTAAAAATCTCAGCCTATGCGCTCATACCCCTTGAGGGGTACGTGGTGGGTACGTTTCGTACCCACCACGTACCCCCCACGCCCCCGGAATGAATTTCCGCTCTCCTGGGCTCAAATTTTTGTTTTTTTAAATCTGTTTGCGGATTTAAATTTAATTTTAATTTTAATTTAAGTGGTCACTTGTAAAAATCTCAGCCTATGTGCTCATACCCCTTGGAAGGTACGTGGTGGGTACGTTTCGTACCCACCACGTACCCCCACGCCCCCCGAATGAATTTCCGCTCTCCTGGGCTCAAATTTTTGTTTTTTTAAATCTGTTTGCGGATTCGAATTTAATTTTAATTTTAATTTAAGTGGTCACTTGTAAAAATCTCAGCCTATGCGCTCATACCCCTTGGGGGGTACGTGGTGGGTACGTTTCGTACCCACCACGTACCCCCCACGCCCCCCGAATGAATTTCCGCTCTCCTGGGCTCAAATTTTTGTTTTTTTAAATCTGTTTGCGGATTTAAATTTAATTTTAATTTTAATTTAAGTGGTCACTTGTAAAAATCTCAGCCTATGCGCTCATACCCCTTGGAAGGTACGTGGTGGGTACGTTTCGTACCCACCACGTACCCCCCACGCCCCCGGAATGAATTTCCGCTCTCCTGGGCTCAAATTTTTGTTTTTTTAAATCTGTTTGCGGATTCGAATTTAATTTTAATTTTAATTTAAGTGGTCACTTGTAAAAATCTCAGCCTATGCGCTCATACCCCTTGGGGGGTACGTGGTGGGTACGTTTCGTACCCACCACGTACCCCCCACGCCCCCGGAATGAATTTCCGCTCTCCTGGGCTCAAATTTTTGTTTTTTTAAATCTGTTTGCGGATTCGAATTTAATTTTAATTTTAATTTAAGTGGTCACTTGTAAAAATCTCAGCCTATGCGCTCATACCCCTTGGGGGGTACGTGGTGGGTACGTTTCGTACCCACCACGTACCCCCCACGCCCCCCGAATGAATTTCCGCTCTCCTGGGCTCAAATTTTTGTTTTTTTAAATCTGTTTGCGGATTTGAATTTAATTTTAATTTTAATTTAAGTGGTCACTTGTAAAAATCTCAACCTATGCGCTCATACCCCTTGGGGGGTACGTGGTGGGTACGTTTCGTACCCACCACGTACCCCCACGCCCCCCGAATGAATTTCCGCTCCCCTGGGCTCAAATTTTTGTTTTTTTAAATCTGTTTGCGGATTTGAATTTAATTTTAATTTTAATTTAAGTGGTCACTTGTAAAAATCTCAGCCTATGCGCTCATACCCAGTATGGGGTACGTATGGGGTACGATCGTACCCCATACGTACCCTATACGTACTCCACGCCCCCAAAATGAACTTCCGCTCTCCTGGGCTCAAATT
This sequence comes from Beris morrisii, assembly GCA_951812415.1. Lineage (NCBI taxonomy): Eukaryota > Metazoa > Arthropoda > Insecta > Diptera > Stratiomyidae > Beris > Beris morrisii. The sequence goes on from OX638312.1 coordinate 24,436,132, forward strand.
TTTGTTTTTTTAAATCTGTTTGCGGATTTAAATTTAATTTTAATTTTAATTTAAGTGGTCACTTGTAAAAATCTCAGCCTATGCGCTCATACCCCTTGGAAGGTACGTGGTGGGTACGTTTCGTACCCACCACGTACCCCCACGCCCCCCGAATGAATTTCCGCTCCCCTGGGCTCAAATTTTTGTTTTTTTAAATCTGTTTGCGGATTTAAATTTAATTTTAATTTTAATTTAAGTGGTCACTTGTAAAAATCTCAGCCTATGCGCTCATACCCCTTGAGGGGTACGTGGTGGGTACGTTTCGTACCCACCACGTACCCCCCACGCCCCCGGAATGAATTTCCGCTCTCCTGGGCTCAAATTTTTGTTTTTTTAAATCTGTTTGCGGATTTAAATTTAATTTTAATTTTAATTTAAGTGGTCACTTGTAAAAATCTCAGCCTATGTGCTCATACCCCTTGGAAGGTACGTGGTGGGTACGTTTCGTACCCACCACGTACCCCCACGCCCCCCGAATGAATTTCCGCTCTCCTGGGCTCAAATTTTTGTTTTTTTAAATCTGTTTGCGGATTCGAATTTAATTTTAATTTTAATTTAAGTGGTCACTTGTAAAAATCTCAGCCTATGCGCTCATACCCCTTGGGGGGTACGTGGTGGGTACGTTTCGTACCCACCACGTACCCCCACGCCCCCCGAATGAATTTCCGCTCTCCTGGGCTCAAATTTTTGTTTTTTTAAATCTGTTTGCGGATTTGAATTTAATTTTAATTTTAATTTAAGTGGTCACTTGTAAAAATCTCAGCCTATGCGCTCATACCCAGTATGGGGTACGATCGTACCATATACGTACCCTATACGTACTCCACGCCCCCAAAATGAACTTCCGCTCTCCTGGGCTCAAATTTTTGTTTTTTTAAATCTGTTTGCGGATTTAAATTTAATTTTAATTTTAATTTAAGTGGTCACTTGTAAAAATCTCAGCCTATGCGCTCATACCCCTTGGAAGGTACGTGGTGGGTACGTTTCGTACCCACCACGTACCCCCCACGCCCCCCGAATGAATTTCCGCTCTCCTGGGCTCAAATTTTTGTTTTTTTAAATCTGTTTGCGGATTTGAATTTAATTTTAATTTTAATTTAAGTGGTCACTTGTAAAAATCTCAACCTATGCGCTCATACCCCTTGGGGGGTACGTGGTGGGTACGTTTCGTACCCACCACGTACCCCCACGCCCCCCGAATGAATTTCCGCTCTCCTGGGCTCAAATTTTTGTTTTTTTAAATCTGTTTGCGGATTTGAATTTAATTTTAATTTTAATTTAAGTGTTCACTTGTAAAAATCTCAGCCTATGCGCTCATACCCCTTGGGGGGTACGTGGTGGGTACGTTTCGTACCCACCACGTACCCCCCACGCCCCCGGAATGAATTTCCGCTCTCCTGGGCTCAAATTTTTGTTTTTTTAAATCTGTTTGCGGATTCGAATTTAATTTTAATTTTAATTTAAGTGGTCACTTGTAAAAATCTCAGCCTATGCGCTCATACCCCTTGGGGGGTACGTGGTGGGTACGTTTCGTACCCACCACGTACCCCCCACGCCCCCCGAATGAATTTCCGCTCTCCTGGGCTCAAATTTTTGTTTTTTTAAATCTGTTTGCGGATTTAAATTTAATTTTAATTTTAATTTTAATTTAAGTGGTCACTTGTAAAAATCTCAGCCTATGCGCTCATACCCCTTGGAAGGTACGTGGTGGGTACGTTTCGTACCCACCACGTACCCCCACGCCCCCCGAATGAATTTCCGCTCTCCTGGGCTCAAATTTTTGTTTTTTTAAATCTGTTTGCGGATTTGAATTTAATTTTAATTTTAATTTAAGTGGTCACTTGTAAAAATCTCAACCTATGCGCTCATACCCCTTGGGGGGTACGTGGTGGGTACGTTTCGTACCCACCACGTACCCCCACGCCCCCCGAATGAATTTCCGCTCTCCTGGGCTCAAATTTTTGTTTTTTTAAATCTGTTTGCGGATTTGAATTTAATTTTAATTTTAATTTAAGTGGTCACTTGTAAAAATCTCAGCCTATGCGCTCATACCCCTTGGGGGGTACGTGGTGGGTACGTTTCGTACCCACCACGTACCCCCCACGCCCCCGGAATGAATTTCCGCTCTCCTGGGCTCAAATTTTTGTTTTTTTAAATCTGTTTGCGGATTCGAATTTAATTTTAATTTTAATTTAAGTGGTCACTTGTAAAAATCTCAGCCTATGCGCTCATACCCCTTGGGGGTACGTGGTGGGTACGTTTCGTACCCACCACGTACCCCCCACGCCCCCCGAATGAATTTCCGCTCTCCTGGGCTCAAATTTTTGTTTTTTTAAATCTGTTTGCGGATTTGAATTTAATTTTAATTTTAATTTAAGTGGTCACTTGTAAAAATCTCAACCTATGCGCTCATACCCCTTGGGGGGTACGTGGTGGGTACGTTTCGTACCCACCACGTACCCCCACGCCCCCCGAATGAATTTCCGCTCCCCTGGGCTCAAATTTTTGTTTTTTTAAATCTGTTTGCGGATTTGAATTTAATTTTAATTTTAATTTAAGTGGTCACTTGTAAAAATCTCAGCCTATGCGCTCATACCCAGTATGGGGTACGTATGGGGTACGATCGTACCCCATACGTACCCTATACGTACTCCACGCCCCCAAAATGAACTTCCGCTCTCCTGGGCTCAAATTTTTGTTTTTTTAAATCTGTTTGCGGATTCGAATTTAATTTTAATTTTAATTTAAGTGGTCACTTGTAAAAATCTCAGCCTATGTGCTCATACCCCTTGGAAGGTACGTGGTGGGTACGTTTCGTACCCACCACGTACCCCCACGCCCCTCGAATGAATTTCCGCTCTCCTGGGCTCAAATTTTTGTTTTTTTAAATCTGTTTGCGGATTCGAATTTAATTTTAATTTTAATTTAAGTGGTCACTTGTAAAAATCTCAGCCTATGCGCTCATACCCAGTATGGGGTACGCATGGGGTACGATCGTACCCCATACGTACCCTATACGTACTCCACGCCCCCAAAATGAACTTCCGCTCTCCTGGGCTCAAATTTTTGTTTTTTTAAATCTGTTTGCGGATTTGAATTTAATTTTAATTTTAATTTAAGTGGTCACTTGTAAAAATCTCAGCCTATGCGCTCATACCCCTTGGGGGGTACGTGGTGGGTACGTTTCGTACCCACCACGTACCCCCCACGCCCCCGGAATGAATTTCCGCTCTCCTGGGCTCAAATTTTTGTTTTTTTAAATCTGTTTGCGGATTTAAATTTAATTTTAATTTTAATTTAAGTGGTCACTTGTAAAAATCTCAGCCTATGTGCTCATACCCCTTGGAAGGTACGTGGTGGGTACGTTTCGTACCCACCACGTACCCTCACGCCCCTCGAATGAATTTCCGCTCTCCTGGGCTCAAATTTTTGTTTTTTTAAATCTGTTTGCGGATTCGAATTTAATTTTAATTTTAATTTAAGTGGTCACTTGTAAAAATCTCAGCCTATGCGCTCATACCCCTTGGGGGGTACGTGGTGGGTACGTTTCGTACCCACCACGTACCCCCCACGCCCCCCGAATGAATTTCCGCTCTCCAGGGCTCAAATTGTTGTTTTTTTAAATCTGTTTGCGGATTTGAATTTAATTTTAATTTTAATTTAAGTGGTCACTTGTAAAAATCTCAGCCTATGCGCTCATACCCCTTGGGGGGTACGTGGTGGGTACGTTTCGTACCCACCACGTACCCCCCACGCCCCCCGAATGAATTTCCGCTCTCCTGGGCTGAAATTTTTGTTTTTTTAAATCTGTTTGCGGATTTGAATTTAATTTTAATTTTAATTTAAGTGGTCACTTGTAAAAATCTCAGCCTATGCGCTCATACCCAGTATGGGGTACGCATGGGGTACGATCGTACCCCATACGTACCCTATACGTACTCCACGCCCCCAAAATGAACTTCCGCTCTCCTGGGCTCAAATTTTTGTTTTTTTAAATCTGTTTGCGGATTTGAATTTAATTTTAATTTTAATTTAAGTGGTCACTTGTAAAAATCTCAGCCTATGCGCTCATACCCCTTGGGGGGTACGTGGTGGGTACGTTTCGTACCCACCACGTACCCCCCACGCCCCCCGAATGAATTTCCGCTCTCCTGGGCTCAAATTTTTGTTTTTTTAAATCTGTTTGCGGATTTGAATTTAATTTTAATTTTAATTTAAGTGGTCACTTGTAAAAATCTCAACCTATGCGCTCATACCCCTTGGGGGGTACGTGGTGGGTACGTTTCGTACCCACCACGTACCCCCACGCCCCCCGAATGAATTTCCGCTCTCCTGGGCTCAAATTTTTGTTTTTTTAAATCTGTTTGCGGATTTGAATTTAATTTTAATTTTAATTTAAGTGGTCACTTGTAAAAATCTCAGCCTATGCGCTCATACCCAGTATTGGGTACGTATGGGGTACGATCGTACCCCATACGTACCCTATACGTACTCCACGCCCCCAAAATGAACTTCCGCTCTCCTGGGCTCAAATTTTTGTTTTTTTAAATCTGTTTGCGGATTCGAATTTAATTTTAATTTTAATTTAAGTGGTCACTTGTAAAAATCTCAGCCTATGCGCTCATACCCCTTGGGGGGTACGTGGTGGGTACGTTTCGTACCCACCACGTACCCCCCACGCCCCCCGAATGAATTTCCGCTCTCCAGGGCTCAAATTTTTGTTTTTTTAAATCTGTTTGCGGATTTGAATTTAATTTTAATTTTAATTTAAGTGGTCACTTGTAAAAATCTCAGCCTATGCGCTCATACCCAGTATGGGGTACGCATGGGGTACGATCGTACCCCATACGTACCCTATACGTACTCCACGCCCCCAAAATGAACTTCCGCTCTCCTGGGCTCAAATTTTTGTTTTTTTAAATCTGTTTGCGGATTTGAATTTAATTTTAATTTTAATTTAAGTGGTCACTTGTAAAAATCTCAGCCTATGTGCTCATACCCCTTGGGGGGTACGTGGTGGGTACGTTTCGTACCCACCACGTACCCCCCACGCCCCCGGAATGAATTTCCGCTCTCCTGGGCTCAAATTTTTGTTTTTTTAAATCTGTTTGCGGATTTAAATTTAATTTTAATTTTAATTTAAGTGGTCACTTGTAAAAATCTCAGCCTATGTGCTCATACCCCTTGGAAGGTACGTGGTGGGTACGTTTCGTACCCACCACGTACCCCCACGCCCCTCGAATGAATTTCCGCTCTCCTGGGCTCAAATTTTTGTTTTTTTAAATCTGTTTGCGGATTCGAATTTAATTTTAATTTTAATTTAAGTGGTCACTTGTAAAAATCTCAGATTATGCGCTCATACCCCTTGGGGGGTACGTGGTGGGTACGTTTCGTACCCACCACGTACCCCCCACGCCCCCCGAATGAATTTCCGCTCTCCAGGGCTCAAATTTTTGTTTTTTTAAATCTGTTTGCGGATTTGAATTTAATTTTAATTTTAATTTAAGTGGTCACTTGTAAAAATCTCAGCCTATGCGCTCATACCCCTTGGAGGGTACGTGGTGGGTACGTTTCGTACCCACCACGTACCCCCCACGCCCCCCGAATGAATTTCCGCTCTCCTGGGCTGAAATTTTTGTTTTTTTAAATCTGTTTGCGGATTTGAATTTAATTTTAATTTTAATTTAAGTGGTCACTTGTAAAAATCTCAGCCTATGCGCTCATACCCAGTATGGGGTACGCATGGGGTACGATCGTACCCCATACGTACCCTATACGTACTCCACGCCCCCAAAATGAACTTCCGCTCTCCTGGGCTCAAATTTTTGTTTTTTTAAATCTGTTTGCGGATTTGAATTTAATTTTAATTTTAATTTAAGTGGTCAATTGTAAAAATCTCAGCCTATGCGCTCATACCCCTTGGAGGGTACGTGGTGGGTACGTTTCGTACCCACCACGTACCCCCCACGCCCCCCGAATGAATTTCCGCTCTCCTGGGCTCAAATTTTTGTTTTTTTAAATCTGTTTGCGGATTTGAATTTAATTTTAATTTTAATTTAAGTGGTCACTTGTAAAAATCTCAACCTATGCGCTCATACCCCTTGGGGGGTACGTGGTGGGTACGTTTCGTACCCACCACGTACCCTCACGCCCCCCGAATGAATTTCCGCTCTCCTGGGCTCAAATTTTTGTTTTTTTAAATCTGTTTGCGGATTTGAATTTAATTTTAATTTTAATTTAAGTGGTCACTTGTAAAAATCTCAGCCTATGCGCTCATACCCAGTATGGGGTACGCATGGGGTACGATCGTACCCCATACGTACCCTATACGTACTCCACGCCCCCAAAATGAACTTCCGCTCTCCTGGGCTCAAATTTTTGTTTTTTTAAATCTGTTTGCGGATTTGAATTTAATTTTAATTTTAATTTAAGTGGTCACTTGTAAAAATCTCAGCCTATGCGCTCATACCCCTTGGAGGGTACGTGGTGGGTACGTTTCGTACCCACCACGTACCCCCCACGCCCCCCGAATGAATTTCCGCTCTCCTGGGCTCAAATTTTTGTTTTTTTAAATCTGTTTGCGGATTTGAATTTAATTTTAATTTTAATTTAAGTGGTCACTTGTAAAAATCTCAACCTATGCGCTCATACCCCTTGGGGGGTACGTGGTGGGTACGTTTCGTACCCACCACGTACCCTCACGCCCCCCGAATGAATTTCCGCTCTCCTGGGCTCAAATTTTTGTTTTTTTAAATCTGTTTGCGGATTTGAATTTAATTTTAATTTTAATTTAAGTGGTCACTTGTAAAAATCTCAGCCTATGCGCTCATACCCAGTATGGGGTACGCATGGGGTACGATCGTACCCCATACGTACCCTATACGTACTCCACGCCCCCAAAATGAACTTCCGCTCTCCTGGGCTCAAATTTTTGTTTTTTTAAATCTGTTTGCGGATTTGAATTTAATTTTAATTTTAATTTAAGTGGTCACTTGTAAAAATCTCAGCCTATGTGCTCATACCCCTTGGAAGGTACGTGGTGGGTACGTTTCGTACCCACCACGTACCCCCACGCCCCTCGAATGAATTTCCGCTCTCCTGGGCTCAAATTTTTGTTTTTTTAAATCTGTTTGCGGATTCGAATTTAATTTTAATTTTAATTTAAGTGGTCACTTGTAAAAATCTCAGATTATGCGCTCATACCCCTTGGGGGGTACGTGGTGGGTACGTTTCGTACCCACCACGTACCCCCCACGCCCCCCGAATGAATTTCCGCTCTCCAGGGCTCAAATTTTTGTTTTTTTAAATCTGTTTGCGGATTTGAATTTAATTTTAATTTTAATTTAAGTGGTCACTTGTAAAAATCTCAGCCTATGCGCTCATACCCCTTGGAGGGTACGTGGTGGGTACGTTTCGTACCCACCACGTACCCCCCACGCCCCCCGAATGAATTTCCGCTCTCCTGGGCTGAAATTTTTGTTTTTTTAAATCTGTTTGCGGATTTGAATTTAATTTTAATTTTAATTTAAGTGGTCACTTGTAAAAATCTCAGCCTATGCGCTCATACCCAGTATGGGGTACGCATGGGGTACGATCGTACCCCATACGTACCCTATACGTACTCCACGCCCCCAAAATTAACTTCCGCTCTCCTGGGCTCAAATTTTTGTTTTTTTAAATCTGTTTGCGGATTCGAATTTAATTTTAATTTTAATTTAAGTGGTCACTTGTAAAAATCTCAGCCTATGTGCTCATACCCCTTGGAAGGTACGTGGTGGGTACGTTTCGTACCCACCACGTACCCCCCACGCCCCCGGAATGAATTTCCGCTCTCCTGGGCTCAAATTTTTGTTTTTTTAAATCTGTTTGCGGATTTGAATTTAATTTTAATTTTAATTTAAGTGGTCACTTGTAAAAATCTCAGCCTATGCGCTCATACCCAGTATGGGGTACGCATGGGGTACGATCGTACCCCATACGTACCCTATACGTACTCCACGCCCCCAAAATGAACTTCCGCTCTCCTGGGCTCAAATTTTTGTTTTTTTAAATCTGTTTGCGGATTTGAATTTAATTTTAATTTTAATTTAAGTGGTCACTTGTAAAAATCTCAGCCTATGCGCTCATACCCCTTTGGGGGGTACGTGGTGGGTACGTTTCGTACCCACCACGTACCCCCCACGCCCCCCGAATGAATTTCCGCTCTCCAGGGCTCAAATTTTTGTTTTTTTAAATCTGTTTGCGGATTTGAATTTAATTTTAATTTTAATTTAAGTGGTCACTTGTAAAAATCTCAGCCTATGCGCTCATACCCAGTATGGGGTACGCATGGGGTACGATCGTACCCCATACGTACCCTATACGTACTCCACGCCCCCAAAATTAACTTCCGCTCTCCTGGGCTCAAATTTTTGTTTTTTTAAATCTGTTTGCGGATTCGAATTTAATTTTAATTTTAATTTAAGTGGTCACTTGTAAAAATCTCAGCCTATGTGCTCATACCCCTTGGAAGGTACGTGGTGGGTACGTTTCGTACCCACCACGTACCCCCACGCCCCTCGAATGAATTTCCGCTCTCCTGGGCTCAAATTTTTGTTTTTTTAAATCTGTTTGCGGATTCGAATTTAATTTTAATTTTAATTTAAGTGGTCACTTGTAAAAATCTCAGCCTATGCGCTCATACCCCTTGGGGGGTACGTGGTGGGTACGTTTCGTACCCACCACGTACCCCCCACGCCCCCCGAATGAATTTCCGCTCTCCAGGGCTCAAATTTTTGTTTTTTTAAATCTGTTTGCGGATTTGAATTTAATTTTAATTTTAATTTAAGTGGTCACTTGTAAAAATCTCAGCCTATGCGCTCATACCCCTTGGGGGGTACGTAGTGGGTACGTTTCGTACCCACCACGTACCCCCCACGCCCCCCGAATGAATTTCCGCTCTCCTGGGCTGAAATTTTTGTTTTTTTAAATCTGTTTGCGGATTTGAATTTAATTTTAATTTTAATTTAAGTGGTCACTTGTAAAAATCTCAGCCTATGCGCTCATACCCAGTATGGGGTACGCATGGGGTACGATCGTACCCCATACGTACCCTATACGTACTCCACGCCCCCAAAATGAACTTCCGCTCTCCTGGGCTCAAATTTTTGTTTTTTTAAATCTGTTTGCGGATTTGAATTTAATTTTAATTTTAATTTAAGTGGTCACTTGTAAAAATCTCAGCCTATGCGCTCATACCCCTTGGGGGGTACGTGGTGGGTACGTTTCGTACCCACCACGTACCCCCCACGCCCCCCGAATGAATTTCCGCTCTCCTGGGCTCAAATTTTTGTTTTTTTAAATCTGTTTGCGGATTTGAATTTAATTTTAATTTTAATTTAAGTGGTCACTTGTAAAAATCTCAACCTATGCGCTCATACCCCTTGGGGGGTACGTGGTGGGTACGTTTCGTACCCACCACGTACCCCCACGCCCCCCGAATGAATTTCCGCTCTCCTGGGCTCAAATTTTTGTTTTTTTAAATCTGTTTGCGGATTTGAATTTAATTTTAATTTTAATTTAAGTGGTCACTTGTAAAAATCTCAGCCTATGCGCTCATACCCAGTATGGGGTACGTATGGGGTACGATCGTACCCCATACGTACCCTATACGTACTCCACGCCCCCAAAATGAACTTCCGCTCTCCTGGGCTCAAATTTTTGTTTTTTTAAATCTGTTTGCGGATTCGAATTTAATTTTAATTTTAATTTAAGTGGTCACTTGTAAAAATCTCAGCCTATGTGCTCATACCCTTTGGAAGGTACGTGGTGGGTACGTTTCGTACCCACCACGTACCCCCACGCCCCTCGAATGAATTTCCGCTCTCCTGGGCTCAAATTTTTGTTTTTTTAAATCTGTTTGCGGATTCGAATTTAATTTTAATTTTAATTTAAGTGGTCACTTGTAAAAATCTCAGCCTATGCGCTCATACCCCTTGGGGGGTACGTGGTGGGTACGTTTCGTACCCACCACGTACCCCCCACGCCCCCCGAATGAATTTCCGCTCTCCAGGGCTCAAATTTTTGTTTTTTTAAATCTGTTTGCGGATTTGAATTTAATTTTAATTTTAATTTAAGTGGTCACTTGTAAAAATCTCAGCCTATGCGCTCATACCCCTTGGGGGGTACGTGGTGGGTACGTTTCGTACCCACCACGTACCTCCACGCCCCCCGAATGAATTTCCGCTCTCCAGGGCTCAAATTTTTGTTTTTTTAAATCTGTTTGCGGATTTGAATTTAATTTTAATTTTAATTTAAGTGGTCACTTGTAAAAATCTCAGCCTATGCGCTCATACCCCTTGGGGGGTACGTGGTGGGTACGTTTCGTACCCACCACGTACCCCCCACGCCCCCCGAATGAATTTCCGCTCTCCTGGGCTCAAATTTTTGTTTTTTTAAATCTGTTTGCGGATTTGAATTTAATTTTAATTTTAATTTAAGTGGTCACTTGTAAAAATCTCAGCCTATGCGCTCATACCCCTTGGGGGGTATGTGGTGGGTACGTTTCGTACCCACCACGTACCCCCCACGCCCCCCGAATGAATTTCCGCTCTCCTGGGCTCAAATTTTTGTTTTTTTAAATCTGTTTGCGGATTTAAATTTAATTTTAATTTTAATTTAAGTGGTCACTTGTAAAAATCTCAGCCTATGCGCTCATACCCCTTGGGGGGTACGTGGTGGGTACGTTTCGTACCCACCACGTACCCCCCACGCCCCCCGAATGAATTTCCGCTCTCCAGGGCTCAAATTTTTGTTTTTTTAAATCTGTTTGCGGATTTGAATTTAATTTTAATTTTAATTTAAGTGGTCACTTGTAAAAATCTCAGCCTATGCGCTCATACCCCTTGGGGGGTACGTGGTGGGTACGTTTCGTACCCACCACGTACCCCCCACGCCCCCCGAATGAATTTCCGCTCTCCAGGGCTCAAATTTTTGTTTTTTTAAATCTGTTTGCGGATTTGAATTTAATTTTAATTTTAATTTAAGTGGTCACTTGTAAAAATCTCAGCCTATGCGCTCATACCCAGTATGGGGTACGTATGGGGTACGATCGTACCCCATACGTACCCTATACGTACTCCACGCCCCCAAAATGAACTTCCGCTCTCCTGGGCTCAAATTTTTGTTTTTTTAAATCTGTTTGCGGATTCGAATTTAATTTTAATTTTAATTTAAGTGGTCACTTGTAAAAATCTCAGCCTATGCGCTCATACCCCTTGGGGGGTACGTGGTGGGTACGTTTCGTACCCACCACGTACCCCCCACGCCCCCCGAATGAATTTCCGCTCTCCAGGGCTCAAATTTTTGTTTTTTTAAATCTGTTTGCGGATTTGAATTTAATTTTAATTTTAATTTAAGTGGTCACTTGTAAAAATCTCAGCCTATGCGCTCATACCCCTTGGGGGGTACGTGGTGGGTACGTTTCGTACCCACCACGTACCCCCCACGCCCCCCGAATGAATTTCCGCTCTCCTGGGCTCAAATTTTTGTTTTTTTAAATCTGTTTGCGGATTTGAATTTAATTTTAATTTTAATTTAAGTGGTCACTTGTAAAAATCTCAGCCTATGCGCTCATACCCCTTGGGGGGTACGTGGTGGGTACGTTTCGTACCCACCACGTACCCCCCACGCCCCCCGAATGAATTTCCGCTCTCCTGGGCTCAAATTTTTGTTTTTTTAAATCTGTTTGCGGATTTGAATTTAATTTTAATTTTAATTTAAGTGGTCACTTGTAAAAATCTCAGCCTATGCGCTCATACCCCTTGGGGGGTACGTGGTGGGTACGTTTCGTACCCACCACGTACCCCCCACGCCCCCCGAATGAATTTCCGCTCTCCAGGGCTCAAATTTTTGTTTTTTTAAATCTGTTTGCGGATTTGAATTTAATTTTAATTTTAATTTAAGTGGTCACTTGTAAAAATCTCAGCCTATGCGCTCATACCCCTTGGGGGGTACGTGGTGGGTACGTTTCGTACCCACCACGTACCCCCCACGCCCCCCGAATGAATTTCCGCTCTCCAGGGCTCAAATTTTTGTTTTTTTAAATCTGTTTGCGGATTTGAATTTAATTTTAATTTTAATTTAAGTGGTCACTTGTAAAAATCTCAGCCTATGCGCTCATACCCAGTATGGGGTACGTATGGGGTACGATCGTACCCCATACGTACCCTATACGTACTCCACGCCCCCAAAATGAACTTCCGCTCTCCTGGGCTCAAATTTTTGTTTTTTTAAATCTGTTTGCGGATTTGAATTTAATTTTAATTTTAATTTAAGTGGTCACTTGTAAAAATCTCAACCTATGCGCTCATACCCCTTGGGGGGTACGTGGTGGGTACGTTTCGTACCCACCACGTACCCCCCACGCCCCCGGAATGAATTTCCGCTCTCCTGGGCTCAAATTTTTGTTTTTTTAAATCTGTTTGCGGATTTAAATTTAATTTTAATTTTAATTTAAGTGGTCACTTGTAAAAATCTCAGCCTATGTGCTCATACCCCTTGGAAGGTACGTGGTGGGTACGTTTCGTACCCACCACGTACCCCCACGCCCCTCGAATGAATTTCCGCTCTCCTGGGCTCAAATTTTTGTTTTTTTAAATCTGTTTGCGGATTCGAATTTAATTTTAATTTTAATTTAAGTGGTCACTTGTAAAAATCTCAACCTATGCGCTCATACCCCTTGGGGGGTACGTGGTGGGTACGTTTCGTACCCACCACGTACCCCCACGCCCCCCGAATGAATTTCCGCTCTCCTGGGCTCAAATTTTTGTTTTTTTAAATCTGTTTGCGGATTTGAATTTAATTTTAATTTTAATTTAAGTGGTCACTTGTAAAAATCTCAGCCTATGCGCTCATACCCAGTATGGGGTACGTATGGGGTACGATCGTACCCCATACGTACCCTATACGTACTCCACGCCCCCAAAATGAACTTCCGCTCTCCTGGGCTCAAATTTTTGTTTTTTTAAATCTGTTTGCGGATTCGAATTTAATTTTAATTTTAATTTAAGTGGTCACTTGTAAAAATCTCAGCCTATGTGCTCATACCCCTTGGAAGGTACGTGGTGGGTACGTTTCGTACCCACCACGTACCCCCACGCCCCTCGAATGAATTTCCGCTCTCCTGGGCTCAAATTTTTGTTTTTTTAAATCTGTTTGCGGATTCGAATTTAATTTTAATTTTAATTTAAGTGGTCACTTGTAAAAATCTCAGCCTATGCGCTCATACCCCTTGGGGGGTACGTGGTGGGTACGTTTCGTACCCACCACGTACCCCCACGCCCCCCGAATGAATTTCCGCTCTCCTGGGCTCAAATTTTTGTTTTTTTAAATCTGTTTGCGGATTTGAATTTAATTTTAATTTTAATTTAAGTGGTCACTTGTAAAAATCTCAGCCTATGCGCTCATACCCCTTGGGGGGTACGTGGTGGGTACGTTTCGTACCCACTACGTACCCCCCACGCCCCCCGATTGAATTTCCGCTCTCCTGGGCTCAAATTTTTGTTTTTTTAAATCTGTTTGCGGATTTAAATTTAATTTTAATTTTAATTTAAGTGGTCACTTGTAAAAATTTCAGCCTATGCGCTCATACCCCTTGGGGGGTACGTGGTGGGTACGTTTCGTACCCACCACGTACCCCCCACGCCCCCCGAATGAATTTCCGCTCTCCAGGGCTCAAATTTTTGTTTTTTTAAATCTGTTTGCGGATTTGAATTTAATTTTAATTTTAATTTAAGTGGTCACTTGTAAAAATCTCAGCCTATGCGCTCATACCCCTTGGGGGGTACGTGGTGGGTACGTTTCGTACCCACCACGTACCCCCCACGCCCCCCGAATGAATTTCCGCTCTCCAGGGCTCAAATTTTTGTTTTTTTAAATCTGTTTGCGGATTTGAATTTAATTTTAATTTTAATTTAAGTGGTCACTTGTAAAAATCTCAGCCTATGCGCTCATACCCAGTATGGGGTACGTATGGGGTACGATCGTACCCCATACGTACCCTATACGTACTCCACGCCCCCAAAATGAACTTCCGCTCTCCTGGGCTCAAATTTTTGTTTTTTTAAATCTGTTTGCGGATTTGAATTTAATTTTAATTTTAATTTAAGTGGTCACTTGTAAAAATCTCAGCCTATGCGCTCATACCCCTTGGGGGGTACGTGGTGGGTACGTTTCGTACCCACCACGTACCCCCCACGCCCCCGGAATGAATTTCCGCTCTCCTGGGCTCAAATTTTTGTTTTTTTAAATCTGTTTGCGGATTTAAATTTAATTTTAATTTTAATTTAAGTGGTCACTTGTAAAAATCTCAGCCTATGTGCTCATACCCCTTGGAAGGTACGTGGTGGGTACGTTTCGTACCCACCACGTACCCCCACGCCCCTCGAATGAATTTCCGCTCTCCTGGGCTCAAATTTTTGTTTTTTTAAATCTGTTTGCGGATTCGAATTTAATTTTAATTTTAATTTAAGTGGTCACTTGTAAAAATCTCAGCCTATGCGCTCATACCCCTTGGGGGGTACGTGGTGGGTACGTTTCGTACCCACCACGTACCCCCCACGCCCCCCGAATGAATTTCCGCTCTCCAGGGCTCAAATTTTTGTTTTTTTAAATCTGTTTGCGGATTTGAATTTAATTTTAATTTTAATTTAAGTGGTCACTTGTAAAAATCTCAGCCTATGCGCTCATACCCCTTGGGGGGTACGTGGTGGGTACGTTTCGTACCCACCACGTACCCCCCACGCCCCCCGAATGAATTTCCGCTCTCCTGGGCTCAAATTTTTGTTTTTTTAAATCTGTTTGCGGATTTGAATTTAATTTTAATTTTAATTTAAGTGGTCACTTGTAAAAATCTCAGCCTATGCGCTCATACCCAGTATGGGGTACGCATGGGGTACGATCGTACCCCATACGTACCCTATACGTACTCCACGCCCCCAAAATGAACTTCCGCTCTCCTGGGCTCAAATTTTTGTTTTTTTAAATCTGTTTGCGGATTTGAATTTAATTTTAATTTTAATTTAAGTGGTCACTTGTAAAAATCTCAGCCTATGCGCTCATACCCCTTGGGGGGTACGTGGTGGGTACGTTTCGTACCCACCACGTACCCCCATGCCCCCCGAATGAATTTCCGCTCTCCTGGGCTCAAATTTTTGTTTTTTTAAATCTGTTTGCGGATTTGAATTTAATTTTAATTTTAATTTAAGTGGTCACTTGTAAAAATCTCAGCCTATGCGCTCATACCCAGTATGGGGTACGCATGGGGTACGATCGTACCCCATACGTACCCTATACGTACTCCACGCCCCCAAAATGAACTTCAGCTCTCCTGGGCTCAAATTTTTGTTTTTTTAAATCTGTTTGCGGATTTGAATTTAATTTTAATTTTAATTTAAGTGGTCACTTGTAAAAATCTCAGCCTATGCGCTCATACCCCTTGGGGGGTACGTGGTGGGTACGTTTCGTACCCACCACGTACCCCCCACGCCCCCCGAATGAATTTCCGCTCTCCTGTGCTCAAATTTTTGTTTTTTTAAATCTGTTTGCGGATTTGAATTTAATTTTAATTTTAATTTAAGTGGTCACTTGTAAAAATCTCAACCTATGCGCTCATACCCGTTGGGGGGTACGTGGTGGGTACGTTTCGTATCCACCACGTACCCCCACGCCCCCCGAATGAATTTCCGCTCTCCTGGGCTCAAATTTTTGTTTTTTTAAATCTGTTTGCGGATTTGAATTTAATTTTAATTTTAATTTAAGTGGTCACTTGTAAAAATCTCAGCCTATGCGCTCATACCCAGTATGGGGTACGTATGGGGTACGATCGTACCCCATACGTACCCTATACGTACTCCACGCCCCCAAAATGAACTTCCGCTCTCCTGGGCTCAAATTTTTGTTTTTTTAAATCTGTTTGCGGATTTGAATTTAATTTTAATTTTAATTTAAGTGGTCACTTGTAAAAATCTCAGCCTATGCGCTCATACCCCTTGGGGGGTACGTGGTGGGTACGTTTCGTACCCACCACGTAACCTCCACGCCCCCCGAATGAATTTCCGCTCTCCTGGGCTCAAATTTTTGTTTTTTTAAATCTGTTTGCGGATTTAAATTTAATTTTAATTTTAATTTAAGTGGTCACTTGTAAAAATCTCAGCCTATGCGCTCATACCCCTTGGAAGGTACGTGGTGGGTACGTTTCGTACCCACCACGTACCCCCCACGCCCCCCGAATGAATTTCCGCTCTCCTGGGCTCAAATTTTTGTTTTTTTAAATCTGTTTGCGGATTCGAATTTAATTTTAATTTTAATTTAAGTGGTCACTTGTAAAAATCTCAGCCTATGCGCTCATACCCCTTGGGGGGTACGTGGTGGGTACGTTTCGTACCCACCACGTACCCCCCACGCCCCCCGAATGAATTTCCGCTCTCCAGGGCTCAAATTTTTGTTTTTTTAAATCTGTTTGCGGATTTGAATTTAATTTTAATTTTAATTTAAGTGGTCACTTGTAAAAATCTCAGCCTATGCGCTCATACCCCTTGGGGGGTACGTGGTGGGTACGTTTCGTACCCACCACGTACCCCCCACGCCCCCCGAATGAATTTCCGCTCTCCTGGGCTCAAATTTTTGTTTTTTTAAATCTGTTTGCGGATTTGAATTTAATTTTAATTTTAATTTAAGTGGTCACTTGTAAAAATCTCAGCCTATGCGCTCATACCCCTTGGGGGGTACGTGGTGGGTACGTTTCGTACCCACCACGTACCCCCCACGCCCCCCGAATGAATTTCCGCTCTCCAGGGCTCAAATTTTTGTTTTTTTAAATCTGTTTGCGGATTTGAATTTAATTTTAATTTTAATTTAAGTGGTCACTTGTAAAAATCTCAGCCTATGCGCTCATACCCCTTGGGGGGTACGTGGTGGGTTCGTTTCGTACCCACCACGTACCTCCCACGCCCCCCGAATGAATTTCCGCTCTCCTGGGCTCAAATTTTTGTTTTTTTAAATCTGTTTGCGGATTTAAATTTAATTTTAATTTTAATTTAAGTGGTCACTTGTAAAAATCTCAGCCTATGCGCTCATACCCCTTGGAAGGTACGTGGTGGGTACGTTTCGTACCCACCACGTACCCCCCACGCCCCCCGAATGAATTTCCGCTCTCCTGGGCTCAAATTTTTGTTTTTTTAAATCTGTTTGCGGATTTGAATTTAATTTTAATTTTAATTTAAGTGGTCACTTGTAAAAATCTCAGCCTATGCGCTCA
Source organism: Beris morrisii (assembly GCA_951812415.1). Classification (NCBI taxonomy): domain Eukaryota; kingdom Metazoa; phylum Arthropoda; class Insecta; order Diptera; family Stratiomyidae; genus Beris; species Beris morrisii. The sequence continues at coordinate 24,453,467 of OX638312.1, forward strand.
TACCCCTTGGGGGGTACGTGGTGGGTACGTTTCGTACCCACCACGTACCCCCCACGCCCCCCGAATGAATTTCCGCTCTCCTGGGCTCAAATTTTTGTTTTTTTAAATCTGTTTGCGGATTTAAATTTAATTTTAATTTTAATTTAAGTGGTCACTTGTAAAAATCTCAGCCTATGCGCTCATACCCCTTGGGGGGTACGTGGTGGGTACGTTTCGTACCCACCACGTACCCCCCACGCCCCCCGAATGAATTTCCGCTCTCCAGGGCTCAAATTTTTGTTTTTTTAAATCTGTTTGCGGATTTGAATTTAATTTTAATTTTAATTTAAGTGGTCACTTGTAAAAATCTCAGCCTATGCGCTCATACCCCCCACGCCCCCCGAATGAATTTCCGCTCTCCAGGGCTCAAATTTTTGTTTTTTTAAATCTGTTTGCGGATTTGAATTTAATTTTAATTTTAATTTAAGTGGTCACTTGTAAAAATCTCAGCCTATGCGCTCATACCCCTTGGGGGGTACGTGGTGGGTACGTTTCGTACCCACCACGTACCCCCCACGCCCCCCGAATGAATTTCCGCTCTCCTGGGCTCAAATTTTTGTTTTTTTAAATCTGTTTGCGGATTTGAATTTAATTTTAATTTTAATTTAAGTGGTCACTTGTAAAAATCTCAGCCTATGCGCTCATACCCCTTGGGGGGTACGTGGTGGGTACGTTTCGTACCCACCACGTACCCCCCACGCCCCCCGAATGAATTTCCGCTCTCCTGGGCTCAAATTTTTGTTTTTTTAAATCTGTTTGCGGATTTAAATTTAATTTTAATTTTAATTTAAGTGGTCACTTGTAAAAATCTCAGCCTATGCGCTCATACCCCTTGGGGGGTACGTGGTGGGTACGTTTCGTACCCACCACGTACCCCCCACGCCCCCCGAATGAATTTCCGCTCTCCAGGGCTCAAATTTTTGTTTTTTTAAATCTGTTTGCGGATTTGAATTTAATTTTAATTTTAATTTAAGTGGTCACTTGTAAAAATCTCAGCCTATGCGCTCATACCCCTTGGGGGGTACGTGGTGGGTACGTTTCGTACCCACCACGTACCCCCCACGCCCCCCGAATGAATTTCCGCTCTCCAGGGCTCAAATTTTTGTTTTTTTAAATCTGTTTGCGGATTTGAATTTAATTTTAATTTTAATTTAAGTGGTCACTTGTAAAAATCTCAGCCTATGCGCTCATACCCCTTGGGGGGTACGTGGTGGGTACGTTTCGTACCCACCACGTACCCCCCACGCCCCCCGAATGAATTTCCGCTCTCCTGGGCTCAAATTTTTGTTTTTTTAAATCTGTTTGCGGATTTGAATTTAATTTTAATTTTAATTTAAGTGGTCACTTGTAAAAATCTCAGCCTATGCGCTCATACCCCTTGGGGGGTACGTGGTGGGTACGTTTCGTACCCACCACGTACCCCCCACGCCCTCCGAATGAATTTCCGCTCTCCTGGGCTCAAATTTTTGTTTTTTTAAATCTGTTTGCGGATTTAAATTTAATTTTAATTTTAATTTAAGTGGTCACTTGTAAAAATCTCAGCCTATGCGCTCATACCCCTTGGGGGGTACGTGGTGGGTACGTTTCGTACCCACCACGTACCCCCCACGCCCCCCGAATGAATTTCCGCTCTCCAGGGCTCAAATTTTTGTTTTTTTAAATCTGTTTGCGGATTTGAATTTAATTTTAATTTTAATTTAAGTGGTCACTTGTAAAAATCTCAGCCTATGCGCTCATACCCCTTGGGGGGTACGTGGTGGGTACGTTTCGTACCCACCACGTACCCCCCACGCCCCCCGAATGAATTTCCGCTCTCCAGGGCTCAAATTTTTGTTTTTTTAAATCTGTTTGCGGATTTGAATTTAATTTTAATTTTAATTTAAGTGGTCACTTGTAAAAATCTCAGCCTATGCGCTCATACCCAGTATGGGGTACGTATGGGGTACGATCGTACCCCATACGTACCCTATACGTACTCCACGCCCCCAAAATGAACTTCCGCTCTCCTGGGCTCAAATTTTTGTTTTTTTAAATCTGTTTGCGGATTTGAATTTAATTTTAATTTTAATTTAAGTGGTCACTTGTAAAAATCTCAGCCTATGCGCTCATACCCCTTGGGGGGTACGTGGTGGGTACGTTTCGTACCCACCACGTACCCCCCACGCCCCCGGAATGAATTTCCGCTCTCCTGGGCTCAAATTTTTGTTTTTTTAAATCTGTTTGCGGATTTAAATTTAATTTTAATTTTAATTTAAGTGGTCACTTGTAAAAATCTCAGCCTATGCGCTCATACCCCTTGGGGGGTACGTGGTGGGTACGTTTCGTACCCACCACGTACCCCCCACGCCCCCCGAATGAATTTCCGCTCTCCAGGGCTCAAATTTTTGTTTTTTTAAATCTGTTTGCGGATTTGAATTTAGTTTTAATTTTAATTTAAGTGGTCACTTGTAAAAATCTCAGCCTATGCGCTCATACCCCTTGGGGGGTACGTGGTGGGTACGTTTCGTACCCACCACGTACCTCCCACGCCCCCCGAATGAATTTCCGCTCTCCTGGGCTCAAATTTTTGTTTTTTTAAATCTGTTTGCGGATTTAAATTTAATTTTAATTTTAATTTAAGTGGTCACTTGTAAAAATCTCAGCCTATGCGCTCATACCCCTTGGAAGGTACGTGGTGGGTACGTTTCGTACCCACCACGTACCCCCCACGCCCCCCGAATGAATTTCCGCTCTCCTGGGCTCAAATTTTTGTTTTTTTAAATCTGTTTGCGGATTTGAATTTAATTTTAATTTTAATTTAAGTGGTCACTTGTAAAAATCTCAGCCCATGCGCTCATACCCCTTGGGGGGTACGTGGTGGGTACGTTTCGTACCCACCACGTACCCCCCACGCCCCCCGAATGAATTTCCGCTCTCCTGGGCTCAAATTTTTGTTTTTTTAAATCTGTTTGCGGATTTAAATTTAATTTTAATTTTAATTTAAGTGGTCACTTGTAAAAATCTCAGCCTATGCGCTCATACCCCTTGGGGGGTACGTGGTGGGTACGTTTCGTACCCACCACGTACCCCCCACGCCCCCCGAATGAATTTCCGCTCTCCAGGGCTCAAATTTTTGTTTTTTTAAATCTGTTTGCGGATTTGAATTTAATTTTAATTTTAATTTAAGTGGTCACTTGTAAAAATCTCAGCCTATGCGCTCATACCCCTTGGGGGGTACGTGGTGGGTACGTTTCGTACCCACCACGTACCCCCCACGCCCCCCGAATGAATTTCCGCTCTCCTGGGCTCAAATTTTTGTTTTTTTAAATCTGTTTGCGGATTTGAATTTAATTTTAATTTTAATTTAAGTGGTCACTTGTAAAAATCTCAGCCTATGCGCTCATACCCCTTGGGGGGTACGTGGTGGGTACGTTTCGTACCCACCACGTACCCCCCACGCCCCCCGAATGAATTTCCGCTCTCCTGGGCTCAAATTTTTGTTTTTTTAAATCTGTTTGCGGATTTGAATTTAATTTTAATTTTAATTTAAGTGGTCACTTGTAAAAATCTCAGCCTATGCGCTCATACCCCTTGGGGGGTACGTGGTGGGTACGTTTCGTACCCACCACGTACCCCCCACGCCCCCCGAATGAATTTCCGCTCTCCTGGGCTCAAATTTTTGTTTTTTTAAATCTGTTTGCGGATTTAAATTTAATTTTAATTTTAATTTAAGTGGTCACTTGTAAAAATCTCAGCCTATGCGCTCATACCCCTTGGGGGGTACGTGGTGGGTACGTTTCGTACCCACCACGTACCCCCCACGCCCCCCGAATGAATTTCCGCTCTCCAGGGCTCAAATTTTTGTTTTTTTAAATCTGTTTGCGGATTTGAATTTAATTTTAATTTTAATTTAAGTGGTCACTTGTAAAAATCTCAGCCTATGCGCTCATACCCCTTGGGGGGTACGTGGTGGGTACGTTTCGTACCCACCACGTACCCCCCACGCCCCCCGAATGAATTTCCGCTCTCCAGGGCTCAAATTTTTGTTTTTTTAAATCTGTTTGCGGATTTGAATTTAATTTTAATTTTAATTTAAGTGGTCACTTGTAAAAATCTCAGCCTATGCGCTCATACCCCTTGGGGGGTACGTGGTGGGTACGTTTCGTACCCACCACGTACCCCCCACGCCCCCCGAATGAATTTCCGCTCTCCTGGGCTCAAATTTTTGTTTTTTTAAATCTGTTTGCGGATTTGAATTTAATTTTAATTTTAATTTAAGTGGTCACTTGTAAAAATCTCAGCCTATGCGCTCATACCCCTTGGGGGGTACGTGGTGGGTACGTTTCGTACCCACCACGTACCCCCCACGCCCTCCGAATGAATTTCCGCTCTCCTGGGCTCAAATTTTTGTTTTTTTAAATCTGTTTGCGGATTTAAATTTAATTTTAATTTTAATTTAAGTGGTCACTTGTAAAAATCTCAGCCTATGCGCTCATACCCCTTGGGGGGTACGTGGTGGGTACGTTTCGTACCCACCACGTACCCCCCACGCCCCCCGAATGAATTTCCGCTCTCCTGGGCTCAAATTTTTGTTTTTTTAAATCTGTTTGCGGATTTGAATTTAATTTTAATTTTAATTTAAGTGGTCACTTGTAAAAATCTCAACCTATGCGCTCATACGCGTTGGGGGGTACGTGGTGGGTACGTTTCGTACCCACCACGTACCCCCCACGCCCCCCGAATGAATTTCCGCTCTCCAGGGCTCAAATTTTTGTTTTTTTAAATCTGTTTGCGGATTTGAATTTAATTTTAATTTTAATTTAAGTGGTCACTTGTAAAAATCTCAGCCTATGCGCTCATACCCCTTGGGGGGTACGTGGTGGGTACGTTTCGTACCCACCACGTACCCCCCACGCCCCCGGAATGAATTTCCGCTCTCCTGGGCTCAAATTTTTGTTTTTTTAAATCTGTTTGCGGATTTAAATTTAATTTTAATTTTAATTTAAGTGGTCACTTGTAAAAATCTCAGCCTATGCGCTCATACCCCTTGGGGGGTACGTGGTGGGTACGTTTCGTACCCACCACGTACCCCCCACGCCCCCCGAATGAATTTCCGCTCTCCTGGGCTCAAATTTTTGTTTTTTTAAATCTGTTTGCGGATTTGAATTTAATTTTAATTTTAATTTAAGTGGTCACTTGTAAAAATCTCAGCCTATGCGCTCATACCCCTTGGGGGGTACGTGGTGGGTACGTTTCGTACCCACCACGTACCCCCCACGCCCCCCGAATGAATTTCCGCTCTCCTGTGCTCAAATTTTTGTTTTTTTAAATCTGTTTGCGGATTTGAATTTAATTTTAATTTTAATTTAAGTGGTCACTTGTAAAAATCTCAACCTATGCGCTCATACGCGTTGGGGGGTACGTGGTGGGTACGTTTCGTATCCACCACGTACCCCCACGCCCCCCGAATGAATTTCCGCTCTCCTGGGCTCAAATTTTTGTTTTTTTAAATCTGTTTGCGGATTTGAATTTAATTTTAATTTTAATTTAAGTGGTCACTTGTAAAAATCTCAGCCTATGCGCTCATACCCAGTATGGGGTACGTATGGGGTACGATCGTACCCCATACGTACCCTATACGTTTTCCACGCCCCCAAAATGAACTTCCGCTCTCCTGGGCTCAAATTTTTGTTTTTTTAAATCTGTTTGCGGATTTGAATTTAGTTTTAATTTTAATTTAAGTGGTCACTTGTAAAAATCTCAGCCTATGCGCTCATACCCCTTGGGGGGTACGTGGTGGGTTCGTTTCGTACCCACCACGTACCCCCCACGCCCCCCGAATGAATTTCCGCTCTCCTGGGCTCAAATTTTTGTTTTTTTAAATCTGTTTGCGGATTCGAATTTAATTTTAATTTTAATTTAACTGGTCACTTGTAAAAATCTCAGCCTATGCACTCATACCCCTTGGGGGGTACGTGGTGGGTACGTTTCGTACCCACCACGTACCCCCCACGCCCCCCGAATGAATTTCCGCTCTCCAGGGCTCAAATTTTTGTTTTTTTAAATCTGTTTGCGGATTTGAATTTAATTTTAATTTTAATTTAAGTGGTCACTTGTAAAAATCTCAGCCTATGCGCTCATACCCCTTGGAGGGTACGTGGTGGGTACGTTTCGTACCCACCACGTACCCCCCACGCCCCCCGAATGAATTTCCGCTCTCCTGGGCTCAAATTTTTGTTTTTTTAAATCTGTTTGCGGATTTGAATTTAATTTTAATTTTAATTTAAGTGGTCACTTGTAAAAATCTCAGCCTATGCGCTCATACCCCTTGGAAGGTACGTGGTGGGTACGTTTCGTACCCACCACGTACCCCCCACGCCCCCCGAATGAATTTCCGCTGTCCTGGGCTCAAATTTTTGTTTTTTTAAATCTGTTTGCGGATTCGAATTTAATTTTAATTTTAATTTAAGTGGTCACTTCTAAAAATCTCAGCCTATGCGCTCATACCCCTTGGGGGGTACGTGGTGGGTACGTTTCGTACCCACCACGTACCCCCCACGCCCCCCGAATGAATTTCCGCTCTCCAGGGCTCAAATTTTTGTTTTTTTAAATCTGTTTGCGGATTTGAATTTAATTTTAATTTTAATTTAAGTGGTCACTTGTAAAAATCTCAGCCTATGCGCTCATACCCCTTGGGGGGTACGTGGTGGGTACGTTTCGTACCCACCACGTACCCCCCACGCCCCCCGAATGAATTTCCGCTCTCCTGGGCTCAAATTTTTGTTTTTTTAAATCTGTTTGCGGATTTAAATTTAATTTTAATTTTAATTTAAGTGGTCACTTGTAAAAATCTCAGCCTATGCGCTCATACCCCTTGGGGGGTACGTGGTGGGTACGTTTCGTACCCACCACGTACCCCTCACGCCCCCCGAATGAATTTCCGCTCTCCTGGGCTCAAATTTTTGTTTTTTTAAATCTGTTTGCGGATTTGAATTTAATTTTAATTTTAATTTAAGTGGTCACTTGTAAAAATCTCGGCCTATGCGCTCATACCCCTTGGGGGGTACGTGGTGGGTACGTTTCGTACCCACCACGTACCCCCCACGCCCCCCGAATGAATTTCCGCTCTCCTGGGCTCAAATTTTTGTTTTTTTAAATCTGTTTGCGGATTTGAATTTAATTTTAATTTTAATTTAAGTGGTCACTTGTAAAAATCTCAGCCTATGCGCTCATATCCCTTAGGGGGTACGTGGTGGGTACGTTTCGTACCCACCACGTACCCCCCACGCCCCCGAATGAATTTCCGCTCTCCTGGGCTCAAATTTTTGTTTTTTTAAATCTGTTTGCGGATTTGAATTTAATTTTAATTTTAATTTAAGTGGTCACTTGTAAAAATCTCAGCCTATGCGCTCATACCCCTTGGGGGGTACGTGGTGGGTACGTTTCGTACCCACCACGTACCCCCACGCCCCCCGAATGAATTTCCGCTCTCCTGGGCTCAAATTTTTGTTTTTTTAAATCTGTTTGCGGATTTGAATTTAATTTTAATTTTAATTTAAGTGGTCACTTGTAAAAATCTCAGCCTATGCGCTCATACCCCTTGGGGGGTACGTGGTGGGTACGTTTCGTACCCACCACGTACCCCCACGCCCCCCGAATGAATTTCCGCTCTCCTGGGCTCAAATTTTTGTTTTTTTAAATCTGTTTGCGGATTTGAATTTAATTTTAATTTTAATTTAAGTGGTCACTTGTAAAAATCTCAGCCTATGCGCTCATATCCCTTAGGGGGTACGTGGTGGGTACGTTTCGTACCCACCACGTACCCCCCACGCCCCCCGAATGAATTTCCGCTCTCCTGGGCTCAAATTTTTGTTTTTTTAAATCTGTTTGCGGATTTGAATTTAATTTTAATTTTAATTTAAGTGGTCACTTGTAAAAATCTCAGCCTATGCGCTCATACCCCTTGGGGGGTACGTGGTGGGTACGTTTCGTACCCACCACGTACCCCCACGCCCCCCGAATGAATTTCCGCTCTCCTGGGCTCAAATTTTTGTTTTTTTAAATCTGTTTGCGGATTTGAATTTAATTTTAATTTTAATTTAAGTGGTCACTTGTAAAAATCTCAGCCTATGCGCTCATACCCCTTGGGGGGTACGTGGTGGGTACGTTTCGTACCCACCACGTACCCCCACGCCCCCCGAATGAATTTCCGCTCTCCTGGGCTCAAATTTTTGTTTTTTTAAATCTGTTTGCGGATTTGAATTTAATTTTAATTTTAATTTAAGTGGTCACTTGTAAAAATCTCAGCCTATGCGCTCATACCCCTTGGGGGGTACGTGGTGGGTACGTTTCGTACCCACCACGTACCCCCACGCCCCCCGAATGAATTTCCGCTCTCCTGGGCTCAAATTTTTGTTTTTTTAAATCTGTTTGCGGATTTGAATTTAATTTTAATTTTAATTTAAGTGGTCACTTGTAAAAATCTCAGCCTATGCGCTCATATCCCTTAGGGGGTACGTGGTGGGTACGTTTCGTACCCACCACGTACCCCCCACGCCCCCCGAATGAATTTCCGCTCTCCTGGGCTCAAATTTTTGTTTTTTTAAATCTGTTTGCGGATTTGAATTTAATTTTAATTTTAATTTAAGTGGTCACTTGTAAAAATCTCAGCCTATGCGCTCATACCCCTTGGGGGGTACGTGGTGGGTACGTTTCGTACCCACCACGTACCCCCACGCCCCCCGAATGAATTTCCGTTCTCCTGGGCTCAAATTTTTGTTTTTTTAAATCTGTTTGCGGATTTGAATTTAATTTTAATTTTAATTTAAGTGGTCACTTGTAAAAATCTCAGCCTATGCGCTCATACCCCTTGGGGGGTACGTGGTGGTGTAGTGTACCATGCCACTACCCTAACCAAAACACATAAATCTCCACGAGCATCAAAACAAGATCGTATGTTTATCATAAACAACACCAAAAGAAAGCATAACATCGAGTGTCAAAGAAATAATATTAATATAAACACTCTATGTTATGCAATACGATTCTTGACCACACAAAAGTTGAGCATAGAGCCATTACCATGGGAATCTCCTATGCTTGCCTTTTGTTGTTGGATATTTTTCCGCACACGAAATCGGTTCTCCGATTTCATCTGCTTGTGCATAGGAAATGCATGCAATTACTATGGGACTATGCCACACGCATAGAATTGCTGGCCATGCATTTCCTATCGACCTGAACCGTAATGACTCGTGCGGATTCACATGTGATATCGTTAGAACGTTTTTTTGTATAGTTTTATATAGCTATAAATTGCCCAAAGCAGAAATGCATTTTTTTAGAATAAGAACGTTTTTTATGAATAAGTTAGGATAGGAAAGTACTTAGTAAGTAAATTTTAAGAAACCCATTTTTTATGTATAGACTTTAGAATTAAGACTGTATAAAAGAGATGTGTTGGCCCAGAAACGAGGCCACTTGATCAATATACTTACGCTCGGCTACACGCCTTTACACAAGTAAAAATTGTTCTTTGGCTTTAAAACACTTTGGCAATTAGTGCCATCCAAATCTGCAGTTCAACACTGCTTCGAGAACTTTGTTGAGTATTCGGCAATTAGTGCCTAAGCTATCCGCGGGACCAGCCGCTCACAATTACTGGTAAGTACTCCGCGTTCGATCTCTCTCTCTCTCTGACGTTCAGACATCGAACCCAACATGGCGATCCTGCCCATACAACCTGGACTAAGCACGTACTATCTACAGAAAATCATCTTTGAAGAGACATGGATACTATAGTATGGATCAACGCCTTCGCAAATCTCAAAACAACAAAGCAGACAACAGCTACACCGAAGGAAGTAAGAGAAAAATACTACAAAACACTAAAAAACCACAACGCGAAGCAGAACGAGAATCCAGAGGAGTACAACCCACAACCAACAACAGTACAGAACATCAAACCGTACACCCCAACACCTATATCGTCACGGCTTGGACCGAAGCCAATAACAATCGAGGAGTACCGCAGACGACAACTGGCAAATAAGAACCCGGAAAAGCCACCAGCACCGATCATCCCACCAACGATTAAACCAAAAAGAGGAGGAAAAGCTTTCCTGCGACGTAAGAAAATCGCGCTGCTATACAAAGAATTAAATTTAACTACCAGGACGGAAGACGTCAAAAGGTTAAGAAAAGAAATAAGAGACATTAGAAACGAAAAGAGAAATGGGATTCGCGGACACAAAGATCGAGGAGAAGATCTTTCTCAACTCGGGTGCAGCAAGTAATGCATCATCCTCATACTACTCTGCAACTCACATCGCAGGAGCAATCGGAACAACATTAGGAATAGTAATACTACTAGCGTTAGCATATATCATTGTAAAAAAATATATTAAGAAGACAATAGTGAAAGTAATGAATAAAAACACTACTGTATAAAAAAAAAAAAAAAAAAAAAAAAAGAAAAGAAAAATCTCCTTAAATAAACCGCATAAAATTTAAAAAACAAAATTATTAACTCTTGCATGGATCAAATAGAGGAATTACAAAGAATAATACAAAATTTCAAAAAAAACCCAAACAGAAATTTTTCGGAACGGCACTTAGCTGAAACCGCACTTAAACTTAATTCAATTAGAGACAAATTCAATAACGAAATAGACCCTCTGCAAGATAAAGCCAAACTTCAACTCAAATCCTCATTTAAATCAATCTACTCAGAACTGCAAACCCTAATTTCGGAAAAAGTAAAATCACAAAACGATACTATGGCTACTGGCAACATTTTTCAAGGCCTGAAATCCATTCCAAATTTTTCAGGAAAATATAACGATCTCAGCCAATTCTTGAGCGTTAATAAAATCATTGATAAATTCGTAACAGAAGACCAGAAACAAGACCTTCTCACTCTGGTTATAAATACAAAACTAACCCCAACAACAAGGAATAAATTAAACACACTCCCAGAACCCAAAACAATAGCGGAATTAGCTACAAACTTAGAAGCTCTTTATAAACCGACGAAATCAACTCACACTTTATTAGCAGAACTTTCTAACACAAAACAAACAAACCAGGATACAATTTCTCAATTTGCGGAAAAAATTGATAACATCATAAACGAAATAACAACGGCACAGATACATGAAATAGGAGAAGAAGGCAGAAAAGTTCTTACACAAGCCAATGATATCCTTGCATTGAATGCATTTAAAAAGGGAATATGGGATAGAAGCCTAATCCAAACATTAGAAGCAAGCCGTGTGAGAACATTTAGAGAAGCAACCACTCTCGCTGAAGAAGCAGCTAACACGCTAAAAGAAAATAAAATCCTTCACTATGGTGGAAATAGATTCCCCAACAACCGACACCGAACAGGGAACGGCAATATGCAAAGAAGTTACAACCATAATAGTAATAGACAGTGGAACAGAAATAATCCACAAGCATTCAACTATAATAGGAACAATAACAATTACAATAATAACAATCAGAATAGAAATATTAATAACCAAAATAGGAACAATAGTAACAACGATAATATAATAAGAAACAATTACAATAATAACAGAAACGGCCAAAACAGGAACCAACAAAATCATAATAACAACAATAACGGACAAAGACGCAATTTCCATAACAATAATGGACATCAGCAAAACAACAGGATTTACGTTTTAGAGGAACAGGGAAACGAAGATTCCCCCGAATCCAACGAGGAAACACAGACATAGGACACTCGGGGAGATTAAACAATAAAATATTATGCCAAAAAGAAACCAACATAAATGAAAACTGCCCAAAAATAGATAAATATAAACTAAATATAATAGAATTTGATGATGGGATAACAAACTATATAACGTTAAGAACCAATAATAACAAACAATTAAAGCTACTAATAGACACGGGAGCAGACATATCTATATGCAAGTTAAACAACGCAATAAATAGATATGATATCGATGAACGAAACTACTGTAAATTGTCAGGTATTACAAAGCAAGAAATCAATACTTTAGGGACCGTAAATTTAGAATTCAGTCTAGAGGACGAATTCATCTCACACAAAATCCAAGTAGTCGATACCGATTTTCCAATCGCGACAGACGGAATATTAGGACGAGATTTCTTCGCAAAATTTCGAGCCAAAGTGGATTACGAATCGTACACTTTCTCTATCAACACAAACTCTAGGGAACACACACTGCCAATGAATACAAAGATATTTCAAATCAAGATACCTCCACGAACTGAAATCATCCACCCGGTAGAACTATCCAACACAGAAGATAGTTTAGTATGTGGAAAACAGCTATCAGACAATATTTTTATAGGTAATACTATAATCCCAGCCAAAGGCATCAAGCACATTAGACTATTAAATACAGGAGATTCCGAAACAATATTAGATATAACTGATTTAAAACTAGAACTGAAACCAATTAACAAATTTCAATTACTAAAGACTAAAAATTTACCAACCACACATAGATGGGAAAAATTAAAGCAAAAGTTAAAAATCAATTCAAGAGACACAGATTCAAAAAATACAATAGAACAAATTTGCAAAGAGTTTCAAGACATCTTTTATTTGGAAGATGACAAACTCACAACGAATAATTTTTATAAACAACATCTCCAGACAACAGACAACAACCCTGTATATATAAAAAACTATAGGCTACCCCACGTGCACCATGAGGAAATAAATAAGCAAGTAAAAGACCTTCTAGACAAGAAGATCATAGAACACTCTGTGAGCCCACATAACTCTCCACTACTTATCGTACCGAAAAGAAGCGAGGATGACACAAAATGTTGGAGACTAGTAGTTGATTATAGACAACTCAACAAAAAACTAGTGAACGATAAGTTCCCACTCACACGCTTAGAAGACGTCTTAGACCGAATAGGAAGAGCAAAATACTTTTCGAGTTTAGACATGACAAGTTCATTCCACCAAATCGAGTTGGAACATGAATCTAAACCACTAACCGCATTTTCCACTAATAATGGACACTACCAGTTCAAACGTCTACCCTTTGGATTGAAAATATCATCCAATAGTTTTCAACGTATGTTGACCATAGCTCTCTCAGGTCTCGATGCCAAAGCATTCTTATATGTAGACGATATAATAGTTTTCGGATGTTCTTTAAAACATCACAACCAAAATCTGATAGAAGTGTTCGAACGTTTAAGAAAATATAATCTCAAACTGAACCCAGGCAAGTGTAAGCTACTGAAAACAGAAGTAGTATATCTAGGACACTTAATTACATCCAACGGTGTAACAGCAGACCCAGAGAAGTGTAAAGCAGTAAATGAATATCCCACCCCTAAAGACGCTGATGAAGTACGAAGATTTGTAGCCTTCTGTAATTATTACAGACGCTTTGTAAAGAACTTCGCCGCAATAGCTAAACCACTAAATGAGCTATTAAAAAAGAATAAAGAATTTGAATGGACTGAAAATTGCGAAAAAGCATTCGCACAATTAAGAGAATGCATAACTCGACCCCCAATTCTACAATATCCTGATTTCGAAAAGGAATTTGTACTAACCACAGACGCTTCAGACTATGCGTTAGGAGCGATCTTGTCCCAAGGCGAAATAGGCAAAGATCTTCCGATATCTTACGCCAGCCGTTCACTAAATAAGCATGAACTCAATAAACCAATTATTGAAAAAGAGTTACTTGCAATTCACTGGGGAATTAATCATTTCAGACCATACCTGTACGGTAGAAAGTTCACGGTAGTAACAGACCATCGACCACTCGTATCATTATTTACCCATAAGAACCCATCATCTAAACTAACTAGAATAAGAATTGACTTAATGGACTATGATTTCCAAATAATATTTAAACAAGGCAGAATAAATACAAATGCAGACGCATTGTCCCGGATAAAAATAAATTCACAGACGCTAAAAGACATGATGCCGAAGACCATTAACGTAGTAACCCGTAGCCATACAAAGAAAGAAACAAAGAAAAAGGAAGTTACCAACAACAACGCGGAAACCTCACTCACTAACGAGTCTGATCAACTCTACATGTGGACAGGTACATCGATATCCGACGTAAGGAACTTGCCTCAATTAGAATTTCACGTGAAGAAAGAAGATAAAAATGTAAGACGCGCACAAATAAATTTGCCAATATTAAAAGTAATTAATGAAAAGCGGATAGTTATGGAATACAGCGATAATCCTCACCGAGACTTAGGTCAGGCACTGGAGAAGCTTATATCCAAACTAAAAAGTATGAAAATACATAAACTAGCTCTATCAATGAAAGACAAGATATTCGAATACACAACAACAAAAGAATTGATAGCAGCATATAATGAAGTGCACAGAAAAATAATAAAAAGTAACAGGCAAACAAGTATACAGATAATATTATATAATCCGCCGGAAAGAGTGAAGAAAGTAACAGATCAACTAAGGTTAATCAGTGAATATCACGAATCCAAACATGGAGGTCACACGGGCATAAGAAGAACAATCGGGAAATTAAAACAAAGATACGTATGGAAAAATATGAATAAAATGGTCAAGAAACACGTTCAAAACTGCGAATCATGCAATAAAAATAAGATAACAAGGCACACAAAAGAAGAATTTACAATTACAGACACACCGACGAAATGTTTCGACATAATAGCAATCGATACAGTAGGACCCCTACGTATATCTGAAGGATTCAGATATATAGTCACCGCACAATGTGAATTAACAAAATACGTCATAGCCGTACCAACGAGCACAAAAGAAGCGAAAGAAGTAGCTAAGGCAGTAGTAGAGAATGTAATACTTAAATATGGACACTGTAAAATAATAAAAACAGACCAAGGTACTGAATACACCAATGAACTATTCAACCAAATATGCCAAATCATGAACATCAACCACATATTGTCAACTCCTTACCACCACGAAACCATCGGTTCACTCGAACGTAACCACCGAGTACTGAACGAGTATTTACAGAATTTTTGCGACAATTATGAATGGCACACTTGGATACCCTATTACGCATTTGCATATAATACTACCCCTCACTCAGAAACAAAATATACACCTTTCGAGCTAGTCTACGGACATTTAGCGAACCTTCCCTCTAATACCACTTCAGAACCACTTGCACCCATTTACGATTACGAAAGTTACTTATCGGAATTGAAAATTAAATTAAAAACCGCTCAACAAATGGCTAGTCAATCATTGCTAAAATCAAAACTAATACGAAAGAAATTACATGATAAAAATACAAACACTCTAAACATACAAGTAGGAGATTTGGTCTTCATTAAGAATGAAAATAAACGAAAACATGAAAGTCCATATAAAGGACCATATAAAGTTATCGATCTTAAAGGTGTAAATTCAGTAATAAGGATAGAAAACAAAGATAAACTTGTACACAATAATAGACTTAAGAGATATAATATTGTATAGAATCATATATTCAGAATTAAGATATAAAATATATACATCCTAAGATATATATATTTTTCTAAAGGGCAGAGGTGTAGTGTACCATGCCACTACCCTAACCAAAACACATAAATCTCCACGAGCATCAAAACAAGATCGTATGTTTATCATAAACAACACCAAAAGAAAGCATAACATCGAGTGTCAAAGAAATAATATTAATATAAACACTCTATGTTATGCAATACGATTCTTGACCACACAAAAGTTGAGCATAGAGCCATTACCATGGGAATCTCCTATGCTTGCCTTTTGTTGTTGGATATTTTTCCGCACACGAAATCGGTTCTCCGATTTCATCTGCTTGTGCATAGGAAATGCATGCAATTACTATGGGACTATGCCACACGCATAGAATTGCTGGCCATGCATTTCCTATCGACCTGAACCGTAATGACTCGTGCGGATTCACATGTGATATCGTTAGAACGTTTTTTTGTATAGTTTTATATAGCTATAAATTGCCCAAAGCAGAAATGCATTTTTTTAGAATAAGAACGTTTTTTATGAATAAGTTAGGATAGGAAAGTACTTAGTAAGTAAATTTTAAGAAACCCATTTTTTATGTATAGACTTTAGAATTAAGACTGTATAAAAGAGATGTGTTGGCCCAGAAACGAGGCCACTTGATCAATATACTTACGCTCGGCTACACGCCTTTACACAAGTAAAAATTGTTCTTTGGCTTTAAAACACTTTGGCAATTAGTGCCATCCAAATCTGCAGTTCAACACTGCTTCGAGAACTTTGTTGAGTATTCGGCAATTAGTGCCTAAGCTATCCGCGGGACCAGCCGCTCACAATTACTGGTAAGTACTCCGCGTTCGATCTCTCTCTCTCTCTGACGTTCAGACATCGAACCCAACAGTGGGTACGTTTCGTACCCACCACGTACCCCCACGCCCCCCGAATGAATTTCCGCTCTCCTGGGCTCAAATTTTTGTTTTTTTAAATCTGTTTGCGGATTTGAATTTAATTTTAATTTTAATTTAAGTGGTCACTTGTAAAAATCTCAGCCTATGCGCTCATACCCAGTATGGGGTACGTATGGGGTACGATCGTACCCCATACGTACCCTATACGTACTCCACGCCCCCAAAATGAACTTCCGCTCTCCTGGGCTCAAATTTTTGTTTTTTTAAATCTGTTTGCGGATTCGAATTTAATTTTAATTTTAATTTAAGTGGTCACTTGTAAAAATCTCAGCCTATGTGCTCATACCCCTTGGAAGGTACGTGGTGGGTACGTTTCGTACCCACCACGTACCCCCACGCCCCTCGAATGAATTTCCGCTCTCCTGGGCTCAAATTTTTGTTTTTTTAAATCTGTTTGCGGATTCGAATTTAATTTTAATTTTAATTTAAGTGGTCACTTGTAAAAATCTCAGCCTATGCGCTCATACCCCTTGGGGGGTACGTGGTGGGTACGTTTCGTACCCACCACGTACCCCCACGCCCCCCGAATGAATTTCCGCTCTCCTGGGCTCAAATTTTTGTTTTTTTAAATCTGTTTGCGGATTTGAATTTAATTTTAATTTTAATTTAAGTGGTCACTTGTAAAAATCTCAGCCTATGCGCTCATACCCCTTGGGGGGTACGTGGTGGGTACGTTTCGTACCCACCACGTACCCCCCACGCCCCCCGAATGAATTTCCGCTCTCCAGGGCTCAAATTTTTGTTTTTTTAAATCTGTTTGCGGATTTGAATTTAATTTTAATTTTAATTTAAGTGGTCACTTGTAAAAATCTCAGCCTATGCGCTCATACCCCTTGGGGGGTACGTGGTGGGTACGTTTCGTACCCACCACGTACCCCCCACGCCCCCCGAATGAATTTCCGCTCTCCAGGGCTCAAATTTTTGTTTTTTTAAATCTGTTTGCGGATTTGAATTTAATTTTAATTTTAATTTAAGTGGTCACTTGTAAAAATCTCAGCCTATGCGCTCATACCCAGTATGGGGTACGTATGGGGTACGATCGTACCCCATACGTACCCTATACGTACTCCACGCCCCCAAAATGAACTTCCGCACTCCTGGGCTCAAATTTTTGTTTTTTTAAATCTGTTTGCGGATTTAAATTTAATTTTAATTTTAATTTAAGTGGTCACTTGTAAAAATCTCAGCCTATGCGCTCATACCCAGTATGGGGTACGCATGGGGTACGATCGTACCCCATACGTACCCTATACGTACTCCACGCCCCCAAAATGAACTTCCGCTCTCCTGGGCTCAAATTTTTGTTTTTTTAAATCTGTTTGCGGATTCGAATTTAATTTTAATTTTAATTTAAGTGGTCACTTGTAAAAATCTCAGCCTATGTGCTCATACCCCTTGGAAGGTACGTGGTGGGTACGTTTCGTACCCACCACGTACCCCCACGCCCCTCGAATGAATTTCCGCTCTCCTGGGCTCAAATTTTTGTTTTTTTAAATCTGTTTGCGGATTCGAATTTAATTTTAATTTTAATTTAAGTGGTCACTTGTAAAAATCTCAGCCTATGCGCTCATACCCCTTGGGGGGTACGTGGTGGGTACGTTTCGTACCCACCACGTACCCCCACGCCCCCCGAATGAATTTCCGCTCTCCTGGGCTCAAATTTTTGTTTTTTTAAATCTGTTTGCGGATTTGAATTTAATTTTAATTTTAATTTAAGTGGTCACTTGTAAAAATCTCAGCCTATGCGCTCATACCCCTTGGGGGGTACGTGGTGGGTACGTTTCGTACCCACCACGTACCCCCCACGCCCCCCGAATGAATTTCCGCTCTCCAGGGCTCAAATTTTTGTTTTTTTAAATCTGTTTGCGGATTTGAATTTAATTTTAATTTTAATTTAAGTGGTCACTTGTAAAAATCTCAGCCTATGCGCTCATACCCAGTATGGGGTACGTATGGGGTACGATCGTACCCCATACGTACCCTATACGTACTCCACGCCCCCAAAATGAACTTCCGCTCTCCTGGGCTCAAATTTTTGTTTTTTTAAATCTGTTTGCGGATTTAAATTTAATTTTAATTTTAATTTAAGTGGTCACTTGTAAAAATCTCAGCCTATGCGCTCATACCCAGTATGGGGTACGCATGGGGTACGATCGTACCCCATACGTACCCTATACGTACTCCACGCCCCCAAAATGAACTTCCGCTCTCCTGGGCTCAAATTTTTGTTTTTTTAAATCTGTTTGCGGATTCGAATTTAATTTTAATTTTAATTTAAGTGGTCACTTGTAAAAATCTCAGCCTATGTGCTCATACCCCTTGGAAGGTACGTGGTGGGTACGTTTCGTACCCACCACGTACCCCCACGCCCCTCGAATGAATTTCCGCTCTCCTGGGCTCAAATTTTTGTTTTTTTAAATCTGTTTGCGGATTCGAATTTAATTTTAATTTTAATTTAAGTGGTCACTTGTAAAAATCTCAGCCTATGCGCTCATACCCCTTGGGGGGTACGTGGTGGGTACGTTTCGTACCCACCACGTACCCCCCACTCCCCCCGAATGAATTTCCGCTCTCCAGGGCTCAAATTTTTGTTTTTTTAAATCTGTTTGCGGATTTGAATTTAATTTTAATTTTAATTTAAGTGGTCACTTGTAAAAATCTCAGCCTATGCGCTCATACCCCTTGGGGGGTACGTGGTGGGTACGTTTCGTACCCACCACGTACCCCCATGCCCCCCGAATGAATTTCCGCTCTCCTGGGCTCAAATTTTTGTTTTTTTAAATCTGTTTGCGGATTTGAATTTAATTTTAATTTTAATTTAAGTGGTCACTTGTAAAAATCTCAGCCTATGCGCTCATACCCAGTATGGGGTACGCATGGGGTACGATCGTACCCCATACGTACCCTATACGTACTCCACGCCCCCAAAATGAACTTCAGCTCTCCTGGGCTCAAATTTTTGTTTTTTTAAATCTGTTTGCGGATTTGAATTTAATTTTAATTTTAATTTATGTGGTCACTTGTAAAAATCTCAGCCTATGCGCTCATACCCCTTGGGGGGTACGTGGTGGGTACGTTTCGTACCCACCACGTACCCCCCACGCCCCCCGAATGAATTTCCGCTCTCCTGGGCTCAAATTTTTGTTTTTTTAAATCTGTTTGCGGATTTGAATTTAATTTTAATTTTAATTTAAGTGGTCACTTGTAAAAATCTCAGCCTATGCGCTCATACCCAGTATGGGGTACGCATGGGGTACGATCGTACCCCATACGTACCCTATACGTACTCCACGCCCCCAAAATGAACTTCCGCTCTCCTGGGCTCAAATTTTTGTTTTTTTTTCACTTGTAAAACACTTGTAAAAATCTCAGCCTATGCGCTCATACCCCTTGGGGGGTACGTGGTGGGTACGTTTCGTACCCACCACGTACCCCCCACGCCCCCGGAATGAATTTCCGCTCTCCTGGGCTCAAATTTTTGTTTTTTTAAATCTGTTTGCGGATTTAAATTTAATTTTAATTTAAGTGGTCACTTGTAAAAATCTCAGCCTATGTGCTCATACCCCTTGGAAGGTACGTGGTGGGTACGTTTCGTACCCACCACGTACCCCACGCCCCTCGAATGAATTTCCGCTCTCCTGGGCTCAAATTTTTGTTTTTTTAAATCTGTTTGCGGATTCGAATTTAATTTTAATTTTAATTTAAGTGGTCACTTGTAAAAATCTCAGCCTATGCGCTCATACCCCTTGGGGGGTACGTGGTGGGTACGTTTCGTACCCACCACGTACCCCCCACGCCCCCCGAATGAATTTCCGCTCTCCAGGGCTCAAATTTTTGTTTTTTTAAATCTGTTTGCGGATTTGAATTTAATTTTAATTTTAATTTAAGTGGTCACTTGTAAAAATCTCAGCCTATGCGCTCATACCCCTTGGGGGGTACGTGGTGGGTACGTTTCGTACCCACCACGTACCCCCCACGCCCCCCGAATGAATTTCCGCTCTCCTGGGCTCAAATTTTTGTTTTTTTAAATCTGTTTGCGGATTTGAATTTAATTTTAATTTTAATTTAAGTGGTCACTTGTAAAAATCTCAGCCTATGCGCTCATACCCCTTGGGGGGTACGTGGTGGGTACGTTTCGTACCCACCACGTACCCCCATGCCCCCCGAATGAATTTCCGCTCTCCTGGGCTCAAATTTTTGTTTTTTTAAATCTGTTTGCGGATTTGAATTTAATTTTAATTTTAATTTAAGTGGTCACTTGTAAAAATCTCAGCCTATGCGCTCATACCCAGTATGGGGTACGCATGGGGTACGATCGTACCCCATACGTACCCTATACGTACTCCACGCCCCCAAAATGAACTTCAGCTCTCCTGGGCTCAAATTTTTGTTTTTTTAAATCTGTTTGCGGATTTGAATTTAATTTTAATTTTAATTTAAGTGGTCACTTGTAAAAATCTCAGCCTATGCGCTCATACCCCTTGGGGGGTACGTGGTGGGTACGTTTCGTACCCACCACGTACCCCCCACGCCCCCCGAATGAATTTCCGCTCTCCTGTGCTCAAATTTTTGTTTTTTTAAATCTGTTTGCGGATTTGAATTTAATTTTAATTTTAATTTAAGTGGTCACTTGTAAAAATCTCAACCTATGCGCTCATACCCGTTGGGGGGTACGTGGTGGGTACGTTTCGTATCCACCACGTACCCCCACGCCCCCCGAATGAATTTCCGCTCTCCTGGGCTCAAATTTTTGTTTTTTTAAATCTGTTTGCGGATTTGAATTTAATTTTAATTTTAATTTAAGTGGTCACTTGTAAAAATCTCAGCCTATGCGCTCATACCCAGTATGGGGTACGTATGGGGTACGATCGTACCCCATACGTACCCTATACGTACTCCACGCCCCCAAAATGAACTTCCGCTCTCCTGGGCTCAAATTTTTGTTTTTTTAAATCTGTTTGCGGATTTGAATTTAATTTTAATTTTAATTTAAGTGGTCACTTGTAAAAATCTCAGCCTATGCGCTCATACCCCTTGGGGGGTACGTGGTGGGTACGTTTCGTACCCACCACGTAACCCCCACGCCCCCCGAATGAATTTCCGCTCTCCTGGGCTCAAATTTTTGTTTTTTTAAATCTGTTTGCGGATTTAAATTTAATTTTAATTTTAATTTAAGTGGTCACTTGTAAAAATCTCAGCCTATGCGCTCATACCCCTTGGAAGGTACGTGGTGGGTACGTTTCGTACCCACCACGTACCCCCCACGCCCCCCGAATGAATTTCCGCTCTCCTGGGCTCAAATTTTTGTTTTTTTAAATCTGTTTGCGGATTCGAATTTAATTTTAATTTTAATTTAAGTGGTCACTTGTAAAAATCTCAGCCTATGCGCTCATACCCCTTGGGGGGTACGTGGTGGGTACGTTTCGTACCCACCACGTACCCCCCACGCCCCCCGAATGAATTTCCGCTCTCCAGGGCTCAAATTTTTGTTTTTTTAAATCTGTTTGCGGATTTGAATTTAATTTTAATTTTAATTTAAGTGGTCACTTGTAAAAATCTCAGCCTATGCGCTCATACCCCTTGGGGGGTACGTGGTGGGTACGTTTCGTACCCACCACGTACCCCCCACGCCCCCCGAATGAATTTCCGCTCTCCTGGGCTCAAATTTTTGTTTTTTTAAATCTGTTTGCGGATTTGAATTTAATTTTAATTTTAATTTAAGTGGTCACTTGTAAAAATCTCAGCCTATGCGCTCATACCCCTTGGGGGGTACGTGGTGGGTACGTTTCGTACCCACCACGTACCCCCCACGCCCCCCGAATGAATTTCCGCTCTCCTGGGCTCAAATTTTTGTTTTTTTAAATCTGTTTGCGGATTTAAATTTAATTTTAATTTTAATTTAAGTGGTCACTTGTAAAAATCTCAGCCTATGCGCTCATACCCCTTGGGGGGTACGTGGTGGGTACGTTTCGTACCCACCACGTACCCCCCACGCCCCCCGAATGAATTTCCGCTCTCCAGGGCTCAAATTTTTGTTTTTTTAAATCTGTTTGCGGATTTGAATTTAATTTTAATTTTAATTTAAGTGGTCACTTGTAAAAATCTCAGCCTATGCGCTCATACCCCTTGGGGGGTACGTGGTGGGTACGTTTCGTACCCACCACGTACCCCCCACGCCCCCCGAATGAATTTCCGCTCTCCAGGGCTCAAATTTTTGTTTTTTTAAATCTGTTTGCGGATTTGAATTTAATTTTAATTTTAATTTAAGTGGTCACTTGTAAAAATCTCAGCCTATGCGCTCATACCCCTTGGGGGGTACGTGGTGGGTACGTTTCGTACCCACCACGTACCCCCCACGCCCCCCGAATGAATTTCCGCTCTCCTGGGCTCAAATTTTTGTTTTTTTAAATCTGTTTGCGGATTTGAATTTAATTTTAATTTTAATTTAAGTGGTCACTTGTAAAAATCTCAGCCTATGCGCTCATACCCCTTGGGGGGTACGTGGTGGGTACGTTTCGTACCCACCACGTACCCCCCACGCCCCCCGAATGAATTTCCGCTCTCCTGGGCTCAAATTTTTGTTTTTTTAAATCTGTTTGCGGATTTAAATTTAATTTTAATTTTAATTTAAGTGGTCACTTGTAAAAATCTCAGCCTATGCGCTCATACCCCTTGGGGGGTACGTGGTGGGTACGTTTCGTACCCACCACGTACCCCCCACGCCCCCCGAATGAATTTCCGCTCTCCAGGGCTCAAATTTTTGTTTTTTTAAATCTGTTTGCGGATTTGAATTTAATTTTAATTTTAATTTAAGTTGTCACTTGTAAAAATCTCAGCCTATGCGCTCATACCCCTTGGGGGGTACGTGGTGGGTACGTTTCGTACCCACCACGTACCCCCCACGCCCTCCGAATGAATTTCCGCTCTCCTGGGCTCAAATTTTTGTTTTTTTAAATCTGTTTGCGGATTTAAATTTAATTTTAATTTTAATTTAAGTGGTCACTTGTAAAAATCTCAGCCTATGCGCTCATACCCCTTGGGGGGTACGTGGTGGGTACGTTTCGTACCCACCACGTACCCCCCACGCCCCCCGAATGAATTTCCGCTCTCCAGGGCTCAAATTTTTGTTTTTTTAAATCTGTTTGCGGATTTGAATTTAATTTTAATTTTAATTTAAGTGGTCACTTGTAAAAATCTCAGCCTATGCGCTCATACCCCTTGGGGGGTACGTGGTGGGTACGTTTCGTACCCACCACGTACCCCCCACGCCCCCCGAATGAATTTCCGCTCTCCAGGGCTCAAATTTTTGTTTTTTTAAATCTGTTTGCGGATTTGAATTTAATTTTAATTTTAATTTAAGTGGTCACTTGTAAAAATCTCAGCCTATGCGCTCATACCCAGTATGGGGTACGTATGGGGTACGATCGTACCCCATACGTACCCTATACGTACTCCACGCCCCCAAAATGAACTTCCGCTCTCCTGGGCTCAAATTTTTGTTTTTTTAAATCTGTTTGCGGATTTGAATTTAATTTTAATTTTAATTTAAGTGGTCACTTGTAAAAATCTCAGCCTATGCGCTCATACCCCTTGGGGGGTACGTGGTGGGTACGTTTCGTACCCACCACGTACCCCCCACGCCCCCGGAATGAATTTCCGCTCTCCTGGGCTCAAATTTTTGTTTTTTTAAATCTGTTTGCGGATTTAAATTTAATTTTAATTTTAATTTAAGTGGTCACTTGTAAAAATCTCAGCCTATGCGCTCATACCCCTTGGGGGGTACGTGGTGGGTACGTTTCGTACCCACCACGTACCCCCCACGCCCCCCGAATGAATTTCCGCTCTCCTGGGCTCAAATTTTTGTTTTTTTAAATCTGTTTGCGGATTTGAATTTAATTTTAATTTTAATTTAAGTGGTCACTTGTAAAAATCTCAGCCTATGCGCTCATACCCCTTGGGGGGTACGTGGTGGGTACGTTTCGTACCCACCACGTACCCCCCACGCCCCCCGAATGAATTTCCGCTCTCCTGTGCTCAAATTTTTGTTTTTTTAAATCTGTTTGCGGATTTGAATTTAATTTTAATTTTAATTTAAGTGGTCACTTGTAAAAATCTCAACCTATGCGCTCATACGCGTTGGGGGGTACGTGGTGGGTACGTTTCGTATCCACCACGTACCCCCACGCCCCCCGAATGAATTTCCGCTCTCCTGGGCTCAAATTTTTGTTTTTTTAAATCTGTTTGCGGATTTGAATTTAATTTTAATTTTAATTTAAGTGGTCACTTGTAAAAATCTCAGCCTATGCGCTCATACCCAGTATGGGGTACGTATGGGGTACGATCGTACCCCATACGTACCCTATACGTTTTCCACGCCCCCAAAATGAACTTCCGCTCTCCTGGGCTCAAATTTTTGTTTTTTTAAATCTGTTTGCGGATTTGAATTTAGTTTTAATTTTAATTTAAGTGGTCACTTGTAAAAATCTCAGCCTATGCGCTCATACCCCTTGGGGGGTACGTGGTGGGTTCGTTTCGTACCCACCACGTACCCCCCACGCCCCCCGAATGAATTTCCGCTCTCCTGGGCTCAAATTTTTGTTTTTTTAAATCTGTTTGCGGATTCGAATTTAATTTTAATTTTAATTTAACTGGTCACTTGTAAAAATCTCAGCCTATGCGCTCATACCCCTTGGGGGGTACGTGGTGGGTACGTTTCGTACCCACCACGTACCCCCCACGCCCCCCGAATGAATTTCCGCTCTCCAGGGCTCAAATTTTTGTTTTTTTAAATCTGTTTGCGGATTTGAATTTAGTTTTAATTTTAATTTAAGTGGTCACTTGTAAAAATCTCAGCCTATGCGCTCATACCCCTTGGGGGGTACGTGGTGGGTACGTTTCGTACCCACCACGTACCCCCCACGCCCCCCGAATGAATTTCCGCTCTCCTGGGCTCAAATTTTTG
Source organism: Beris morrisii (assembly GCA_951812415.1). NCBI lineage: Eukaryota > Metazoa > Arthropoda > Insecta > Diptera > Stratiomyidae > Beris > Beris morrisii. The sequence continues at coordinate 24,478,902 of OX638312.1, forward strand.
TTTTTTTAAATCTGTTTGCGGATTTGAATTTAGTTTTAATTTTAATTTAAGTGGTCACTTGTAAAAATCTCAGCCTATGCGCTCATACCCCTTGGGGGGTACGTGGTGGGTACGTTTCGTACCCACCACGTACCCCCCACGCCCCCCGAATGAATTTCCGCTCTCCTGGGCTCAAATTTTTGTTTTTTTAAATCTGTTTGCGGATTTAAATTTAATTTTAATTTTAATTTAAGTGGTCACTTGTAAAAATCTCAGCCTATGCGCTCATACCCCGGGGGGGGTACGTGGTGGGTACGTTTCGTACCCACCACGTACCCCCCACGCCCCCCGAATGAATTTCCGCTCTCCAGGGCTCAAATTTTTGTTTTTTTAAATCTGTTTGCGGATTTGAATTTAATTTTAATTTTAATTTAAGTGGTCACTTGTAAAAATCTCAGCCTATGCGCTCATACCCCTTGGAGGGTACGTGGTGGGTACGTTTCGTACCCACCACGTACCCCCCACGCCCCCCGAATGAATTTCCGCTCTCCTGGGCTCAAATTTTTGTTTTTTTAAATCTGTTTGCGGATTTGAATTTAATTTTAATTTTAATTTAAGTGGTCACTTGTAAAAATCTCAGCCTATGCGCTCATACCCCTTGGAAGGTACGTGGTGGGTACGTTTCGTACCCACCACGTACCCCCCACGCCCCCCGAATGAATTTCCGCTGTCCTGGGCTCAAATTTTTGTTTTTTTAAATCTGTTTGCGGATTCGAATTTAATTTTAATTTTAATTTAAGTGGTCACTTCTAAAAATCTCAGCCTATGCGCTCATACCCCTTGGGGGGTACGTGGTGGGTACGTTTCGTACCCACCACGTACCCCCCACGCCCCCCGAATGAATTTCCGCTCTCCAGGGCTCAAATTTTTGTTTTTTTAAATCTGTTTGCGGATTTGAATTTAATTTTAATTTTAATTTAAGTGGTCACTTGTAAAAATCTCAGCCTATGCGCTCATACCCCTTGGGGGGTACGTGGTGGGTACGTTTCGTACCCACCACGTACCCCCCACGCCCCCCGAATGAATTTCCGCTCTCCTGGGCTCAAATTTTTGTTTTTTTAAATCTGTTTGCGGATTTGAATTTAATTTTAATTTTAATTTAAGTGGTCACTTGTAAAAATCTCAGCCTATGCGCTCATATCCCTTAGGGGGTACGTGGTGGGTACGTTTCGTACCCACCACGTACCCCCCACGCCCCCGAATGAATTTCCGCTCTCCTGGGCTCAAATTTTTTTTTTTTTAAATCTGTTTGCGGATTTGAATTTAATTTTAATTTTAATTTAAGTGGTCACTTGTAAAAATCTCAGCCTATGCGCTCATACCCCTTGGGGGGTACGTGGTGGGTACGTTTCGTACCCACCACGTACCCCCACGCCCCCCGAATGAATTTCCGCTCTCCTGGGCTCAAATTTTTGTTTTTTTAAATCTGTTTGCGGATTTGAATTTAATTTTAATTTTAATTTAAGTGGTCACTTGTAAAAATCTCAGCCTATGCGCTCATACCCCTTGGGGGGTACGTGGTGGGTACGTTTCGTACCCACCACGTACCCCCACGCCCCCCGAATGAATTTCCGCTCTCCTGGGCTCAAATTTTTGTTTTTTTAAATCTGTTTGCGGATTTGAATTTAATTTTAATTTTAATTTAAGTGGTCACTTGTAAAAATCTCAGCCTATGCGCTCATATCCCTTAGGGGGTACGTGGTGGGTACGTTTCGTACCCACCACGTACCCCCCACGCCCCCGAATGAATTTCCGCTCTCCTGGGCTCAAATTTTTGTTTTTTTAAATCTGTTTGCGGATTCGAATTTAATTTTAATTTTAATTTAAGTGGTCACTTGTAAAAATCTCAGCCTATGCGCTCATACCCCTTGGGGGGTACGTGGTGGGTACGTTTCGTACCCACCACGTACCCCCCACGCCCCCCGAATGAATTTCCGCTCTCCAGGGCTCAAATTTTTGTTTTTTTAAATCTGTTTGCGGATTTGAATTTAATTTTAATTTTAATTTAAGTGGTCACTTGTAAAAATCTCAGCCTATGCGCTCATACCCCTTGGGGGGTACGTGGTGGGTACGTTTCGTACCCACCACGTACCCCCCACGCCCCCCGAATGAATTTCCGCTCTCCTGGGCTCAAATTTTTGTTTTTTTAAATCTGTTTGCGGATTTGAATTTAATTTTAATTTTAATTTAAGTGGTCACTTGTAAAAATCTCAGCCTATGCGCTCATACCCCTTGGGGGGTACGTGGTGGGTACGTTTCGTACCCACCACGTACCCCCCACGCCCCCCGAATGAATTTCCGCTCTCCTGGGCTCAAATTTTTGTTTTTTTAAATCTGTTTGCGGATTTGAATTTAATTTTAATTTTAATTTAAGTGGTCACTTGTAAAAATCTCAGCCTATGCGCTCATACCCCTTGGGGGGTACGTGGTGGGTACGTTTCGTACCCACCACGTACCCCCCACGCCCCCCGAATGAATTTCCGCTCTCCAGGGCTCAAATTTTTGTTTTTTTTAAATCTGTTTGCGGATTTAAATTTAATTTTAATTTTAATTTAAGTGGTCACTTGTAAAAATCTCAGCCTATGCGCTCATACCCCTTAGAAGGTACGTGGTGGGTACGTTTCGTACCCACCACGTACCCTCCACGCCCCCCGAATGAATTTCCGCTCTCCTGGGCTCAAATTTTTGTTTTTTTAAATCTGTTTGCGGATTCGAATTTAATTTTAATTTTAATTTAAGTGGTCACTTGTAAAAATCTCAGCCTATGCGCTCATACCCCTTGGGGGGTACGTGGTGGGTTCGTTTCGTACCCACCACGTACCCCCCACGCCCCCCGAATGAATATCCGCTCTCCAGGGCTCAAATTTTTGTTTTTTTAAATCTGTTTGCGGATTTGAATTTAATTTTAATTTTAATTTAAGTGGTCACTTGTAAAAATCTCAGCCTATGCGCTCATACCCCTTGGGGGGTACGTGGTGGGTACGTTTCGTACCCACCACGTACCCCCCACGCCCCCCGAATGAATTTCCGCTCTCCTGGGCTCAAATTTTTGTTTTTTTAAATCTGTTTGCGGATTTGAATTTAATTTTAATTTTAATTTAAGTGGTCACTTGTAAAAATCTCAGCCTATGCGCTCATACCCCTTGGGGGGTACGTGGTGGGTACGTTTCGTACCCACCACGTACCCCCACGCCCCTCGAATGAATTTCCGCTCTCCTGGGCTCAAATTTTTGTTTTTTTAAATCTGTTTGCGGATTCGAATTTAATTTTAATTTTAATTTAAGTGGTCACTTGTAAAAATCTCAGCCTATGCGCTCATACCCCTTGGGATGTACGTGGTGGGTACGTTTCGTACCCACCACGTACCCCCCACGCCCCCCGAATGAATTTCCGCTCTCCAGGGCTCAAATTTTTGTTTTTTTAAATCTGTTTGCGGATTTGAATTTACGTGGTGGGTACGAAACGTACCCACCACGTACCCCCCAAGGGGTATGAGCGCATAGGCTGAGATTTTTACAAGTGACCACTTAAATTAAAATTAAAATTAAATTTAAATCCGCAAACAGATTTAAAAAAACAAAAATTTGAGCCCAGGAGAGCGGAAATTCATTCGGGGGGCGTGGGGGGTACGTGGTGGGTACGAAACGTACCCACCACGTACCCCATAAGGGGTATGAGCGCATAGGCTGAGATTTTTACAAGTGACCACTTAAATTAAAATTAAAATTAAATTCAAATCCGCAAACAGATTTAAAAAAACAAAAATTTGAGCCCTGGAGAGCGGAAATTCATTCGGGGGGCGTGGGGGGTACGTGGTGGGTACGAAACGTACCCACCACGTACCCCCCAAGGGGTATGAGCGCATAGGCTGAGATTTTTAGAAGTGACCACTTAAATTAAAATTAAAATTAAATTCGAATCCGCAAACAGATTTAAAAAAACAAAAATTTGAGCCCAGGAGAGCGGAAATTCATTCGGGGGGCGTGGGGGGTACGTGGTGGGTACGAAACGTACCCACCACGTACCTTCCAAGGGGTATGAGCGCATAGGCTGAGATTTTTACAAGTGACCACTTAAATTAAAATTAAAATTAAATTCAAATCCGCAAACAGATTTAAAAAAACAAAAATTTGAGCCCAGGAGAGCGGAAATTCATTCGGGGGGCGTGGGGGGTACGTGGTGGGTACGAAACGTACCCACCACGTACCCTCCAAGGGGTATGAGCGCATAGGCTGAGATTTTTACAAGTGACCAGTTAAATTAAAATTAAAATTAAATTCGAATCCGCAAACAGATTTAAAAAAACAAAAATTTGAGCCCAGGAGAGCGGAAATTCATTCGGGGGGCGTGGGGGGTACGTGGTGGGTACGAAACGAACCCACCACGTACCCCCCAAGGGGTATGAGCGCATAGGCTGAGATTTTTACAAGTGACCACTTAAATTAAAATTAAAATTAAATTCAAATCCGCAAACAGATTTAAAAAAACAAAAATTTGAGCCCAGGAGAGCGGAAGTTCATTTTGGGGGCGTGGAAAACGTATAGGGTACGTATGGGGTACGATCGTACCCCATACGTACCCCATACTGGGTATGAGCGCATAGGCTGAGATTTTTACAAGTGACCACTTAAATTAAAATTAAAATTAAATTCAAATCCGCAAACAGATTTAAAAAAACAAAAATTTGAGCCCAGGAGAGCGGAAATTCATTCGGGGGGCGTGGGGGTACGTGGTGGATACGAAACGTACCCACCACGTACTCCCCAACGCGTATGAGCGCATAGGTTGAGATTTTTACAAGTGACCACTTAAATTAAAATTAAAATTAAATTCAAATCCGCAAACAGATTTAAAAAAACAAAAATTTGAGCACAGGAGAGCGGAAATTCATTCGGGGGGCGTGGGGGGTACGTGGTGGGTACGAAACGTACCCACCACGTACCCCCCAAGGGGTATGAGCGCATAGGCTGAGATTTTTACAAGTGACCACTTAAATTAAAATTAAAATTAAATTCAAATCCGCAAACAGATTTAAAAAAACAAAAATTTGAGCCCAGGAGAGCGGAAATTCATTCGGGGGGCGTGGGGGGTACGTGGTGGGTACGAAACGTACCCACCACGTACCCCCCAAGGGGTATGAGCGCATAGGCTGAGATTTTTACAAGTGACCACTTAAATTAAAATTAAAATTAAATTTAAATCCGCAAACAGATTTAAAAAAACAAAAATTTGAGCCCAGGAGAGCGGAAATTCATTCCGGGGGCGTGGGGGGTACGTGGTGGGTACGAAACGTACCCACCACGTACCCCCCAAGGGGTATGAGCGCATAGGCTGAGATTTTTACAAGTGACCACTTAAATTAAAATTAAAATTAAATTCAAATCCGCAAACAGATTTAAAAAAACAAAAATTTGAGCCCAGGAGAGCGGAAGTTCATTTTGGGGGCGTGGAGTACGTATAGGGTACGTATGGGGTACGATCGTACCCCATACGTACCCCATACTGGGTATGAGCGCATAGGCTGAGATTTTTACAAGTGACCACTTAAATTAAAATTAAAATTAAATTCAAATCCGCAAACAGATTTAAAAAAACAAAAATTTGAGCCCTGGAGAGCGGAAATTCATTCGGGGGGCGTGGGGGGTACGTGGTGGGTACGAAACGTACCCACCACGTACCCCCCAAGGGGTATGAGCGCATAGGCTGAGATTTTTACAAGTGACCACTTAAATTAAAATTAAAATTAAATTCAAATCCGCAAACAGATTTAAAAAAACAAAAATTTGAGCCCTGGAGAGCGGAAATTCATTCGGGGGGCGTGGGGGGTACGTGGTGGGTACGAAACGTACCCACCACGTACCCCCCAAGGGGTATGAGCGCATAGGCTGAGATTTTTACAAGTGACCACTTAAATTAAAATTAAAATTAAATTTAAATCCGCAAACAGATTTAAAAAAACAAAAGTTTGAGCCCAGGAGAGCGGAAATTCATTCGGGGGGCGTGGGGGGTACGTATTCCCCAAGGGGTATGAGCGCATAGGCTGAGATTTTTACAAGTGACCACTTAAATTAAATTTAAAATTAAATTCAAATCCGCAAACAGATTTAAAAAAACAAAAATTTGAGCCCAGGAGAGCGGAAATTCATTCGGGGGGCGTGGGGGGTACGTGGTGGGTACGAAACGTACCCACCACGTACCCCCCAAGGGGTATGAGCGCATAGGCTGAGATTTTTACAAGTGACCACTTAAATTAAAATTAAAATTAAATTCAAATCCGCAAACAGATTTAAAAAAACAAAAATTTGAGCCCTGGAGAGCGGAAATTCATTCGGGGGGCGTGGGGGGTACGTGGTGGGTACGAAACGTACCCACCACGTACCCCCCAAGGGGTATGAGCGCATAGGCTGAGATTTTTACAAGTGACCACTTAAATTAAAATTAAAATTAAATTTAAATCCGCAAACAGATTTAAAAAAACAAAAATTTGAGCCCAGGAGAGCGGAAATTCATTCGGGGGGCGTGGGGGGTACGTGGTGGGTACGAAACGTACCCACCACGTACCCCCCAAGGGGTATGAGCGCATAGGCTGAGATTTTTACAAGTGACCACTTAAATTAAAATTAAAATTAAATTTAAATCCGCAAACAGATTTAAAAAAACAAAAATTTGAGCCCAGGAGAGCGGAAATTCATTCGGGGGGCGTGGGGGGTACGTGGTGGGTACGAAACGTACCCACCACGTACCCCCCAAGGGGTATGAGCGCATAGGCTGAGATTTTTACAAGTGACCACTTAAATTAAAATTAAAATTAAATTCAAATCCGCAAACAGATTTAAAAAAACAAAAATTTGAGCCCAGGAGAGCGGAAATTCATTCGGGGGGCATGGGGGTACGTGGTGGGTACGAAACGTACCCACCACGTACCCCCCAAGGGGTATGAGCGCATAGGCTGAGATTTTTACAAGTGACCACTTAAATTAAAATTAAAATTAAATTCAAATCCGCAAACAGATTTAAAAAAACAAAAATTTGAGCCCAGGAGAGCGGAAGTTCATTTTGGGGGCGTGGAGTACGTATAGGGTACGTATGGGGTACGATCGTACCCCATGCGTACCCCATACTGGGTATGAGCGCATAGGCTGAGATTTTTACAAGTGACCACTTAAATTAAAATTAAAATTAAATTCAAATCCGCAAACAGATTTAAAAAAACAAAAATTTGAGCCCAGGAGAGCGGAAATTCATTCGGGGGGCGTGGGGGGTACGTGGTGGGTACGAAACGTACCCACCACGTACCCCCCAAGGGGTATGAGCGCATAGGCTGAGATTTTTACAAGTGACCACTTAAATTAAAATTAAAATTAAATTCAAATCCGCAAACAGATTTAAAAAAACAAAAATTTGAGCCCAGGAGAGCGGAAATTCATTCGGGGGGCATGGGGGTACGTGGTGGGTACGAAACGTACCCACCACGTACCCCCCAAGGGGTATGAGCGCATAGGCTGAGATTTTTACAAGTGACCACTTAAATTAAAATTAAAATTAAATTCAAATCCGCAAACAGATTTAAAAAAACAAAAATTTGAGCCCAGGAGAGCGGAAGTTCATTTTGGGGGCGTGGAGTACGTATAGGGTACGTATGGGGTACGATCGTACCCCATGCGTACCCCATACTGGGTATGAGCGCATAGGCTGAGATTTTTACAAGTGACCACTTAAATTAAAATTAAAATTAAATTCAAATCCGCAAACAGATTTAAAAAAACAAAAATTTGAGCCCAGGAGAGCGGAAATTCATTCGGGGGGCGTGGGGGGTACGTGGTGGGTACAAAACGTACCCACCACGTACCCCCCAAGGGGTATGAGCGCATAGGCTGAGATTTTTACAAGTGACCACTTAAATTAAAATTAAAATTAAATTCAAATCCGCAAACAGATTTAAAAAAACAAAAATTTGAGCCCAGGAGAGCGGAAATTCATTCGAGAGGCGTGGGGGTACGTGGTGGGTACGAAACGTACCCACCACGTACCTTCCAAGGGGTATGAGCGCATAGGCTGAGATTTTTACAAGTGACCACTTAAATTAAATTTAAAATTAAATTCAAATCCGCAAACAGATTTAAAAAAACAAAAATTTGAGCCCAGGAGAGCGGAAATTCATTCGGGGGGCGTGGGGGGTACGTGGTGGGTACGAAACGTACCCACCACGTACCCCCCAAGGGGTATGAGCGCATAGGCTGAGATTTTTACAAGTGACCACTTAAATTAAAATTAAAATTAAATTCAAATCCGCAAACAGATTTAAAAAAACAAAAATTTGAGCCCTGGAGAGCGGAAATTCATTCGGGGGGCGTGGGGGGTACGTGGTGGGTACGAAACGTACCCACCACGTACCCCCCAAGGGGTATGAGCGCATAGGCTGAGATTTTTACAAGTGACCACTTAAATTAAAATTAAAATTAAATTCAAATCCGCAAACAGATTTAAAAAAACAAAAATTTGAGCCCAGGAGAGCGGAAATTCATTCGGGGGGCGTGGGGGGTACGTGGTGGGTACGAAACGTACCCACCACGTACCCCCCAAGGGGTATGAGCGCATAGGCTGAGATTTTTACAAGTGACCACTTAAATTAAAATTAAAATTAAATTCAAATCCGCAAACAGATTTAAAAAAACAAAAATTTGAGCCCTGGAGAGCGGAAATTCATTCGGGGGGCGTGGGGGGTACGTGGTGGGTACGAAACGTACCCACCACGTACCCCCCAAGGGGTATGAGCGCATAGGCTGAGATTTTTACAAGTGACCACTTAAATTAAAATTAAAATTAAATTCAAATCCGCAAACAGATTTAAAAAAACAAAAATTTGAGCCCAGGAGAGCGGAAATTCATTCGGGGGGCGTGGGGGGTACGTGGTGGGTACGAAACGTACCCACCACGTACCCCCTAAGGGATATGAGCGCATAGGCTGAGATTTTTACAAGTGACCACTTAAATTAAAATTAAAATTAAATTCAAATCCGCAAACAGATTTAAAAAAACAAAAATTTGAGCCCAGGAGAGCGGAAATTCATTCGGGGGGCGTGGGGGTACGTGGTGGGTACGAAACGTACCCACCACGTACCCCCCAAGGGGTATGAGCGCATAGGCTGAGATTTTTACAAGTGACCACTTAAATTAAAATTAAAATTAAATTCAAATCCGCAAACAGATTTAAAAAAACAAAAATTTGAGCCCAGGAGAGCGGAAATTCATTCGGGGGGCGTGGGGGTACGTGGTGGGTACGAAACGTACCCACCACGTACCTTCCAAGGGGTATGAGCGCATAGGCTGAGATTTTTACAAGTGACCACTTAAATTAAAATTAAAATTAAATTTAAATCCGCAAACAGATTTAAAAAAACAAAAATTTGAGCCCAGGAGAGCGGAAATTCATTCCGGGGGCGTGGGGGGTACGTGGTGGGTACGAAACGTACCCACCACGTAACCCCCAAGGGGTATGACAAGTGACCACTTAAATTAAAATTAAAATTAAATTCAAATCCGCAAACAGATTTAAAAAAACAAAAATTTGAGCCCTGGAGAGCGGAAATTCATTCGGGGGGCGTGGGGGGTACGTGGTGGGTACGAAACGTACCCACCACGTACCCCACAAGGGGTATGAGCGCATAGGCTGAGATTTTTACAAGTGACCACTTAAATTAAAATTAAAATTAAATTCAAATCCGCAAACAGATTTAAAAAAACAAAAATTTGAGCCCAGGAGAGCGGAAATTCATTCGGGGGGCGTGGGGGGTACGTGGTGGGTACGAAACGTACCCACCACGTACCCCCTAAGGGATATGAGCGCATAGGCTGAGATTTTTACAAGTGACCACTTAAATTAAAATTAAAATTAAATTCAAATCCGCAAACAGATTTAAAAAAACAAAAATTTGAGCCCAGGAGAGCGGAAATTCATTCGGGGGGCGTGGGGGGTACGTGGTGGGTACGAAACGTACCCACCACGTACCTTCCAAGGGGTATGAGCGCATAGGCTGAGATTTTTACAAGTGACCACTTAAATTAAAATTAAAATTAAATTTAAATCCGCAAACAGATTTAAAAAAACAAAAATTTGAGCCCAGGAGAGCGGAAATTCATTCCGGGGGCGTGGGGGGTACGTGGTGGGTACGAAACGTACCCACCACGTAACCCCCAAGGGGTATGACAAGTGACCACTTAAATTAAAATTAAAATTAAATTCAAATCCGCAAACAGATTTAAAAAAACAAAAATTTGAGCCCTGGAGAGCGGAAATTCATTCGGGGGGCGTGGGGGGTACGTGGTGGGTACGAAACGTACCCACCACGTACCCCCCAAGGGGTATGAGCGCATAGGCTGAGATTTTTACAAGTGACCACTTAAATTAAAATTAAAATTAAATTCAAATCCGCAAACAGATTTAAAAAAACAAAAATTTGAGCCCAGGAGAGCGGAAATTCATTCGGGGGGCGTGGGGGGTACGTGGTGGGTACGAAACGTACCCACCACGTACCCCCTAAGGGATATGAGCGCATAGGCTGAGATTTTTACAAGTGACCACTTAAATTAAAATTAAAATTAAATTCAAATCCGCAAACAGATTTAAAAAAACAAAAATTTGAGCCCAGGAGAGCGGAAATTCATTCGGGGGGCGTGGGGGTACGTGGTGGGTACGAAACGTACCCACCACGTACCCCCCAAGGGGTATGAGCGCATAGGCTGAGATTTTTACAAGTGACCACTTAAATTAAAATTAAAATTAAATTCAAATCCGCAAACAGATTTAAAAAAACAAAAATTTGAGCCCAGGAGAGCGGAAATTCATTCGGAGGGCGTGGGGGTACGTGGTGGGTACGAAACGTACCCACCACGTACCTTCCAAGGGGTATGAGCGCATAGGCTGAGATTTTTACAAGTGACCACTTAAATTAAAATTAAAATTAAATTTAAATCCGCAAACAGATTTAAAAAAACAAAAATTTGAGCCCAGGAGAGCGGAAATTCATTCCGGGGGCGTGGGGGGTACGTGGTGGGTACGAAACGTACCCACCACGTAACCCCCAAGGGGTATGACAAGTGACCACTTAAATTAAAATTAAAATTAAATTCAAATCCGCAAACAGATTTAAAAAAACAAAAATTTGAGCCCAGGAGAGCGGAAGTTCATTTTGGGGGCGTGGAGTACGTATAGGGTACGTATGGGGTACGATCGTAAAAATCTCAGCCTATGCGCTCATACCCCTTGGGGGTTACGTGGTGGGTACGTTTCGTACCCACCACGTACCCCCCACGCCCCCCGAATGAATTTCCGCTCTCCTGGGCTGAAATTTTTGTTTTTTTAAATCTGTTTGCGGATTTGAATTTAATTTTAATTTTAATTTAAGTGGTCACTTGTAAAAATCTCAGCCTATGCGCTCATACCCAGTATGGGGTACGCATGGGGTACGATCGTACCCCATACGTACCCTATACGTACTCCACGCCCCCAAAATGAACTTCCGCTCTCCTGGGCTCAAATTTTTGTTTTTTTAAATCTGTTTGCGGATTTGAATTTAATTTTAATTTTAATTTAAGTGGTCACTTGTAAAAATCTCAGCCTATGCGCTCATACCCCTTGGGGGGTACGTGGTGGGTACGTTTCGTACCCACCACGTACCCCCATGCCCCCCGAATGAATTTCCGCTCTCCTGGGCTCAAATTTTTGTTTTTTTAAATCTGTTTGCGGATTTGAATTTAATTTTAATTTTAATTTAAGTGGTCACTTGTAAAAATCTCAGCCTATGCGCTCATACCCAGTATGGGGTACGCATGGGGTACGATCGTACCCCCACGCCCCCCGAATGAATTTCCGCTCTCCTGGGCTCAAATTTTTGTTTTTTTAAATCTGTTTGCGGATTTGAATTTAATTTTAATTTTAATTTAAGTGGTCACTTGTAAAAATCTCAGCCTATGCGCTCATACCCCTTGGGGGGTACGTGGTGGGTACGTTTCGTACCCACCACGTACCCCCCACGCCCCCCGAATGAATTTCCGCTCTCCTGGGCTCAAATTTTTGTTTTTTTAAATCTGTTTGCGGATTTAAATTTAATTTTAATTTTAATTTAAGTGGTCACTTGTAAAAATCTCAGCCTATGCGCTCATACCCCAGGGGGGGTACGTGGTGGGTACGTTTCGTACCCACCACGTACCCCCCACGCCCCCCGAATGAATTTCCGCTCTCCAGGGCTCAAATTTTTGTTTTTTTAAATCTGTTTGCGGATTTGAATTTAATTTTAATTTTAATTTAAGTGGTCACTTGTAAAAATCTCAGCCTATGCGCTCATACCCCTTGGGGGGTACGTGGTGGGTACGTTTCGTACCCACCACGTACCCCCCACGCCCCCCGAATGAATTTCCGCTCTCCAGGGCTCAAATTTTTGTTTTTTTAAATCTGTTTGCGGATTTGAATTTAATTTTAATTTTAATTTAAGTGGTCACTTGTAAAAATCTCAGCCTATGCGCTCATACCCCTTGGGGGGTACGTGGTGGGTACGTTTCGTACCCACCACGTACCCCCCACGCCCCCCGAATGAATTTCCGCTCTCCAGGGCTCAAATTTTTGTTTTTTTAAATCTGTTTGCGGATTTGAATTTAATTTTAATTTTAATTTAAGTGGTCACTTGTAAAAATCTCAGCCTATGCGCTCATACCCCTTGGGGGGTACGTGGTGGGTACGTTTCGTACCCACCACGTACCCCCCACGCCCCCCGAATGAATTTCCGCTCTCCTGGGCTCAAATTTTTGTTTTTTTAAATCTGTTTGCGGATTTAAATTTAATTTTAATTTTAATTTAAGTGGTCACTTGTAAAAATCTCAGCCTATGCGCTCATACCCCTTGGGGGGTACGTGGTGGGTACGTTTCGTACCCACCACGTACCCCCCACGCCCCCCGAATGAATTTCCGCTCTCCAGGGCTCAAATTTTTGTTTTTTTAAATCTGTTTGCGGATTTGAATTTAATTTTAATTTTAATTTAAGTGGTCACTTGTAAAAATCTCAGCCTATGCGCTCATACCCCTTGGGGGGTACGTGGTGGGTACGTTTCGTACCCACCACGTACCCCCCACGCCCCCGAATGAATTTCCGCTCTCCAGGGCTCAAATTTTTGTTTTTTTAAATCTGTTTGCGGATTTGAATTTAATTTTAATTTTAATTTAAGTGGTCACTTGTAAAAATCTCAGCCTATGCGCTCATACCCAGTATGGGGTACGTATGGGGTACGATCGTACCCCATACGTACCCTATACGTTTTCCACGCCCCCAAAATGAACTTCCGCTCTCCTGGGCTCAAATTTTTGTTTTTTTAAATCTGTTTGCGGATTTGAATTTAATTTTAATTTTAATTTAAGTGGTCACTTGTAAAAATCTCAGCCTATGCGCTCATACCCCTTGGGGGGTACGTGGTGGGTTCGTTTCGTACCCACCACGTACCCCCCACGCCCCCCGAATGAATTTCCGCTCTCCTGGGCTCAAATTTTTGTTTTTTTAAATCTGTTTGCGGATTCGAATTTAATTTTAATTTTAATTTAACTGGTCACTTGTAAAAATCTCAGCCTATGCGCTCATACCCCTTGGGGGGTACGTGGTGGGTACGTTTCGTACCCACCACGTACCCCCCACGCCCCCCGAATGAATTTCCGCTCTCCAGGGCTCAAATTTTTGTTTTTTTAAATCTGTTTGCGGATTTGAATTTAATTTTAATTTTAATTTAAGTGGTCACTTGTAAAAATCTCAGCCTATGCGCTCATACCCCTTGGAGGGTACGTGGTGGGTACGTTTCGTACCCACCACGTACCCCCCACGCCCTCCGAATGAATTTCCGCTCTCCTGGGCTCAAATTTTCGTTTTTTTAAATCTGTTTGCGGATTTGAATTTAATTTTAATTTTAATTTAAGTGGTCACTTGTAAAAATCTCAGCCTATGCGCTCATACCCCTTGGAAGGTACGTGGTGGGTACGTTTCGTACCCACCACGTACCCCCCACGCCCCCCGAATGAATTTCCGCTCTCCTGGGCTCAAATTTTTGTTTTTTTAAATCTGTTTGCGGATTCGAATTTAATTTTAATTTTAATTTAAGTGGTCACTTCTAAAAATCTCAGCCTATGCGCTCATACCCCTTGGGGGGTACGTGGTGGGTACGTTTCGTACCCACCACGTACCCCCCACGCCCCCCGAATGAATTTCCGCTCTCCAGGGCTCAAATTTTTGTTTTTTTAAATCTGTTTGCGGATTTGAATTTAATTTTAATTTTAATTTAAGTGGTCACTTGTAAAAATCTCAGCCTATGCGCTCATACCCCTTGGGGGGTACGTGGTGGGTACGTTTCGTACCCACCACGTACCCCCCACGCCCCCCGAATGAATTTCCGCTCTCCTGGGCTCAAATTTTTGTTTTTTTAAATCTGTTTGCGGATTTAAATTTAATTTTAATTTTAATTTAAGTGGTCACTTGTAAAAATCTCAGCCTATGCGCTCATACCCCTTGGGGGGTACGTGGTGGGTACGTTTCGTACCCACCACGTACCCCTCACGCCCCCCGAATGAATTTCCGCTCTCCTGGGCTCAAATTTTTGTTTTTTTAAATCTGTTTGCGGATTTGAATTTAATTTTAATTTTAATTTAAGTGGTCACTTGTAAAAATCTCAGCCTATGCGCTCATACCCCTTGGGGGGTACGTGGTGGGTACGTTTCGTACCCACCACGTACCCCCCACGCCCCCCGAATGAATTTCCGCTCTCCTGGGCTCAAATTTTTGTTTTTTTAAATCTGTTTGCGGATTTGAATTTAATTTTAATTTTAATTTAAGTGGTCACTTGTAAAAATCTCAGCCTATGCGCTCATACCCCTTGGGGGGTACGTGGTGGGTACGTTTCGTACCCACCACGTACCCCCACGCCCCCCGAATGAATTTCCGCTCTCCTGGGCTCAAATTTTTGTTTTTTTAAATCTGTTTGCGGATTTGAATTTAATTTTAACTTTAATTTAAGTGGTCACTTGTAAAAATCTCAGCCTATGCGCTCATACCCCTTGGGGGGTACGTGGTGGGTACGTTTCGTACCCACCACGTACCCCCCACGCCCCCCGAATGAATTTCCGCTCTCCTGGGCTCAAATTTTTGTTTTTTTAAATCTGTTTGCGGATTTGAATTTAATTTTAATTTTAATTTAAGTGGTCACTTGTAAAAATCTCAGCCTATGCGCTCATACCCCTTGGGGGGTACGTGGTGGGTACGTTTCGTACCCACCACGTACCCCCCACGCCCCCCGAATGAATTTCCGCTCTCCTGGGCTCAAATTTTTGTTTTTTTAAATCTGTTTGCGGATTTGAATTTAATTTTAATTTTAATTTAAGTGGTCACTTGTAAAAATCTCAGCCTATGCGCTCATACCCCTTGGGGGGTACGTGGTGGGTACGTTTCGTACCCACCACGTACCCCCCACGCCCCCCGAATGAATTTCCGCTCTCCTGGGCTCAAATTTTTGTTTTTTTAAATCTGTTTGCGGATTTGAATTTAATTTTAATTTTAATTTAAGTGGTCACTTGTAAAAATCTCAGCCTATGCGCTCATACCCAGTATGGGGTACGTATGGGGTACGATCGTACCCCATACGTACCCTATACGTACTCCATGCCCCCAAAATGAACTTCCGCTCTCCTGGGCTCAAATTTTTGTTTTTTTTAATCTGTTTGCGGATTTGAATTTAATTTTAATTTTAATTTAAGTGGTCACTTGTAAAAATCTCAGCCTATGCGCTCATACCCCTTTGGGGGGTACGTGGTGAGTACGTTTCGTACCCACCACGTACCCCCACGCCCCCCGAATGAATTTCCGCTCTCCTGGGCTCAAATTTTTGTTTTTTTAAATCTGTTTGCGGATTTGAATTTAATTTTAATTTTAATTTAAGTGGTCACTTGTAAAAATCTCAACCTATGCGCTCATACCCCTTGGGGGGTACGTGGTGGGTACGTTTCGTACCCACCACGTACCCCCACGCCCCCCGAATGAATTTCCGCTCTCCTGGGCTCAAATTTTTGTTTTTTTAAATCTGTTTGCGGATTTGAATTTAATTTTAATTTTAATTTAAGTGGTCACTTGTAAAAATCTCAGCCTATGCGCTCATACCCCTTGGGGGGTACGTGGTGGGTACGTTTCGTACCCACCACGTACCCCCCACGCCCCCCGAATGAATTTCCGCTCTCCTGGGCTCAAATTTTTGTTTTTTTAAATCTGTTTGCGGATTCGAATTTAATTTTAATTTTAATTTAAGTGGTCACTTGTAAAAATCTCAGCCTATGCGCTCATACCCCTTGGGGGGTACGCGGAGGGTACGTTTCGTACCCACCACGTACCCCCCACGCCCCCCGAATGAATTTCCGCTCTCCAGGGTTCAAATTTTTGTTTTTTTAAATCTGTTTGCGGATTTAAATTTAATTTTAATTTTAATTTAAGTGGTCACTTGTAAAAATCTCAGCCTATGCGCTCTTACCCCTTAGAAGGTACGTGGTGGGTACGTTTCGTACCCACCACGTACCCTCCACGCCCCCCGAATGAATTTCCGCTCTCCTGGGCTCAAATTTTTGTTTTTTTAAATCTGTTTGCGGATTCGAATTTAATTTTAATTTTAATTTAAGTGGTCACTTGTAAAAATCTCAGCCTATGCGCTCATACCCCTTGGGGGGTACGTGGTGGGTACGTTTCGTACCCACCACGTACCCCCCACGCCCCCCGAATGAATTTCCGCTCTCCTGGGCTCAAATTTTTGTTTTTTTAAATCTGTTTGCGGATTTGAATTTAATTTTAATTTTAATTTAAGTGGTCACTTGTAAAAATCTCAGCCTATGCGCTCATACCCCGGGGGGGGTACGTGGTGGGTACGTTTCGTACCCACCACGTACCCCGCACGCCCCCCGAATGAATTTCCGCTCTCCTGGGCTCAAATTTTTGTTTTTTTAAATCTGTTTGCGGATTTAAATTTAATTTTAATTTTAATTTAAGTGGTCACTTGTAAAAATCTCAGCCTATGCGCTCATACCCCTTGGGGGGTACGTGGTGGGTACGTTTCGTACCCACCACGTACCCCCCATGCCCCCCGAATGAATTTCCGCTCTCCTGGGCTCAAATTTTTGTTTTTTTAAATCTGTTTGCGGATTTGAATTTAATTTTAATTTTAATTTAAGTGGTCACTTGTAAAAATCTCAGCCTATGCGCTCATACTCCTTGGGGGGTACGTGGTGGGTACGTTTCGTACCCACCACGTACCCCCCACGCCCCCCGAATGAATTTCCGCTCTCCTGGGCTCAAATTTTTGTTTTTTTAAATCTGTTTGCGGATTTGAATTTAATTTTAATTTTAATTTAAGTGGTCACTTGTAAAAATCTCAGCCTATGCGCTCATACCCAGTATGGGGTACGTATGGGGTACGATCGTACCCCATACGTACCCTATACGTACTCCACGCCCCCAAAATGAACTTCCGCTCTCCTGGGCTCAAATTTTTGTTTTTTTAAATCTGTTTGCGGATTTAAATTTAATTTTAATTTTAATTTAAGTGGTCACTTGTAAAAATCTCAGCCTATGCGCTCATACCCCTTGGGGGGTACGTGGTGGGTACGTTTCGTACCCACCACGCACCCCCCACGCCCCCCGAATGAATTTCCGCTCTCCTGGGCTCAAATTTTTGTTTTTTTAAATCTGTTTGCGGATTTGAATTTAATTTTAATTTTAATTTAAGTGGTCACTTGTAAAATCTCAGCCTATGCGCTCATACCCCTTGGGAGGTACGTGGTGGGTACGTTTCGTACCCACCACGTACCCCTCACGCCCCCCGAATGAATTTCCGCTCTCCTGGGCTCAAATTTTTGTTTTTTTAAATCTGTTTGCGGATTTGAATTTAATTTTAATTTTAATTTAAGTGGTCACTTGTAAAAATCTCAGCCTATCCGCTCATACCCCTTGGGGGGTACGTGGTGGGTACGTTTCGTACCCACCACGTACCCCGCACGCCCCCCGAATGAATTTCCGCTCTCCTGGGCTCAAATTTTTGTTTTTTTAAATCTGTTTGCGGATTTAAATTTAATTTTAATTTTAATTTAAGTGGTCACTTGTAAAAATCTCAGCCTATGCGCTCATACCCCTTGGGGGTACGTGGTGGGTACGTTTCGTACCCACCACGTACCCCCCACGCCCCCCGAATGAATTTCCGCTCCTCTGGGCTGAAATTTTTGTTTTTTTAAATCTGTTTGCGGATTTGAATTTAATTTTAATTTTAATTTAAGTGGTCACTTGTAAAAATCTCAACCTATGCGCTCATACCCCTTGGGGGGTACGTGGTGGGTACGTTTCGTACCCACCACGTACCCCCCACGCCCCCCGAATGAATATCCGCTCTCTAGGGCTCAAATTTTTGTTTTTTTAAATCTGTTTGCGGATTTGAATTTAATTTTAATTTTAATTTAAGTGGTCACTTGTAAAAATCTCAGCCTATGCGCTCATACCCCTTGGGGGGTACGTGGTGGGTACGTTTCGTACCCACCACGTACCCCCCACGCCCCCCGAATGAATTTCCGCTCTCCTGGGCTCAAATTTTTGTTTTTTTAAATCTGTTTGCGGATTTGAATTTAATTTTAATTTTAATTTAAGTGGTCACTTGTAAAAATCTCAGCCTATGCGCTCATACCCCTTGGGGGGTACGTGGTGGGTACGTTTCGTACCCACCACGTACCCCCACGCCCCCCGAATGAATTTCCGCTCTCCTGGGCTCAAATTTTTGTTTTTTTAAATCTGTTTGCGGATTTGAATTTAATTTTAATTTTAATTTAAGTGGTCACTTGTAAAAATCTCAGCCTATGCGCTCATACCCCTTGGGGGGTACGTGGTGGGTACGTTTCGTACCCACCACGTACCCCCCACGCCCCCCGAATGAATTTCCGCTCTCCTGGGCTCAAATTTTTGTTTTTTTAAATCTGTTTGCGGATTTAAATTTAATTTTAATTTTAATTTAAGTGGTCACTTGTAAAAATCTCAGCCTATGCGCTCATACCCCTTAGAAGGTACGTGGTGGGTACGTTTCGTACCCACCACGTATTCTCCACGCCCCCCGAATGAATTTCCGCTCTCCTGGGCTCAAATTTTTGTTTTTTTAAATCTGTTTGCGGATTCGAATTTAATTTTAATTTTAATTTAAGTGGTCACTTGTAAAAATCTCAGCCTATGCGCTCATACCCCTTGGGGGGTACGTGGTGGATACGTTTCGTACCCACCACGTACCCCCCACGCCCCCCGAATGAATTTCCGCTCTCCTGGGCTCAAATTTTTGTTTTTTTAAATCTGTTTGCGGATTTGAATTTAATTTTAATTTTAATTTAAGTGGTCACTTGTAAAAATCTCAGCCTATGCGCTCATACCCCTTGGGGGGTACGTGGTGGGTACGTTTCGTACCCACCACGTACCCCCCACGCCCCCCGAATGAATTTCCGCTCTCCTGGGCTCAAATTTTTGTTTTTTTAAATCTGTTTGCGGATTTGAATTTAATTTTAATTTTAATTTAAGTGGTCACTTGTAAAAATCTCAGCCTATGCGCTCATACCCCTTGGGGGGTACGTGGTGGGTACGTTTCGTACCCACCACGTACCCCCACGCCCCCCGAATGAATTTCCGCTCTCCTGGGCTCAAATTTTTGTTTTTTTAAATCTGTTTGCGGATTTGAATTTAATTTTAATTTTAATTTAAGTGGTCACTTGTAAAAATCTCAGCCTATGCGCTCATACCCAGTATGGGGTACGTATGGGGTACGATCGTACCCCATACGTACCCTATACGTACTCCATGCCCCCAAAATGAACTTCCGCTCTCCTGGGCTCAAATTTTTGTTTTTTTTAATCTGTTTGCGGATTTGAATTTAATTTTAATTTTAATTTAAGTGGTCACTTGTAAAAATCTCAGCCTATGCGCTCATACCCCTTTGGGGGGTACGTGGTGAGTACGTTTCGTACCCACCACGTACCCCCACGCCCCCCGAATGAATTTCCGCTCTCCTGGGCTCAAATTTTTGTTTTTTTAAATCTGTTTGCGGATTTGAATTTAATTTTAATTTTAATTTAAGTGGTCACTTGTAAAAATCTCAACCTATGCGCTCATACCCCTTGGGGGGTACGTGGTGGGTACGTTTCGTACCCACCACGTACCCCCACGCCCCCCGAATGAATTTCCGCTCTCCTGGGCTCAAATTTTTGTTTTTTTAAATCTGTTTGCGGATTTGAATTTAATTTTAATTTTAATTTAAGTGGTCACTTGTAAAAATCTCAGCCTATGCGCTCATACCCCTTGGGGGGTACGTGGTGGGTACGTTTCGTACCCACCACGTACCCCCCACGCCCCCCGAATGAATTTCCGCTCTCCTGGGCTCAAATTTTTGTTTTTTTAAATCTGTTTGCGGATTCGAATTTAATTTTAATTTTAATTTAAGTGGTCACTTGTAAAAATCTCAGCCTATGCGCTCTTACCCCTTAGAAGGTACGTGGTGGGTACGTTTCGTACCCACCACGTACCCTCCACGCCCCCCGAATGAATTTCCGCTCTCCTGGGCTCAAATTTTTGTTTTTTTAAATCTGTTTGCGGATTCGAATTTAATTTTAATTTTAATTTAAGTGGTCACTTGTAAAAATCTCAGCCTATGCGCTCATACCCCTTGGGGGGTACGTGGTGGGTACGTTTCGTACCCACCACGTACCCCCCACGCCCCCCGAATGAATTTCCGCTCTCCTGGGCTCAAATTTTTGTTTTTTTAAATCTGTTTGCGGATTTGAATTTAATTTTAATTTTAATTTAAGTGGTCACTTGTAAAAATCTCAGCCTATGCGCTCATACCCCGGGGGGGGTACGTGGTGGGTACGTTTCGTACCCACCACGTACCCCGCACGCCCCCCGAATGAATTTCCGCTCTCCTGGGCTCAAATTTTTGTTTTTTTAAATCTGTTTGCGGATTTAAATTTAATTTTAATTTTAATTTAAGTGGTCACTTGTAAAAATCTCAGCCTATGCGCTCATACCCCTTGGGGGGTACGTGGTGGGTACGTTTCGTACCCACCACGTACCCCCCATGCCCCCCGAATGAATTTCCGCTCTCCTGGGCTCAAATTTTTGTTTTTTTAAATCTGTTTGCGGATTTGAATTTAATTTTAATTTTAATTTAAGTGGTCACTTGTAAAAATCTCAGCCTATGCGCTCATACTCCTTGGGGGGTACGTGGTGGGTACGTTTCGTACCCACCACGTACCCCCCACGCCCCCCGAATGAATTTCCGCTCTCCTTGGCTCAAATTTTTGTTTTTTTAAATCTGTTTGCGGATTTGAATTTAATTTTAATTTTAATTTAAGTGGTCACTTGTAAAAATCTCAGCCTATGCGCTCATACCCAGTATGGGGTACGTATGGGGTACGATCGTACCCCATACGTACCCTATACGTACTCCACGCCCCCAAAATGAACTTCCGCTCTCCTGGGCTCAAATTTTTGTTTTTTTAAATCTGTTTGCGGATTTAAATTTAATTTTAATTTTAATTTAAGTGGTCACTTGTAAAAATCTCAGCCTATGCGCTCATACCCCTTGGGGGGTACGTGGTGGGTACGTTTCGTACCCACCACGCACCCCCCACGCCCCCCGAATGAATTTCCGCTCTCCTGGGCTCAAATTTTTGTTTTTTTAAATCTGTTTGCGGATTTGAATTTAATTTTAATTTTAATTTAAGTGGTCACTTGTAAAATCTCAGCCTATGCGCTCATACCCCTTGGGAGGTACGTGGTGGGTACGTTTCGTACCCACCACGTACCCCTCACGCCCCCCGAATGAATTTCCGCTCTCCTGGGCTCAAATTTTTGTTTTTTTAAATCTGTTTGCGGATTTGAATTTAATTTTAATTTTAATTTAAGTGGTCACTTGTAAAAATCTCAGCCTATCCGCTCATACCCCTTGGGGGGTACGTGGTGGGTACGTTTCGTACCCACCACGTACCCCGCACGCCCCCCGAATGAATTTCCGCTCTCCTGGGCTCAAATTTTTGTTTTTTTAAATCTGTTTGCGGATTTAAATTTAATTTTAATTTTAATTTAAGTGGTCACTTGTAAAAATCTCAGCCTATGCGCTCATACCCCTTGGGGGTACGTGGTGGGTACGTTTCGTACCCACCACGTACCCCCCACGCCCCCCGAATGAATTTCCGCTCCTCTGGGCTGAAATTTTTGTTTTTTTAAATCTGTTTGCGGATTTGAATTTAATTTTAATTTTAATTTAAGTGGTCACTTGTAAAAATCTCAACCTATGCGCTCATACCCCTTGGGGGGTACGTGGTGGGTACGTTTCGTACCCACCACGTACCCCCCACGCCCCCCGAATGAATATCCGCTCTCTAGGGCTCAAATTTTTGTTTTTTTAAATCTGTTTGCGGATTTGAATTTAATTTTAATTTTAATTTAAGTGGTCACTTGTAAAAATCTCAGCCTATGCGCTCATACCCCTTGGGGGGTACGTGGTGGGTACGTTTCGTACCCACCACGTACCCCCCACGCCCCCCGAATGAATATCCGCTCTCTAGGGCTCAAATTTTTGTTTTTTTAAATCTGTTTGCGGATTTGAATTTAATTTTAATTTTAATTTAAGTGGTCACTTGTAAAAATCTCAGCCTATGCGCTCATACCCCTTGGGGGGTACGTGGTGGGTACGTTTCGTACCCACCACGTACCCCCCACGCCCCCCGAATGAATTTCCGCTCTCCTGGGCTCAAATTTTTGTTTTTTTAAATCTGTTTGCGGATTTGAATTTAATTTTAATTTTAATTTAAGTGGTCACTTGTAAAAATCTCAGCCTATGCGCTCATACCCCTTGGGGGGTACGTGGTGGGTACGTTTCGTACCCACCACGTACCCCCCACGCCCCCCGAATGAATTTCCGCTCCTCTGGGCTGAAATTTTTGTTTTTTTAAATCTGTTTGCGGATTTGAATTTAATTTTAATTTTAATTTAAGTGGTCACTTGTAAAAATCTCAACCTATGCGCTCATACCCCTTGGGGGGTACGTGGTGGGTACGTTTCGTACCCACCACGTACCCCCACGCCCCCCGAATGAATTTCCGCTCTCCTGGGCTCAAATTTTTGTTTTTTTAAATCTGTTTGCGGATTTGAATTTAATTTTAATTTTAATTTAAGTGGTCACTTGTAAAAATCTCAGCCTATGCGCTCATACCCAGTATGGGGTACGTATGGGGTACGATCGTACCCCATACGTACCCTATACGTACTCCACGCCCCCAAAATGAACTTCCGCTCTCCTGGGCTCAAATTTTTGTTTTTTTAAATCTGTTTGCGGATTTGAATTTAATTTTAATTTTAATTTAAGTGGTCACTTGTAAAAATCTCAGCCTATGCGCTCATACCCCTTGGGGGGTACGTGGTGGGTACGTTTCGTACCCACCACGTACCCCCACGCCCCCCGAATGAAATTCCGCTCTCCTGGGCTCAAATTTTTGTTTTTTTAAATCTGTTTGCGGATTTGAATTTAATTTTAATTTTAATTTAAGTGGTCACTTGTAAAAATCTCAACCTATGCGCTCATACCCCTTGGGGGGTACGTGGTGGGTACGTTTCGTACCCACCACGTACCCCCACGCCCCCCGAATGAATTTCCGCTCTCCTGGGCTCAAATTTTTGTTTTTTTAAATCTGTTTGCGGATTTGAATTTAATTTTAATTTTAATTTAAGTGGTCACTTGTAAAAATCTCAGCCTATGCGCTCATACCCAGTATGGGGTACGTATGGGGTACGATCGTACCCCATACGTACCCTATACGTACTCCACGCCCCCAAAATGAACTTCCGCTCTCCTGGGCTCAAATTTTTGTTTTTTTAAATCTGTTTGCGGATTTAAATTTAATTTTAATTTTAATTTAAGTGGTCACTTGTAAAAATCTCAGCCTATGCGCTCATACCCCTTGGGGGGTACGTGGTGGGTACGTTTCGTACCCACCACGTACCCCCCACGCCCCCCGAATGAATTTCCGCTCTCCTGGGCTCAAATTTTTGTTTTTTTAAATCTGTTTGCGGATTTGAATTTAATTTTAATTTTAATTTAAGTGGTCACTTGTAAAAATCTCAGCCTATGCGCTCATACCCCTTGGGGGGTACGTGGTGGGTACGTTTCGTACCCACCACGTACCCCCCACGCCCCCCGAATGAATTTCCGCTCTCCTGGGCTGAAATTTTTGTTTTTTTAAATCTGTTTGCGGATTTGAATTTAATTTTAATTTTAATTTAAGTGGTCACTTGTAAAAATCTCAACCTATGCGCTCATACCCCTTGGGGGGTACGTGGTGGGTACGTTTCGTACCCACCACGTACCCCCACGCCCCCCGAATGAATTTCCGCTCTCCTGGGCTCAAATTTTTGTTTTTTTAAATCTGTTTGCGGATTTGAATTTAATTTTAATTTTAATTTAAGTGGTCACTTGTAAAAATCTCAGCCTATGCGCTCATACCCCTTGGGGGGTACGTGGTGGGTACGTTTCGTACCCACCACGTACCCCCCACGCCCCCCGAATGAATATCCGCTCTCTAGGGCTCAAATTTTTGTTTTTTTAAATCTGTTTGCGGATTTGAATTTAATTTTAATTTTAATTTAAGTGGTCACTTGTAAAAATCTCAGCCTATGCGCTCATACCCCTTGGGGGGTACGTGGTGGGTACGTTTCGTACCCACCACGTACCCCCCACGCCCCCCGAATGAATTTCCGCTCTCCTGGGCTCAAATTTTTGTTTTTTTAAATCTGTTTGCGGATTTGAATTTAATTTTAATTTTAATTTAAGTGGTCACTTGTAAAAATCTCAGCCTATGCGCTCATACCCCTTGGGGGGTACGTGGTGGGTACGTTTCGTACCCACCACGTACCCCCCACGCCCCCCGAATGAATTTCCGCTCTCCTGGGCTCAAATTTTTGTTTTTTTAAATCTGTTTGCGGATTTGAATTTAATTTTAATTTTAATTTAAGTGGTCACTTGTAAAAATCTCAGCCTATGCGCTCATACCCCTTGGGGGGTACGTGGTGGGTACGTTTCGTACCCACCACGTACCCCCACGCCCCCCGAATGAAATTCCGCTCTCCTGGGCTCAAATTTTTGTTTTTTTAAATCTGTTTGCGGATTTGAATTTAATTTTAATTTTAATTTAAGTGGTCACTTGTAAAAATCTCAACCTATGCGCTCATACCCCTTGGGGGGTACGTGGTGGGTACGTTTCGTACCCACCACGTACCCCCACGCCCCCCGAATGAATTTCCGCTCTCCTGGGCTCAAATTTTTGTTTTTTTAAATCTGTTTGCGGATTTGAATTTAATTTTAATTTTAATTTAAGTGGTCACTTGTAAAAATCTCAGCCTATGCGCTCATACCCCTTGGGGGGTACGTGGTGGGTACGTTTCGTACCCACCACGTACCCCCCACGCCCCCCGAATGAATATCCGCTCTCTAGGGCTCAAATTTTTGTTTTTTTAAATCTGTTTGCGGATTTGAATTTAATTTTAATTTTAATTTAAGTGGTCACTTGTAAAAATCTCAGCCTATGCGCTCATACCCCTTGGGGGGTACGTGGTGGGTACGTTTCGTACCCACCACGTACCCCCCACGCCCCCCGAATGAATTTCCGCTCTCCTGGGCTCAAATTTTTGTTTTTTTAAATCTGTTTGCGGATTTGAATTTAATTTTAATTTTAATTTAAGTGGTCACTTGTAAAAATCTCAGCCTATGCGCTCATACCCCTTGGGGGGTACGTGGTGGGTACGTTTCGTACCCACCACGTACCCCCCACGCCCCCCGAATGAATTTCCGCTCTCCTGGGCTCAAATTTTTGTTTTTTTAAATCTGTTTGCGGATTTGAATTTAATTTTAATTTTAATTTAAGTGGTCACTTGTAAAAATCTCAGCCTATGCGCTCATACCCCTTGGGGGGTACGTGGTGGGTACGTTTCGTACCCACCACGTACCCCCACGCCCCCCGAATGAAATTCCGCTCTCCTGGGCTCAAATTTTTGTTTTTTTAAATCTGTTTGCGGATTTGAATTTAATTTTAATTTTAATTTAAGTGGTCACTTGTAAAAATCTCAACCTATGCGCTCATACCCCTTGGGGGGTACGTGGTGGGTACGTTTCGTACCCACCACGTACCCCCACGCCCCCCGAATGAATTTCCGCTCTCCTGGGCTCAAATTTTTGTTTTTTTAAATCTGTTTGCGGATTTGAATTTAATTTTAATTTTAATTTAAGTGGTCACTTGTAAAAATCTCAGCCTATGCGCTCATACCCAGTATGGGGTACGTATGGGGTACGATCGTACCCCATACGTACCCTATACGTACTCCACGCCCCCAAAATGAACTTCCGCTCTCCTGGGCTCAAATTTTTGTTTTTTTAAATCTGTTTGCGGATTTGAATTTAATTTTAATTTTAATTTAAGTGGTCACTTGTAAAAATCTCAGCCTATGCGCTCATACCCCTTGGGGGGTACGTGGTGGGTACGTTTCGTACCCACCACGTACCCCCACGCCCCCCGAATGAAATTCCGCTCTCCTGGGCTCAAATTTTTGTTTTTTTAAATCTGTTTGCGGATTTGAATTTAATTTTAATTTTAATTTAAGTGGTCACTTGTAAAAATCTCAACCTATGCGCTCATACCCCTTGGGGGGTACGTGGTGGGTACGTTTCGTACCCACCACGTACCCCCACGCCCCCCGAATGAATTTCCGCTCTCCTGGGCTCAAATTTTTGTTTTTTTAAATCTGTTTGCGGATTTGAATTTAATTTTAATTTTAATTTAAGTGGTCACTTGTAAAAATCTCAACCTATGCGCTCATACCCCTTGGGGGGTACGTGGTGGGTACGTTTCGTACCCACCACGTACCCCCACGCCCCCCGAATGAATTTCCGCTCTCCTGGGCTCAAATTTTTGTTTTTTTAAATCTGTTTGCGGATTTGAATTTAATTTTAATTTTAATTTAAGTGGTCACTTGTAAAAATCTCAGCCTATGCGCTCATACCCCTTGGGGGGTACGTGGTGGGTACGTTTCGTACCCACCACGTACCCCCCACGCCCCCCGAATGAATTTCCGCTCTCCTGGGCTGAAATTTTTGTTTTTTTAAATCTGTTTGCGGATTTGAATTTAATTTTAATTTTAATTTAAGTGGTCACTTGTAAAAATCTCAACCTATGCGCTCATACCCCTTGGGGGGTACGTGGTGGGTACGTTTCGTACCCACCACGTACCCCCACGCCCCCCGAATGAATTTCCGCTCTCCTGGGCTCAAATTTTTGTTTTTTTAAATCTGTTTGCGGATTTGAATTTAATTTTAATTTTAATTTAAGTGGTCACTTGTAAAAATCTCAGCCTATGCGCTCATACCCAGTATGGGGTACGTATGGGGTACGATCGTACCCCATACGTACCCTATACGTACTCCACGCCCCCAAAATGAACTTCCGCTCTCCTGGGCTCAAATTTTTGTTTTTTTAAATCTGTTTGCGGATTTAAATTTAATTTTAATTTTAATTTAAGTGGTCACTTGTAAAAATCTCAGCCTATGCGCTCATACCCCTTGGGGGGTACGTGGTGGGTACGTTTCGTACCCACCACGTACCCCCCACGCCCCCCGAATGAATTTCCGCTCTCCTGGGCTCAAATTTTTGTTTTTTTAAATCTGTTTGCGGATTTGAATTTAATTTTAATTTTAATTTAAGTGGTCACTTGTAAAAATCTCAGCCTATGCGCTCATACCCCTTGGGGGGTACGTGGTGGGTACGTTTCGTACCCACCACGTACCCCCCACGCCCCCCGAATGAATTTCCGCTCTCCTGGGCTGAAATTTTTGTTTTTTTAAATCTGTTTGCGGATTTGAATTTAATTTTAATTTTAATTTAAGTGGTCACTTGTAAAAATCTCAACCTATGCGCTCATACCCCTTGGGGGGTACGTGGTGGGTACGTTTCGTACCCACCACGTACCCCCACGCCCCCCGAATGAATTTCCGCTCTCCTGGGCTCAAATTTTTGTTTTTTTAAATCTGTTTGCGGATTTGAATTTAATTTTAATTTTAATTTAAGTGGTCACTTGTAAAAATCTCAGCCTATGCGCTCATACCCCTTGGGGGGTACGTGGTGGGTACGTTTCGTACCCACCACGTACCCCCCACGCCCCCCGAATGAATTTCCGCTCTCCTGGGATGAAATTTTTGTTTTTTTAAATCTGTTTGCGGATTTGAATTTAATTTTAATTTTAATTTAAGTGGTCACTTGTAAAAATCTCAACCTATGCGCTCATACCCCTTGGGGGGTACGTGGTGGGTACGTTTCGTACCCACCACGTACCCCCACGCCCCCCGAATGAATTTCCGCTCTCCTGGGCTCAAATTTTTGTTTTTTTAAATCTGTTTGCGGATTTGAATTTAATTTTAATTTTAATTTAAGTGGTCACTTGTAAAAATCTCAGCCTATGCGCTCATACCCCTTGGGGGGTACGTGGTGGGTACGTTTCGTACCCACCACGTACCCCCCACGCCCCCCGAATGAATTTCCGCTCCTCTGGGCTGAAATTTTTGTTTTTTTAAATCTGTTTGCGGATTTGAATTTAATTTTAATTTTAATTTAAGTGGTCACTTGTAAAAATCTCAACCTATGCGCTCATACCCCTTGGGGGGTACGTGGTGGGTACGTTTCGTACCCACCACGTACCCCCCACGCCCCCCGAATGAATATCCGCTCTCTAGGGCTCAAATTTTTGTTTTTTTAAATCTGTTTGCGGATTTGAATTTAATTTTAATTTTAATTTAAGTGGTCACTTGTAAAAATCTCAGCCTATGCGCTCATACCCCTTGGGGGGTACGTGGTGGGTACGTTTCGTACCCACCACGTACCCCCCACGCCCCCCGAATGAATATCCGCTCTCTAGGGCTCAAATTTTTGTTTTTTTAAATCTGTTTGCGGATTTGAATTTAATTTTAATTTTAATTTAAGTGGTCACTTGTAAAAATCTCAGCCTATGCGCTCATACCCCTTGGGGGGTACGTGGTGGGTACGTTTCGTACCCACCACGTACCCCCCACGCCCCCCGAATGAATTTCCGCTCTCCTGGGCTCAAATTTTTGTTTTTTTAAATCTGTTTGCGGATTTGAATTTAATTTTAATTTTAATTTAAGTGGTCACTTGTAAAAATCTCAGCCTATGCGCTCATACCCCTTGGGGGGTACGTGGTGGGTACGTTTCGTACCCACCACGTACCCCCCACGCCCCCCGAATGAATTTCCGCTCCTCTGGGCTGAAATTTTTGTTTTTTTAAATCTGTTTGCGGATTTGAATTTAATTTTAATTTTAATTTAAGTGGTCACTTGTAAAAATCTCAACCTATGCGCTCATACCCCTTGGGGGGTACGTGGTGGGTACGTTTCGTACCCACCACGTACCCCCACGCCCCCCGAATGAATTTCCGCTCTCCTGGGCTCAAATTTTTGTTTTTTTAAATCTGTTTGCGGATTTGAATTTAATTTTAATTTTAATTTAAGTGGTCACTTGTAAAAATCTCAGCCTATGCGCTCATACCCAGTATGGGGTACGTATGGGGTACGATCGTACCCCATACGTACCCTATACGTACTCCACGCCCCCAAAATGAACTTCCGCTCTCCTGGGCTCAAATTTTTGTTTTTTTAAATCTGTTTGCGGATTTGAATTTAATTTTAATTTTAATTTAAGTGGTCACTTGTAAAAATCTCAACCTATGCGCTCATACCCCTTGGGGGGTACGTGGTGGGTACGTTTCGTACCCACCACGTACCCCCACGCCCCCCGAATGAATTTCCGCTCTCCTGGGCTCAAATTTTTGTTTTTTTAAATCTGTTTGCGGATTTGAATTTAATTTTAATTTTAATTTAAGTGGTCACTTGTAAAAATCTCAGCCTATGCGCTCATACCCCTTGGGGGGTACGTGGTGGGTACGTTTCGTACCCACCACGTACCCCCCACGCCCCCCGAATGAATTTCCGCTCCTCTGGGCTGAAATTTTTGTTTTTTTAAATCTGTTTGCGGATTTGAATTTAATTTTAATTTTAATTTAAGTGGTCACTTGTAAAAATCTCAACCTATGCGCTCATACCCCTTGGGGGGTACGTGGTGGGTACGTTTCGTACCCACCACGTACCCCCACGCCCCCCGAATGAATTTCCGCTCTCCTGGGCTCAAATTTTTGTTTTTTTAAATCTGTTTGCGGATTTGAATTTAATTTTAATTTTAATTTAAGTGGTCACTTGTAAAAATCTCAGCCTATGCGCTCATACCCAGTATGGGGTACGTATGGGGTACGATCGTACCCCATACGTACCCTATACGTACTCCACGCCCCCAAAATGAACTTCCGCTCTCCTGGGCTCAAATTTTTGTTTTTTTAAATCTGTTTGCGGATTTGAATTTAATTTTAATTTTAATTTAAGTGGTCACTTGTAAAAATCTCAGCCTATGCGCTCATACCCCTTGGGGGGTACGTGGTGGGTACGTTTCGTACCCACCACGTACCCCCACGCCCCCCGAATGAAATTCCGCTCTCCTGGGCTCAAATTTTTGTTTTTTTAAATCTGTTTGCGGATTTGAATTTAATTTTAATTTTAATTTAAGTGGTCACTTGTAAAAATCTCAACCTATGCGCTCATACCCCTTGGGGGGTACGTGGTGGGTACGTTTCGTACCCACCACGTACCCCCACGCCCCCCGAATGAATTTCCGCTCTCCTGGGCTCAAATTTTTGTTTTTTTAAATCTGTTTGCGGATTTGAATTTAATTTTAATTTTAATTTAAGTGGTCACTTGTAAAAATCTCAGCCTATGCGCTCATACCCAGTATGGGGTACGTATGGGGTACGATCGTACCCCATACGTACCCTATACGTACTCCACGCCCCCAAAATGAACTTCCGCTCTCCTGGGCTCAAATTTTTGTTTTTTTAAATCTGTTTGCGGATTTAAATTTAATTTTAATTTTAATTTAAGTGGTCACTTGTAAAAATCTCAGCCTATGCGCTCATACCCCTTGGGGGGTACGTGGTGGGTACGTTTCGTACCCACCACGTACCCCCCACGCCCCCCGAATGAATTTCCGCTCTCCTGGGCTCAAATTTTTGTTTTTTTAAATCTGTTTGCGGATTTGAATTTAATTTTAATTTTAATTTAAGTGGTCACTTGTAAAAATCTCAGCCTATGCGCTCATACCCCTTGGGGGGTACGTGGTGGGTACGTTTCGTACCCACCACGTACCCCCCACGCCCCCCGAATGAATTTCCGCTCTCCTGGGCTGAAATTTTTGTTTTTTTAAATCTGTTTGCGGATTTGAATTTAATTTTAATTTTAATTTAAGTGGTCACTTGTAAAAATCTCAACCTATGCGCTCATACCCCTTGGGGGGTACGTGGTGGGTACGTTTCGTACCCACCACGTACCCCCACGCCCCCCGAATGAATTTCCGCTCTCCTGGGCTCAAATTTTTGTTTTTTTAAATCTGTTTGCGGATTTGAATTTAATTTTAATTTTAATTTAAGTGGTCACTTGTAAAAATCTCAGCCTATGCGCTCATACCCCTTGGGGGGTACGTGGTGGGTACGTTTCGTACCCACCACGTACCCCCCACGCCCCCCGAATGAATTTCCGCTCTCCTGGGCTCAAATTTTTGTTTTTTTAAATCTGTTTGCGGATTTGAATTTAATTTTAATTTTAATTTAAGTGGTCACTTGTAAAAATCTCAGCCTATGCGCTCATACCCAGTATGGGGTACGTATGGGGTACGATCGTACCCCATACGTACCCTATACGTACTCCACGCCCCCAAAATGAACTTCCGCTCTCCTGGGCTCAAATTTTTGTTTTTTTAAATCTGTTTGCGGATTTGAATTTAATTTTAATTTTAATTTAAGTGGTCACTTGTAAAAATCTCAGCCTATGCGCTCATACCCCTTGGGGGGTACGTGGTGGGTACGTTTCGTACCCACCACGTACCCCCCACGCCCCCCGAATGAATTTCCGCTCTCCTGGGCTCAAATTTTTGTTTTTTTAAATCTGTTTGCGGATTTGAATTTAATTTTAATTTTAATTTAAGTGGTCACTTGTAAAAATCTCAGCCTATGCGCTCATATCCCTTAGGGGGTACGTGGTGGGTACGTTTCGTACCCACCACGTACCCCCCACGCCCCCCGAATGAATTTCCGCTCTCCTGGGCTCAAATTTTTGTTTTTTTAAATCTGTTTGCGGATTTGAATTTAATTTTAATTTTAATTTAAGTGGTCACTTGTAAAAATCTCAGCCTATGCGCTCATACCCCTTGGGGGGTACGTGGTGGGTACGTTTCGTACCCACCACGTACCCCCACGCCCCCCGAATGAATTTCCGCTCTCCTGGGCTCAAATTTTTGTTTTTTTAAATCTGTTTGCGGATTTGAATTTAATTTTAATTTTAATTTAAGTGGTCACTTGTAAAAATCTCAGCCTATGCGCTCATACCCCTTGGGGGGTACGTGGTGGGTACGTTTCGTATCCACCACGTACCCCCCACGCCCCCCGAATGAATTTCCGCTCTCCTGGGCTCAAATTTTTGTTTTTTTAAATCTGTTTGCGGATTTGAATTTAATTTTAATTTTAATTTAAGTGGTCACTTGTAAAAATCTCAGCCTATGCGCTCATACCCCTTGGGGGGTACGTGGTGGGTACGTTTCGTACCCACCACGTACCCCCCACGCCCCCCAAATAAATTTCCGCTCTCCTGGGCTCAAATTTTTGTTTTTTTAAATCTGTTTGCGGATTCGAATTTAATTTTAATTTTAATTTAAGTGGTCACTTGTAAAAATCTCAGCCTATGCGCTCATACCCCTTGGGGGGTACGTGGTGGGTACGTTTCGTACCCACCACGTACCCCCCACGCCCCCCGAATGAATTTCCGCTCTCCAGGGCTCAAATTTTTGTTTTTTTAAATCTGTTTGCGGATTTGAATTTAATTTTAATTTTAATTTAAGTGGTCACTTGTAAAAATCTCAGCCTATGCGCTCATACCCCTTGGGGGGTACGTGGTGGGTACGTTTCGTACCCACCACGTACCCCCCACGCCCCCCGAATGAATTTCCGCTCTCCTGGGCTCAAATTTTTGTTTTTTTAAATCTGTTTGCGGATTTGAATTTAATTTTAATTTTAATTTAAGTGGTCACTTGTAAAAATCTCAGCCTATGCGCTCATACCCAGTATGGGGTACGTATGGGGTACGATCGTACCCCATACGTACCCTATACGTACTCCACGCCCCCAAAATGAACTTCCGCTCTCCTGGGCTCAAATTTTTGTTTTTTTAAATCTGTTTGCGGATTTGAATTTAATTTTAATTTTAATTTAAGTGGTCACTTGTAAAAATCTCAGCCTATGCGCTCATACCCCTTGGGGGGTACGTGGTGGGTACGTTTCGTACCCACCACGTACCCCCCACGCCCCCCAAATGAATTTCCGCTCTCCTGGGCTCAAATTTTTGTTTTTTTAAATCTGTTTGCGGATTCGAATTTAATTTTAATTTTAATTTAAGTGGTCACTTGTAAAAATCTCAGCCTATGCGCTCATACCCCTTGGGGGGTACGTGGTGGGTACGTTTCGTACCCACCACGTACCCCCCACGCCCCCCGAATGAATTTCCGCTCTCCAGGGCTCAAATTTTTGTTTTTTTAAATCTGTTTGCGGATTTGAATTTAATTTTAATTTTAATTTAAGTGGTCACTTGTAAAAATCTCAGCCTATGCGCTCATACCCCTTGGGGGGTACGTGGTGGGTACGTTTCGTACCCACCACGTACCCCCCACGCCCCCCGAATGAATTTCCGCTCTCCTGGGCTGAAATTTTTGTTTTTTTAAATCTGTTTGCGGATTTGAATTTAATTTTAATTTTAATTTAAGTGGTCACTTGTAAAAATCTCAACCTATGCGCTCATACCCCTTGGGGGGTACGTGGTGGGTACGTTTCGTACCCACCACGTACCCCCACGCCCCCCGAATGAATTTCCGCTCTCCTGGGCTCAAATTTTTGTTTTTTTAAATCTGTTTGCGGATTTGAATTTAATTTTAATTTTAATTTAAGTGGTCACTTGTAAAAATCTCAGCCTATGCGCTCATACCCCTTGGGGGGTACGTGGTGGGTACGTTTCTTACCCACCACGTACCCCCCACGCCCCCCGAATGAATTTCCGCTCTCCTGGGCTCAAATTTTTGTTTTTTTAAATCTGTTTGCGGATTTGAATTTAATTTTAATTTTAATTTAAGTGGTCACTTGTAAAAATCTCAGCCTATGCGCTCATACCCCTTGGGGGGTACGTGGTGGGTACGTTTCGTACCCACCACGTACCCCTCACGCCCCCCGAATGAATTTCCGCTCTCCTGGGCTCAAATTTTTGTTTTTTTAAATCTGTTTGCGGATTTGAATTTAATTTTAATTTTAATTTAAGTGGTCACTTGTAAAAATCTCAGCCTATGCGCTCATACCCCTTGGGGGGTACGTGGTGGGTACGTTTCGTACCCACCACGTACCCCCCACGCCCCCCGAATGAATTTCCGCTCTCCTGGGCTCAAATTTTTGTTTTTTTAAATCTGTTTGCGGATTTGAATTTAATTTTAATTTTAATTTAAGTGGTCACTTGTAAAAATCTCAGCCTATGCGCTCATATCCCTTAGGGGGTACGTGGTGGGTACGTTTCGTACCCACCACGTACCCCCCACGCCCCCCGAATGAATTTCCGCTCTCCTGGGCTCAAATTTTTGTTTTTTTAAATCTGTTTGCGGATTTGAATTTAATTTTAATTTTAATTTAAGTGGTCACTTGTAAAAATCTCAGCCTATGCGCTCATACCCCTTGGGGGGTACGTGGTGGGTACGTTTCGTACCCACCACGTACCCCCACGCCCCCCGAATGAATTTCCGCTCTCCTGGGCTCAAATTTTTGTTTTTTTAAATCTGTTTGCGGATTTGAATTTAATTTTAATTTTAATTTAAGTGGTCACTTGTAAAAATCTCAACCTATGCGCTCATACCCCTTGGGGGGTACGTGGTGGGTACGTTTCGTACCCACCACGTACCCCCACGCCCCCCGAATGAATTTCCGCTCTCCTGGGCTCAAATTTTTGTTTTTTTAAATCTGTTTGCGGATTTGAATTTAATTTTAATTTTAATTTAAGTGGTCACTTGTAAAAATCTCAGCCTATGCGCTCATACCCCTTGGGGGGTACGTGGTGGGTACGTTTCTTACCCACCACGTACCCCCCACGCCCCCCGAATGAATTTCCGCTCTCCTGGGCTCAAATTTTTGTTTTTTTAAATCTGTTTGCGGATTTGAATTTAATTTTAATTTTAATTTAAGTGGTCACTTGTAAAAATCTCAGCCTATGCGCTCATACCCCTTGGGGGGTACGTGGTGGGTACGTTTCGTACCCACCACGTACCCCTCACGCCCCCCGAATGAATTTCCGCTCTCCTGGGCTCAAATTTTTGTTTTTTTAAATCTGTTTGCGGATTTGAATTTAATTTTAATTTTAATTTAAGTGGTCACTTGTAAAAATCTCAGCCTATGCGCTCATACCCCTTGGGGGGTACGTGGTGGGTACGTTTCGTACCCACCACGTACCCCCCACGCCCCCCGAATGAATTTCCGCTCTCCTGGGCTCAAATTTTTGTTTTTTTAAATCTGTTTGCGGATTTGAATTTAATTTTAATTTTAATTTAAGTGGTCACTTGTAAAAATCTCAGCCTATGCGCTCATATCCCTTAGGGGGTACGTGGTGGGTACGTTTCGTACCCACCACGTACCCCCCACGCCCCCCGAATGAATTTCCGCTCTCCTGGGCTCAAATTTTTGTTTTTTTAAATCTGTTTGCGGATTTGAATTTAATTTTAATTTTAATTTAAGTGGTCACTTGTAAAAATCTCAGCCTATGCGCTCATACCCCTTGGGGGGTACGTGGTGGGTACGTTTCGTACCCACCACGTACCCCCACGCCCCCCGAATGAATTTCCGCTCTCCTGGGCTCAAATTTTTGTTTTTTTAAATCTGTTTGCGGATTTGAATTTAATTTTAATTTTAATTTAAGTGGTCACTTGTAAAAATCTCAGCCTATGCGCTCATACCCCTTGGGGGGTACGTGGTGGGTACGTTTCGTACCCACCACGTACCCCCCACGCCCCCCGAATGAATTTCCGCTCTCCTGGGCTCAAATTTTTGTTTTTTTAAATCTGTTTGCGGATTTGAATTTAATTTTAATTTTAATTTAAGTGGTCACTTGTAAAAATCTCAGCCTATGCGCTCATACCCCTTGGGGGGTACGTGGTGGGTACGTTTCGTACCCACCACGTACCCCCCACGCCCCCCAAATGAATTTCCGCTCTCCTGGGCTCAAATTTTTGTTTTTTTAAATCTGTTTGCGGATTCGAATTTAATTTTAATTTTAATTTAAGTGGTCACTTGTAAAAATCTCAGCCTATGCGCTCATACCCCTTGGGGGGTACGTGGTGGGTACGTTTCGTACCCACCACGTACCCCCCACGCCCCCCGAATGAATTTCCGCTCTCCAGGGCTCAAATTTTTGTTTTTTTAAATCTGTTTGCGGATTTGAATTTAATTTCAATTTTAATTTAAGTGGTCACTTGTAAAAATCTCAGCCTATGCGCTCATACCCCTTGGGGGGTACGTGGTGGGTACGTTTCGTACCCACCACGTACCCCCCACGCCCCCCGAATGAATTTCCGCTCTCCTGGGCTCAAATTTTTGTTTTTTTAAATCTGTTTGCGGATTTGAATTTAATTTTAATTTTAATTTAAGTGGTCACTTGTAAAAATCTCAGCCTATGCGCTCATACCCAGTATGGGGTACGTATGGGGTACGATCGTACCCCATACGTACCCTATACGTACTCCACGCCCCTAAAATGAACTTCCGCTCTCCTGGGCTCAAATTTTTGTTTTTTTAAATCTGTTTGCGGATTTGAATTTAATTTTAATTTTAATTTAAGTGGTCACTTGTAAAAATCTCAGCCTATGCGCTCATACCCCTTGGGGGGTACGTGGTGGGTACGTTTCGTACCCACCACGTACCCCCCACGCCCCCCGAATGAATTTCCGCTCTCCTGGGCTCAAATTTTTGTTTTTTTAAATCTGTTTGCGGATTTGAATTTAATTTTAATTTTAATTTAAGTGGTCACTTGTAAAAATCTCAGCCTATGCGCTCATACCCCTTAGAAGGTACGTGGTGGGTACGTTTCGTACCCACCACGTACCCTCCACGCCCCCCGAATGAATTTCCGCTCTCCTGGGCTCAAATTTTTGTTTTTTTAAATCTGTTTGCGGATTCGAATTTAATTTTAATTTTAATTTAAGTGGTCACTTGTAAAAATCTCAGCCTATGCGCTCATACCCCTTGGGGGGTACGTGGTGGGTACGTTTCGTACCCACCACGTACCCCCCACGCCCCCCGAATGAATATCCGCTCTCCAGGGCTCAAATTTTTGTTTTTTTAAATCTGTTTGCGGATTTGAATTTAATTTTAATTTTAATTTAAGTGGTCACTTGTAAAAATCTCAGCCTATGCGCTCATACCCCTTGGGGGGTACGTGGTGGGTACGTTTCGTACCCACCACGTACCCCCCACGCCCCCCGAATGAATTTCCGCTCTCCTGGGCTCAAATTTTTGTTTTTTTAAATCTGTTTGCGGATTTGAATTTAATTTTAATTTTAATTTAAGTGGTCACTTGTAAAAATCTCAGCCTATGCGCTCATACCCCTTGGGGGGTACGTGGTGGGTACGTTTCGTACCCACCACGTACCCCCCACGCCCCCCGAATGAATTTCCGCTCCTCTGGGCTGAAATTTTTGTTTTTTTAAATCTGTTTGCGGATTTGAATTTAATTTTAATTTTAATTTAAGTGGTCACTTGTAAAAATCTCAACCTATGCGCTCATACCCCTTGGGGGGTACGTGGTGGGTACGTTTCGTACCCACCACGTACCCCCACGCCCCCCGAATGAATTTCCGCTCTCCTGGGCTCAAATTTTTGTTTTTTTAAATCTGTTTGCGGATTTGAATTTAATTTTAATTTTAATTTAAGTGGTCACTTGTAAAAATCTCAGCCTATGCGCTCATACCCAGTATGGGGTACGTATGGGGTACGATCGTACCCCATACGTACCCTATACGTACTCCACGCCCCCAAAATGAACTTCCGCTCTCCTGGGCTCAAATTTTTGTTTTTTTAAATCTGTTTGCGGATTTGAATTTAATTTTAATTTTAATTTAAGTGGTCACTTGTAAAAATCTCAGCCTATGCGCTCATACCCCTTGGGGGGTACGTGGTGGGTACGTTTCGTACCCACCACGTACCCCCACGCCCCCCGAATGAATTTCCGCTCTCCTGGGCTCAAATTTTTGTTTTTTTAAATCTGTTTGCGGATTTGAATTTAATTTTAATTTTAATTTAAGTGGTCACTTGTAAAAATCTCAACCTATGCGCTCATACCCCTTGGGGGGTACGTGGTGGGTACGTTTCGTACCCACCACGTACCCCCACGCCCCCCGAATGAATTTCCGCTCTCCTGGGCTCAAATTTTTGTTTTTTTAAATCTGTTTGCGGATTTGAATTTAATTTTAATTTTAATTTAAGTGGTCACTTGTAAAAATCTCAGCCTATGCGCTCATACCCCTTGGGGGGTACGTGGTGGGTACGTTTCGTACCCACCACGTACCCCCCACGCCCCCCGAATGAATTTCCGCTCTCCTGGGCTCAAATTTTTGTTTTTTTAAATCTGTTTGCGGATTCGAATTTAATTTTAATTTTAATTTAAGTGGTCACTTGTAAAAATCTCAGCCTATGCGCTCATACCCCTTGGGGGGTACGTGGAGGGTACGTTTCGTACCCACCACGTACCCCCCACGCCCCCCGAATAAATTTCCGCTCTCCAGGGCTCAAATTTTTGTTTTTTTAAATCTGTTTGCGGATTTAAATTTAATTTTAATTTTAATTTAAGTGGTCACTTGTAAAAATCTCAGCCTATGCGCTCATACCCCTTAGAAGGTACGTGGTGGGTACGTTTCGTACCCACCACGTACCCTCCACGCCCCCCGAATGAATTTCCGCTCTCCTGGGCTCAAATTTTTGTTTTTTTAAATCTGTTTGCGGATTCGAATTTAATTTTAATTTTAATTTAAGTGGTCACTTGTAAAAATCTCAGCCTATGCGCTCATACCCCTTGGGGGGTACGTGGTGGGTACGTTTCGTACCCACCACGTACCCCCCACGCCCCCCGAATGAATTTCCGCTCTCCTGGGCTCAAATTTTTGTTTTTTTAAATCTGTTTGCGGATTTGAATTTAATTTTAATTTTAATTTAAGTGGTCACTTGTAAAAATCTCAGCCTATGCGCTCATACCCCTTGGGGGGTACGTGGTGGGTACGTTTCGTACCCACCACGTACCCCCCACTCCCCCCGAATGAATTTCCGCTCTCCTGGGCTCAAATTTTTGTTTTTTTAAATCTGTTTGCGGATTTGAATTTAATTTTACTTTTAATTTAAGTGGTCACTTGTAAAAATCTCAGCCTATGCGCTCATACCCCTTGGGGGGTACGTGGTGGGTACGTTTCGTACCCACCACGTACCCCGCACGCCCCCCGAATGAATTTCCGCTCTCCTGGGCTCAAATTTTTGTTTTTTTAAATCTGTTTGCGGATTTAAATTTAATTTTAATTTTAATTTAAGTGGTCACTTGTAAAAATCTCAGCCTATGCGCTCATACCCCTTGGGGGGTACGTGGTGGGTACGTTTCGTACCCACCACGTACCCCCCACGCCCCCCGAATGAATTTCCGCTCTCCTGGGCTCAAATTTTTGTTTTTTTAAATCTGTTTGCGGATTTGAATTTAATTTTAATTTTAATTTAAGTGGTCACTTGTAAAAATCTCAGCCTATGCGCTCATACTCCTTGGGGGGTACGTGGTGGGTACGTTTCGTACCCACCACGTACCCCCCACGCCCCCCGAATGAATTTCCGCTCTCCTGGGCTCAAATTTTTGTTTTTTTAAATCTGTTTGCGGATTTGAATTTAATTTTAATTTTAATTTAAGTGGTCACTTGTAAAAATCTCAGCCTATGCGCTCATACCCAGTATGGGGTACGTATGGGGTACGATCGTACCCCTATCGTACCCTATACGTACTCCACGCCCCCAAAATGAACTTCCGCTCTCCTGGGCTCAAATTTTTGTTTTTTTAAATCTGTTTGCGGATTTAAATTTAATTTTAATTTTAATTTAAGTGGTCACTTGTAAAAATCTCAGCCTATGCGCTCATACCCCTTGGGGGGTACGTGGTGGGTACGTTTCGTACCCACCACGTACCCCGCACGCACCCCGAATGAATTTCCGCTCTCCTGGGCTCAAATTTTTGTTTTTTTAAATCTGTTTGCGGATTTAAATTTAATTTTAATTTTAATTTAAGTGGTCACTTGTAAAAATCTCAGCCTATGCGCTCATACCCCTTAGAAGGGACGTGGTGGGTACGTTTCGTACCCACCACGTACCCTCCACGCCCCCCGAATGAATTTCCGCTCTCCTGGGCTCAAATTTTTGTTTTTTTAAATCTGTTTGCGGATTCGAATTTAATTTTAATTTTAATTTAAGTGGTCACTTGTAAAAATCTCAGCCTATGCGCTCATACCCCTTGGGGGGTACGTGGTGGGTACGTTTCGTACCCACCACGTACCCCCCACGCCCCCCGAATGAATATCCGCTCTCTAGGGCTCAAATTTTTGTTTTTTTAAATCTGTTTGCGGATTTGAATTTAATTTTAATTTTAATTTAAGTGGTCACTTGTAAAAATCTCAGCCTATGCGCTCATACCCCTTGGGGGGTACGTGGTGGGTACGTTTCGTACCCACCACGTACCCCCCACGCCCCCCGAATGAATTTCCGCTCTCCTGGGCTCAAATTTTTGTTTTTTTAAATCTGTTTGCGGATTTGAATTTAATTTTAATTTTAATTTAAGTGGTCACTTGTAAAAATCTCAGCCTATGCGCTCATACCCCTTGGGGGGTACGTGGTGGGTACGTTTCGTACCCACCACGTACCCCCCACGCCCCCCGAATGAATTTCCGCTCCTCTGGGCTGAAATTTTTGTTTTTTTAAATCTGTTTGCGGATTTGAATTTAATTTTAATTTTAATTTAAGTGGTCACTTGTAAAAATCTCAACCTATGCGCTCATACTCCTTGGGGGGTACGTGGTGGGTACGTTTCGTACCCACCACGTACCCCCACGCCCCCCGAATGAATTTCCGCTCTCCTGGGCTCAAATTTTTGTTTTTTTAAATCTGTTTGCGGATTTGAATTTAATTTTAATTTTAATTTAAGTGGTCACTTGTAAAAATCTCAGCCTATGCGCTCATACCCAGTATGGGGTACGTATGGGGTACGATCGTACCCCATACGTACCCTATACGTACTCCACGCCCCCAAAATGAACTTCCGCTCTCCTGGGCTCAAATTTTTGTTTTTTTAAATCTGTTTGCGGATTTAAATTTAATTTTAATTTTAATTTAAGTGGTCACTTGTAAAAATCTCAGCCTATGCGCTCATACCCCTTGGGGGGTACGTGGTGGGTACGTTTCGTACCCACCACGTACCCCCACGCCCCCCGAATGAATTTCCGCTCTCCTGGGCTCAAATTTTTGTTTTTTTAAATCTGTTTGCGGATTTGAATTTAATTTTAATTTTAATTTAAGTGGTCACTTGTAAAAATCTCAGCCTATGCGCTCATACCCCTTGGGGGTACGTGGTGGGTACGTTTCGTACCCACCACGTACCCCCCACGCCCCCCGAATGAATTTCCGCTCTCCTGGGCTCAAATTTTTGTTTTTTTAAATCTGTTTGCGAATTTGAATTTAATTTTAATTTTAATTTAAGTGGTCACTTGTAAAAATCTCAGCCTATGCGCTCATACCCCTTGGGGGGTACGTGGTGGGTACGTTTCGTACCCACCACGTACCCCCACGCCCCCCGAATGAATTTCCGCTCTCCTGGGTTCAAATTTTTGTTTTTTTAAATCTGTTTGCGGATTTGAATTTAATTTTAATTTTAATTTAAGTGGTCACTTGTAAAAATCTCAGCCTATGCGCTCATACCCCTTGGGGGGTACGTGGTGGGTACGTTTCGTACCCACCACGTACCCCCCACGCCCCCCGAATGAATTTCCGCTCTCCTGGGCTCAAATTTTTGTTTTTTTAAATCTGTTTGCGGATTTGAATTTAATTTTAATTTTAATTTAAGTGGTCACTTGTAAAAATCTCAGCCTATGCGCTCATACCCCTTGGGGGGTACGTGGTGGGTACGTTTCGTACCCACCACGTACCCCCCACGCCCCCCGAATGAATTTCCGCTCTCCTGGGCTCAAATTTTTGTTTTTTTAAATCTGTTTGCGGATTTGAATTTAATTTTAATTTTAATTTAAGTGGTCACTTGTAAAAATCTCAGCCTATGCGCTCATACCCCTTGGGGGGTACGTGGTGGGTACGTTTCGTACCCACCACGTACCCCCCACGCCCCCCGAATGAATTTCCGCTCTCCTGGGCTCAAATTTTTGTTTTTTTAAATCTGTTTGCGGATTTGAATTTAATTTTAATTTTAATTTAAGTGGTCACTTGTAAAAATCTCAGCCTATGCGCTCATACCCCTTGGGGGGTACGTGGTGGGTACGTTTCGTACCCACCACGTACCCTCCACGCCCCCCGAATGAATTTCCGCTCTCCTGGGCTCAAATTTTTGTTTTTTTAAATCTGTTTGCCGATTCGAATTTAATTTTAATTTTAATTTAAGTGGTCACTTGTAAAAATCTCAGCCTATGCGCTCATACCCCTTGGGGGGTACGTGGTGGGTACGTTTCGTACCCACCACGTACCCTCCACGCCCCCCGAATGAATTTCCGCTCTCCTGAACTCAAATTTTTGTTTTTTTAAATCTGTTTGCGGATTTGAATTTAATTTTAATTTTAATTTAAGTGGTCACTTGTAAAAATCTCAGCCTATGCGCTCATACCCCTTGGGGGGTACGTGGTGGGTACGTTTCGTACCCACCACGTACCCTCCACGCCCCCCGAATGAATTTCCGCTCTCCTGGGCTCAAATTTTTGTTTTTTTAAATCTGTTTGCGGATTCGAATTTAATTTTAATTTTAATTTAAGTGGTCACTTGTAAAAATCTCAGCCTATGCGCTCATACCCCTTGGGGGGTACGTGGTGGGTACGTTTCGTACCCACCACGTACCCTCCACGCCCCCCGAATGAATTTCCGCTCTCCTGGGCTCAAATTTTTGTTTTTTTAAATCTGTTTGCGGATTTGAATTTAATTTTAATTTTAATTTAAGTGGTCACTTGTAAAAATCTCAGCCTATGCGCTCATACCCCTTGGGGGTACGTGGTGGGTACGTTTCGTACCCACCACGTACCCCCCACGCCCCCCGAATGAATTTCCGCTCTCCTGGGCTCAAATTTTTGTTTTTTTAAATCTGTTTGCGGATTTGAATTTAATTTTAATTTTAATTTAAGTGGTCACTTGTAAAAATCTCAGCCTATGCGCTCATACCCAGTATGGGGTACGTATGGGGTACGATCGTACCCCATACGTACCCTATACGTACTCCACGCCCCCAAAATGAACTTCCGCT
The DNA here is from genome assembly GCA_951812415.1 of Beris morrisii. Lineage (NCBI taxonomy): Eukaryota > Metazoa > Arthropoda > Insecta > Diptera > Stratiomyidae > Beris > Beris morrisii. The sequence goes on from OX638312.1 coordinate 24,522,774, forward strand.
CTCCTGGGCTCAAATTTTTGTTTTTTTAAATCTGTTTGCGGATTTGAATTTAATTTTAATTTTAATTTAAGTGGTCACTTGTAAAAATCTCAGCCTATGCGCTCATACCCCTTGGGGGGTACGTGGTGGGTACGTTTCGTACCCACCACGTACCCCCCACGCCCCCCGAATGAATTTCCGCTCTCCTGGGCTCAAATTTTTGTTTTTTTAAATCTGTTTGCGGATTTGAATTTAATTTTAATTTTAATTTAAGTGTTCACTTGTAAAAATCTCAGCCTATGCGCTCATACCCCTTGGGGGGTACGTGGTGGGTACGTTTCGTACCCACCACGTACCCCCCACGCCCCCCGAATGAATTTCCGCTCTCCTGGGCTCAAATTTTTGTTTTTTTAAATCTGTTTGCGGATTTGAATTTAATTTTAATTTTAATTTAAGTGGTCACTTGTAAAAATCTCAACCTATGCGCTCATACCCCTTGGGGGGTACGTGGTGGGTACGTTTCGTACCCACCACGTACCCCCACGCCCCCCGAATGAATTTCCGCTCTCCTGGGCTCAAATTTTTGTTTTTTTAAATCTGTTTGCGGATTTGAATTTAATTTTAATTTTAATTTAAGTGGTCACTTGTAAAAATCTCAGCCTATGCGCTCATACCCCTTGGGGGTACGTGGTGGGTACGTTTCGTACCCACCACGTACCCCCCACGCCCCCCGAATGAATTTCCGCTCTCCTGGGCTCAAATTTTTGTTTTTTTAAATCTGTTTGCGGATTTGAATTTAATTTTAATTTTAATTTAAGTGGTCACTTGTAAAAATCTCAGCCTATGCGCTCATACCCCTTGGGGGGTACGTGGTGGGTACGTTTCGTACCCACCACGTACCCCCACGCCCCCCGAATGAATTTCCGCTCTCCTGGGCTCAAATTTTTGTTTTTTTAAATCTGTTTGCGGATTTGAATTTAATTTTAATTTTAATTTAAGTGGTCACTTGTAAAAATCTCAACCTATGCGCTCATACCCCTTGGGGGGTACGTGGTGGGTACGTTTCGTACCCACCACGTACCCCCCACGCCCCCCGAATGAATTTCCGCTCTCCTGGGCTCAAATTTTTGTTTTTTTAAATCTGTTTGCGGATTTGAATTTAATTTTAATTTTAATTTAAGTGGTCACTTGTAAAAATCTCAGCCTATGCGCTCATACCTCTTGGGGGGTACGTGGTGGGTACGTTTCGTACCCACCACGTACCCCCCACGCCCCCCGAATGAATTTCCGCTCTCCTGGGCTCAAATTTTTGTTTTTTTAAATCTGTTTGCGGATTTAAATTTAATTTTAATTTTAATTTAAGTGGTCACTTGTAAAAATCTCAGCCTATGCGCTCATACCCCTTGGGGGGTACGTGGTGGGTACGTTTCGTACCCACCACGTACCCCCCACGCCCCCCGAATGAATTTCCGCTCTCCTGGGCTCAAATTTTTGTTTTTTTAAATCTGTTTGCGGATTTGAATTTAATTTTAATTTTAATTTAAGTGGTCACTTGTAAAAATCTCAGCCTATGCGCTCATACCCCGGGGGGGGGGTACGTGGTGGGTACGTTTCGTACCCACCACGTACCCCCCACGCCTCCCGAATGAATTTCCGCTCTCCTGGGCTGAAATTTTTGTTTTTTTAAATCTGTTTGCGGATTTGAATTTAATTTTAATTTTAATTTAAGTGGTCACTTGTAAAAATCTCAACCTATGCGCTCATACCCCTTGGGGGGTACGTGGTGGGTACGTTTCGTACCCACCACGTACCCCCACGCCCCCCGAATGAATTTCCGCTCTCCTGGGCTCAAATTTTTGTTTTTTTAAATCTGTTTGCGGATTTGAATTTAATTTTAATTTTAATTTAAGTGGTCACTTGTAAAAATCTCAACCTATGCGCTCATACCCCTTGGGGGGTACGTGGTGGGTACGTTTCGTACCCACCACGTACCCCCACGCCCCCCGAATGAATTTCCGCTCTCCTGGGCTCAAATTTTTGTTTTTTTAAATCTGTTTGCGGATTTGAATTTAATTTTAATTTTAATTTAAGTGGTCACTTGTAAAAATCTCAGCCTATGCGCTCATACCCAGTATGGGGTACGTATGGGGTACGATCGTACCCCATACGTGCCCTATACGTACTCCACGCCCCCAAAATGAACTTCCGCTCTCCTGGGCTCAAATTTTTGTTTTTTTAAATCTGTTCGCGGATTTGAATTTAATTTAAATTTTAATTTAAGTGGTCACTTGTAAAAATCTCAGCCTATGCACTCATACCCCCCACGCCCCCCGAATGAATTTCCGCTCTCCTGGGCTCAAATTTTTGTTTTTTTAAATCTGTTTGCGGATTTGAATTTAATTTTAATTTTAATTTAAGTGGTCACTTGTAAAAATCTCAGCCTATCCGCTCATACCCCTTGGAAGGTACGTGGTGGGTACGTTTCGTACCCACCACGTACCCCCCACGCCCCCCGAATGAATTTCCGCTCTCCTGGGCTCAAATTTTTGTTTTTTTAAATCTGTTTGCGGATTTAAATCTAATTTTAATTTTAATTTAAGTGGTCACTTGTAAAAATCTCAGCCTATGCGCTCATACCCCTTGGGGGGTACGTGGTGGGTACGTTTCGTACCCACCACGTACCCCCCACGCCCCCCGAATGAATTTCCGCTCTCCTGGGCTCAAATTTTTGTTTTTTTAAATCTGTTTGCGGATTTGAATTTAATTTTAATTTTAATTTAAGTGGTCACTTGTAAAAATCTCAGCCTATGCGCTCATACCCCTTGGGGGGTACGTGGTGGGTACGTTTCGTACCCACCACGTACCCCCCATGCCCCCCGAATGAATTTCCGCTCTCCTGGGCTCAAATTTTTGTTTTTTTAAATCTGTTTGCGGATTTGAATTTCATTTTAATTTTAATTTAAGTGGTCACTTGTAAAAATCTCAGCCTATGCGCTCATACCCCTTGGGGGGTACGTGGTGGGTACGTTTCGTACCCACCACGTACCCCCCACGCCCCCCGAATGAATTTCCGCTCTCCTGGGCTCAAATTTTTGTTTTTTTAAATCTGTTTGCGGATTTGAATTTAATTTTAATTTTAATTTAAGTGGTCACTTGTAAAAATCTCAGCCTATGCGCTCATACCCCTTGGGGGGTACGTGGTGGGTACGTTTCGTACCCACCACGTACCCCCCACGCCCCCCGAATGAATTTCCGCTCTCCTGGGCTCAAATTTTTGTTTTTTTAAATCTGTTTGCGGATTTGAATTTAATTTTAATTTTAATTTAAGTGGTCACTTGTAAAAATCTCAGCCTATGCGCTCATACCCCTTGGGGGGTACGTGGTGGGTACGTTTCGTACCCACCACGTACCCCCCACGCCCCCCGAATGAATTTCCGCTCTCCTGGGCTCAAATTTTTGTTTTTTTAAATCTGTTTGCGGATTTGAATTTAATTTTAATTTTAATTTAAGTGGTCACTTGTAAAAATCTCAGCCTATCCGCTCATACCCCTTGGAAGGTACGTGGTGGGTACGTTTCGTACCCACCACGTACCCCCCACGCCCCCCGAATGAATTTCCGCTCTCCTGGGCTCAAATTTTTGTTTTTTTAAATCTGTTTGCGGATTTAAATTTAATTTTAATTTTAATTTAAGTGGTCACTTGTAAAAATCTCAGCCTATGCGCTCATACCCCTTGGGGGGTACGTGGTGGGTACGTTTCGTACCCACCACGTACCCCCCACGCCCCCCGAATGAATTTCCGCTCTCCTGGGCTCAAATTTTTGTTTTTTTAAATCTGTTTGCGGATTTGAATTTAATTTTAATTTTAATTTAAGTGGTCACTTGTAAAAATCTCAGCCTATCCGCTCATACCCCTTGGAAGGTACGTGGTGGGTACGTTTCGTACCCACCACGTACCCCCCACGCCCCCCGAATGAATTTCCGCTCTCCTGGGCTCAAATTTTTGTTTTTTTAAATCTGTTTGCGGATTTGAATTTAATTTTAATTTTAATTTAAGTGGTCACTTGTAAAAATCTCAGCCTATCCGCTCATACCCCTTGGAAGGTACGTGGTGGGTACGTTTCGTACCCACCACGTACCCCCCACGCCCCCCGAATGAATTTCCGCTCTCCTGGGCTCAAATTTTTGTTTTTTTAAATCTGTTTGCGGATTTAAATTTAATTTTAATTTTAATTTAAGTGGTCACTTGTAAAAATCTCAGCCTATGCGCTCATACCCCTTGGGGGGTACGTGGTGGGTACGTTTCGTACCCACCACGTACCCCCCACGCCCCCCGAATGAATTTCCGCTCTCCTGGGCTCAAATTTTTGTTTTTTTAAATCTGTTTGCGGATTTGAATTTAATTTTAATTTTAATTTAAGTGGTCACTTGTAAAAATCTCAGCCTATGCGCTCATACCCCTTGGGGGGTACGTGGTGGGTACGTTTCGTACCCACCACGTACCCCCCACGCCCCCCGAATGAATTTCCGCTCTCCTGGGCTCAAATTTTTGTTTTTTTAAATCTGTTTGCGGATTTGAATTTAATTTTAATTTTAATTTAAGTGGTCACTTGTAAAAATCTCAGCCTATGCGCTCATACCCCTTGGGGGGTACGTGGTGGGTACGTTTCGTACCCACCACGTACCCCCCACGCCCCCCGAATGAATTTCCGCTCTCCTGGGCTCAAATTTTTGTTTTTTTAAATCTGTTTGCGGATTTGAATTTAATTTTAATTTTAATTTAAGTGGTCACTTGTAAAAATCTCAGCCTATGCGCTCATACCCCTTGGGGGGTACGTGGTGGGTACGTTTCGTACCCACCACGTACCCCCTACGCCCCCCGAATGAATTTCCGCTCTCCAGGGCTCAAATTTTTGTTTTTTTAAATCTGTTTGCGGATTTGAATTTAATTTTAATTTTAATTTAAGTGGTCACTTGTAAAAATCTCAGCCTATGCGCTCATACCCCTTGGGGGGTACGTGGTGGGTACGTTTCGTACCCACCACGTACCCCCCACGCCCCCCGAATGAATTTCCGCTCTCCTGGGCTCAAATTTTTGTTTTTTTAAATCTGTTTGCGGATTTGAATTTAATTTTAATTTTAATTTAAGTGGTCACTTGTAAAAATCTCAGCCTATGCGCTCATACCCCTTGGGGGGTACGTGGTGGGTACGTTTCGTACCCACCACGTACCCCCACGCCCCCCAAATGAATATCCGCTCTCCTGGGCTCAAATTTTTGTTTTTTTAAATCTGTTTGCGGATTTGAATTTAATTTTAATTTTAATTTAAGTGATCACTTGTAAAAATCTCAGCCTATGCGCTCATACCCCTTGGGGGGTACGTGGTGGGTACGTTTCGTACCCACCACGTACCCCCCACGCCCCCCGAATGAATTTCCGCTCTCCTGGGCTCAAATTTTTGTTTTTTTAAATCTGTTTGCGGATTTGAATTTAATTTTAATTTTAATTTAAGTGGTCACTTGTAAAAATCTCAGCCTATGCGCTCATACCCCTTGGGGGGTACGTGGTGGGTACGTTTCGTACCCACCACGTACCCCCCACGCCCCCCGAATGAATTTCCGCTCTCCTGGGCTCAAATTTTTGTTTTTTTAAATCTGTTTGCGGATTTGAATTTAATTTTAATTTTAATTTAAGTGGTCACTTGTAAAAATCTCAGCCTATGCGCTCATACCCCTTGGGGGGTACGTGGTGGGTACGTTTCGTACCCACCACGTACCCCCCACGCCCCCCGAATGAATTTCCGCTCTCCTGGGCTCAAATTTTTGTTTTTTTAAATCTGTTTGCGGATTTGAATTTAATTTTAATTTTAATTTAAGTGGTCACTTGTAAAAATCTCAGCCTATGCGCTCATACCCCTTGGGGGGTACGTGGTGGGTACGTTTCGTACCCACCACGTACCCCCCACGCCCCCCGAATGAATTTCCGCTCTCCTGGGCTCAAATTTTTGTTTTTTTAAATCTGTTTGCGGATTTGAATTTAATTTTAATTTTAATTTAAGTGGTCACTTGTAAAAATCTCAGCCTATGCGCTCATACCCCTTGGGGGGTACGTGGTGGGTACGTTTCGTACCCACCACGTACCCCCCACGCCCCCCGAATGAATTTCCGCTCTCCTGGGCTCAAATTTTTGTTTTTTTAAATCTGTTTGCGGATTTGAATTTAATTTTAATTTTAATTTAAGTGGTCACTTGTAAAAATCTCAGCCTATGCGCTCATACCCCTTGGGGGGTACGTGGTGGGTACGTTTCGTACCCACCACGTACCCCCACGCCCCCCGAATGAATATCCGCTCTCCTGGGCTCAAATTTTTGTTTTTTTAAATCTGTTTGCGGATTTGAATTTAATTTTAATTTTAATTTAAGTGGTCACTTGTAAAAATCTCAGCCTATGCGCTCATACCCCTTGGGGGGTACGTGGTGGGTACGTTTCGTACCCACCACGTACCCCCCACGCCCCCCGAATGAATTTCCGCTCTCCTGGGCTCAAATTTTTGTTTTTTTAAATCTGTTTGCGGATTTAAATTTAATTTTAATTTTAATTTAAGTGGTCACTTGTAAAAATCTCAGCCTATGCGCTCATACCCCTTGGGGGGTACGTGGTGGGTACGTTTCGTACCCACCACGTACCCCCCACGCCCCCCGAATGAATTTCCGCTCTCCTGGGCTCAAATTTTTGTTTTTTTAAATCTGTTTGCGGATTTGAATTTAATTTTAATTTTAATTTAAGTGGTCACTTGTAAAAATCTCAGCCTATGCGCTCATACCCCTTGGGGGGTACGTGGTGGGTACGTTTCGTACCCACCACGTACCCCCCACGCCCCCCGAATGAATTTCCGCTCTCCTGGGCTCAAATTTTTGTTTTTTTAAATCTGTTTGCGGATTTGAATTTAATTTTAATTTTAATTTAAGTGGTCACTTGTAAAAATCTCAGCCTATGCGCTCATACCCCTTGGGGGGTACGTGGTGGGTACGTTTCGTACCCACCACGTACCCCCCACGCCCCCCGAATGAATTTCCGCTCTCCTGGGCTCAAATTTTTGTTTTTTTAAATCTGTTTGCGGATTTGAATTTAATTTT